>CM030359.1:70201368-71401368 GCA_017893485.1 Hemerocallis citrina
CCAAGAGATTGATTTTTCTCGTATTTGGACGTTGGTGGCAAGAGTGCTTGGCACACGTTGTCGAAGTCCAAGAGAGATTTTTTTTCACGTTTGGATGTCGGTGGCAAGAGTGCTCGGCGCAGGTCGCCGAAGTCCAAGAGAGATTTTTCCTCACGTTTGGACGTCAGTGGCAAGAGTGCTCGGCGCCGGTTGCCAAAGTCCAAGAGATTGATTTTTCTCGCATTTGGATGTCGGTGGCAAGAGCGCTCGGCACAGGTTGCCGACATCCAAGAGATTGATTTTTTCGCATTTGGATGTCGGTGGCAAGAATGCCCGGCGCAGGTCGTCGAAGTCCGAGAGAGTTTTTTTCTTACGTTTGGACGTCGGTGGCCAGAGTGCTCGGCGCAGATTGCCGAAGTCAAAGAGATTGATTTTTCTCGCATTTGGACGTCGGTGGCAAGACCGCTCGACACAGGTTGCCGAAGTCCAAGAGATTGATTTTTCTCGCATTTGGACATCGGTGGCAAGAATGCTCGGCGCACGTTGCCGAAGTCCAACAGATTGATTTTTCACGTTTGGACGTCGGTGGAAAGAGTGCTCGTCACAGGTTACCGAAGTCCAAGATATTGATTTTTCTCGCATTTGGACGTCGGTGGCAAGAGCGCTCGGCACAGGCTGCCGAAGTCCAAAAGATTGGCACGTGGCACGCTGACCGTTTGACCATTGACCAGTCAAAAGCCTATTGAGTTTCTTGTCGTCTTGTGGTTGATGGGCCGGGCTTTTGAATTTTTGAAGCCTGTTAGTCTCAATTTTTGTGTGCAGCTTCTATAAAACATCACTCCCACTCCTCACTTGTTCATTTCGATAGTTTTTACTCAGGCGACTAGTTTTCACTAGCAGGAGCTTCAGGCGAGAATTTACTGACTTTCGGTGATCTTTTCGACCGTTGCTGTCACTTCAAGGTAACTCAACACTTTGCTTATTTCTTCAAAAAAAATTGTCTAGCTTTCCCACTAGGCCAGAGACCTCCCCCCTCTTGCTGATGAGCTAACCTCGAGTCAAGTTCCTTCAGTCGACAAAGGCAAAGCCGTAGAAGGGCCTTCTTCGGTCGTAGTGGAGACTGTAGTGGAGAACCTACGGAGGATGGGGGAGTTTGGCAGGTTGCTCGGGGTTCTGACCGGACTTTAGAGGGTTCGGGAACTGCCGGAGGAGCATGCCGAATGCATCATGTACGGAATGGGGCAGAGCTTCGAAGAGAATGCCGCAAGGGAGACTTCGGAAGTTGACAATACCATCTCCATACTCAACGAGGCAGACCTGGCCTCAGTTTGGGAGTGTTTTCATGAAGCGCCCCGATTTCCAACACTGGAAAACCGTGACACGAGCCAAGACCTTTTCTTCAATTAGTCACAATACACAGAAAAACAGGAGAATTTAAAACTTTTTATTCAATACACAGTGTGTTACAAGTCTGAATATTGTACAACTGTAATACCTTACAATAGAGTTACAATATTACCTTTACATTTCTAAGTATTACAACCTTCAACATCTTACATCAGAGTACTTCTCAACTAATGCATAATCAATACATATACTGCAGCGGAACTAAACATAACACTGACTCCTTGCCTTCCTTGCCTTGAGTCCTCCTAAATTTTGCCTTTGTACTTCGGCGATCCAGTACCTATGGAAGTGGGGACGTCAGTATTCACTGACGCTTAAAGGCTGATCATATAGCAGCGAATCTCCCAAACAATATACAAAATATAGCAATGGTGTTGGTGTAGTTTAAGTGTTCGTGAGTGCTAAGACTAGACTCTAATGCGATATTTAAAATAGAACTAGGACGCTTCCTATTCTAATGTCAGCAAGTTTCCGAAAGCAACATGCAGCCTATACTACATGCGACTCCATCTCAAGCCGTTTCTCCATATATAGGGATTGAACCCGCGTTATGAACTTCTAATTGTACACAACCTGTTCCTGACACCTACACGTGGCTAATGAGGTTGCAGATGTGGTCAAGTCCCACTATTGCATTTCGCCAGTGGTGTCTATGTTCGCCACTGCGACCCGGCTAACCGGACCTCTCTCCAAATAGACGAACCCAACGTATCGGGCGTCATTCCAACATCAAACTATAGGGTTTCGCAAGAGCAGGGTAGCACGAAGCCTACCCTGTGGCACCCTCTGGGGTATCGCAAACGCAGGACTGCACAATGCATCCTGTGGCACCCCCAGCCACGGTACCTCAGGAATTAACAGCGCGAGATACGCAACCCGTGTCCTCAACTTGTGAGACGGCACCGTACGTATCCCTTTGACGGGAAGGTACAACCCAATACACCACCTATGATCTGCCTCAAGGGACGAGTTAGTGTAAGGGGCCCCCTACAACTGACTCCTCTCTCCCGGCAAAAGGGTTTAAGTAAAATGATCCTTATAAGTCACTATCCTAATGATGTCCCTGACTCGAACAATTCTAGGAATGACAATATTATAAATACAACATGCTAGGCCTTTACAGTAGACCTCGCAAGACAACTCTACTAGGCTGCTCAACCTAGACTTACCAGAATCCTTCAAGATCCGGTTCGTGGCTCATCGATCCAAGACTTTGGCCGTGCGAATATACCCGCATGCCGCTACCCTAGACTTGGATTTCGTCTATACTCCGGTCCTCGATTAACCTACCCTGGTTAAGATTCGACGGTACACAAGGAGTGACTCCTCCACAGTTCCTTAGGGTAAGAAAACATATGTCTTGATGGTCGATAGCCCTCAGGGTGGTAACATCACCCTAGACGAGCACAACGAACTGTGTACTAGCTAACAAGCTATACACGAGTAACAACCACATACGAGCCAATAAGCTACATATGAAACAATAACTACCTACGAGCCAGGCGGGCCTCGTAGGAGATAACCACGTACATACCAGCCAAATAAGCCGCGTATGAGACCAACAGTTACGCACGGGCCGGTCGAGCCGCGTACGAGACAACCACTTACATACGAGCCAAGTAAGCTACGTATGAGACCCATGGCTACGTACGGGCCAGTCGAGCCACGTACGAGCACAACCATGTGCAAACAACCATACAGGTAATCAATCTTAAAAGCAACCAAACGTGCTTACTAGCAAACTTGATCTTCTATTATTAGAAGCAACAGAAGAATCTACTAGTAGTCTAGGATCGGTATTCTACTAAGGAAGAACCGAAGGCGACAAAACGGCCTTTATCAACTAACTATTACTAGTGGTCTTCCCAATCCTTATTACTTCAACCTATAGCGCCTTAAGTACGGCACACAATTGCAAGCATCTTCCTACGACAATTTAATCATATAACACAACCACCATGATACTCCTATGTATGAATGTGATTAATGCTTATGCTTACATCGAGCTCAAGCATGAAAATCACTTACGACCTAGACATGAAGTCCACTATAGTCAAGCGTAGGTTACAAATTGATCATGGAAGCTTACTACTTATCATGACTAATCACCACAACCCAACTAGTATGAACAAGCAACATTCCAAGGCATAGTAGGTAGTTCTAACACTACTCCTACAATATTTTAAGCAAGTATTTGAACTTTAGCATGGTATAGAACACAACATAAAGTCACTACAACTAATCATGGGTAGTTCCTTTACTCTAAGCATGAATATCATAGTATGGATGTCATTAACTTAACATGATCAATAATTAGCATGATACCTACTTACTTAGCATGAATCATGATCGTCTACTAACATAGCATGAACAACCACTTATTTAAGCATGGGTACCATGTAGACATGAGTATTCATATAACCTAGCATGGTATACAACTTACTCACAATCTAAACTAGCATGACATACAACTTTCTTATAATTAAGCTAGCATGGCATACAACTTACTTGTAGTTAAGCTAGCATGGCACATCTATAATTAAACTAACATGGTATATCACATACCTACAATTAAACTAACATGGTATATCACATACCTACAATTAAATTAGCATGGTATGCAACTTTTCTACTATCATCCAAGCATGAATCTTTATTAAGCATAAATAACTACTAAAGATGAATGTTTTACTAAACATGGGTAACTACTAGTATGAACATTCAACATTCCTAAGTATATATGTATATATACTTCTAACATGGTAAGTAATTTTATCATAGATCCTACAACATTCTAGGCACAATTAATCTAAACATGGTAGGAAACTCTTAGATTGCTTCCTACAACATTCTAAGCATGAATGAGTGAATCTAAACATGGTAGGAAACTCTTAGATTGCATCCTACAACATTCTAAGCATAAACAGAATAATCTAAGCGTGGTAGGAATTTTAGAATTAATCCTACAACATCCTAAGCACAAATAGGCTAATCTAAACATGGTAGGAACTTTAGAATTTGTCCTACAACATTCTAACATGAAATAGCATTCCTAAAACATGATGGTTAATTTTAGGAAGCATACTACAACATTTTAAGCTTAAAATATGATAGGTAATCTTAGAAAGAAACCTACAACATATATGTCATTCCTACATGTGATAGGCAATTTTAGAATTAATCCTACAACATTCTAAGTATGATAGGATATTTTTAGAAATAATCCTACAACATTCTAAACATAAAGCATACTAGGATATTTTTAGAAATAATCCTACAACATTCTAAACATAAAGCATGATAGGATATTTTTAGAAATAATCCTACAATATTCTAAACATAAAGCATGATAGGATATTTTTTATAAAACATCCTACAACATTCTAAACATGATAGGATATTTATAGAAACAATCCTACAACATTCTAAGCATAAAGCATGATAGGATATTTTTAGAAACAATCCTACAACATTCTAAGCATAAAAACATGAAGGAATATTTTTAGAAGATATCCTACAACTATCTAAGCATAAAACATGAAGGGATATTTTTAGAAAATATCCTACAACTATCTAAGCATAAAACATGAAGGGATATTTTTAGAAAATATCCTACAACATTCTACTACTACTACTACTCCTATTTTAATCAAAACATACACACAACCATCTACTACTACTACTACTTCATTCTTATCAAGAACACAACATACAACTTACTACTACTACTTCTTCATTTAATCAACATACCACTACTCTATTTAACCAACCATACTACTACTACCTTATTAATCAACATACTATTACTACTTTATTTAATCAACATGCTACTACTACCTCATTTAATCACCTACTACTACTTTATATTTTAGCATACCACTACTTAGTTGCTTACTAGTCTTTATTATTACTAGTGATAAAAGAAAAGATCATTTTTATTTTACTTTACTCTACAACTAGTAAATATGAAAGAAAAGATCTTTTTCATTTATTTCTACAACTAGTGATTAAAAGAAAAGATCTTTTTAATAGCTACAACTAGTGATTAATAAAAAGAGAAGATCTTTTTAATCTACAACTAGTGATCAATAAAAAGAAAAGATCTTTTTAATCTACAACTAGTGTTTAGTAAAAAAGAAAGATCTTTTTAATTTTCTACAACTAGTGGTTCACAAAAGATCTTTTTATTACAATAAACATATACTTATTATTATTAGTCCAATGTTCAATCAAGGTCCTACAACCCACAATGGTTGTAAAATGTTCATATGCTTATGTGTATTAAGTCCTACAAGTCCTACAACCTCCAATCGGTTGTATGTTCATGATCATATGCCATATGTGAATTTTTAGTCCAATAACATACAAAACAACAACTACAATACCAAAGATGTGATCTTTATATGTTAGTAGTCACTATTATTACTTTTATTTATCATTCATAACCACCACAACACATCCATCACAAAACTCACCCAACAACAAAAGAAAACAAAACAAGAAGGTAGGAGAAGAAGTCAAACAACAAAACAAACAAACAAACAAACAAACAAACAAACAAACAAACAAAGAAGCATGAAGAAACCCCCATCTTAGCCTTTTTTTTTGGAAGGACTAACTTGCTACCTTCTCCTTCCCCTAGCTTTTTAGAACTCCTAAGAACCCTACAATAAAAACTCTCTTTTGTTAGTATGAGACCTCTCTTTCTTTTCCTTTCTTTCTTTCTATCTTTTTGTTTTCTAAAATGAGAGAAGGAGGAGAATGAGGGGGTGTTTATAGGAGAGGCTAAGAGGTGGTAAGTGCACCACATTGGCACAAAAAATCCCAAGGAAGAGGTGGCCGGCCATGCCCTAGGGGGGGAGGGGTATGGTGTAGGGTGGTGAGGTGGAGGGATAAGGTTTCTAGAAGGGCTTTAGTTTTTCTTATGCATACAAACCTTCTTTTAAACCTTCTAATCAAACCCTAATTATCTTACTAAGTTGCCATGACAAGAGTAAGTACATTGTTCTTTGAGTACATACTACATACTAGGTATAATGCACTAAGTACCATACAATTGTATGTATGTGTACATGTATGTGTATAAAAATATTCCTTATAAAATCCTTATAAAATTCCCATAAAATAGTCTAACTTTGAAAATAATAATAAAATAAATTTTATTATTAATTCGGAGGATCGCGCTATCAATTTGATGCGCTTCGGATGCACACCGACCGATAGGTGCGCGTAGACACTGTTTGTGGGCAACCCGGCGAAAAATCACCCAAATAATCTGATTTTGGAATTAAAATAAAATAATAATAAAATAGTAATTTCTATGAGTTAATATCCGTCCGGGATATTACATTTCAGATCCCTGAGGAGTTCGATCTGATGCTGCTGGAGTGAGGGCCAATTCACCGATGCCGGTGAATATGTGCTTCTGGCCGGTCGGTGCTTTCATAGTCGGGGCGCGGCTGACTTTCCACTCCTTTGCTGTCGAGGTGCTGCTATGGTTCCGGATCAGCCTAATTCAGCTCATGTCGAATGGGTGGAGGGTTTTCAACGGGTTCATCCTCCATTGTCAGGCGGCGGAGATCGAGCCGGATCTGAGATTGCTCCGGACCCTATACCGACTTCACCAGCAGCAGAAGTCGGAGTTCAAGTTCTACCTGGCTCTGATGCATGGCGCCCAGCTCGTGAGCTGCCCCGACTCGATAAAGAACTGGAGGGAGAAGTATTTTCTCATCCGGAGTCGAGAGTCGTGGAGCATCCCGACGACCTGGGTCGAAGAGGTGTCAAAGAGAGTGAAGGAGAGTCCGGTGCTTTACCCCGACGAAGAAGACAAGGTTCGGATTCTTCTCGACCGACCGAAATTCGACTGGAGGGACCTGACCTAGGAGGTGCTCTTCAGGGGGGGCTCAGCCGCATAAACCCCAGTATGCGGTCTACTTTTTTTTCTTTTGTTTATTTTTTGAGTTCAGTTTACTCGTGCTTAATCCTCCCTTCTTTTGTGCATAAACTATGGACTTTGACTCCATGCTGGCCCAATGCGGGGTTCGGAGCAGCAAGGCCCCGAGGAAGAGGAAGAGGGTCGTCTCGAAGGTGTCTTCTCTGAGACTGAAGACAGTTAACGCACCTGTAGAGCAGGCAGCTGTGCCGGCCACTGTCATCCAGAGGCCACCGACCCCCGCGGCGACTTCAGCCTTGGTAGAGGTGGGGGCCATCCCCTTAGCTGCCGCTTTGGGTATGGAGGTCGTGCCTCTGACGGTCGAGGCCGAGGTGTTCCTGATCGAGGAACACAAAAAGGTCTTTGTCCCGGATTGGCAAATCCGAAAGCTGGACGGGTTCCTCGATGACTCGACGTCGAGTATGCAGGCGGTTCGGCATCTCGCGATGCCGAAGGACAGGGCTGCCATGGATGCCAACGGAGTAGAGAATGAAGCGCTCGAGATTGCTTGAGCCGCAGTATCGTTAAGCATTGCTTCTTCAGAGCGTAGTTGTATACTTGTACCCTTTCTTAGTTCTCAATGCGACTATTTTCTTTTTGCAGATAACTTGCCACTTCGGTCATCTAATGGAAAAGATGACCGAACTAGAGAAAGAATTGAAGCAAGAGACGGATAAGGCTCGGACAGAGAAAGCTCGGATCGCCCAGAAGCTCGAGCAGCTGAATGCCGAAGTCGAGGGGGAAACGACGAGGATGGAGTACCTCGACGGTCTCATGGCAAAGCTCAAGGTCGACATTGCTGTTCTGCTCCAACAGAAGGAGTCGGCAGTAAAGGAGAGGGAGGAGGCCATCGAGGCTGCTAAGATCGTCGCCGCCAATGAGGCCGATCAAATCGAAACCGTTCAAATTGGGCACGAATCTTAAAGTTCACAGGGGCAACATGGTAATCTCACCTACAGACAGGTCCGTCCGAAATGGGAGCTGGGTCTCTTCTCTAGAGCCGAAGAACCTATGAACGGATCTGTTCAACTGGGAACGGGCCCCAACCCGTTAAGAGCCAATTCAGGAGGATATGGAGAAATCTTGATTCGTCCTTATCCTTAGGAGGTGGTTCTAACCACTTCTATCCAGCCACACCGGGGAGTAGAGATTTGTTCTTATCTCGAAGCAGATCCCCACGGCGACTATAAAATCCCCCCTACCTCCTACCATTACAAGGTGATCACTCTTTGCCTACCTAAAGCTCTTTCATATTCTTTTCTGAGTACTGACAAGAGTGTCGGAGGGTTCATCGCCAGGATCAACCCCGGTGTTTCGAACTTTGTGTAGGTCTGCGGTAGCAACAAGGAGCCAACCTAACAATAGTGGAAATGGTCAGGTTTTTCCCATTTGATTTCCTGCCAATCCACAAATTCATCTGATTGCCCCCACACCGAAATCAGTGGCAACAGATTGGCGCCGTCTGTGGGAAGTCGAATAGCAATCCGACCATACTCCACCAAAAAAGGCCACTCCTAGCTATGCCTCCGAAGAAAGGAAAGCCCGCGGCCTCCAACCGTAGAACAACCTCCTTTCCTCCTCCGCCTCCGGAGTAGGAGGATCTCCCTCCGCCAATCCAACCCAGCAGCTCGAACAGCCGATTCCTTAATCCGTTCAGTAGCCTCTAGGGCCTCAAGTGGTTGTTGGTGTAGCGCCCCGATTTCCAATACTGGGAAACCGTGACACGAGCCAAGATTTTTTCTTCAATTAGTCACAATACACAGAAAATAGGAGAATTTAAAACTTTTTATTCAACACCCAATGTATTACAAGTCTGAATATTATACAACTGTGATACATTACAATAGTGTCACAATAATGCCTTTACAATTTCAAGCATTACAACCTTCAACAATTTACATCAGAGTACAAGGAATGAAGAACAACACTTGGTAACTCTCACTTGAGTACTTCTCAACTAAATAGATAATCAATACATATACTGCAGCGGAACTAAACATAACACTGACTCCTTGCTTTCCTTGCCTTGAGTCCTCCTGAATCTCGCACCTGTACTTCTGCTATTCAGTACCTATTGAAGTGGGGACGTCAGTATTCACTGACGCTTAAAGGCTGATCATATAGCAGCGAATCTCCCAAACAATATACAAAATATAGCAATGGTGTTGGTGTAGTTGAAGTGTTCGTGAGTGCAAAAACATAGGGATTTGAACCCACGTTATGAATTCTAATTGTACACAACCTGTTCCTGACATCTACACGTGGCTAATGAGGTTGCAGATGTGGTCAAGTCCCACTAATGCAGTTCGCCAGTGGTGTCTATGTTCGCCACTGCGACCCGGCTAACCGGACCTCTCTCAAAACAGACGAACCCATTGTATCGGGCGTTATTCCAAAATCAAACTATAGGGTTTCGCATGCGCAGGGTAGTGCGAAGCCTACCCTGTGGCACCCTCTGGGGTTTCGCAAGCACAGGACTGCACAATGCATCCTGTGGCACCCCAGCCACGGTAGTTCAGGAATTAACAGCGCGAGATACGCAACCCGTGTCCTCAACTTGTGAAACGGCACCATACGTATCCCTTTGACGGGAAGGTAGAACTAGGATGCTTCCTATTCTAATGTCATCAAGTCTCCGAAAGCAACATGCAGCCCATACTACATGCAACTCCATCTCAAACCGTTTCTCCATATATAGGGATTTGAACCCGCATTAAGAATTCTAATTGTACACGACCTGTTCCTGACAATACTCCATGACTCTGTGAGGTTGCAGAAGGGGTCAAGTCCCCCCATGCAGTCTGCTTATGGTGTCTCAGTTTTCCACTACTACCCGGTATGCTGGACCTCACTCGATCCCAGTATATCGGGCCTCATTCCAAAATCAAACTATAGGGTTTCGCAAGCGCAGGATAGCTCGAAGCCTACCCTATGGCACCCTCTGGGGTCTAGCAAGCACAGGACTGCACCATGCATCCTGTGGCACCCCAGCCACGGTATTGCAGGAATTAACAGAGCGAGATACGCAACCCGTGCTCCCAACTTGTGAGACGCCACCGTACGTATCCCTTTGACGGGAAGGTACAACCCAATGTCACCACCTAAGGCCTCCCTCAAGGGACAAGTTGGTCGTAAGGTGCCCCCTACAACCAACTCCTCTCTCTTCGGCAAGGGTCTGAGCAAAATGACCTTTATAAGTCACTACCCTAATGATGTCCCTGACTCGACGATCCTAGGGACAATAATATTATAACATAACATGCTAGGCCTTAAATTAGGCTTCGCAAGACAACTCTACTAGGCTGCTCAACCTAGACTTACCAGAACCCCTCAGGATCCGGTTCGTGGCTCATCGATCCAAGACTTCGACCGTGCGAATATACATGCAAGTCGCTACCCTATGTCTTGATGGTCGATAGCCCTTAGGGTGGTAATATCACCCTAGACGAGCACAACGAACTGTGTACTAGCTAACAAGCTATACACGAGTAACAACCACATACGAGCCAATAAGCTACGTATGAAACAATAACTACCTACGAGCCAGGCGGGCCTCGTAGGAGACAACAACGTGTATACCAGCCAAACAAGCCGCGTATGAGACCAACAGCTACGCACGGGCCGGTCGAGCCGTGTACGAGACAACAACCTTCATACGAGCCAAATAAGCTACGTATGAGACTCACAGCTACGTACGGGCCAGTCGAGCCGCATGCGAGACAACAACCTTCATACGAGCCAAATAAGCTACGTATGAGACCAACAGCTACGCACGGGCCGGTCGAGCCGCGTACGAGACAACAACCTTCATACGAGCCAAATAAGCTACGTATGAGACTCACAGCTACGTACGGGCCAGTCGAGCCGCGTACGAGACAACAACCTTATGCAAACAACCATACAGGTAATCAATCTTAAAAGCAACCAAACGTGCTTACTAGCAAACTCGATCTTCTATTATTAGAAGCAACAGAAGAATCTACTAATAGTTTATGGTCGGTATTCTACTAAGGAAGAACCGAAGGCGACATAACAGCCTTTATCAACTAACTATTACTAGTGGTCTTCCCAATCTTATTACTTCGACCTATAACGCCTTAAGTATGGTACACAATTGCAAGCATCTTCCTACGACAATCTAATCATATAACACAACCACTCACCATGATACTCCTAAGTATGAATATGATTAAGTTTGTGCTTGCATCGAGCTTAAGCATGAAAATCACTACGACCTAGACATGAAGTCCACTATAGTCAAGCATAGGTTATAACTTGAGCGTAAGTGCTTACTACTTATCATGACTAGTCATCACAACCAAAGCATAGATATATAACTAGTATGGACATGCAACATTCCAAGGCATGGTAGGTATTCTAACACCACTCCTACGATATTCTAAACATGTATTTAACTTTAACATGGTATACCTCATTCCTAGACATGGCATGCTGCTTTCACATTAACATATAGCATGGTATATAACTTTTCTATAAGCATGTAAGCATGGATAAATTTATATATCATGATATCCACTTTCCTACAACTATCTAGGCATAGATAAATGAAACTAGCATGGTATACTACTTTCCCACTATCATCCAAGCATAAATCTTTATTAAGCATGAATAACTACTAAGCATGAATGTCTTACTAAGCATGGGTAACTACTAGTTTAAACATACAATATTCCTAAGTACATATATATATACATATACCTCTATCATGGTAAGTAATTTTATCATGGATCCTACCACATTCTAAGCATGTATGTCGTTCTTAAACATGATAGACTATTTTGGCATGAAACCTACAACATGTATATCATTCCTACACATGGTAGGCAATTTTAGAATTAATCCTACAATATTCCGAGCATAAATAACCTTCTTAAACATGATAGGTATTTTAGAATGAATCCTACAACATTTTAAGCATAAATAATCATTTCTAAACATGATAGATAATTTTAGAATGAATCCTACAACATTCTAAGCATCATTAAACATGCTAGGTATTTTTTTAGAAGAAATCCTACAACATTCTAAGCATCATTAAACATGCTAAGTATTTTTAGAAGAAATCCTACAACATTCTAAGCATCATTAACATGCTAAGTATTTTTAGAAGAAATCCTACAACATTCTAAGCATCATTAAACATGCTAAGTATTTTTAGAATGCATCCTACAACATTCTAAGCATAATAGGTTAATCTAAACATGGTAGGAAATTCTTAGAATGAATCTTACAACATTCTAAGCATCTTTAAACATGCTAGGTATTTTTAGAATAAATGCTACAACATTCTAAGCACAATTACATTAATTTAAACATGGTAGGATTTTTAAAATGAATCCTACAACATTCTAAGCATGAATAAAACATGATAAGTAATTTTAGAAGGAATCCTACAACATTTGAAGCATGAATATTGCTTCTAAACATGATAAGTATTTTAGAAGGAATCCTACAACATTTGAAGCATAAATCTCATTCCTAAATACGATATAATAAATTCCACATCTACTATTACCATTTTAATTGAAACATACCCATCTACTATTGCTATTTTAATTGAAGCATACACATTTACTACTACTACAACTTTATTTGAACATATATATCTACTACTACTACCATAAGCATCTACTAAGATTTAGCATAAATATCTACAACTAAATTTCTTTAACATCTACTACTACTACCATGAATCTCTACTAAAATATAACATAAACATCCACAACTAAATTACTTACTAAGAAATCTTTATTAGCATATGTTTCTTATTATTACTAGTGGACATAAAAGAGATCTTTTTGATCTTTTTACAACTAGTGATTAGAAAAGAAAAGATCTTTTTATTTATTTACAACTAGTGGTTAATAAAGAGAAGATCTTTTTATTATTTCTACCACTAGTGATTAATAAAGAAAAGATCTTTTTAATCTACAACTAGTGATTAATAAAAAGAAAAGATCTTTTTATTTTCTACAACTAGTGATTAATAAAAAGAAAAGATCTTTTTATTTTCAACAACTAGTGATTTAATAAAAAGAAAAGATCTTTTTATTTAAGAAAGAAAACTACAATAGAACATATGCTTATTATCATTAGTCCAAGTTCAATCAAAGTCCTACAACCCGCAATGGTTGTAAAAATGCTCATATGCTTATGTATACCAAGTCCCACAAGTCCTACAATCCCCAATCGGTTGTATGTTCAATGTTCATATGCAATATGCCTTTTTAGTCCAACAACATACAAAACAACAACTACAATGTTAAAGATATGATCTTTATATGTTTTTAGTAGTTACTACTACTACTTTCTTTCTTTTATTTACCACAACATTCGACACACCCATTCACAAGAACAAACCCAAAAAACAAAACAAAACAAGAAGGTAGAAAAAGAAGTCAACTATCAAAACAAACAAACAAACAAACAAACAACTAAACAAGCAAATGGAGAACCCCCACCTTAGTTTCCTTTGAAGGAAGGACTTGCCTAGCACTCCTTCTCCTTCCCCTTAGCTTCTAAGAACTCCTAACAAAACCTACAAATAAAACTCTGAAGTTAGCATGGTGATCTCTCTTTCTTTTCCTTTCTTTCTTTCTTTCTTTTTGATCTTTCTAAAATGAGAGAAGGAGGAGAAGGAGGGGGTATTTATAGGTGGAGAGAAGGGTGGAAAGTGCAAAATGGCACTCACACATTTACACATAAGCCACCCCTAATATGGGGGCCGGCCATGCCTAGGGAAAAAAGGGTGAGGTGGGGGAGGTGTTATGTGGGGGAAAGGTGATGTGGAGGAGAATTGTTCTAGAAGAATGTCTTTGTAACCCTAGGTTTTAACCTCCTAATCAAACCCTAACCATCCCTACTAGGTTTTGTCATAGCAAAATAAGTGTTGTCCAAAATACACAACACACAATTCGTATAATGCACTAATCGACATACTACTCGTACGTGCGCATATATGTCTGTATACTGAAAAATCTTCGCATAATCCGCATAAAAATAATTAAATCTCGGAAATAATAATAAAATAAATTTTATTATTAGTTCGGAAGATCACGGTATCAATTTGATACAATACAGATGTATACTGACTGATATCTGGGTACAGATGATGTCTATGAATAAACCGGGTGAAAATCGCCAAAATATTCTAATTTTGGAATTAAAACAAAATAATAATTTATACACGGTAATATCCGTCCGGGATATTACAGTTGGGGAACCCTCTTGACGAAGTCTCCAGAAGCAACCCCTGCATCAGGTCCATATCTCCGTACACAACCCTTCCTCTGACTCCATAGCCTCCCATAGCCCTCCAACGCCGAAAGATCTGCGAGATGTTCTCAAACACCGGCAGAACGATATAGATCTTCGAATCTACTTGGATGAGAGGCGGACTCGTGATGAGAACCTTCATCGGGAGCATCAGAGGGACCGGTCACCCCGCAGGACAGATCGCAGAGGGTCCAACTCTCCTAGGAGACGGAGATAGTCGCCCAAGCATCGGTAGAGAAGAAGTTGCTCCCCAGTTGGCTGTCCTGCCCCTCGAGCTCATCGGGAGCAGGAGGCCCCCGTCACGACGGCGGAGTTCCAATAGTTCCAGGAGGTGGTCCTACGGGAACTCAAAGTCGCCCCCAACAACGACCAACGGGCTCCCATTCCTTGGCCTGCTCCCAACCATCGCCGCCGCTATCCCAGTCCTCAGCCGGCTTCGAGCCATTGCCGTAGCTCTCCCAGTCCTCGGCCGGCTCCGAGCCATCACCGTCGCATCCCCAGTCAACGACCTACTCCAAGCTATTGCCGCCGTAGCCCCAGCCCTCTTCTACATGAAGACAAGTCTCGGGGCTCATCGAGGCATGACTGAAGGTAGGACTTGGTCTATCACCGTCTCCACAAGATGGAGAGGTGCCTCGGACAACTCGATAGAGATGAAGAACAACGGGCGAGGAACCTTCGCCCGAGCTGGCCCCCATTCTTTCGAACTATCATAGAGGTCGCCGTCCTAGAGAACTTCAAGCCTCCTCATTTCGAGACTTATACCGAGGAGTCGGACCCCGCTCATCACATTAAGAGTTTGAAAACTCTCATGATAATCCATCATGCCTCTGATGCCCTTCTCTGCAAAACCTTCCCAGCCACGCTCAAGGGGCCTGCTCGGGAGTGGTATTCCAGACTTGCTCTGGCCTCGATTTTCTCCTTCGACCAGTTCAAAGGTCTCTTTCTCACCCACTTCGTGAGCAGCCGCCGCTCCAAGAAGACTAGCACCTCTTTGCTCTTCCTCAGTCAAAGGAAGGGCGAGCGGCTAAGGGACTACGTCAAGCGGTTCACCGCGGAGGCCAAATATATTGCCTCTCTGGATCAGTCAGTGACCTCGGTTGCTTTCCAATCCAATGTTCTTAACCCTAATCTCAGGACATCCCTGGCCAAGAAGCCTCCTCGGGACTTCTCAGAGCTCCTTCTCAAGAGTGAGAAGTATATTTGAGCTGAAGAAGCTCTCAACCACCCCACTTTTAAGGGGTCATCTTCTGGGAACAAACGGAAGACTGCTGAGAAAAAAGGAGCTAAGAAGCTCCAAAAAGAACGGAGGTCAACATCGCCCTCTTCGAAAAGTTCACTCCGCTCAATGCGAGTGTTTCCGCCATCTTGATGGAAATTGGGAACGAGGGTATTCTACCGCCACCTCCAAAGATGAACACCCCCAGAAAGAAGAGAAACCGGGATAAGTGGTGCTGCTTCCAAAGGGACCACGGGAACGACACAGACAACTGTCCAGCCCTGAAGGACGAGATCGAGGCCCTCATTCAGAGAGGGCAGCTCGCTAGGTTCGTGAGGAGGGACAGGGCCGATCCACCTCCACCCCCCAGGGGGGTAACAGGTGAACCGAACATGCAGTGACCCCGGATGTCAAAGCAGAGGCCGTCCTACACCTCATACACGGAGGCCCAATGGGGGAGACTCTAACTCCTCCCGAAAAGCCTTCGTTCGAGAAGTGAATGTTGTACAGAGTCATCCTCCTCCGAAGGGCCTTGGGGTTCCTGTCACGTTCTCTGATAGGGACTTGGAGGGCATGCACACGCCCCATTGTGATGCCCTTGTTATTTACCTTCGTATGGCCAACTTCAACGTACGTCAGGTCCTGGTGGACAACGGCAGTTCGGTTAATATTCTTTTCTTGGAGGCGTTCAAGGGCCTCTAGCTGTCGAGAGATCGGCTCAAGCTCGCTGGCTACATTCTTCATGATTCACCGGGGTGCCGATGATGATCGAGGGAGTTATAACCCTCGACGTGACCACTGGTAAAACCCCGGTCACCCACACAGAGCCGATGGACTTCATGGTGGTAGATGTGAAAGCTGCCTATAATTTTATCCTGGGTTGACCAGGTCTGGCCGCACTCCAGGCCATCCCTTCAGCCTATCATATGAAGATGAAGTTCCCCACCCCCGCAAAAGGAAGAGAAGTAAGAGGGAGCCAGGAGGCAGCTCGCAAGTGTTACATGACCTCGATGGGAGGCCCGGTCCTCTCCCTTGAAGCCCTCGAACTCCCATGGGAAAATAGCCAGACCATCTCCGAGCCGATAGGCGAGCTGGAAGAAGTGGCCTTCTCAGAAGAAGATACCACCAAGACATTTCAGATCAGTAAGGCTCTTTTCCCCTCCGTCAAGAAAGACATCTCCCAATGCATAAGGGAGAATCATGATCTTTTCGCCTGAACCGCAGCTGATATGCCTGGGATCTCAGAAGAGCTCTTGATGCACCACCTCAGCATTGCCCCACGAGTCAAGCTCGTCCAGCAGAAGTGATGTAAATTTGCTTCCGAGCTCCAACAAGCAATCAAGGAAGAGGCCGAGAAGCTCCTGAACGCCCGATTCATCTAAGAGGTGAACTACCCTGAATGGCTATCCAATGTGGTAATGGTTAAAAAGGCCAATGGGAGCTGGAGGATATGCATATATTTTACCAACCTCAACAAGGCATGCCCGAAGGATCCATTTCCCCTTCCGAGCATCGATGCACTGATCGATACAACCTCCGGCCACGAGCTCCTCAACTTCATGGATGCCTTCTCGGATATAACCAGATCCAGATGTTCCCTCTCGACATTCCGAAGACCTCGTTCATGACTGACCAAAGCCTGTACTGCTACCGGGTCATGCCATTCGGGCTGAAGAACGCGGGAGCTACATACCAGCGCTTAGTCAACAAGGTCTTCCATGACCAGATAGGCCGGAACATGAAAGTCTATGTGAACGACATGTTGGTCAAGAGTGTCCACGGGCAGGAGCATGTCCTTGACCTCCAGAAAGCCTTCGGGGTGTTGAGGAGGCACAACATGAGGTTGAATCCGAGCAAGTGCTCCTTCAGCGTCTCGTCCGAAAAATTCATCGGATTCATGGTGAGCCAGCGGGGCAACCCTGAGAAGATCAAGGCCATACTCAACTTGGCCCCTCCTTCCAATGTCAAATAAGTGCAGAGGCTCACGAGACGCCTCGCAGCTATAGGGTGTTTTCTCTCAAAGTCAGCAGAGAAATGCCTCCCATTCTTCAAAGACCTGAGGAGAGCGAAAGGCTTTGAGTGGGGGAAACAATAGCAAGAGTTTTTCGATCAACTAAAGGCTTACCTAGTAAACCTCCCACTCTTTAGCAAGCCGAAGCGTGGAGAAATCCTCTACATATACCTAGCCACTTCGAAGCAGACCCTTAGTGACATCCTGGTAAGAGAGGAGGAGGAGACGCAATGCCCCATCTACTGCGTGATTAAGGTCCTTAGGGACGCAAAACTCTGCTACCCGAAGGTGGAAAAGATGGCATACGCGTTGGTCATGGCGGTAAGGAAACTTTGCCCGTATTTTCAGTCCCATTCGGTGGTTGTTCATACCGACCAGCCGCTGAAGCAAGTTCTCCACATACCCGAGACATCGGGACTCTTGATGAAATGGTTCATAGAGCTGAGCCCGCACGACATCAGCTACCAACCCCAAACCGCTATCAAGGCACAAGCCCTAGCGGGATTTATTATGGAGAGCACCATTCCTGACCCCTGTGAGTCAGCTAACGAACCCCTACTCTGGACCGTGTATGTTGACAGATCCTCGTGCGCTGACGGAAGTGGGACTGGAGTCATCTTGACCAGCCCAGACGGTTTCGTTCTCCAATACTCCCTCCATATAAACTTTCGTGCATCGAACAATGAAGCCGAATACGAGGCCCTCATAGCGGGGCTCTGCATGGCACGCAAAGTAGGGGCCAAGCGTATCCAGGTTTTCAGTGATTCGCAACTAGTCGTGAACCAAGTGTCCGGGGAGTATGAAGCAAGAGATGAGTGCATGGCCAAGTACTTGGCGAAGGTAAAGGGACTACTAGCTTTATTTGAAGATGCTCGACTCCAGCGGCTCCCCTGAGAGGAAAACGCACAAGCGGACGCCCTCTCAAGGCTTGCCTCCTCCTCCCTCCAGGGTTTGGAGCGAACTGTATTGATAGAGTTCCTTCTGAGACCAAGTATTGAGGAAGACAGCTTAGAGCCGATGGAGAATATGCCCCTAACACTTGGGGAGAATTGGATGAAGCCCCTACTTGAGTGCCTTAGAGACAGAGTTCTTCCAGCAGACCCAAGAGAGGCAAGAAGGGTCAGGACCAGAGCCGAGCGGTACACACTCATTGATGGAGTCATGAAACGCTCCTACACTCAGATCGACGGCAGACCCTATCTAAGGTGTCTCTCCCCTGAAGAAGCACTTTATGCCCTGAAGGAGTCCCATGATGGTATGTGTGGCGCGCACTTGGGAGCGAGATCCCTTGCCCGTAAACTTTTAAATTACGGTTACTTCTGGCCCACACTACTTAGAGACTCCGAAGAGTACGTCCGCCAATGTGGCTCCTACCAAAGATTCTCTCTGATCTGTCGCCTACCACAAGCCCAGCTCTCCTCCATGTCAAGTCCAATCCCTTTCGCAATGTGGGGGATGGACTTGCTTGGATGATTCCCTCCAGTGCCAGGCCAGCTGAAGTTCCTGATCATGGCGATAGATTACTTCTCCAAGTGGATCGAGGCCGAACCCCTTGCAACGATTACTGAGAACAAGATTCAGAAGTTCTTTTGGAAGAACACTATTTGTCGGTTCAGTGTACCCTGTATCCTCGTAACCGACAATGGAACCCAGTTTGCAAGGGCAACCTTTCACAACTTCTGTGCCGACCTCGACATCCAGCAGCGGTTCTCCTCAATATCCCATCCTCAGTCCAACGACCAAGCGAAGAATTCTAATCGACAAGTACTCTCCGGCCTAAAGAAGAGGCTCGATAAATCCACCAAGAGATTATGGGTCGAACATCTACCCAACGTGCTATGGAGCAACCGCACCACGAAGAGAACTCCGACAGGAGAGTCCCCCTTCAATCTCACTTACGGCTCCGAAGCCATTATTCCCCTCGAGGTCGGCCTACCTTCACCGCGATTGATCGCTTACAATGAAGAGCATAACACGAACCAGCTTCGCAACAGTTTGGACCTCATCGATGAGATTCGCGAGAAAGCTTCCATCAGACAGGAGACGTACCGACGTAGGATCACATAGTCCTACAATAAGATGGTCCGGCCCGCTAATCTTAAAGAGGGGACTAGTACTCCAGAAGCAGTCAATCTCTCTTCCAAGCAAAAAGGGCAAGCTGGCACCTAACTGGGAAGGTCCATATAGGGTCTCCAGAGTTATTCTCCCAAGTGCGTATCAACTCAATGACCCGGGGGGCAGGAAAATACCAACGACTGGGAATGTTGACCACTTAATGAAGTACCAAGAGGGTGTTGTAACACCGCTCCAAGCAACTTCAGGCAACTCCTGAGTCGAGTAGTTTTTATTAGGTGTTTTTATCTACTTTGTTATTTTTCTTTTCAAAATGTAAGAGTGGCTTGCAACTCAGAAGCAGCCACTCAAGTCATCATTAATAAAGGCAAGTTGCTTCCAGGCCCAGGGAATTCTTTGTCTAATAATCTAGTTGGTTTGCTTTAAGATGCGCGAAACTCTCTAAAAACAACAAGCTCAGAGTCCAACACTCGTTTCGATTCCGCTTTAACTACTTGCTTATAAGCGAGTATGAAGTGGTTCGCCGTTCGGAATTGTACCAACAACTGTTGATATTTTCTAAACGACATGCTCAGAGCCCAACACTTGGTTCGATTCTGCTTCACCTACTTGCTTCTAAGCGAGTACGAAGTGTTTCACCATTCGGAATTGCTCCCACAGCTGTTGACATTCCCTAAACGACACGCTCAGAGTCCAACACTTGGTTTGATTCTGCTTCAACTACTTGCTTCTAAGCAAGTACGAAGTGGTTCACCATTCAGAATTGCTCCCACAGCTGTTGACATTCTCTAATGACAAGCTCGGACGACGTCCAAACGTGAGAAATCAATCTCCTAGACTTCGAAGACATGTACCGAGCATTCTTACCACCGACGTCCAAATACGAGAAAAATCAATCTCTTGGACTTCGGCGACGTGTGCCGAGCATTCTTGCCATCGATGTCCAAATGCGAGAGAAATCAATCTCTTCGACTTCAACGACGTGTGCTGAGCGTTCTTACCACCGACGTTCAAATACAAGAGAAATCAATCTCTTGGACTTCGACGATGTGTGCCGAGCGTTCTTGCCACCGACATCCAAATGCGAGAGAAATCAATCTCTTGGACTTCGGCGATGTGGGCCGAGCGTTCTTGCCACCGACGTCCAAATGCGAGAGAAATCAATCTCTTGGACTTCGGTGACCTGGGATGTTCCATAACTATTGATATGCTTGCAAACAATAACAAAACACACAAGTTCGAGAAATGAGTTCGCCATTTCGTTAAAATTTGAGGTACAAGTCTAACTATAAATGTAACGCCTCGAATCCTAAATACACTGAATTCGAGATGTTCTATAGGATCTTTTCGCTTCCTTTAGTACAATTGTACAAGAAAATTTGAACTTTTCACTTTACATCAGAGTTTACATGAATACATTACAATTTACACTGCACAGTAGAAGTAAACTTTACAACAATGAAACGAATGTACAACAACATTGAATAATCTTTAAGCATTTGTTCCTCTTTAATCTGTATGAAGCCATTTACTTGCATATAAGACTGTGGGTACGTCAGTTTATTCAACCGACAATCATTATACACGGCCATCCTCTCTATGCCGGAAATAGTATAACTTATTTTTCATATTTAGCAAACACAAACTTGTCACATAACAAACTAAAGGGACTACCCTATTGATGTCGTGTTGTGATTGTGCACTTAGTCCTTAATGCATTTATTTATATTACATGACACTAATGCGCACTTGTTCGGATTCTATGCATCCCATACTACATAGGTCCGAGGGCAAGCCCTTAATCGTTCTTCATCTTTGTAGGGTTCAATCCCTTGCCATGACTTAATCTACTACTGTAATTACGGTAGGTATCTTAGATGATCTATGAGTACAAGCACGTGTACAGAAAATCCTAGAGGAGAATCCCACGTCATGTCACGACGCATCGTGAAGACAGCCTGTGGTAATTCAGCCTCACTTCATGGCACACGATCCTCTTGCAGTCACCAAACATCCCACAAGCGTCACCACCGGGACGATAATTCTGGAGTAGTGCTCACGCCATGTCTTGACGCATCAAGCAGGCAGCCTATGGATCACTCTCACACCGCCAATCCGATGGCCCTCATACTCGTATTTTTCTCCTACTTTCATCACGTATCCACTATGTACTAATCCTTAGTTTTTATCAGAATCATGAACAAAATCAAAGCTCTAGAGTTAGCCTCTCCACTAAACCGGACTTATTCATTCATTCAAACATAACCAACCTTGGTCTTTCATTTCAAATTTCATTTCATTTCATTTCATTCCAATTGCCGGTGGGAGACTTAGCTACTCTTTCGTTTCAATTTTTACCAAAAATTGAGCATTTCCAGCTCATGAGTTCATTCTTTTCATAATCACCATGGATTTTCTTTTTCATGTTCGTAGTTCCACAATCATAACTTTCATAAATTCCAATAAATGATTCACTCCATATTAATTCATGCAAAGACAAATAGAGTTTACTGTCACAACCAACATTCAACATAAGATTCACAATCTTTATCATAAAACAATTCATAGAATTTCTGAGATGTCAAAAGTGCTCTGAACAGTCGACTTAGAGCATACTCAGTCAACTTGTTCAGCCAAAGAATGTTCTTCAATAATCGCTCGGAAGAGTCGACTGCTGCACATTGCCAGTCGATTGTTCCGCAGCATTCGAAGTTAAAACATAAATTACGGTGAAGTCGACTGTCGTTCATATCGGTCGGTTGTTCTAGGTAACTAAATTATACAACTTTTCATGTTCAGTGCAGTCGACTGCTACATATATTTGGTCGGCTGTAGTAGAGTCTCTCACCTTTCCAAAATGTCTTATTTTGTTAGATTCTGATAAGCGGAGTAGGAGTTATGATCTTTACAAGTCACAGCAGCTAGCCTTTTAGCTGATGCTTTGCTGTTTAGATTGTTTGAAGTTTTTGTACCTCTTATTGACTGAATCTGAGAAGGTTTTCAACTAGAAAGTTGTAGTAGAGGTTCTCACCTTTCCAAAATATTCTCTTTTGTTAGATTTCGATAAGCGGAGTAGGAGTTATGACTTTTACAAAGTCACAGCAGCTGGCCTTTTGGCTGAAGCTCGTTGTTTAGATTGTTCGAAGTTTTAGTACCTCTTTTTGACTGAACCTGAGAAGGTTTTGAACTAGAGAGTTGTAGTAGAGGTTCTCACCTTTCTAAAATGTCCTATTTTGTTAGATTCCGATGAGCGGAGTAGGAGGTATGACCTTTACAAGTTACAGCAGCTGGCCTTTATTGGCTAAAGTTCGCTGTTTAGGTTGTTCGAGGTTTTTCTAACTCTTATTGACTGAATCTGAGGAGGTTGTCAACTAGAGAGTTGTATTATATGTTCTCACCTTTCAAAAAAGTCAATTTTTTTCGAATTCCAATAAAAGTAGCATGTTTAATTGCTTCTAGGAGTTAGAAGACTTTTATGTTGCTTTTATGAATAAAAGATCAAGTTTTTCTAGTAGCATGTTATTTTGCTTCTAGGTTGTTATAAGACTTTTATGGTTGCTTCTATATGATTCATTTGTCGCATACATAGCTAGTTAGCTCGTATGTAATTCGTTTGGCTCATACGTAGCTAGTCAGCTCGTATGTATGTTGTTTTGCTTGTATATAACTTATTAGCTAGTACGCAGTTATTGTGCTAGTCTAGGGTGATATCATTGCCCTATGAGCCATCAACCATCAAGACGTATATTTATTTTACTCCTCATGGGCTGTGGACGAGTCATCCCTCGTGCACCGTCAGATCTTAACCAGCGTAGGTTAATCGCGGGCCGGGAGTATAGACGGAATCCAGGTTCAGGGTAATAGCATGCGAATACGTTCGTATTGCCAGAGTATTGGATTGATCAGCTATGAACAGGATCCTTAGGGATTCTGGTAAGTCTAGGTTGAGCACCTAGTAAAGTTATCTTGCAAAGTCTAACTTAAGACCTAGCATGTTGTGTTAGTACTGTTGTCATCCCTCGGATTGTTTAGGGTTAGTGACATCGTTAGGGTAGTTACTTATGGCTATTACTACTTAACCTTTATTTATTATCATTTTGCCGAAGGGAAAGAGTTGGTATCAAGGGTAATACCTTATGATCCAACCTATACTATAGGCCAACACTAGGTGGTGTTATTGGTTGTACCCTTCTTGTCAAAGGGATATGGTCTGTGCTTTCTCACGAGTTAAGAGCACGGAATCCGTATCTCGTCTGTTAATTTCTGAAGTGTCGTGATAAGGGCAGGAAGTTTCCTGTCGGATCTAAGGGATGGACCCCCGAAACTCCGTCATGTTCTATATTAGGAAAGGCGAACAGGCCATAGACTACGGTCTATAAGCTAGGGGGCCACAGGGGATGCTTCGAGCTAACCTGTGTTGTAGTTAACTCCGAGGGTTAGTCAGATTTTTGAGTGAGATCCGATACACCAAGCAATAGTAGCAAACGGAGACACCACTATATGACTACGAATGGTGGGATTAGACCATTTCAGTGCAACCTCATCAGTCACGCTGTATCTTCAGAAATAGGTTGAGTACAAGAGTAGAATTCATGGCGCGAATCAAATCCCTATATATGAAGAAATGGCTTGTTATGGGTGTATGTAGTATGGGCTGCATACTGTTCCGGAGACTTGGTTGCATTAGAATAAGTGCATCATTGCATTGGTTAATCTTGCATTAGAGCCTAAGTCATAGCATACACAGACACATCAATTATATATACACTTTTCTCTTTTCATCAATCTGTTTATTTAAAGTTGAGAATCGTTGCTAGTCATCAGCCTTAAAGCATCAGTATATGTACTGACGTTCCCACTTCAATAGGTACTAGATTGCAAAACTACAGGTACAGGATTCAGGAGGACTCAAGGCAAAAGAAGCAAAGTGTTGATTCTATTTCAATTGTAATATATGTTGGTTACCATTGTTTCAATTGTAAATTTATTTATGTTGAGAAGTATCCAAGTGAAAGTACCAAGTGTTATATATTATTCATTGTACTCTGATGTAAATTTTATTGGAAGTTTGTAACACTTGGGCTTGTATGGCATTATTATAACACTTATGTAATGTATTGCAGTTTTATAACATTCGGACTTGTAATACATTTGTGTTGAATAAAAAGATTTAATTTTTTTGTTTTTCTGTGTATTGTGGCTAATTAAAGGAAAAGATTTTGGCTTATGTCACGGTTTCCCAGTGTATAGAAATCGGGGTGTTACACTTCCGTTGTTACTCTATATCTATTTATCTTTTCTTGTACTTGTTTCCTGCACTACAAGTGGCCCCTAACTTGCATTGACTGGTGATTTGTTTCTTTTTCTCTTCCTGCAATTTGTTAAATTACAGACTTCGATGACCAGCTGCTCGATGGAGTAGGTAATCTGAGATTCTAGTTGCTGGAGTTCTTGGTATAATTTACTTTCCTACTATTCTTGAATAAATGTAATGGCTACATGAATTTTGTATTGGGTAGTTTGACCCAGGATTTATAACTTGTTCGAGATTTGATTTATTTGAGATTCATTTATTTTGTTTCAAGTAAATCGTGTTGACTATGTTAATTCAGTTATGCATGAGTGGTTGACTATTTCTCTTGTATATCTCTTGTTTATACTTGTGCTTATTGTAAAGATCCTGACAGGTTATGAATGGTGAAAGCCATTCGCTGGACTTAGTCATGTATCCTTATTCCGTATCCCCTTTTTGGGAAGCGGGGCAAGACAAAATGCTTTACCTCTGAGTTGGCTAGCCGTCATGCTCAGCCCAGAAAACCAAAATTCTGGAGTTTTTACTCCAAGTGGTAATTTTGCACAAAACCCCTCTTTTTGTAATATTTGCAAATATACCAAATAAATATCAGAATATTCATAAATAATATCTACTAATAAATATTAGGTTTTCCCAAAAGAATTTTTGATTTTGATCTTCCCAAGAAAATATTTGCACGTGCAAAAAGATAAATTTCAGAAAAATATTTATTAAATCACCAAAAATCACTTTAATTCATTTATTAATCTCAAAAACATTATTTAAAATTATAGGGTGTTACAAATAAGGTGTCTGTATGATTTATGTGGGCTTGGTGTGAACCCACTTGCATTGAGAAGCCATGCACTTTGAGCTCACGTGAGGCATATGTGTGGGTGTATGTTGGATATGGGATTGTATAATCCCATATAGATTGTTAATAAGGGGAATTGAATGCATATATAGAGTGCCAATGATCACTAGGTACCTACAAGTCATGACATCTTTTGTGAGGCAAGTTTGTTCCGTTGTTAGGACTCATTTTTTGTGTGATGTGCACGCGTAGGCGAGTGCGCAGCTGAGCCGGAGTTGAAGCATTACAAATGGTATCAGAGCCAACTTTCGACATCGATAGTGGATTGAGTAAGTAAGATGTATGTCGAAGGGTATCAGGGTACTCCACTCCATAGTAAGCCGGAGAATATCATGGTACACCACTCCAAATCTATTAGAAAGACGATCTTGTATTATATTGTATGTCCCGTGCTCAGCGAGGATGATGAGTTCTTAAGAGGGGGGCGTATGTAATACCCCGTATCTTAAGATATATTAGTATATATATAGAGAGAGAGGTAGTTGGGCCTATAAGAAAGTTTATGGGCTTGGTTGTATGGATGATTTGTTTGGGCCATGAGTTGGCTTGATTGAGTGGCCGGTTGTGGATTGAATTGGCCATGCACGTGTGTGAGTGTGAAGTAGTTCATGGTGGGATAATCCCACATCAGCTATGAGGTGGAGAATGAAGTGTGTATATATATTATCCTATGATCAAAGAGTACCTGAAAGTTATAGCACATTTTGTTATGCAAGCCTGTGGTGAGCTGTTGTTAGGACTTGTTTTTCACGTGTATGCAACTGAGCTGGACTCGAGGCGTTACAAATGTTGCCTACACCATTCCCTTGGAAGTGGCACTTCTTCTTGCTCACATAGGTGATTTCTTAGTTATGAGTAACCCACATTACTCTGCTCAAATTTCTTACGCATAAGAATCATTAAAAGCCTAGCTTAACCTCTTACCTTACGGGCATCAGTGTTTCATCATTGGAATGGAAATGAAAAAATCTCCACAGTGATCCAACATGGTCTTTACAATTTAGTTGTCCCTTTAAACCTAGATCTTGGGATCTCCAATCAACTAGGGTGAATGTCCATTTGTAACCTCCGTCCCCGTTTATACGAATTTGTACATATTTTCTTCTTCGTATTATTGGAATTCGATTTTCTAGATAAATATTCCTTTTCTCCTATAGCCAAATTCCTTTTATTTTGGATATCTAATTAATTTAGTTGAACCCAGAATTTTTAATCCATACTATTGTTATTATTGTTTGATCTCATTTTGTGAAGCCCAACCAATATTATTGAATTTATTATTTTTATTATAAAGCTCAATCCAGTTCAATCCTATTATTAGTATTATCATTTTATTAAAGCCCAAACTCAAGCCCATGATCCAAACCCAGTTAACTAAACCCGTTAACCCTATAACCCTACCCGAAATTAACCAAACTGCCTAACAACTACCCCCACTTCCTAATCTAAATCCTAACCACCCACTAATCCCCACTAACTACTCCACTAATTATCTCCCTAATCACCCTATTATTATTTTAATAATTTATTAAAACCCCCTCCATCTCCTTCCTCCTTTTCTTCTTGTCCCTGTCGCTCTCTCCCGAAACCATTCCAGTCGCCTTCATCCTCTTTCTTCCTCTCATAGCACTCCCGCAACCTCCTCCCACTGCACCCCTTGGCCCTCGCCGCTGCCCCTCCAAAGTGTCCCTGCCTCCTCATCGATCACCCCTATCCTTGCCGCCCTTGCAACCATCCCCGTCACCACGCCCCCGCTGCTTCCTAGTCGCTGAGCCCTACCGATCGCCAGCTCCAACCGCCATTGCTGTCTGCCCTCCTTTCTCCTCTCGCCCTACCTCCTCGCACCCTCGAGTGCCTCTGACTATGAACCCCTCCACCGCTCGCCCCTGTGCATCACAGCTGCTCCCCCTCATCACCACCATTGCCGCTCGAACCACTACCACCTCGTCACATTATTGAACTCAAGCCCCCTACACCTCGCAAACCCAATCCTCTGCAACCGAAGATCCTCTGCCATCACCATCCACTGCACTCGACGCCCCCGAGCGCCCACAACCCCCGTGCTTCCACCACCAAATGACTCTACATGCCGCCAGCCTCCTCCTCCTCTTCTCCCTCGTCAACTGCCTGCCACTGATGCTAGCTCCGTACCCGCAGCCCTGTCCTCCTTGCCCTCTCACCGCAGTCCAACGCCGCCGTGCCATTGCTCAACCGAGCAGCACCTCCTTCCTCCTTCAGTCGTCGCCTCGCCATAGTCCACCCTTTGCAGCATCGCTCGACCTCTCCCTCGCTGCCCCGAGTCACCGCAGGCTTCCTCGCATCCACCATCGCTACAACCACTTCATCTCGCCTGTGCCCACCGCTGCGTCCACCACATACCACCTTGATGCCCTGTCGTCTCACTGTTGTTGCCTTGCTGTGTGTTGTTTCTTTTGTCGTCGTCCCACTGTTGCTGTCGTCTGATGTCCCGGACAACCAACACCACCTTCGAGCCCCTTGTTGCCTTGAATCCCGGTTGCCAATTGTCACTCGAACTCCGTATTCAACTCACTGCATCCAAGCCACATCCAACGACTCCTTTCTTCCTTTTTGTTATTGCATGCTCGCTACCGTGGTGCTGAAGATGTCACTGCCATCGCTCTAGCCGTTGTACCGTTGTCCATGCCGGCGTCGCTTCTTCTTCCGTGGTTCTCGCCACGATCGTAACTCATCATCACATAAGGCAAGTATTCCCTTATACACTCTTTTTGTTCTCGTACAAGGCTTTGCCTTGAATCCTGCAAGTAGTTTTGTTTGAATCGTCGTGACATAGTTTCATTCTTCAATCCTTCCACATGTTGATCAAATCTTGGCCTGTTAAATCTATTATCTTACTCGGTTCTTGTAAATCCCAAACACGTAAATTAATCATGAACATCCTTGTGCATTACACGAACACATGACAAGAAGCATAAGTTGATAGATACATGTCAAATTGATGATTTTTATCGGGTGGTAGTATAAATATTTAATTCGATAATTGGTACCATATAAATGGAAAGTTTTCATATTGGTATCGTAGAAATACCCTTGAATTACTAGTCATGAATGCTGGTTAATATCTCGTAGAAGTTTATGTGTTTTGTATATTTCAATTGTGGTTAAATAAAATTTATGATGTTGTTGTCTTGTTGTCTAGTCTATGTTGTAGTAAGTTTTCGGCCATGTTACTGTTAGAATTAGATTAACCTTTACAAATGAAAGTCAGATCCCTTTGAATCTAGTTTCCATTACTTCTGACGGATCTGAAATCCGATGTGTAGATTGCAATATATACTATTTTTAGTACCGTGACATTTTCAATTCCAGATCACTGTTTAGGAGTTCATCGTCATGATTAAGTGACTAAAATAATATGTTAATAGTGGAATTAGGAACTGATATTTACTAGTATGTTAGTAAACATGATTAAGAATTGATTTATGATTATTGTGAGATTTTTAAATTAATTTACAGTCAACTTTTATATATAAAAACTTGACCCTAGGTTGCTGCCAGAATTCTAAACCTGTAAAGAATTAACTGTTTGACCTAGCTAATGTAAGTATAATGTATCGTGTGTATATGTGTTGGAACCTACAGGGAGTCTAATTTCTAGAACCCCAGATGGTACTTGGTTCGCTTTCCTATAGCAATGGGAAAGTGAGTTTTTATACAGCAACGTATTGTTGTCCAGAATTGTAACTTCATATCCTTGATTGTAAATATATTTATTTCTTGCATTTAATTAATTGAACTATTTACCATGCATTGCATAGCCTTGATACCTCCTTGATCTTATACTGATATCCGTTCTCATTGTTTCATGTTCATGTTTAATTATTGCAAAAGTATATCAAGCCGGGGTAATAAGGGTAAGACCTAGTAGTGGACGATATAGGAGATTGTACTCGAAAGGGGGCTCGTGTTTCCCGCGATGATGACACATGATTACAAGTTACATGGAACTAAGTACCACGTAGAACTAAGTGTCATATCATGGGTGACGGGGGCCACCTCTAGACTCTATAGGGACCACCCCTAGACTCCATTACAGGATTACATGATGCCTGTTTACATGATTTCCCGAGTACTTGACCCTGTATAATTTGCCACTAGAGCCTAAACGTTGACACGTTTGTTTGCACCCAAACCTGTGGTATGAGCTGCATTAGATAGGATTGATTAAATGAATAGACTTAAGATTAACACTGAGCACATGCATATTTCTGTTTACATGCTACATGTCCTGTTTACAATCTATATGATTCCTGTTTATCAGTTTCATGATACCCGTTTACATGTTACATGATTCCTGTTTACAAGTTACATGTTACCTATTTACAAGTTTACATAATTCCGGTTTGCAATTTGCATGATTCCCAGCTATATTACACGTTTTCCGTTATATAATTCCTTGTTACCGATTGATTATACATTGAAGTCCGTTTATATGTTGTCATTTGCATTGCACTTGATCCTCATTTATATGTTCGCATTTTTCCGTTACATGACTTGCTTCCTGTATAAATAACTCTCTGTTCTTTGCTATATTCTTGTTCTTGTTCATTTGCTTGTACTACTTGCGGCCCGTTACTGCTCTAACGGGTACCATATATCTTTCTTTTGAGTTAATGTTATACAGTTACAACGATGGGATACTGAAGGAACTTGGCGAACTACTTACTGGATTTTTTATTCTTGGACTTATTGTAAGTTCTTGTATCTCAGATATTAGTTATTGCATTATATTCTTGTTCCTGCAATTATTATTGTGTTGTTGAGCTTGCTGATATTATACAGCTCATAGATGATATGAGTTGGTATACTTATATCATTCGCTGGGCCTCAGTTACGAGCCTGTGTTTCCCGTATAATGGGAAGCGGGGCATGACACCATTGTATCGACTTATTCTTTCATGTGCTCGAGTCTCATTGCCCTCTATGATTTATCAACTAACTCTCTATTTAAACTTTTGGTTAGCAGATCCGCAATGTTATCCTTTGACTTTACATAGTCTACAGAGATAACCTCAGTAGAGAGTAGTTGTCTAATAGTATTATATCTTCGACGAATATATCTAGATTTAGCATTATACATATTGCTCTGTGCTTTATAAATTACAGATTGGAGGTACAGGCTTTGTCCACCTTAGAATATCATCAAGGAAATGGCGTAACCATTTAGTCTCTTCTTCACATTTGTCCAGTGCGATAAATTCAAATTTCATCGCGGAATTATCTATCACTGTTTGTTTCAAGGATTTCCATGAAACTACTGCACCAGTCAGTGTAAACACATAGCCACTATTGGATTTTAAATTATCACTAGGTATCCAGTTCGCATCACTGTATCCTTTAAGTACACCCGGATATCATATATAATACAGCTCATAATTATAAGTAAAACGCAAATACTTCAGTACTCTTATAATCGATTGCTAATACTCGTTCCAGGATTACTCGTATATCTACTTAGTTTACTAACTGCATATGCTATGTCTGGTCTTGTACAACTCATCAAGTACATTAAAATGCCTATGATTTTTGAGTATTCTGCTTGAGAAATACTCTAACATTTATTCTTGGATAAATGTAAAGTTATGTTCATCAGAGTTCTAGCAATTCCATAATTATCTTTATCATTTTTTAAAAAATATTGTCTATATAATGTGACTGGCTTTAAACATATTCGTATGATGTTCTTGTTATTTTAATTTCAAATATAACATCAGCTAGTCTCATGTCTTTCTGTCAAATCTCGAGTTTAACATGTTCTTAATAGATTTAATCATCTTATCATTGCTTCCAACAATAAGCATATCATCTACATACAAACATATTATGACATATCCACTTTCCGTGTCTTTGAAATACACATATTTATCACATTCATTGATTTTGAAACCATTTATCATCATGACGTTGTCAAATTTCTAATGCCACTGCTTTGGAGTGTGTTTCAAGCTATATAATGATTTCACCAGTTTACATACTTTCTTTTCTTGTCCTGAAGCTAATCTCTCAGGTTGCTCCATATATATTTCTTCATCTAAATCTGCATTAAGAAAAGTTATTTTCACATCCAATTGATGTACTTCAAAATTGTGTAAAGCTGTTATTACAAGTGCCATCCTAATGTCAAACTCAAAAAAAACATTTTAGCACAATAAGAAACGTTTTTTGAAAAACCTCCGCTCCGGCTCTCCTCTCTGGCATTCCTTCACCAGATCCGGCCACCCTTCGCCTCCTTCTCCTATCCTTCCTTCATTAATTTTGTTCAGCTCTTCCAGCGCTTCAGATCCAGATCCCCAGTTTCCTCTCCTCCCCTTTCTTGATGACCCCGTCTCTCCTTCTCGGAGTATCGTTTCGAGCTTTCCAACACCTTCAAAGCTTGCGACGTGGCCTGATTCTCGCGCAGCGAAGCTTTGGGGCTTCCTTGCTCTCGTTCCTTCCTCAGTTGTTCATGGTTATCCCATCGTTGTGTTTGTGATTTCTCCCGTCATTGTGCCTCCCTCCGGTGGTGCCCTATCTTAGGCCGCTCTCCAGTTAACCCCTTCACGGTGAGTTCCACTCCGGTGCCACCCCTTCTCCCGCAGTGATCCAGGCATTACCTTATAACCCTTCACTGTGAGTTTTACTGCTTTTAATGTTTAAGTTAATTTTCTGGTAGAGTGGGAAAAATTGTGTCTTTGTGGCGTTACTAGAGCATTGCTGTTCCTAGTGAGCCCTGTATCGATTTCCCTGTATCGAGGCTCTTTCGGGTCGACCGATTGCTTTTTATTGTAATTGTTCTTCCCTTCCCACTGCGGCTCAGTTCCGTCAGTGTTTATTTCAGCTCATAGCTATTTCATGAGCAAGAGTTGGCTCAAGTTCTGTTAGCTCTATTAATCCTCTCCGATTCAACCATATCTCCCTTCTTTGCTCTCTACTTGGAGGGTGCGGTTCTCTCTAATTGGAAGGTGCAGTTGCCCCGCCTTGAGCTGCGCTGGTTTGTTCTTTGGTGGTGGTGTTTTGGTGAGTCTGGACCTGTACTGTATTTGGTACTATTGTCCAGTGCCTATCCTCTGTTGGTGTATTGCTTTGCGGCAATCTTAGGCTGGCTTCCACCATGAATCTCTTCGAGCCTGAAGCAAGATCTAACAGCGTAGTAACGGTTTAGAAATTGAAGAGTGACTTGTCGACTCCTCTTTTGGCTAACCCCTATCTTTCTAAGTACGCTCCCAACTTCACTATTTCCCCTTCTTCTTGTAGGTCTGACCCTCATCCGGTTTGTTTCAGGTGCCTCCTTCCTGGGCATTTTAAACGTGAGTGTGGGTATAAAATGAAGTGCTTTTTCTGTGATAAGTTTGGTCACTCGCACAGTCGATGCTTTTCTCTTCAAAAACTCCTTGGAATTCCCAGAGGCCATCCCTTACCGGCCAAACTTCTCTCCTTTCTTAACTACCCCCTCTTAAAGCGCAAGCTTCACATTTGCTTGGCTAGAAAGTTCAGTCTTGAAACTGGAAAGGATTTCGACTCCTCTGCAGTTGGTCCTTTGCCAGCTATGAACTCCACTTCTTCTTCCTATGCTTTTAGTGATTCTCATGCTACTTTTTAAACTTCTAATATTGCTAACCGTTTTAAGGATCGTAAGGTTTTTACAAAACTTGTCTCCTACCCTCATTTGGGTTATTCCAAGGCTCGTCCCCGTTCTATTTCGGTGGTGCCTTTGTTGAGTTTAAGTCTGCTTAAAAATTCTGGTTTGTTTAAATCTTTTGTCTCTTGTCATTCTTGGTCTCGTAGTGTGATGGGGCACGCTCGGCACCGCCGCATTTCAGACCCTTAAGTGCCTTCTGACAACGCTATTGTGTATTTTAAGGCTCCTTCTTTATTTTATAATTCTCCTTGCTATTTGAAGATTTCTTCTCCCAAACGTGCTACGTTCTATTTTCATTTTCCAAGATGCATATTCTCATTGTATCAACATTTAGGGATTCAATCTTGGCTCAATCATCTCCTGATGGAGGTTATGCATATATTGCACCCTTTTTCCCTTAAGTCTTCTCCGATTCTTGATGAATCTTCTTTCTCACGTTGTTCCTACCATACTAACTCCATCCCAATTTCCTCTTCGGTTGCTCCCAGTTTTCTCTTTACCCCTTCTTGCCTCCTCAAAGACGAAGCTAGATTGTCTGACCCTGCCGCAATTTTGTCCCCATTGCTGAAGGTTGGCCCTCCTCCCATTAAGCAGAAATACAATAAGAAAGTCTTTAATAATTTGCAGATTCGTGTGAATGCTCGTATTCTTGCTAGGAAAGCAGACTCTGCGTCAGCTCATCAGCTTGTGCACAGTTGAGTTTTGGCTCCTCTTTGACCTCCTCGGTGTAGGCAGTCAGGCTTGTCTTTTTTGTGCCGCTAGAGTTCTCATGGGCTGCTGGTAGAGCTTGATGTCTTTGTGTGGGGAGGTTTGTCATCTTGTTTCATGGTCCAGACTCTTGGTTCTGATCCACATTTAGGTGCAGCAGGGTTGTTTGGCTCCTTCTGAAGCTTTGTTATCCTGGCTGTTTGCTCCGTCACCCTTTTCGGTGTGGTGCTACTGTTGTTATGCAGATCTCTTGTTTGCGTGCTATTCAGCCATTTTTTTATTACTCTTTTGTAATTTTCTTTCAGTTTTACAGCTTGTAAACCTTTGTATTATTGTCTGTAACTTAACTGTTTTTATTGATTTATATATTTTTTGATGGCTGGAGCCATTTGGCTCTATCCGATATATCAAAAAGTAGCATCCTAATTAAATGTATTCTCCTCACAGGAGAATATGTATCAAAGTAGTCCATACCTTCCTTTTTTTCTATAACCTTTAATTACAAGTCTTGCCTTATATTTATCAATTGATCCATCACCTTTCAAATTCTTTTGAAAAATCAACTTGGAACCTAAAGGTTTACTACCTGGTGGAAGATCCACTAGTTCCCAAGTATGATTTTGCAAGATTGAACCAATTTCACTCTTAATGGCTTCTTTCCACAGAGGACCGTCACTAGAGCTCACCGCTTCTTTGAAAGTTTGGGGTTCATCTTCAAGCACAAAAGTCAAGAAATCTGGACTAAAAAAATTTTTCGTTCTTGTTCTTTTTCTACGTCTAGGTTTCTCCTCAACTTCTTCATCTTGGTTTTCACTATCTTCGCTGATAGTCTCATGTGTTCGTTTGGGAAAACATGATTCTTCCTTAAACTTACATGGAAATATATCTTCAAAGAACAATGCATTTCTAGACTCCATTATCGTGTTCTTTAGTATATCAGGAATATCATATTTGTATTTCAAGAACCGATAAGAACTAATATTATGTGCATAGCCAATTAAAATGCAATCAACTATTTTTGGTCATATTTTCACTTTCTTAGGTGGAGGTACTGCCACCTTGGCAAAATATTCCCACATTCGTAAGTAATTGTAGGATGACTTTCTTCATTTGCATAGTTCATATGGAAATGAAGAAAGCCACCCTGTTTGAATCATATGTATAACATTTTCACAAATCTCCTCATCTCTTTGTATAATCGAGCCTAAATATTGGAAACAGACTCTCTTAGGTATCTCTTAACCATCAAGCTTCACTACTTCTTCATTTGTGTTCGGAATGTTACAAAAAGTTTGCAATAAAAACAACTTTGATTAAGAGGCATAAAAATTAATAAGGAGAAGAAGATGTTGAATACCGAACAAATTATAAAATAAATAAAATAACAAAATATAAACTCAAACCGATTAAATAAGGCTTGTGTATCACACAATAGCCTTAAAACAGATTTGTCGCATCCAGGTGCTGGAGTTTGCAGATGTGTCTGTCTCCCAGAATACTACGACTGAGGAGCGTTGACTGAAGTACCATGTCACACTCCCGAACTGAAATAGGTTCGAACTCTATCACCGACCTTGAACAAATGAGCAGAAAATAACAAAAAACAGTAGAGAAAAGAAGAGAATTTTCTTGTGCGTGGAAAGATGAGAGAGGAGTCTCAATTTATATGGGATGGGGCAGACATGTGAATGAATGCACAGGTTGTAACGGCAGACAAAACAGTTTCTCAATGGTTTAAAAATGTGTGAAATGTAGCAAACATAATCGTTTCTGCTATTGATTCGTCAGTTACACAGACAGAACCGTTTATGCATGTATTTTAGTCGTTATAGATCAAAAAATAATCCCCGCACGGGGTGGGGTTCAAGGTAACCCGATATTCATGTCTACAGGACGTGCAGGCGCACACACGCCACATGTAATCCAGTTCAAGATTCCCCCCCCCCCCCCCCCCCCCCCCCCCCCCGCGCGAGAGAGAGAGAGAAAGTCTTCGAGCTTGCTTTCTTACAATGCCAAAAAAATGTTTATTATATATATCCTTCTAATTCTTATGATTTTTCCAATATGAGACTAAAGACCTCAACCAATTTTTCAGAAATCAAGTATCTCACTTCGGGAGACAATTTCTCATTCACCCCTTAACAGTTTTGAGCAAGTAAATATATGATTTTTATGTACTCATAAAGGAGAACACAAATTGTAACCCCTGTTTTTCACTTTTGGTATTTTGAGGGTATTTTTCATTTTTGTGAATTATTATTTTCCATTGTATTTTTCGGATCAATAAATTTAATTATTTTTATTCTATAATTTTTTTTCTGGCAGTTTCGACCTCCTTTTGTTGATTGTGCGCCGTTTGGCCGTTTTTCGACATTTTGAGCTCTTTTTCTCAATTTCTTGATCCCGTTCATGTATAAATATTATTTTAGGGCCATGGTGGATTTTTAGGAGGGTTTTGACCAATTTGAGATTTTTGGCCCTTAAGGAGATCTTTAAGAGCTATAGGATTCATTGTATTTTGTATCCTCATTTGAAATCTACACAATATCCATTACCCAATTGTATACCTATTGTTTCCTATTGATATCCACTACCCATTAAACCACATTTGATCCCCTATAAATACCCCTTCACCTATTAATCCCTAACCCTAATCTTCTTTTTCCTTCTCTAATCAAACCCGGCCTTCCCCTCTCCTTCTCTTCTCTCCCGACCTGCATACCACCCCAGGCCGACACCCCCTTGTGCTGCCCTAGCCATTGCCGACCATACAAACCCTCCCTCCTTCATCCATACAACTCCTTCTACATCAAAAACCCCGTCTTTCCTCTCCTTTGGTGGCCGACATCTCAAAATAGCACCCATCCATCTCAAATCAGCCCCCTACATCCCCTTCGCTGATTTGGATAAGTGGGTATCACCCGCTTCGAGTTCGTGCTTCAAGAAGACGGTCGTAGGCAAGATTCGGTTCGTGGGTTCGCTTGAAATCGCGCGTGGAAGGACTTTTGTTCGTGGGTTTTCTTTGAAGGCTTGGATTCGTCGTGTTCATCATCACATAAAGGCAAGTAACTTGTACTTAAATTTCTTAGGTTGATACAAGTAGAAAGTTCACACATAGGATTGTTTGAGACTAGAGACGGACAAAGATCATGTTTTTAATTGTGGGTTTCGTCTCTATTGTTCAAAACAGGCCATAGACGACTTAGGACATGGAGTTTGGTAGGATTGTGCCTTAGGTTTCACCCAAACGCGATTGTTATCGCGTTTGTGACATATTGTATACCCGATGTATGTTTGAACACCCATATGAGGAATACTAGATTTTCACATGTTAGATACCCTCCATTATGACATTTGGACAGTGGGTAGACAGCGTTTTGAATTTGGAAGAGTTTTGATGATTTTTGAGGAAGTTATGACGTTTTGAAGTTTGGTTGAGAAATCTGGAAATTTGGATTGAACTGGATTGATTGTTGTTTTTACCTGGATTAGAGCCCGAATCTCAACGTGACTATTTCTGAGTAATTTGTAGAGAATTGAATCTAATTTCTAATCCCACTGATTTCACCCTGTTTGGAGTTTGTATGAATTAGTTACGATTATTTTAGTAACTGTATGCCGGTAGTTCCCAGATTTATTTCGGGGTAGATTTTATCACCAATTTATTTTCAAGATCCAGGTTAGACATAATTTCATGCCACAAGATTTTGTCCAGTGTTTCAATATGATGTTAGGTAGTTCTCTGATTTTTGTGATAATTAAAAGATGAGTTTTGAGTGATGCCTTACTACCTTTTCTATAGATCGCTTTTGCTGTAAACTGCGTGTGATTGTATGTTGAATGCCGTGTTCACCTTATTTCTAATTACTGTATGAATATTTCATGTGAGATATAAAAGTTGGGTAATTGTGTATACTTTCATCCCGTTTTGGCGGAAGTGGATTTTGATGCGCTGTGTGCAAGATATGCATGATTTTGTACAGCGGTGTTGAAGAATTCCAGATCCATCAAAACTGTGTTATGTGTTACTTTCTATTTTTGAAAACATATCTATACTTTCTGAAAAAATATGAAAATTTATATTTTGAGACTATACTTATAGGGGATTACCCCAGAATTTTCGTGGATTTAATTGATGATTTTATCTGCTGTTTTCATGTGGTTTAAGTTATTCCCCTGTTTTCTGACTGTACATGAAAACTGTGTTGAATTGTGTTTTGAGTCGTGATGTTGTGAAATAGCATATAGATTTATTATAACCGTTAGAAGCGTGTGGAAGTCTAGTTTTCAGATCCTTTGACGGATTATGATTTGCATGCCTGTAGATCTTTGGATCACTGTTTTTGTACAGACTGGTCTTGCTGTCCTGTTTATAAACATATACCATTTTGCTCGTATTTGTGAATGTTTTGCACCTATACTTGCTGATCTAATTCCCTGAGACTAAACCTGATTATGACCTGTTAGTTTGACATTATTTAGCACACTCTCATGCCTGTGGATGATATTAATAATAAAAGTAATCAAGCCGGGGTTTATGGGACAGATCTAGTAGAGGGAAAGCATAGAAATGTGTACTTGGAGGCGGACCAATGGGTTCGAACTGTTCTGTTACCTGATTACCTGACTGCATGCTTCCCTATAGGAAGATGTACTCGGATGACTGTTACCTGATTACCTGACTACATGCTTCCCTATAGGAAGATGTACTCGGATGACTGCTACCTGATTACCTGACTACATGTTTTCCTATAGGAAAATGTACTCGGATGACTGTTACTGTTACTATTTCCTGTACCTAAGTACACTGCCCTACAATATCCCCTACGAAATCTAAAGCGAAACTGCATTGACTGTAACAACCATGTGATAAAAGTATGGCACATGAAGTGTTACCTAGATAGTAATAATACAAGATATTAATACATGTTTACCTGTATACCTGTTACCTGCACCTGATATTCCTGTTACCTGTTTTTCCTGATACTTGATATAGATTTACCAGATTTACCCGAATACCTGATAATTATACATGCTACCTGTTTACCTGTTGACACTTGACATATGTTTACCCTATACCTGTTAGTATATCCTGTGATTAGATAGTGTCCATGTGCTTGTATTCTATTCTATTTGTGACCCGGACTTGCCATTGACGGGTACTGTGTTTTCTTCTTTTCCTTTTTCCTGCATTCGATGATTGCAGATTACGGTGGACAGATTCAAGAAGGTACTGGTGGTTCGCAGTATTAGTTGCTGATTATTATTTCTCTTTCCTGTTAGAACTTTATTCTGTATTCGTGAACTTGAATATTTCTGTACTTGAGACTTGAGTATTATTTGTTTTTGGGCGATGTGATCCAGAATATTTGTTCCAGACTCTGTTTTTATTTGAGAACAAGATATTTGGTTTCAATTAATTCCTGTTGGTAAAATTATCTCAATGATGCATGTTGGTTTCACTCTTTGCTTCCGACTGTGATATCTATATTGACTCTGATATATGTTGACTCTGATATACTGCCTGTGATATATATATTGTAAGATTCCTGAACAGTTTAAGGATGATTATATTCATTCGCTGGGCTTGTGTTACGTGCCCGTATTCTGTATTTTTGGGAAGCGGGGCGTGACAGGGTTTTCTGTGGTATCAGAGCCTCAGGTTTGGCTAATGTATTAGTTGCCTAATATATTAGACAAGCTTGACTCGAACGGGAATCTGTGCAATATATCACTAACCATGCATGCAAAAATTGAAATATGACACCAACACAGAATCTGGATGCTAACTGTTTTCGATTTGTGCAGACTATGGCTCGTAAAGTTTCTACCTCCGAATCTCAAGCTGATCCGATTGAGGCGGTCACTGCTATGTTTGAGAGGCTGATTAATCAGCAGCAAAACCACAGTGATCTGGGTACAAGTCTTATTCCATCCATTTTGATCCCTTCTTATTCGACTTTTGATTTCTTGATTCTTCCATCTTTTTTTAGTTGTCCTCTTTGATTGACTTCTTGTTGGGTATGAATTCAATCTTTCGTACCCATATCCATCTGATTTTGGTGCCATTCATTCTCTTTCCATTTTTCTGCTTGGCCCGTCAGTCGGCATCGCTGGATGCTATTGGAAGTCTTCCCCGATCAGAGTGGCGCAACGGAAGCGTTGTGGGCCCATAACCCACAGATCCCAGGATCATGTTGTTGTTTCTCCCTCTTGGCATTGTTTTGGATTTCTCTATCTCAACCACGAGAAGCGCAGCCGAGCATCTGGGTGATACTCTTGTCGTTCGGGATTTCTTGGATGTTTTTCCAGATGAATTGCCTGGCTTACCCCCTGATAGGGAAGTGGAGTTCGGTATTGATGTTCAGCCTGGAACAGAACCGATATCAAAGAGTCCCTACAGGATGGCACCGGTTGAGCTGGCAGAGCTTAAGGTGCAGATTCAGCAGATGCTTGATTTGGGTTTCATCAGACCCAGTGTTTCGCCTTGGGGTGCTCCTGTCCTTTTTGTTGATAAGAAGGATGGAAGTCGTCAGATGTGCGTGGATTACCGAGAGCTGAACAGAGTTACGGTGAAGAATCGGTATCCGTTGCCCAGGATTGATGAATTATTTGATCAGTTGAGTGGAGCTTCTGTTTTCTCGAAGTTGGATCTTCGTTCTGGATATCACCAAGTTAAGGTGAATGCTGTAGATATACCGAAGACTGCTTTCAGGACTAGATACGGGCACTATGAGTATCTTGTGATGCCGTTCGGAGTCACGAATGTGCCGGCTGTATTCATGAGTCTTATGAATCGGGTGTTCTCGCAGTATCTGGATAAGTTCGTGGTGGTCTTCATTGATGATATTCTGGTGTATTCTAAGAATCGGGAAGATCATGCTGAGCATCTTAGAGTGGTTCTGTAGACTTTGAGAGAGCATCAACTCTATGGAAAACTGAGCAAGTGCGAGTTTTGGCTCGACAGGATTTCTTTCTTGGGGCACATTGTTTCTGGCGATGGTATTTCGGTGGATCCTGCCAAGATTGAAGCTGTGAAGGATTGGCCTATTCCCAAGTCAGTTTCAGAAGTCAGGAGTTTTCTTGGTTTGGCTGGCTATTATCGGAAGTTCGTCCAGGATTTTTCGAAGATAGCAGGACCTTTGACTAAATTGACTGGGAAGGATCAGAAGTTTTGTTGGTCTGATGAGTGCAATGTGGCTTTTGTTGAGTTGAAGAGAAGACTGACGTCAGCGCCTGTGTTGACTATTCCAGATGGTTCAGGCGGATTTGTAGTTCACTGTGATGCTTCTGGTAAGGGTCTTAGAGCAGTTCTTATGCAGAAGGGCCGTGTTGTTGCGTATGCATCAAGACAGTTGAGGCCGCATCAGAAGAACTATTCTACTCACGACTTGGAGTTAGCGGCAGTGATTTTTGCTTTGAAGCTGTGGAGGCATTATTTGCTTGGAGACCGAGTGGAGATCTTTACAGACCACAAAAGTCTCAAGTACGTCTTCACCCAGAAGGAGCTGAACATGAGGCAAAGGCGTTGGTTGGAACTTATGGCCGAGTATGACATCAGTTTGCAATACCATCCTGGTAAAGTAAACTTGGTGCCTGATGCTTTGAGCAGGAGACCAGCGGTTTCGTTTCTTACTCAGCAAAAAGACCTCATTGAGCAGATGAGAAGGTTGGAGCTTGATGTTGTGTTGCCGAGTTCTGGTCGGAGTTGTTTGGCGCTCCAGCTGCAGTCGTCTCTTATGGAGCAGATTAAAGAGGCGCAGGCTAGCGATGCGCAATTGCAGAAGTTTTGAGCTGAGATTGAGTCTGGGTCCAGGACGGACATGGTTATTCATGCAGATGGTTCTCTTCGTTTTGGTTCCCGGTTGTGTGTCCCTAAAGGAGAAGTTCGTCAGAGGTTGCTTGAAGAAGCTCATCAGTCTTCATATTCTATCCATCCCGGCGGTACTAAGATGTATTGGGATTTGAGGCTTCATTTCTGGTGGCATGGTATGAAAAGGGCTGTCGCGCGGTTTGTTTCGCAGTGTTTGATCTGTCAGCAGGTTAAAGCAGAACATCAGAGAATCGCAGGACTTCTTCAACCGCTTCCTATTCCAGAGTGGAAGTGGGAACATATCACCATGGATTTTGTGACTGCTTTGCCGAGGAGTCCTAAGGGTCACAATGCTATTTGGGTGCTTGTTGACCGTTTGACAAAGAGTGCTCACTTCATTCCTTTTCGTGTCGGTCAGTCTACTGAGAGCCTTGCTGAGAAGTATATGCAAGAGATTGTCAGACTTCATGGGGTTCCAGTTAGTATTGTATCCGACAGGGATACGAGATTCAGGTCTCAGTTTTGGGAGAGTCTTCATAGCAGTTTGGGGAGCAAATTAAAGTACAGTACAGCTTTTCATCCCCAGACTGATGGACAGTCAGAGCGGACTATTCAAATTCTTGAGGACATGTTGAGATCCTGCATGCTTCAGTTTGGTGGGTCTTGTGAAGATCATTTGCATCTGGTAGAGTTCTCTTACAATAATAGCTTTCAAGCTGGTATTAAAGCTGCTCCGTTCGAGGCACTCTATGGGCGGAAGTGTAGATCGCCAGTGTGCTGGGATGATGTTGGCAAGAGAAAGTTGTTGGGTCCAGAGTTGATCACCAAGACAGTTGATGCAGTGGTTCAGATTAGGAAGCACTTGCAGGCAGCTCAGGACAGGCAGAGGCGGTGGGCTGATGTTCATCGCAGGGCGTTGTAGTTCGCAGTTGGTGACCATATTTTTCTCAAGGTATCGCCGTGGCGCGGTGTCATTCGGTTCGGTGGCGGGGACAAGCTTAGCCCGAAGGTTATTGGACCGTTCGAGATTTTGGAGCGAGTAGGCAAGGTGGCCTATCGTCTCGCATTGCCGCCAGCTTTATCGGGAGTGCACGATGTTTTCAATGTCTCACAACTCAGGAGATATATCCGAGATGAGAGCCACGTGATCGACTATTCAGAGTTGACCGTTAGGCCGGATTTGACTTGTGAGATTCCGCCAGTTGCTATTGTTGATCGGCGGGAGAATGTGCTTAAGAACAAGGTCATTAAGCTGGTTCGTGTTGCTTGGAATCCTCACTCGCCTGGTGAGTCGACATGGGAGTTGGAGGAGGAAATTCAGCAGAAGTTTCCTCACTTGTTTGAGTAGTTGTTTGTTTTGTTTTTAGCTGTTTGGTTTTGTTTGGGGTTATCCTATGTACCTTTATTTTTAATTTCGATGACGAAATTTTCTGGTAGGGGGGGTAGGATTGTAACCCCTGTTTTTCACTTTTGGTATTTTGAGGGTATTTTTCATTTTTGTGAATTATTATTTTCCATTGTATTTTTCGGATCAATAAATTTAATTATTTTTATTCTATAATTTTTTTTCTGGCAGTTTCGACCTCCTTTTGTTGATTGTGCGCCGTTTGGTCGTTTTTCAACATTTTGAGCTCTTTTTCTCAATTTCTTGTTCCCGTTCATGTATAAATATTATTTTAGGGTCATGGTGGATTTTTAGGAGGGTTTTGACCAATTTGAGATTTTTGGCCCTTAAGGAGATCTTTAGGAGCTATAGGATTCATTGTATTTTGTATCCTCATTTGAAATCTACCCAATATCCATTATCCAATTGTATACCTATTGTTTCCTATTGATATCCACTACCCATTAAACCACATTTGATCCCCTATAAATACCCCCTCATCTATTAATCCCTAACCCTAATCTTCTTTTTCCTTCTCTAATCAAACCCGGCCTTTCCCTCTCCTTCTCTTCTCTCCCGGCCTGCATACCACCCTAGGCCGACACCCCCTTGTGCTGCCCTAGCCATTGCCGACCATACAAACCCTCCCTCCTTCATCCATACAACTCCTTCTACATCAAAAACCCCGTCTTTTCCTCTCCTTTGGTGGCCGGCATCTCAACACAGCACCCATCCATCTCAAATCAGCCCCCTACATCCCCTTCGCTGATTTGGATAAGTGGGTATCACCCACTTCGAGTTCGTGCTTCAAGAAGACGGTCGTAGGCAAGATTCGGTTCGTAGGTTCGCTTGAAATCGCGCGTGGAAGGACTTTTGTTCGTGGGTTTTCTTTGAAGGCTTGGATTCGTCGTGTTCATCATCACATAAAGGCAAGTAACTTGTACTTAAATTTCTTAGGTTGATACAAGTAGAAAGTTCACACATAGGATTGTTTGAGACTAGAGACGGACAAAGATCATGTTTTTAATTGTGGGTTTCGTCTCTATTGTTCAAAACAGGCCATAGACGACTTAGGACATGGAGTTTGGTAGGATTGTGCCTTAGGTTTCACCCAAACGCGATTGTTATCGCGTTTGTGACATATTGTATACCCGATGTATGTTTGAACACCCATATGAGGAATACTAGATTTTCACATGTTAGATACCCTCCATTATGACATTTGGACAGTGGGTAGACAGCGTTTTGAATTTGGAAGAGTTTTGATGATTTTTGAGGAAGTTATGACGTTTTGAAGTTTGGTTGAGAAATCTGGAAATTTGGATTGAACTGGATTGATTGTTGTTTTTACCTGGATTAGAGCCCGAATCTCAACGTGACTATTTCTGAGTAATTTGTAGAGAATTGAATCTAATTTCTAATCCCACTGATTTCACCCTGTTTGGAGTTTGTATGAATTAGTTACGATTATTTTAGTAACTGTATGCCGGTAGTTCCCAGATTTATTTCGGGGTAGATTTTATCACCAATTTATTTTCAAGATCCAGGTTAGACATAATTTCATGCCACAAGATTTTGTCCAGTGTTTCAATATGATGTTAGGTAGTTCTCTGATTTTTGTGATAATTAAAAGATGAGTTTTGAGTGATGCCTTACTACCTTTTCTATAGATCGCTTTTGCTGTAAACTGCGTGTGATTGTATGTTGAATGCCGTGTTCACCTTATTTCTAATTACTGTATGAATATTTCATGTGAGATATAAAAGTTGGGTAATTGTGTATACTTTCATCCCGTTTTGGCGGAAGTGGATTTTGATGCGCTGTGTGCAAGATATGCATGATTTTGTACAGCGGTGTTGAAGAATTCCAGATCCATCAAAACTGTGTTATGTGTTACTTTCTATTTTTGAAAACATATCTATACTTCCTGAAAAAATATGAAAATTTATATTTTGAGACTATACTTATAGGGGATTACCCCAGAATTTTCGTGGATTTAATTGATGATTTTATCTGCTGTTTTCATGTGGTTTAAGTTATTCCCCTGTTTTCTGACTGTACATGAAAACTGTGTTGAATTGTGTTTTGAGTCGTGATGTTGTGAAATAGCATATAGATTTATTATAACCGTTAGAAGCGTGTGGAAGTCTAGTTTTCAGATCCTTTGACGGATTATGATTTGCATGCCTGTAGATCTTTGGATCACTGTTTTTGTACAGACTGGTCTTGCTGTCCTGTTTATAAACATATACCATTTTGCTCGTATTTGTGAATGTTTTGCACCTATACTTGCTGATCTAATTCCCTGAGACTAAACCTGATTATGACCTGTTAGTTTGACATTATTTAGCACACTCTCATGCCTGTGGATGATATTAATAATAAAAGTAATCAAGCCGGGGTTTATGGGACAGATCTAGTAGAGGGAAAGCATAGAAATGTGTACTTGGAGGCGGACCAATGGGTTCGAACTGTTCTGTTACCTGATTACCTGACTGCATGCTTCCCTATAGGAAGATGTACTCGGATGACTGTTACCTGATTACCTGACTACATGCTTCCCTATAGGAAGATGTACTCGGATGACTGCTACCTGATTACCTGACTACATGTTTTCCTATAGGAAAATGTACTCGGATGACTGTTACTGTTACTATTTCCTGTACCTAAGTACACTGCCCTACAATATCCCCTACGAAATCTAAAGCGAAACTGCATTGACTGTAACAACCATGTGATAAAAGTATGGCACATGAAGTGTTACCTAGATAGTAATAATACAAGATATTAATACATGTTTACCTGTATACCTGTTACCTGCACCTGATATTCCTGTTACCTGTTTTTCCTGATACTTGATATAGATTTACCAGATTTACCCGAATACCTGATAATTATACATGCTACCTGTTTACCTGTTGACACTTGACATATGTTTACCCTATACCTGTTAGTATATCCTGTGATTAGATAGTGTCCATGTGCTTGTATTCTATTCTATCTGTGACCCGGACTTGCCATTGACGGGTACTGTGTTTTCTTCTTTTCCTTTTTCCTGCATTCGATGATTGCAGATTACGGTGGACAGATTCAAGAAGGTACTGGTGGTTCGCAGTATTAGTTGCTGATTATTATTTCTCTTTCCTGTTAGAACTTTATTCTGTATTCGTGAACTTGAATATTTCTGTACTTGAGACTTGAGTATTATTTGTTTTTGGGCGATGTGATCCAGAATATTTGTTCCAGACTCTGTTTTTATTTGAGAACAAGATATTTGGTTTCAATTAATTCCTGTTGGTAAAATTATCTCAATGATGCATGTTGGTTCCACTCTTTGCTTCCGACTATGATATCTATATTGACTCTGATATATGTTGACTCTGATATACTGCCTGTGATATATATATTGTAAGATTCCTGAACAGCTTAAGGATGATTATATTCATTCGCTGGGGTTGTGTTACGTGCCCGTATTCTGTATTTTTGGGAAGCGGGACGTGACACAAATCCATAAAGATCTCTCACTAATATATAGTGAATCTTACTCAAAATTTTGCCTCAAAACTGGTTCGTAAAATGATGTTAAAACACTCATTTTTCTAACACAAAATATCACTAAAATTACACTCCATACACTCTGTTTTAGTTCTGCTTATTCTAAAGCCTCTAGCTTCTAAAGTATATCTCCATAATTCTAATTTAGCATTGATTGCTGCTCTAGTTTTGTCCACTAAGACGACGTCATCGGCAAAAAATATACACTAAGGCACCTTATCTTGTATTCCTCGCGTCAATTCATCCAAAACCGAAGAAAAGAGGTAAGAGCTTAAAGCCAAACCTTGGTGTAAACCTACTGTAATAGGAAAATCACTAGTCTCTCCTGTGGTTGTTCTAATTGTGGTCTTTGCCCTTTCATACATATCCTTAATTACCTCAATATACCGAATAGTTACTCTTTTATTATTTAATGCTCACCATACTATATCTCTAGGGACTTTATCATATGTTTTTTCTTGATCTATAAACATCATTTGTATATCTTTCTTATTTTTCCTATATTTTTTCATAAGTCTTCTTAGTATATAAATTGTTTCTATTATTGACTTCCTATGCATAAATCCAAACTGATTTTAGGACACTTAGTTTCTAATCTCTGTCTATGTTCGATCACTCTTTCTCAAATTTTTATCGTATGGCTCATTAATTTAATCTCTTGGTAACTGGTGCAACTTTGTACCTCTCTTTTATTTTTATATATAAGTATTAAAATACTCTCTTCATTCTTCGAGGATTTTTTTTAGTCTTCAAAATTTTGTTAAATAATTCTACAACAAAATAAAAAATGGAGTACTGACATCGTCGACAAGTATATGTTAAATGGACATGCATTTCTTCTTCTTCCTATTAATTCTTTAAGAAAAAAATATCTTACTGAAAATCCAGATGACTCATTTCCTACTCATTGTTTCTCTGTTATCTTCATTAAATGAACACTGCTATTTTCCCTTCTGTCATTTTATCTTTCTTTCTTCAATTTTGGGACCAGTCACTGTGACTTGCTCAGCTAGAGTTTAGAATCTGACTCATCAGCAAGGAAGTATTTTTTTCAATGTTTAGACAATGGTCATAATCCACATAATCCACACATACTCCTGTCCCATAAGGGCAATGGTTACAACCCAAACTCACTTGCTAAGAGGCTGACGACTAAATCCTAGTGGTACTTATATTAGCAACAACAACAATAAAATTAATAAACTTTTTTTCTCAATAGCTATATAAATCATGGTTTTCCATTTTGCTCGCTTTAGTGCAATATTTTCTGTAAGGCTACAAGTATCATATATTTTCTTACCGTTTCCACCCAAGTAAGTTTAGATCTTCCCCCACCCTTAACTCTATCATCAATACTTATCAAATCACTCTTTTTAACATGGACACTACTAGATCTAACTATGACATATTCAAACCATCTGAGGCGAATCTCTCTTATTATCTTGGATATAAGCTACCTTTAGCATGTCTCACATATTCTCATTTCTAATTCTATTATTCCTGATTTTACCACACATCCATCTTAGCATCCTTATCTCCGTTACACACATTTTTTGGACACATCACTGTTAATCTAATAACCGTCCTATAAAATTTTTGCTTCCACTTGAAAGATATACGTTTGTCACATAAAATACCACTAACACTTTTCCACTTAAAGTCATCATGCTTGGATCATATGCATAACATCTTCACAAATCTCTCCATCTCCTTGTATAATCGAGCCTAAATATCAGAAATGGTATTTCTTACGTTTCGTTCAATCATCAAACTTCACTACTTCCTCATTTATGTTCCGAATATCACTAAAATTACACTTTCTATACTCTATTTTAGTTTGTTTTAGTTCTACTTATTCTGAAATCTTGCTTCTAAAGTTTCTCTAGAGAAAGTTAAATTATGATATTAGAAAGAGTCCTTAATCAGACAATAATCATCCTACAAACTAGGGAGAACTGAAGGTACAAACTTTCATATTTGAATTTCATATAACATCGACATCATTCAAGTACGAAGAGAAACAAAAAACAAAAAATAACTTTTAATTACAATGATATCCAATTTACCACAAAGGTAAACAACTAAACAAAAATAGTAATTAGTAGCAAAAGTCCCAGTATACTTCAAGCCCCTTTGTACATTATAAATTCACCATTTCCCCAAAAACCACAACTAAAATGACAATAATACCTTGCAATGAATTCGCTATAAACAGCATAACACCCATAAAGAGAGCTGAGCTTTCACTATTCAAACAGTATAGAGCCTTATCACTTGATCTATATTTGCTCGACAAACCGGGCAACCCCACTTCTTGCCTTTGATCTCAGTCAAGCATGACACGCACCCAGCCATATGGCCACATGGAATGCAAGCTCCTTCAACTGGAGCATCCAAACATATCACACAAGAGCTTGAAGTGCTACTCTCTCCTTTCGAATCAACATTCTTGGTTTTCTTCCCTGTGTCTTGCACGGCTAAATTGACTGCACTGAAATCTACGGTAGGGTAATGTCCATTGTAAAATGTCTGCTCAATTGGAGGTGCAGACGGGGTTACTGATAATGTGGGCGGAATCTCGTGAGCTGAGGGGGAGAGAACAGCAGGTGTCTCGAGTTGGCTGGTGTGGAGCTGGGGTGAGCTGGCACTCAGCCTGACTCCAGCCCAACCATTATAGGGATCGGAAGTGGACTCAACTTTTGAAACTGGGCGGGCTTCGCTCGATTGTCCCCACCCGTTATATGCAGTATTTTCCGTGGAGATCCCCCATCCATTACTATTACTGTTGGTGCTCGGTGCAATAGGAACAGGAATTCCCTGGGCTAAGGCTGACTGAATGGAAGCATTGATTGCCATGGCCAGCTGCACATCTTCTGGGAGGGGAGAATGCATGGGTGCTGATGTGGGTGTGGGGTTCAAGTTGAGATTTGGCAGGTTGGGAGTGGATGCCACATCCACAGGTGCTACGGGAATGTAACTGTTTTGCTGCAAAAAAGCAGTTCATGGAATGTAAACCAAGAAATTGTAGTGTAAATTGCAGAAGAAACACCTACTTCATAGGATTGCCAAAGTCCCAACTTCCAACTAAGATATTTCTAATTGAAACCCCTTCGAATCTGCTCCATATTCTTGCAGGTAACACTCCTCAACTCAGGGATTCCCCAGTTGACTTCCTTTATCATCATCATCGTAGGTAGATGGAATCACAGTATCCCAGAATACCCTCTCATCATCTATTATGGTCAATTCTTCCTTGGTCTAATCTTTTTTTGCCGAGGTATAGAAGTTATTCACAAATTAGAATCCCTAAGTTCCCTATTATTAAGAAATAAGAAATTGAAAATCTGTTTATCCTGATTAATAAGAGTAAAAACATTGATAGATGGTTAATCGTATGTTTACGTGAAGTGAAAAACTCAGTTCTATGAGTCAAAATTTAATTACTTGAAACTGAAGGGTTACAATTGAATTTCTGACTCAATTATATTTTTTTGATGTCCAAGTGTCTTTCTAGTTGAATTAATTGTGAGAATGCATAACATCTAAGGCATTTTAAAATGTATTTGCATCATTAAAATTTAAGTGATTTTTTTAGAACAAAAATATAAGTAATTTAATTGGGCTAAATACCAAAAATGTAATTTTTAGAATTAAAATAAGGTAAGAATGTTAGTGGTGATGACATCAGGAATTTTAACCACTAAACAGGGAGCCTTCTATAATATAATGCAACAGGAAAGCTTAGGTGGTGAACCTCTTAGGCTTTTAGCTGAGGGATGTTATCTGCAAGGATGAGAGACTAAGAAAGCTATCTTTTGGTTGAGAGCTATCTTTTGGTTGAAGGGTATCTGATGCAAAACGTAATCTTAAATAGAGAATTTCCAAGAATCTTAAAGAATTAATTTTACCAACATGTAATGTGGATCAAAGTTAGATTTTTAAACAATTAATCAGTTTGATGGATTTTTAAGAATTGAATTAAGTTTAACAAGCCCAATTAATAATTCAGTTCTAACAATCAATAATTAAATCCCTAAGCGCTCTTAACAAGTAAAAGATGTCATATTGATTCGTACTTAATCTCGATATTTGTGGTCGACAGTTAAATTAAATAATATAATATAAAGCAATATAACACAAATATTGAAAAAGTGAAAAGAGTATACCGAGGTTCGAAGCAACTAGTGTTAGATATCAGCTTGGCAGCAAGGGGTGAGGAGCAACACAGAGCGGTCGCGAGGCGGCTGGCACTGGCTGCGTCGCGGAGCCGCAACAGGAGGCAGGGAATCAGGGGAGGGCACTGCGGGGTGCTGGGGTCTGCGACAAGGTGGAGGAGCACAGGGGCGCCGAGGTCTGGTGTTGTTGTTGCGGCGTCGTCGAGAGGAGCCAGGGCACACAGGGGACGGCGGGGGCTTGCTGGGTCGCATGGGCTGCGTCGCTGCTGGGAGCAAGGGAAGTGCTGAGGTGAGGTCGGCTGCTGGCGCTTCGTCACTAGCTGAGCTGTCGAGGAGAGGCGCCGCGGTGTGACTGGGTTCTTGTAACGACCCAAAAAATAGCATATGGCTATTTTGCATCGAAATGTGTGCGCGATTGAGAATTTTGCGCGATCATGGATTTTCTGATAAAAATTATCTTAATTGAGAAATATAAGATATATTGTCTATTTTATATTATTGTTATTTTCAAAATTAAATTATTTTTATACGGATTATCTACGAAGTAGTTTAATGTATTTTTGTATTGTGTAGAATGTTAAAATAGAGAGTTGGGCTTCATTTGGAAATGTAGTAAAGCTAGAGGGCTTATATGAAACATTCCCTAGATATTTATCTATCTATTATTGTTTATTTCATCTTTTTACAAAAAAACCCCTTCTCTCTCCTACCTTCTCTTCCTCTTCTTCTTCTTCTTCTTCTTCTTCTTCTTCCTGTTCGTTCTCCATCTCGAACCCAAAGAAGAACCCAGCCTTCTCCCTTCTCCTCCCGTTCGTCCACACCGACGATCGAAGGAGCCCCGACCCCCTCCACCTTCCTTCTTCTTCTCCTTCCCTTCTTCTTCTTCTTCTTCCCGTTCGATTCTTTCCCAAATCGACCCAAAAGAAAACCTCCATTCTCCTTCTCCCTTCCTCCCCCCGTTCGCGCACAGCCGAAGGAAACGGAGCCCAACCCCCGTTACCTTCTTCCTCCTTCGTCCTTCTTCTTCTTTCCGATCGAAGAACCCCAAAAACGAACCCATCGACGATACTCTTCCCCACCTCAAAACTCCTCCGATTCTCCATGGATTCCAAATTAAAATTAGGGGTAGACTAATGGAGGGATTCTCTACATCGTGGTAGCGTCGGATTTTCGATTGGACTTCGCGAAGGTATAACCCTAACTATTTTATTGTATAGAATTTAGTTGGGTTAAATTTTATTGAGTAGGAATGTTAAGGTAGAGAGATTTAGAGATATTAGAAATTGTAAATGTGAGAAATTAGCGGATTTTTAGAGAGATTTCAAGTTGTTAGTAAAATAGGGTTTTGGTTTTGTAAAAGAGAATTATATGAATATGAATTAATTCTCGGATAGTAGTAGAAATTATAGTTGAGCTACTAGAATACTTTGGGGGCGATTTAGTAATTATTTGGGGATGAAAATACCATAGGCATTAGATTATCACGTGCATCGCACGTGTATATCCCAAGCGTTCAATAAACGCTTGTGTGATATTTGGGATAGCATTATTAGCTTTTATGATTGGTTTGGATAAATTGAGTTTTAATTGCTTTGAAATTTGGTGATAGGATATATTGCGACCATTGGATGCGAGGTGGCACGGCGCTTCGGATCTTCGCGGAATAAGTGAGTTATATTATTTATATATTTTCGTGGTTTAAAGATATATGTGAGTTATATTATTATATGTATTTTGTGATTATAAAAATATAGTGAGTTATATTATTTATATATTTTCATGGTTTAAAGATATATGTGAGTTATATTATTTATATATTTTCATGGTTTAAAGATATATGTGAGTACTAATTTATTATATGTATTTTGTGATTATAAAAATAAAGTGAGTTAGTTTAATTATATATATTTTTGTGAGTTGGTTTATTATATATTTTTGTGGTTTGATGGATATGTGAGTACTAATTTATCTACATATTTTGTGTGTTAAAGAATATGGTGAGTTTAATATATATATATTTGTGTGTTTTAAGAAATATAGTGAGTTTAATTTATTTAGATATATTGTTGTGTTTTAAGAAAAATAGTGAGTGTTAATTTATTACGTGTTTTTGTATGTTGAGAATTATGTGAGTATCGATTTATTACGTATCTTGTGATTGTAAGAATATGGTGAGTATGATCTATTTATGAAGTAATGTTTAATGGAGGATTGAATAACATATATGTGTATATGGGGATGAGTTACAATCATATGAGGATATCAAGATATGGTGTATATGGTTCTATATACGTAATTGACATTTTAAAGAAGTTGGATTAACTGAAGAGGTGACATGATTTATGGATGAGGCGTATGGGAAAATTTACTATCCTTGAGTATATAAAACCTATATAATGGATTCGTTATGTATGTGAGGATTCTCTACTTCTAAGTTAGTTGCTTGCTCTCCTTATCTACTTATGTATGTGTAGAAAGAACCATTCTTAGGGTACCGCTTGTGTAGGTGAAGAAAAGAACCCATTTGAGGATTTAGTAAATTGTGGATGTTAAAAGAACCCATCTTTTTGGTATGAATTGTTAGAGGTTGAGAAAGGACCCATTTTGAGAGTTGAGTAAATTGTGGATGCTAAAAGAACCCAACTTGATGATTATGTTAGTTGTAGTATGATAAAGAAACAATCTTTGGATGTTGTCAGTGGTAGGGGGTTAAAAGATCACACCTTTTGTGGATTACGTGTTGTAGGTTGAGGAAGAACCCATTCCTAGGGCTATATTATTTGTGTATGCCAAAGAGAACCCATTTGAGTTGTTAGTAGTAGCTAGTAAAAGAACCCACCCTATGGATTTAGATTGTTGTAGAGAAAGAACCCACCCTTGTGGTATAGTAAGAATCCATGCTTGAATTGTTATGGAAAGAAACTCATGGTTTAGTTGTAGTAGAACACCATGCTTGAGTTGTGTAAAGAACCCATTCATGCCTATGTGACGTTCCAGTAAAACCTATCATGTTGAGTCGATTTTAGAAAGAAACTCATGTTGAGTTGATTATAGTAGGTATGCCATGATGGGTTGATTGTAGAAGAAACCCATGCTAAGTTGATTTTAGTAGATTCTTCTGTTGCTTATAATTATAGAAGATAAAATTTGCTAGTAAGCACGTTTGATTGCTTCTAGGTTTGACTACCTTAATGGTTGTTTGTATGTGGTTTTGCTCATACGCGGCTCGACTGGCCCGTATGTAGCTGTGGGTCTCATACGCAGCTTATTTGGCTCGTATGTATGTTGTTGTCTCATACGCGGCTCGACTGGCCCGTATGTAGCTGTGGGTCTCATACGCAGCTTATTTGGCTCGTATGTATGTTATTGTCTCATACGCGGCTCGACTGGCCCGTATGTAGCTGTTGGTCTCATACAGGGCTTATTTGGCTCGTATGTATGTTGTTGTCTCATGCGCGGCTCGACTGGCCCGTATGTAGCTGTTGGTCCTATACGTAGCTGTTTAGCTCGTATGTATTTTTGGTTACTCGTATGTAGCTTCTTAGCTAATACGCAATTGTTGTGCTTATCTAGGGTGATATTATTACCTTAAGGGTCATCGACCATCAAGACCACATCCTACCCCCTTAGAGTGAAATGGATAGATCTCACCTCGGGCGTCGACGGATCTTAACCAATGTAGGTTGACCGTGGGCCGAGAGTGTTGGTAGAATCCGAGTTAGGGGTAGGGATGAGTGAGAGAGATATTATTACCAGAGTCTTGGATCGAGGAACCACGAGTTGGACCATGATTGGAAACTATGCAAGATTGCATAGGAATAATAACCTCATTAGGATAGTGACTGATAAAATCATTACTTACCCTTTTGCCCGAAAGAAGGAGAGTTGGTAGTAGGGTGCACCGTACGACCAAACCTTTCTTTAGGGCCGATCTTAGGTGGTGTTATTGAGTTGTACCTTCCCGTCAAAGGGATACGTACGGTGCCGTCTCACAAGTTGAGGACACGGGTTGCGTATCTCGCGTTGTTAATTCCTGAAGTACCGTGGCTAGGGGTGCCACAGGATGCATTGTGCAGTCCTGCGCTTGCGATACCCCAGAGGGTGCCACAGGGTAGGCTTCGCGCTACCCTGCGCTTGCGAAACCCTATAGTTTGATTTTGGAATGACGCCCTTGGGTTCGTCTATTTTGAGTGAGGTCCGGTTAGCCGGGTCGCGGTGGCGAACATAGACACCACTGGCGAAATACAACAGTGGCACATGACCACATCTGCAGCCTCGCGAGTCACGTGTAGGTGTCAGGAACAGGTTGTGTGTAATTAGAATTCATAACGCGGGTTCAATCCCTATATATGGAGAAACGACTTGAGATGGAGTCGCATGTAGTATGGGCTACATGTTGCTTTCGGAGACTTGCTGACATTAGAATAGGAAGCATCCTAGTTCTAGTTAAATATCACATTAGAGTTAAGTCATAACAAACACTGGCACATAAATTATATGTACACGTGCCTTTTCCATTCAAGTCGAATTGTGAGTGTGATAGTTGAAGTCAATCAATAACCAAGTTATGGGCTTGGGATGTGATGTGATATCACCCAAGTTCGGCTTGGGATGCGGTGATTGTTACCCAAGCTATCGGCCTTGGGGTGTGTTATGTTATTGCCCAACCATGTTGGCGATGTGGAGTATATTGTGATAAAATGCATGTAAATGGTAATGTGCAATAAGATGTTAGGTTGGACATGAATGAATGTGGTAGTATGCGAATGAATGCATATGTCTAGGATGTGATACGCGATACAATGCAATAAGATCAATATTGGTATTATGAGAGGGGTTATCCAAATGATTACTAAAGATAAGTATGTTGTGAGTAGGTATGGATATACATACAGGTGATGACTCAGAGAGTATTGGATGTGAATTCCCATTTATGAGGTTACATGTTCAGATGTCAAGTAAGATTTGTTGATCTTGATATTATGAGTTCGTTATGTTTTTACTTGTAAAGTTTAATTTATTTGCTTATTTTAATAAATTATACTCACACCAGAAGTGGCTAACCCCTTAGTATTTGGGGGTTAGGGAGTCCCTGGACTCCCCTAGGTCCCTACTGTTACAGGTCTTCAGCAGTGCAGAGGTGAGGTGTAGGTACAGGTTTCCGTGGAGTGGAGCTCTAGTTATAAATTGTTGTTATGATGTAATTGTAAATAGTAAAGATTTATGCTTTAAATTGTATTTTTGATGTATAAGTATGTGGATGATGATGAAGAGTATAGGGTGAGGCGGCAGGATATGGTTTTGACCCGTAACCATTTCGTTGTGGAGTGCCGGGCGTCGTGGTAGGTTTTACAGGTTATTTTCTAAAAACTTACTACGTTTTCAAAAGGATTTATGGTTTTTATTTGATAATTGTTATACCGTTATGAGTTTGGCCCCCAGAGCAGATATATATATTGCCTGTGTAATGATGCTCATTTTGGCCTGGGGAGCCCGTAATATTATTGCCTGTGATGTAAGCTACGGAATTTAGAGCAAAATTCCGTAAGCTTTTTCTGTTTTGGGGCAGAAATTACAGGAGAGACTCTGCCCAATTTTTCTTTGAAACATAACCATTTTAGTTTATGTTTAAAGTGATATAGAAATTGGAAGAATTGAGTTTGGAGTCAAAAAGGAAAAAAGGCAGGCGCTACAGTTGGTATTACAAACTGATAATTGTAATTACTGCGTAGTAACTCTGTGTTGAATGAAAAGTTTTAAATTTTCCAGCTTTTCGTGTATCGTGACTAATTGAAGGAAAGATCTTGGCATGTGTCACAGTTTCCCAGTATATAGAAATCGGGGCGCTACAGTTCTGCTGCAGGAGACGGGGAGAGGAGAGGGGAGTCGGGGAAGCACATGGGAGATCGGAGGAGGCAAGGATGAAGAAGGCGCGACTGGGAGAGGGGGGATATAGGCGGCTAGGATTTTTGTGAGGGGGAAGAAGCACAGCGACGGAGAAGACGAAACGGCTGGGTTTGGTCAGGAGTTGGAGGAAGAAGGATTAGGGTTTTGGATTTGGGGATTAGGATTTTGATTTAATTGATTTGGGGATTTGGATTAGTTTTAGAGTTTATCACAAACCCTAAATTTTATTAGGACTTATCACAAACCCTAATAATTGGATCTCAATCGTATCACACAAAAAGAGGGATGAAATGCAAAACTCAACACAATAAATTTTTAATTAAGAATAGCATACTTTCTCATTAATTTCAAGGCCTATATATAGGCTCAAAACAAATCATGATACAAATCTCAAAATATTCTAATGCATAAAAAAAAGATTACATATGGCTATAATTGCCAAAAACAAATATGGTACTGAAATAAAATACTAAACTAAATAGAATGGATGTCCTCATCATTCTCTCCGGGTGGGAGAGAGCTCGACCCAGTCGAGTCAAAATCAGTGATCCTGTCATGGTGCTCCAAAAGATCTGGATCCAGTTGCGGGAGCTCCTCACGATCACTGCAAGTGTCATCCGACTTCGGCTTGTTCTTCCACCTCACCAAATACTTATGCATACCACCATCTCCTGTAGAGATTATCAGATCATCTAAAATATTATTCAATTCTTCTGTCAGTGGGTAAATTGTATCAGGTAGAGGGGTAAATATGGGAATCTCACCATTAGGCTGCAGGGTAGGATAGGCTCATCTATAAGAAAATTTCTAAGATTGAATTTTGAGCCTTCATAGAGTACTAGATCCTCAATACTGAAAGTCTTACTTATGCCAATGCCATCAGGAAGGTCAACGACATAGGTATTATCATTGATTGTCTGTAGAATCTTAAATGGACCTGCAGCACGTATGTTCAAGTTCTTAACGAATCCAACTGGAAACCATTCCGGATGATTCCGAACCATCTCGTCGTCACCAATATCAAAAGTTATAAATTTCCTTCTAGCATCTGCTATTAACTTATAGTTAAAATTATTCTCGTTAAGTTCCTTGGAAATTTCTCTATGCAAGTCATGAATGTGATATGCAAATGTGGATGCAGACTCTGTGACTTTGTGATGTTCTAACACAGGGGTAAAATCTATGGGTTGCCAAGTGGCTTGGAAAAGGATGGGTGACTCAGGTACACTCAATGGAGGTGACTGAACAGACTGAATACAATTGATAGACTGGTCAATCCCCTTTTCATCAAAGTCATCACTTACATTAGGTTCATAGGTAAACTCATTGTCGGCTCATCAGCAATGACAGCGGTACCCTCTACTATATTGATCCTACTGGAACTGGGACAGTTGCCAACAGCATGGCCGTATCCCTTGCATTTATAGCACTTAGTGAGAAGATCAATCTTAGAATAATCTCTTTCAGTGTTTCTACCCGTGTGGTCATTTCTAAGTGAATATGAATTTGATGTAAGTTTGCTTGGGTACGACTTGCTAGGGTACTGAGGAGAAGAGTGCTCAAATCTAGAGGGATCAGGAAGAGTCATTCTAGGGGAATGATCCCTCGAATCGCTGGATCTATATTGGGAACTAGCTTTAAGGGAATCCATATCGAGGACTAGGGCATAAGCTGCCACTAATGAGTCCACATTTCTATAAATTAGCTCGTTCCTCAGATTGGCTCATAGTCCAGCCCTGAACCTAGAGAGAGTTTGATCTTCACTCTCTTTACCTAATGCATTGCACCGAATAGGGAAGTCATCGAACTTATCAACATATTCTTGTGTGGATTTACTTTCTTGATAAAGTTGGTTCCACGAATCTAGCAATCGGGTGTGGAACGATAACGGTACATATCTCTCAGTGAGCTTCTCCTTCATGGCTTCCCAAGTGGCTATGGGTACCAGGCCTCGGTCTCTGCGGGCATGTTCAAGGTTGGTCCAGTGTTGTTGAGCTTTCCCAATCAATTTCATCGTGACAAATTTAACTTTCAGGGTTTCGCTCATGTCAAAACACACAAAGTAGTGGTCCATGGGATGGATCCAATCGACATAAGCTTGGGGTTCCATGTGGCCTTCAAATTAGGGAACGTCAGCCTTAACGTTCTTATATTGTTCGTCAGGGTCACGTTCTTGACGTCGATCGTCATGATCATTCCCTTGAAGGATCTGACGATTAGCATGAAGCTCAGGAGCAATAGTTTGATTTAATTCCACTTTCTCAAGCCTCTAATTGATATTGGCAAGAGTTGCTTGAATGGTAGCTAGGATAGCGGAAATATCAGAGTTGTCCATTTATGGTCGGGAAGGTCTAAGGTTTCTAATTGGGTGATTTGGGAGGGATAAGAAAGGTTCGTCAGAATCTGTGATGGTGATGCGAAGACGGATCACCAAAAGGGAAAAACTAAGGGTCGTGTGTGTACTTTTTTTTAAATAAATCTGAAATGACCTAAAATAAAGAAAAATAAAAGACTACACGATCCTAAATGAATACAAAAATTGATACCTAAATGATGCAAGAACTAGGATTTTAAGAACCTTCGCTCTGATACCAAAATGATGTAAAACATAATCCTAAATAGAGATTTTCCAAGAATCTTAAAGGATTAATTTTACCAACATGTAATGCGAATCAAAGTTGGAATTTTAAACAATTAATCGGTTTGATGGACTTTCAAGAATTGAATTAAGTTTAACAAGCCCAATTAATAATTCAATTCTAACAATCAATAATTAAATCCCTAAGCGTTCTTAGCAAGTAAAAGATGCAATAATGATTCGTACTCTAATTAGGCAAGTAAAACACTCCATCTCGATATTTGTGGTCGACAGTTAAATTAAATAATATAATAGAGATAATAAAGCAGTATAACACCAATATTGGAAAAGTGGAAAGAGTATAACGGGGTTCGAAGCAACTAGTGTTAGATCTCAACTTGGCAACAAGGGGTGAGGAGCAGCACATGGCGGTCGCGAAGCGGCTGGCGCTGGCTGCGTCGCAGAGGTGATAGGAGGAGGCAGTGAATCAGGGGAGGGTGCTGCGGGGTGCTAGGTTCTGCGACACGGCGGAGGAGCACAGGGGCGTCGAGGTTTGGTGCTGTTGTTGCGGCGTTGTCGAGAGGAGCCAGGACACACAGGGGACAGCAGGGGCTTGCCGGGTCGCAGGGGCTGCGCGCTGCTAGGAGCAGGGGAAGCGCTGAGGTGAGGATGTCGGCTGCTGGCGCTTTGTTACTGGCTGAGCTGTCGATGAGAGGCGCCGCGGTGTGACTGGGTTCTGCTGCAGGAGACGGTGAGAGGAGATGGGAGTCGGGGAAGCACATGGGAGATCGGAGGCAAGGGAGAGTGAAGGCGCGACTGGGAGAGGGGGGATATAGGAGGCTAGGGTTTTTGTGAGGGGGAAGAAGCACAGGGACGGAGAAGACGAAACGGCTGGGTTTAGTCGGGAGTTGGAGGAAGAAGAAGAAGGATTAGGGTATTGGATTTGGGGATTAGGATTTTGATTTAATTGATTTGGGAATTTGGGTAGTTTTAGAATTTATCACAAACCCTAAAATTTTATTGGAACTTATCACAAAGCCTAATAATTGGATCTCAATTGTATCACACAAAAAGAGAGATGAAAAGCAAAACTCAACACAATAAATTTTTAATCAAGAATAGAGCACTTTCTCATTAATCTCAAGATCTATATATAGGCTCAAAACAAATCTTAATACATATCTCAAAATATTCTAATGCATAAAAAAAATTACATATGGCTATAATTGCCAAAAACAAATATGGTACTGAAATAAAATACTAAACTAAATAGAATGGATGTCCTCATCAGTATCATTTTTCTAATGTCTACACTCCATTAAATGGCCGTTCTATAATTTACCTCCAATTTATTATATACTAATCTAAGTACTCTGAATTTAAGAGTAGGCTTCAATTCAATATTTGCCAAGGGTACAGCTGCATCAGCTATTTGATAACAAAAGTACAGAAAATCGAAGTCACCAAAAATAGTAGTGTCTACACGTGTGTGATAACAGAAGTACAGAAAATCAATGTCACCAAAATAATAGTGCCTACACATGTATGGGTAGGCACGTGTGTGTGTCAGCTAAGTACTCTTTAATCCGTAATTTAAGAGGTAGGACTCAATTCAATGTTTGCCAACGATACAGCTGCATCGGCTACTATTTGATAACATAAGTACAAAAATCAAAGTCACCAAACTAGTCTAAGAACTCTGTAATTTAAGAGGTAGGATTCAGTACAATGTTGGACAAGGGTACAGCAGCATCGGCTATTTGATAACAGAATTACTAAAAATCGAAGTCACCAAAATAATAGTTTCTATACACGTGTCCATGCATGTGCCCCTTGGCTGTACACATTATTTCTTTACGGATTAATATGATGATTACTATAACACAGTTCTTATTAAGGAAGAAAAAAAAAGCGTGAATATTGGTTTTAATGCTTATCATCTTTCCACAAATTTTGATTCACATTCTATCCAAATCTAGTAATATCCTTCAACATTCTTGTAACCCTCCATGATAGTTATATATAACTAGTTTATCTAAAGAAATTGGATGTAACCATTCATTAAAAGGAGCTGATTCAATTTCTGACCAAAGATTATCAAACTTCGTCTTAAAATAACATTTGCAACATTTGAAGGTGTGTTACTAAAAAAGAAGGTTTACCTGAATGATTCCCCTGCATGTGTTATAAAACCACTGGAGTTGTTGCTTGTCACCCTCATGTGCAGATAAGAACTTGTATCGACTTTCTGTAGAATGAAAAAGTTTAAGGTTGATTGACAACATAAAAGGAACCAACAACTACATATCAATCTACTATATAAAAAACTAAATAGGATCATTAATCATATAAAGAATTTAGTTTTGTTACTAATGTAATTTTAAAAATTCAATGTTAGTAATTTTGATTCCATGGTACACTGGAAGTCATCTCTTTACCAAACTTCAGAAAATTTAAATTCACTCTTAAATTTAGTAAATTCAAATTCATGAAGTTGGAATGGGGCAGTAACAGGTAACTTCAGCTTGGCTTTTTCAATAATTATAGATATTGAACTAAATCAATTGTGGAGAATTATGCTAACTGAATTCTTTTTTATTTTCATTAAAAAATATCCTTAAATCTATATGTACATAATCTTGACTTTGCACACTATTGAATTCAGATCAATCTTTTTGAACGGAAGCATGAAATGAAATATAAGGGGAAGGTTCCTTCCTAATCTAGGTTAAACCCTTCGTCAAATAAAGATGAAAAAAGCGAGTCTGGTATTGAACAGTTTAGAGTACCAAAATTACTCCAAATGTCATGACTGACATGCTTTGAGCGATGGCACATATGCAACTTCCGTCGGTGTGAAGGGCTCATTCGACCATGGAGGACGCGAGAAAGGTAATCATTTTTGCCTATCCAAAAGTAGAAAGGAAAAGAAGATCAAATGAAAAAACTGAAACTGAAGTACTACTATTTCTAATATTGACAAGCTTAGCTATATAAAAGAGGATAATTGGGGATGGAGAAGGAGATCATCACATAGGCCCATAAAAATTGTAGGACATGCACAGGGTCCGACTTCTAAATACACGTAGATAGAATAGTGAGAGAAGAGGAGATATGAAAGAAATGTCATCAAAGAGATAACAATTGGAAAGAGTAGGGTCCATATGTCCACTGATATGATATGTGAAAATAGGGCTACGGCTTTGGGCTTCCTAGAAATCAAGCCCAAAACAATTTTGGCTCAGGAGATTGGCTTTGAATATAGTTCAAAAGTTCAAACAACAATTAAGCACAAGTTCAAATCCATGCTTGAGCTGACAAATATAAGTGAGCGGATCCTCATAGCAGGATTGGCTTTTGCTTCAGCAGGCTAAACCCCAACATCCTGCAAAAATATCTAACGGAACAAGAGAACTTTGAACTGTAAATAAGTTTCTCTTTGACAATATGTGAAAATTTGGTAAAAATCCTCCATTGTAACCCCTATTTTGAGGCATGAGCAGGTAGAAGAAAGTGAAAAAACAGAGAAACCTAATAAGGTATATGGTGGAAAAACAAGTCCTCCAAATTGCGGGAATGGCACATAAGCCTTGTTTACTACAGGCAGCACTTGCGAGAAGGTTGGGTTACCTAAGGGTCTGTTTGGTTGGAGGGGAATGGAGGGAAGGGGAGGGGAGGGAAGGGGTTTTTTAATAGTTTTCTTGTTTGGTTCAATTTTTAGGAGGGGAGGGGAGGGAAATGGGGGGGTGCAGCACCCCTCCTGAGCCAATTTTGGCTCCCCTCCAAAAGTGGGGGGATTTGGAGGGGAGAGAAAATAGGGCTAATTTTTTAAAGTGGCTAGACTAAAATGCCCTTTAAAAAATCTAAACCTCTCTTTCTCCCTACTAGAAACGACTGTTTCTCTCCCAATCTCCCGCTCTCTCTTTCTCCCTATCCCGTCTGCCGTTCGCATGCAGCTTGAGGAGTTCATACTCGACAATTTTTTTTTTTTTAATTATTCTTTTTTTCCAGTATTTTTAGAAAATTCAGAGAAAGGACTCTGCAAAGACCTCTCTCTGTTGTACTGTTTGTATCAGTTAAAATTCAATCTGTTGTGCAGGGAATTGTACCAGTTCACAGTTCAGGTGTACACAGCATTTGCTTTCAGAATCAAGAAGATTTTGTTCTGATACCTTTCCTTGGGTTATTATGATTGTGTGCTTGAACAATCCCAAACAAGTTTTAAAATCATCTTTTGAATCAGTTAACTGTTGGCTTACAAATCTCTCTGCTCTCTGCTGCAAATTATGTATCAGTGAAAAGTTGTAACTCGATTTGACAGGCATGGTTTCTAGATCAGTTCGGAGTTCTTCATGATGGGAAAAAGCCATATCCTGGTGCTATCTTGACATGTATGTTCAGTCATCTATACTTCTCTTTAAGAATGTTCCTTTTTAACTCATCATTATTTCTGCGTACAAGGATTTTTTTTCCCTTCTTTGAAAATGAGCAGTATAGAAATGTAATTAGTAATGACAATTAGCAAATTAATCCGCTAGCAAATTAATCCATCAAATGATAATGATGTACATACAAGTTCATGTTCAGTGAAAATTTCACTTGAAATCGAAAAGAAATCTGATTTGTTTGAGAAAGAGCTGAATTATGGCAGACATTATATATGATGCAGTAATGTCATGAACTCTCTCAGCTTTAGCATCAATGACCAGGAAACTTTCATCCATTTGTAAATTTTCTCGAATGACCAGGAAAATTTTCTCGAATGTAAACTTTCATCCATACTGATGCAGTAATAAGTACCTGACATCTTCGTGCAAGGTTAAAGCATCAAGATGATCTATAGAAAATAAACTGAAAAACTGCTAGTTCATTTCAATTGCCCTTTTTTATTATATGCAAAAGGATATAAAAGTAATTTTATTATAAAATCCATTCCCTCCCCTTGTGAACCAAACAAGAAAATTATTATTTTCCCTCTCCTCCCCTCCTTTGAACCAAACAGAGTTTTCATTAAATCTCTCCCCTCCCTTTCCCTCCCCTTCCCTCCCCTCCATTAAAATCCCTCCCCTCCCCTCCCCTCCCCTCCCCTCCTTTGAACCAAACAGGCCCTAATAGCAATAACAGGAACGACTTTAATAGTAAAACAAGATTTTTCATCAAAGTCCAATCTTCCAGAGTATAGGCAGGATGATAAGCATGATACAAAATATTTGGATTTGGATTTTCTGTCAACATAAGAACCAGGTACAACCGCTCTAGTGAACACCCGTAAGACATATTTCCCCTTAGTTTCAGAAATTGGCTCCAGGTACAAACACATCAAGTAAGTAGGTAGGAAAGGTTTTTCTTCTATATAATGTCATTCATATACACTTACATAGTTATTAGTAAGGTACATACAATACTGTAGGTAAACTGTATGTATGCACTATGCAGCATGCACATATTCCATATGTTCAAAATTGAAAGCATGTTTCAGTTTAGGTACACACACCTACCTATGTGTATACATGTGTCTACATAAATCCACCTAGAAAGGGAGATTAGTTCTGGTGATTACCTCCCATTTACTACATCTCTGAGTTTCAGTAAGAATGAGCACCCCAAATTGGAGAAGGGTATTAAAATGAGGTGAGATGGGATTTGATCCCTCGAAAATTGGAGGGCCATAAATGCTCTGCTATGATTTGTATTCAATTTAGAAGATGTCAACTCATAATTTGGGATTATTATGGCAAAAACCTCTCTAGTTCATGTGAATTTAGAATAATGGCCAAAATCGGGTTGATATTTGATTTGAAATTTGTCAATTTTTATAATGTAGCCTTATATCCATAAAAGAGCTCATTCTAATGGGAAAATGCTTATTCTAAGATGATAGGAAAAGAAAGAGAAGAACTTGAAGACGACAGAAGAAAAAGATATTAGTAATAAAATTAAAATTCACAGAAACAAGCCAGATACATGGCAATTTAATACATAAAATCATTTATGGAATTTCTGAAATTGCAGGCATTTAGTGCCCATTAAAAATCAAGCATGTCAAATGAAATTAATCATTGGTATAGCTCGCACGCACACTAAAATCCATCTAAGAAAACTATACTCTGTAAAAATCAGAAAATACATTTACAGATATAGAGAAGAAACCATACTTGAAGCCTTGTCAACAATAACCGAAGCAGGATCTGGCTGATTGAATTTTGGTTCCTCAATGTGAACTTTCCAAAGTTGAATAACAACACGTGGTTTGACAACCTAATGGACACAGAAAATTATTTTAAAATAATCCTGAACATTATACGTTATGAATTATTTTCAGTGAAAAAACATGAAAAAGATAAAAAGAAAACTATCCAGCATTACTTGATTATAGAATTCAGATTAACATGTAACTACTAAAATAAAAGAAAGTCATTTTCTCAACATGCTAATTCTTAGTTACCAAATATTTTGACCTATAATGCATAGATCACATGATTACCTTAGACAAAATTCTCTTCAATTTAATGAGTATTTACTATCACGCAATACCACAAAAGAGCTTCTTCACGTTAGACATTCCATTTTCATTACATTTTTTTGATATCCCCATTTTGATTATATTGATCCTAAGTGGCCAAAATGGTCAGGTACTTCTTGGCCTTGAAAGTGAGCTAAAACCACTTTTTCATATTTCTGCTAAAGGGTGCATTCCACACAAATTGTTTAAACTTATTAATATAAGTCCTTAGATTCTGATGTTTTCCTCCACCAGATTCAAATGCATGTAGATAGATGTTGCTACTGAGATCGACAAATTTATTATATAAACTACAAAATTAATAATAATAACAACACTTAAATGGAAGAATAGAACTAAATTTAACTTGTAATACAAAGATTTTATCCACTTATTTGATGTGTGCTTCTTTTAAGCTCTATCTAACAATGTAAAATCAAATCTTAAGATGTGATACTGTTATAAATTACATGAACATTGAAACAATGAAAAAATTAATACTCTACATTCGAATATTATAGCGAATACATCGTTGCAAAATAATACTATTTGATGAGAAGGAATGCAAAAGATTTCTTCATTATACCTGTAGGTCAGGATAAATGGCCAATTCAAACTTGCACGGAGTCGTTGCCTTGCGTGAATCACAGGGTAAAATTACTGCCCATCTGTAAAAAGTGGTAGCAATAACCAAACTTTATAATCTGAGAAAATCTCAAGTAAAGCGTGTTTTAAAATTGGATTGGACATACTACAATAAATTTCCCTACTCTTCAACAAAAAGAAAGATCTTTTTTTATTTATTTCCTTTTCGCAAATTAGACAGTACGAAGTTTTAAATTTAAAAAGTGGTGAGCGGTAGCAGCAAGAGGAGGAAAAACACGTTTTCAAGGATAACAGACAAGAGGATTATAATTAATTTACATGATCAATTAAGGAGAAATCAGAGGAAAGGTGAGTAACAGAACTCCAATTGAGTTTGCTCACGCACACAGTGATATTTTGTATAGTATAATAATTATAAAGGAAAATAAATCAGGGTGGTGAAAACTACTACATACAAAAGAAAACTAAACAAAACATAAATGGGCAAAAGATATACATACATTTTCCTTGACAGCCATTGTGGAGCAAGGGCTTCCAATATGCTTGGTCCATAATGTTCCCTCAACCAGCCAGAAAACAAACAAATTCGGCTCTGCATAAAAGTTAATCAAAATAAACTTTTACGTGAAAGGGTCTACACATAAATAACATATAAAAGAACAAGGAAATCGAAAATGTATATGCAATTTCTTTGACCTATAGTATATGTCAAAGGAGGATGTGATCCCTGATAGCAATCTTATCTTTTTTTTTTCTTTTCGTTTTGGGGATAAAAGATAAGATCAAAGATCTTAACCAAAAATGTAGAAGACAGCAACTACAAAACCATGAAAGAGAGAGATCTGAGCCCTCACACAAGCAGCAAATGCAAAAAGGAAGGACAACCAACGTAACAAGTACAAATACCCTCCTAAGTGCTATTGGCTAGGAGAATTTGGATGGTTGTGCACCAGAGACTGAAATGTACAATAACTGAGAGAAATCTTATTATCTCTACAAGTGTTACTGGCTAGGAGAATTTGGATGCCTGTGCCATCATAAAATGCACAACACTGAAGGTGGTTCTTCCTATTTGCTTAATGTTATTATAATAATAATAACAAAGAAATAATTAAATAATTACTTAAAAGCCTTAGAAAATTCAGGAGTATAAACCATACCTCAATTGCACGGACAACATTACAATGCCCTTTAGCTCGAGCCAAATCGAGAGGGGTCTGACAATCATCATTCATCATAACGGATTTGCTGTGGCATAGCAACATCCATTTTTAGGACAACCTGAAAACAGCAGCCTGCAGTTACTTCAAATTTAGCATGAGTTGAAGGAAGATACCTCCATGAGATAGTAGTAGAATCACTGTCAGGTCAAGCCCTCTTTTTGCAGCATGATGTAAAGGAGTTCCGGTATGAGTACCTATATATATACACAACAAATCATGACTAAGATTAGATAGACTTCAAACTTTCCATTAAATTAAGAGTAAGTTAACATGTTTCTACCATAGTTGGTCTCTGTCATTTGTAGGTCTAAACAACCTTTTGATGCATTTAATGCATTTGAAAAGTTCAACACTCCTGTAATGAATCTTAAAGCAAATGCGCTGGAGTAAAGAGTGTTAAACACTTTAACCTACATCTCGGGTTTAATGGAAAGTCTTTAGTCCTACCAATATGTGTATGCTAGTGATCTCTTTTGATCTCTTTTAACTATACAATATTTTTTAGAAAACTTGTACATTATATCTCTTCACATGGATTTTTTAACTTCAGAATGAAAACACCTGCTCTACTTTATTAAGAGAGCCTCGCTACGTAGGAGTTTGGCGCCAGATTTTATTTAAAAAAGGAACAAGTAATTATATTTATACTTATAAAAACTCCAAAACATGCATCTTCTTCAAACCACAACAACAAAGGAACTAAGAGTTTGCAATCACTGGAACCATCCCACAACTTCACGATGATCTCCAAATAACATTCAATGCAAATGAGAGTATAAATATGTAAATTCTAGCTACAAATCTCATCAAAATAAACATATATATCTTGCTTTATAAATTTCAAAATGAACATGGACGAAACAACCAAATCATCTGACTTCTTTCTTAAATGAGAGCATCCAAAGCTAAAATCTAGCAGGCAAAAACAGAACATTATTCATCAACCTGATCAACTCCAACTTATTTTGCAGACACCACAAAGTTAAAAGGTTTAAAAAAAAAAAAAAAACAAGCAAACACACACCATTTACCCTAAAACGAAAACCCAGCCAACACAAGCTAAATCCCTTACCAGGCCGATAAGCATTCACATTGGCACCCAACTCAATCAAAACGTTGACAACATTCAGTAGATCAGGCCTCATGCAAGCTAGAATCAGAGGTGTCTTTCCTTCCTTATCAATCCACTAAAAGAACGTAAAACAAAATCATATCCGATACAAACTAGAAATTCTCCAATTCCTCCAAATTCCACATACTAAAAGCACACCCTTAACTAAGCAAAACATAAAATCAATAAAAATGCATATAATATAAACTCTACCTCAAGCCCTGCACCTTCGCGACAAAGAGACTTAATCCCTTCGACGTTCCCATAATTTACTTGTTGGTAAACCAACTCGTCCTTCGATTGCTGAAGACCCATCTAAACCCCCCAATGAAAACCCGCCAAGATTGGATTTTAAACCAATTTCTGGCGATAAAAACGATGAAATTCGATGCCCTTTTTGCTAAGGTTCAGTAAGAAAAACCGAAACCCTAGAATTTGGGAATGCAGGAAAGAAGGATGGGAGCTTTATTGATATTTAACGATTTGGGTCAAAAGGAAAATGATAGGAAATTTGAGGAGGGGAAAAGAGTAACTCTTAAGGAAGAAGGAAACCGTAATTATGAGATTGGAGAAGGAAGCGCGTTGAATGCTTTGATATATATATATATTTTTTAAAAAGAAGACTTTTTTTTGTTGTTGTTGGATAAATTATTAATCTCCAATCTCTAATATCTCTAATCTATAATCCTTAATCTCTAATATTATCTCTAATCTCTAATCTCTAATATCTCTAATCTCTCATATTATCTCTAATCTCTGATCTCTAATCTCTAATATTATAATAGGAAAAGTCCTTAGTGTTCTTTTTCTTCTCTTATAAGCGATTTACCTCTTGTAAGAGGTGCTCCACCTCTTACAAGAGTTTTTTAAGCGTTGTTTTTTTTACCTCTTATAAGACATTTTTTTCAAAATCTCTTATAAGCCTTTATACTTCTAGTAGCCTCTTTCAAATTCTTATAAGACTTCTATCACTTAAAAAGTCTATATTACCCCAAAGTCTCTACTTTTATTATCTTTTGTACATGAGTTTCTCTTTATGCGCATATTGTATTGCACATAACTGAATATTATTCCCGATCACTCTCAGGTGATGCCCGAGAAATCATTTTTTGGCAGAAGGTCTCCATTCCCTCTCTGCAATAAAGACATCAAAATTGTTATAGGAAAACCGATACAGTTTGATATCCAAAGCTTGAGGCAGAAAGCCATGACTATACCTCAAGGTTCATTCCCTCATAGTATTAGGTGGCAACCTTCTCCTGATGGGCTCAACGATGCACAACAAAGATGGCTCTACACAACATCTCAGATCAGATTCACACTGTTATCGAGAGGCTGCGAGGCTTCGCTGTAGACTTAAGAAAGTGAAATTTTAGTCAAATTGTTAGGTTCATTTTTATACTTTTTCATTGTCAAAGTATTTATTGACATTCTTTGGAACTTCTAGAGGTTCTCATTCATTCAAAAATTCCGATGAATTTATGTAATAGTTTCGTCTCTATACACTTGCCAAATGAAGGTCATCTGTTGCTTATGTGTAACTTTTAATTTTTTACATTAATAATAGTTCCTTTATTTTCTGGAAAAACTATGTAATATGTTGTTCTGCTTAGGAGTTCTTCAATGCACAAATTCAAACTTTGTTCATGCAGTCTATATTATGGGAAATTGAATTGAACGTTTTGCACATCTTCAATGAAAAGTGCAGAAGCTCACAATTAGTAATGCTTTCGGTAGAAGCTAGTCTAAATTTGAATTAGTTTTATACTTTGGGGTAATATAGACTTTGGGGTAATATAGGCTATTGTAGGAGGTGTAAAAAAAACAGAAATCTCTTATAAGAGGTTCTTATAAGAGGTTATTATTATATAAAAAGAACACCTCAAAAAGAGGCTCTTACTGTAAATCTCTTATAAGAGGTAACCTTTTATAAGAGGCAAAAAAAAGAACAGTACTAGCGTCATTTGTCAATCTACCAACACATGTATCAAACGTGTGTAACTAATATGAAGGACGTGTTGAGTTCTTTTACTTTACTTTACTTTTATATTAACATGCATCACATGTGTAAATTACTATCCATCTATCTATCAATAATATAATATATTTACTTACTATTTATTGGAAGAGTTTGTCACAAATAAATAATTTTAAATATTTTTTTGTCACAAAAGAAACATCACTTTTGTCACTAAACAAACAGGTGCATCGCACTTGTAACTCCAAGTCTACTTTTCAACACGTGCATCACACGTACACATCAATGTTTTTCCTTCTTAATTTTTAAAAAATACGTTTATAAAAAAAAATTTAAAATAAGTGTATCATCCGTTCAATTCTATTTTTTAATAATAACTTATATGTATCGCACGTTTAACTCTAACTCTTTATCAAAATGTGCATCGCACGTGAAAAATATTAGTTTTGATTAATTGGGATTGAGACTTGGGTGGATACAACTACTTGAGATTATGGTGACATTTTGCATCAAATAGTTAATGGAAATTATGATGACATTTTGGACTTGGAATAGAGACTTGTAGGGTTGGGCGTGGGTCGAGAGTGAATTTCAAACCGAGTTGGATGTGTTCTCCTTTCTCTTTTTCTAATGGAAACGACACCAGAAAAAATTTCCGATATCTTATTTTATCTATTATATATACTAGAAATCTGCCCGTGCAGTATATGTCTTAATATTTTTATTTTTTAGAAAATAAAGGCTAATACCTTGTTTGACCTTAAACATGATATCTCTCTTTACCTATCTCAAATTCTTATCATACTCTTTATAAATCTCTAATATTATAATGGGAGAAGGCCTTAGTGTCATTTGTCAATTTACCAATACGTGCATCAAATGTGCATAACTAATATGAAGAAGGTCTCAAGTTCGAGTCCTTACTATATCAGTTTTTTTTTACTTTAATTTTTTTATATATATATTGAACATGCATCACATGTGTAAATTACTATCCATCTATCTATTTTTAATATAATATATTTACTTACTATTTATTGAAAGAGTTTGTCATAAATAAACAATTTTAAATAATTTTTTGTCACAAAAAAAAAATCACTTTTGTCACCAAACAAACAGGTGCATCGCACGTGCAACTCCAGTTCTATTTTCAACACGTGCATCACATGTACACATCAATGTTTTTCTTTCCTTCTTAATTTTTAAAAAATATGTGTATCACCCGTTCAACTCCTTTTTTACTCCAACTCTTCATTAAAACGTGCATCGCACGTGAAAAATACTAGTTATCTTTTGTGGCACCAATTTTTATTTTATATGAGTGACATTTTTGTAAATAATTACGTCGTAAATAAATATGAACTTTGAGAATATTATTGTAACTGGCAACATGGATGATTAATATAACTCTCACTTAAAAATGAGCAGTTGAAATTAGATAGTTGAATGTGTTTTCCTTTCACTTTTTCGAATGAAAGAGGGACTACAAAAAAATTCCGATGTCCCAATCTATTATCTTATTTTATCTATTATATATTATATATATAAAAGTGTTTTTTTTCTCATGCATACAATGTATTATGCTAAACAACCATTTTCGTTCAAGAATTTTTCTCGTTTTTTTTCTTTTTAAAGTAAAAAAACGACAAAAGGATGAGGCAATCATCCCACTCTTTCTCCATCCAAAATTTGAATTAGAATCATATTTCTTCATCAAACCTAAAAAATCATGCATTGTTATATACATGTTATTAGATGAATTTTTTTATAAAAAAAAGTTTTATTATTTCCTAATTTAAAAAAAATATATAAATATACAATATTGCACGAGTTATACTGCATATTATATTATATTATATAAGTTTTATGCAATACTGTACAAGGGTACACTAGTTTGCATTTATTTTAGAAAATATATCTCGAACTGTCCCTCCTCAACTTCTTTTACTCGCCACATTATCATTACTTTATTTATATTTTCTTGTTATAAATAAATTGAATCATAAGAGCATCCATAATCGTTTGCTAAAAAATATGGCAAAATGGCAAATGAAAATAGCAATATGAGAATTTCAGTGCAATGGTGATTTGCTAAAATTTGAGAAAGATGGTACATGTTGTTTCGTCCGTTTGCCTTTTTTTTTTACAGTTAATTAATTAATAATTAGATATTAAAATAGGTTAATTAAATTAATTAAATAATAAAATATATCTTAAACCTACTTAAAATTATACACTAACTTAACTTATACACTAACCTAATCAGATTTTGGGCTGGATGGGACATCTTGTCCCGTCCAAGCCAAAAAAGCTTGAAACGGGACAATATGTCTTGTGTGAGCGATTTTTGGGTTTTTTTTTTCCAGACGATACATGTTCATTAAAAAAAAAAAGGTCAGGCGAAACAACATGTTGTACCGTCTGATCCCATTAAAAAAAATTTTAAAAAATAAGGACTGAACAACATGTTCCGTCCCCTATAATTTAAGAATCGCCAGTTCATTTCTCAAATATGAGAAACTACTGTAGCGATTTTTCCAAAATATGGTAAAATAGCAAACAACTGCAAGCCATCGTTACTCAAAATATGAGAAAATGGAAAATATAGCAAACGATTGTGGATGCTCTAAAGAGCTATATGAAAAAACTGTAGGCAATTTACGTCAAAGATGAGAATTTATAGCACACGTGGTACCATTATTAATTTCTATTTTTTTTAAAGCAATGTTTTATCCACTACCAATTTCACTATCATTTTATTCACTATCTCATGTGGCACTTTTTTATTGGAGAGTTTCTCCACCTACTATCTCTTTCCCCACCTATTAAAGTGTGTCAATTAAGATAGTGAAGATAAATGTACTGAAATTGGTATTGGGTGTAGTATTAATTTTTTTTAAACCCTACATCTTTTCCCAACCACTAGGGTTGACAAACGGGTCTGGCGGGCCGGGTCGGTTCGGACCCACCCGGGTTTGCACCCAACTTGGGGGTTCAAGTCGGGTCAATGTGTTAAACGGGCCGAGCCGGGCCGGGTCGAAGACGTGAATTCGCGACCCGCCCAACCCGTGAACCCTTTCGGGTTTAACCCGGGTTGGGTCGGGTCGGGTCGGGTCGCGGGTTGGCCCGGCTAGAGTTAACTTTTTTAACAATATTTTAATAAACAAATATGAGAAAGATGGTAAATGAAAATAGCAATATGAGAATTTCAGTGCAACAGTGATTTGCTAAAATTTTTAAAAGATGGTACATGTTGTTTCGTCCGTTTGCTTTTTTTTTACAGTTAATTAATTAATGATTAAATATTAAAATAGGTTAATTAAATTAATTAAATAATAAAATATATCTTAAACCTACTTAACTCTAGCCACATAAACCTAGTTAACTTAAAAAAAATGTTGTTTTAATAATAAACATAAAAAATTGTAATAATAATAATAAGATTGAAAGAGTGAAATTGCCAAAAAAAATGATATATTATTCATATGATTCCAACTTATACAAGTTTCACAATTTGTAATAAGAAATAAAGATTTTCTACAAAATTGTTTTATACAATAACAAATTTCTTATATACAATTTCAATTTACTTCAATTTTCCTAATTTTAAATAACAAGCAAAGATTTAATACAATTTTTATCTATTTACAATTGTCTTCAATTTGATGGTCTTCAATTTGTTGTTGCTGACTTGTTATTGTTGGTCTTGAATTTTTCATTTTGGTTGCTATTGTTGTTGTTGTTGTTGTTGTTGTTGTTGTTGTTGTTGTTGTACTTCCGACGAGGTGCTCCCACTTGTGGACGTCGATAATGCTTTTCCTTGGGTCCTATCTTCAACTTTCAGCTAGTCTTCTGTGCAGACGAGCATCTCTAACGATTGGGGCTTCAAGCGATTCCTGTAATCAGTTAGAACCCTGTCACTTGTAGAAAATCCACTTTCAGAAGCAACTGTAGAGACAGGAGAAGTTAGTAGATCTTTAGCCATATATTTAAGAATACTATAAGTGTGTTCATGGTCTTTCCACCATTGTAAAATATCTAGTGAAGAACTAAAAGACTCAGAATCTTGTTGGCTGTACCAATTTAATTCATTTAGTTGATTAGTTCTAGGTTTTTTTGATTGAATTTGTACAAGTAAATTAAATATTCTATCATCAAATTTACTCTTACCCTTACCTTTAGAAGTAGCAGAAAAAGAACTAACTAAATAAGTTGTACTACTAGAAGCAAAACATCTATCATAATAATCATACTAGTTATTTAATGTCGATTCAAATTTAACTAAAAAAGAAGCGCAATCAATTTCTTTATCATCATCCCCAAGTAAATTTAAAAACATTTCAATTAAACTCTTCGTACCTTCTAATTTGATACGAGAATCCATCACAGTAGAAACACAATACAACATAGGAGGAGGATTAAAATACTTCAAAATTTTGGTGTATGCAGGTTTTACAATATCACCAATAAAAGCATCATCGATCATTTCTTTAAAAGTTTGCATCATAGTAACTATTGAAATAAAAATGCTACTAGAAGTAAATTCATAAGATTTTGAAAATTTGAAAGTTACGGTTTCAAAAGGTTCTAAAAATTTCAACAAAGATTCGGCATGAAACCAACCGACGGAAGTCATTTCAAAATTTTGCATATTTTTTGCAATACAAAAATTATTTATATATGCTTTATATTCAGTAACAACATGTAGTAAATCAAAAATAGAGTTCCATCGGTATTTAACATCCTTTGGAATTTTTCTAAAAGGTACATTTTTAAGCCTACACCAAGCTTTCCATTCTTGAAATATGGTGCCACTTAATGCAATAAAATGTACACAATTTTAATTTTAACTATATATGGTTCGGCTATTTTTAATGCATCTTGAACACATAAATTTAAAATATGACATGTACATCTAACATGAAAAATATTGTCAGGTGGATGGTTTAATGCGGTTTTTAAAATACTAATTGATGCATTATTGTTAGATGCATTATCAAAACTTATACACATAATTTTATCGCGAATATGAAAAACATCACAAATTTCTAAAATACGGTTTGCAATTTCATTGCCACTATGGGGATACGACAACGCAGCAAGTGAGATGATTCTTTTTTGAAGAATCCAATCACTGTCGATCCAATGACAGGTTATTCCCATCATTGAAATATTGTTGCAACTCGTCCAACAATCGGAAGTTAAACTAACCCTACAAGTTAAACTCCATAAAATTGCAATCAAAGCTTCCCTCATTTTATTGTACATTTTAAAACAATCCGATTTGCAAGTATTCCTAGGGATTCTTCTAAAATGAGGGTTTAAGGCGGTTTGATTAAAATTTTCCAAGTCCCTACTCTCGGGATAGGAAAACAGTAACTCTTCCTTGATTACTAATCAGGCCATTTTCTGACGAACATGTACGGGATCATAAGGGGGGCTATCAACTAGACCGGTCCTATGGTGGATTTTTTGTTGGCCGGGTAGGTCAACAAGAAGTTAACTTTATGCACATTTAGGATGTGTCGCTTAATTGTACCCGTGCCCTCACCCCTTTTCCATTTATATGGCTTCGAACATACTTTACACACTTTTAAACCTACACCCGGTACATTTTCGTCCGGAATATAATCATAAAATTTGTGCCAATCACTATTTCCCCCTCTAGTTTTCCTACTAGTAGCCGGTTGTGTTGTTTTGGTGACTTGTTGTTGTGGTTCTTCTTCTAATTCTATTTCTCCTACAAACTCATCATGTGTACCCCATTGTTGGGGAGGATGATTAGGGTAGTCTTCGACGGGGTCATTTTGTGGGACAATTGGAGGCCTACGGGAAGTGCTGGTGGAATCTTGTCCACTTCAGCTATGGCCGCTACCGCGTGATCTAGACATGTTGATATGTAGTAATGTATGAAAAAAAAAAATAAACACAATGTAGGCACGATAAGTTAAAAAAAAATCTAGAAAACAAGAGGGTTGTGAGAAAGAAGATCAAAAAACCAACAAACAAATATGACACAAAAAATTATAACTACAAAAAAAAAAAAAAAAAAAAATAGAAGAAGAGGGATATGAAATTTTGATACCGTTCACCATGGGTACTCGTATATAAAAAAACCCGTAAAAATAAGAATAGAAGTAGAAGTAGAAGTCCGGCATTTAAGACTTGAAGAAAGCTTGGAGGAGAGTTGAAAACTTGATCACTTGAAGGAGAGTTGAAGACTTCAACACATAGTTGAATTTTGAGTTCGATACGATCGGAATTTATCGTTTGATCGTGTATATGTCTTGCTACCTTGTTTGTTGAATTGTTCACAAATTGAAATGAATTGAGTAATAATAGTAGAGAGTGTAAGAGAGTAAGGTGTGAATTTTTTGTTTGGGTTTTAGGGGTATTTATAGGAGGAAAAACAAAAAAAACCAAGAAAACCAAAAATAACGGCTAAAAGAGCCGTTAAAGGCTCTCGGGTTGGGGGTTCAGCCCGTTGGACCCGCAGGTTCGCGGACAGGTCGAATACTGTGCATCCGGGTTATCGGGCCAGGTTTACCGGGTTAAATTCGCTATTTTACAACCCGGGTCGACCCGTTTCTTTTAACGGGTTCGACCCGAACCCGAACCGGAATTTCGTGGGTCGGGTTAAATGAGCGGGTCACAGGTCGACCTGGCCCGTTTGCCATCCCTACCAACCATGCTCAATCACATTCTGTAGGATGGAAAGAAAACAACCCTACCCATGTTCTTCCACAACCGTTCAGACAACAACTTTTGAGAACAACAGAAAATTCCTCATAACAACTCTGTTCGCCCTTCTCCTTCAGAATATATATATATATATATATATATATATATATATAGGGCTATCTTCCATTGCAAACGCAAATGTCGTGCACACCCGTGCACACCACTTAATCCGTCATCCCCAATGACGGGTGAAGGCAAAACACATAACCCGTCATCACTAATGACGGGTTATGTGTTTTGCCTTTACCCGTCATTGGGGATGACGGGTTAAGTGGTGTGCACGTTCGGAACTGTTACGGTAGCGTTTGCAACGGAAGAAGCCATATATATATATATATATATATATATATATATATATATATATATATGAATCATGGGCAAATGAACTTCAAATTACTTGATTTTTTATTGTTAGGCTATCTAAGGCATATAGAACAATATGAGCGGTTCGGATTTTTCATAGGGTCTCTAGTTCGTGAGTGCTCACGGAGTGCTCACCAAAAGTAGTGTGCAACCGAAGGGAACTATATATATATATATATATATATATATATATATATATATATATATATATATATAAATATATTCGTCCTTACCACCATCACTACCTACAGTCATCGTCATTATCAACCCTCTTACCACTATCACTGCCGTGACTCTTCCTCCTCCTTTGCATCCATGGACTCTCTGTGATTCCAAACTAAAGATTATACATATGCTCAACTCTTTCCCAATATTTTGTTTCTTTAATGTTCTATGGAAACCATAAAATTGGGATAAATTATTTTGTTCTTTGGATAATATGTGATACATTCAACCAGAATAATTATGACTAGGTAAAATTTGCTCTATTAATCCTCAGTATGTATCAATTTAATATAAATATTTTGTATTTGCCAGTATTTGTCAAACAATATAGGGTTCATGACAATATTTTTTGTAAGCATATGTTAGAGCATCTGTAGTCGTTGGCTATATATTCAAAAAGGCTAAATTTGAAAAAATCTCCTTGAACTATGGCCTTTATTCAGAAAACCCTTCTGATTTTTTTTATGCAGAAACCCCCTCTGAAGTATGGTTGTTGCAAAACTATTCGATCATTTAATTATTTTAGCCCATAACTCCGAATCCAATATGTAATTTTGTTTATTTATTAATTTATTTGTAAACCCAACCCAATCTTGCTACCTAATGTGAAGCTCATTTCTGTTAACCAAACCCAAAACCAATATCACTATTGGTTATTTTATTTGAAGTTCAGACCCAGCCCAATATTATTACTATTATTTTATTTAATGTTGAGCCCAACTATTGAAGCCCAATCCTTACTCATACTATTGTTGGATCTCTTTTGGATGCACAAGCAAACCCAAACCAATCTACTAGTCAACACCCAAATGCATATCCCCACTAATTTTTTCTCCCACTAACTCTAATTCAAATGCCTATTAATTATCATATTATAATAATATATCTATTATTAAATCCCCCAACTTTCCCGACGCACTCCCTCTCTCTCTCCCTTCTCCTTTTTCTTCCTCTGTTCCGAAACAAAGCTTCAACCCCGTTGCTAGCTCCTCCTTCCTCCATCTCCCTGTCGTCCTATCGTCACCCGTCGCCCTCCATCGCCAACCGAGCCACCATACTCTTCCTGTAACGCCCCGATTTTCATACACTGGAAAACCGTGACATAAGCCAGAATCTTTTCCTTCAATTAGCCACAATACACAGAAAAAAACAGGAAAATTTAAAACTTTTTATTCAACACAAATGTATTACAAGTCTGAATGTTATAAAACCGCAATACATTACATCAGGGTTACAATAATGCCATACAAGCTCAAGTGTTACAAACTTTCAATAAAAATTACATCAGAGTACAATTAATAATATATAATACTTGGTGATATGGCTAAAAATGGGGTTAAATCGAGACCGTCCAGATCGAGCACGAATCTTGAAGCATGGGGGTAAAAAGGCAATTTCACATACAGATGGATCCAAAACGGGTATTGGGCCTCCTTTTCACAGAACCAACCACCCGCGAATAGATCCACTTCAACTGGGCACGGGTCCCGACCCGATACAAGCCCAGTTCACCATGAGGAGAATCAAGGCCACTGATTTGACTAAATCAAATCAATAAGCCTGATTGGCTCTCACCAGGGAATCAGGGCCTGATTTCCCAAAACAGAATAGGAGGATTTTCCTCCTGGCTGTTAGGCAGGAGATCAGGATCCTAACCGTTCCAAAGGCGACTATAAATACGACCCCTCTACCACCAAGACCAGGTTAATCACTTCTTCACCACTTAAGCTCTTTCTTAATCTTTTTCTGATTACTGACAAGAGCGTCGGAGGGTGCGTCGCCGGAATCAACCCCGGTGTCTCGCACTTCCTTGCAGGTTGCGGCGGGAGCAAGAAGGCTGAGTCAACTGTTCAGATTTTTCTCGGACTTACAAATTCTATCTGTTTACCCCCACACCGAAATCAGCGGTAACAGATTGGCGCTGTCTGTGGGAATACCACACGAACAGCCTCAGCCCATTCTCCGTCGTCCTCGACAGTCATGCCGCCGAAGAAGGTCAGATCCAGAGGGTCGAACCGTGCGGGCAACCTCGCCGACCCGACGAATGAAGCCCCAGTCAACCCCATTCCTCAGTCCGACCTACCTCCGACGGCCCAGCAGGTCCCACCTCCTCCTCCCAAGCAGTAGCCCAACAATGGTCCATCCGGTCATAACGGTCGGAAGGAGAAGCAGCCCCTCAATCCGGGCCATGTCTCGGTCCATAATGGGTCCTCGGACTCGATGGCCTCTCATCATCCCGACCTCCGTATCACACTCCTGAACTGCCAGAAGGACGACGACCTCCGCACCCATCTTGACGAGAGGCGGGCCAGAGAGGGAGCCTCCCGCCAGCGTCAGGGTGAGCGGTCCCCACGTCGCCGAGACACCAGAAGGTCCCCGGACCGCATAGGCCGAGCAGCGTCCCCCGAGCGCCGAAGGAGGAGGTCCCGCTCCCCCGGGGATCGACGCCGTCTGAGGGACCGAGACGTGCCTATCAGTCGATCCGAATTCCTCCAGTTTCAGGAGACCATTCTGCAGGCTCTCAATCTTCGGCAGAACGTCCAGAATGCACAAAGGGCTCCGACGCCCCCCAGGAATCCCAGTCCTCGGCGCAGAACCCGGAGCCCTTCCCCGGCTCCCAGCCGCCAGCAGCGGGAACAAAGCCCTTGCCGGTCCCAGGACTACCGGCGCCGCAGTCCACGCTCCCCTTCCTATGAAGAGGAGTCCGGGGGGTCATACGATTACCAGCGGAGGGACGACACCCTCATCCGCCATCTCCATGAGGTGGAAAGGCGTATCGGCCGCATGGACAGGGAGGAAGAGTCCCGAGCAGGAACCTTCCGTCCCAGCCGACCCCCCTTCTCACGGTCGATCATGGAGGCCCACATACCGAGGAGTTTCAAACCGCCGCAGTTTGAAACATACTCAGGGGAATCCGACCCGGTCGACCACGTCGAAAGCTTCAAGACCCTGATGCTGATCCATCAAGCTTCCGACGCGGTGCTCTGCAGGACCTTCCCTGCCACCCTCAGGGGGTCGGCTCGGGAATGGTATTCCAGGCTCGCTCCCTCATCCATCTTCTCATTCGAGCAGTTCGAGACGCTGTTCATTACTCACTTCGTGAGTAGCCGGCGAGCCGAGAAGACAAGTCTTTCCCTACTGAACCTGCGGCAGGAGAAGGAAGAAAAGTTGTGGGACTATGTGAAAAGGTTCACCGCAGAAGTCAGGTCTATTGCCTCCTTAGACCAATCCGTGGCCACCGTGGCGTTCCAGTCGAACGTCCTTAACGCCAACCTCCGATCATCCCTGGCCAAGAAGCCCCCGCATGACTTCGCCGACCTCCTCCTGAGGTGCGAGAAGTACATCCGAGCAGAAGAGGCCGAAGCCCTTCCCAGCTTTGGGGGGTCCTCCGCAGGGTCGAAAAGGAAGGCGACAGGGGAAGAAGGGTCTAAGAAAGCTCAGAAGGACATGGGCGGTCAGCGCCACCCTCCCCCCAGGTTCGAGAAGTTCACTCCCCTCACCACTAATGTCTCTACTATCCTCATGGAGGTGGAGAAGGAGGGGGTCATCCCTCCAGCTCCGAGGATGCACACCCCGGCGAAGAGGAGGGACAAAGATAAGTGGTGTCGGTACCACCGAGACCACGGGCACGATACGAATGACTGCCGGTCTTTGAGAGATGAGATCGAAGCCCTCATTCGAAGGGGGCAGTTGGCCAAGTTCGTGAAGGCTAACGATCGGACAGATCGCCACTCCCCTCCGCCTCGGGGGGCTAACAAGCGCTCCGAGCGGCGCGAAGAGACACCCGAGTTCGAGGAGGAACGAGTTCTGCACCTGATCCACGGAGGCCCCATGGGGGGCTCTTCTAATTCCTACCGGAAGGCCTTCGTCCGAGAGGTCAACTCGGTCCATAGTGCCCCTCCCCCGAAAGGTCTTGGCGTCCCTGTGTCTTTCTCCGATGCCGACCTCGAAGGAGTCCGAACCCCCCACTGCGATGCCCTCGTCATCGACCTCCGCATGGCCAACTTCAAGGTGCAGAGGATTTTGGTGGACAACGGGAGTTCGGTCAATATCCTTTTCCTCTCGGCCTTCCGAGGCCTGCAGCTGTCCCGAGACCGTCTCAAGCCGGCCGGTTATACTCTCCACGGGTTCACGGGGGTCCCGGTAACCGTCGAAGGGGTGATAACCCTGGACGTTACTGCGGAAAGCACCCCTACTACCAGGACCGAGCCGATGGACTTCATGGTCGTCGACGTCCCAGCAGCATATAATGTCATCCTAGGCCGCCCTGGCCTAGCTGCCCTGGAGGCTGTCCCCTCGGCATACCATTTGAAAATGAAGTTCCCCACTCGGTCGGGAGTAGGGGAAGTCAGGGGAAGCCAGGAAACAGCCCGGAAGTGCTACATGACTTCCACCGGGGGACCAGTGCTCTCGCTCGAGACACTGGAGATCCCCGAGCCGAAGACCCGCCAGACGTCCGAACCGGCGGATGAATTAGAAGAAGTGCTCTTCTCGGACGAGGATCCGAACCGGAAATTCCTCATCAGCAAATCCTTGCCGACCGCACTGTGTTCGGACCTGATTAAATGCATCCGGGACAACCGTGACCTGTTTGCATGGTCAGCCGCGGACATGCCCGGCATTTTCGAGGAGCTCCTCGTCCATCGCTTAAGCGTCGAACCGGGGTGCAAACCGGTTCAGCAGAAGAGGCGAAAGTTCGCTCCCGAGCGACAGCAGGCCATCAAGGAGGAGGTTGATAAACTTCTAAAGGCCAAGTTCATACAGGAGGTAAATTACTCCGAGTGGCTGTCGAACGTTGTAATGGTCAAGAAGTCCAATGGCTCGTGGAGGATATGCATTGACTTCACCGACCTGAACAAGGCATGTCCGAAGGATCCCTTCCCGCTCCCGAACATCGACACCCTTATCGACGCCACCTCGGGCCATGAGCTCCTCAGCTTCATGGATGCCTTCTCGGGGTACAATCAAATCCAAATGTTCCCTCCGGACATTCCGAAGACTTCCTTCGTCACCGACCAAGGCCTCTACTACTACCGGGTAATGCCGTTCGGCCTGAAGAACGCGGGCGCCACCTACCAGCACCTCGTCAACAAGGTCTTCCAGAACCAGATCGGCCGAAACATGGAGGTGTACGTTGACGACATGCTCGTCAAGAGCATCCGCGGCACTGATCATGTGGCCGACCTCCAGGAGGCCTTCAGCGTGTTGAGGAAGCACAACATGCGGCTGAACCCGAACAAATGTGCGTTCGGGGTCTCCTCGGGAAAATTCCTCGGCTTCATGGTAAGCCAGTGAGGAATCGAAGCTAATCCCGAGAAGATTAAGGCCATATTAGACATGGCTCCGCCTCGGAACGTCAAGTAGGTGCAAAAGCTCACTGGCCGGCTCGCTGCTATTGGCCGCTTCCTCTCGAAGTCAGGGGAAAAGTGCCTTCCCTTCTTCAAAGCACTCCGGGGGGCCAAAGGTTTTGAATGGGGCCAGGCGCAACCGGAATCATTCGACCAGTTGAAGGCATACCTGGTGAACCCCCCTCTGCTCAGCAAACCGGTCCCTGGCGAGACCCTCTTCGTCTATTTTGCTGCTTCCGAGCAGACATTGAGCGCTGTCTTGGTGAGAGAGGAGGACCGGGCCCAGAGGCCTATCTACTACGTGAGCAAGGTGCTCCGGGACGCCGAACTCCGCTATCCGAGGATAGAAAAGATAGCCTACGCTCTGATCATGGCTGCGAGAAAGCTTCGGCCGTACTTTCAATCCCACTCGGTCGTTGTCCTCACCGACCAACCCCTCAAGCAGATCCTCCACAAGCCTGAGACCTCGGGCCGGCTGATGAAGTGGTCCATAGAGCTAAGTCAGCATGACATCTCTTATCAGCCTCGGATGGCAATTAAGGCGCAGGCTCTCGCCGACTTCATCGTAGAGTCCACTATCCCCGAGGTCGGCCACGTCCCGAATGGGCCCCCCATTTGGACAGTTTTTGTAGACGGATCCTCTTGTAATGAAGGAAGCGGCGCCGGAATCATACTGAACGGCCCTGACAACTTCGTCCTCCAGTACGCCATCCGCCTGAACTTCAAAGCCTCGAACAACGAGGCTGAGTACGAAGCACTCATCGCCGGGCTCGGACTCGCCCGAAGCGCTGGAGCCCAGCGCCTCCGGATTCACAGTGACTCCCAACTAGTCGTGAACCAGGTCTCGGGCGAATATGAGGCCCGAGACGAGCGAATGGCGAGGTACCTCGCCAAGGTCCGGGACCTCCTGAGCCGGTTCGAAGAGGCCACCATCGAACGAGTCCCTTGGGAAGAAAACTCACAGGCTGATGCCCTCTCCAAATTGGCTTCGTCCTCACTTCAAGGTCTCAAACAGACCGTGCTGATCGAAGTCCTCTCTAAGCCGAGTATCGAAGATGAGTCGCCCGCCTCGGCGGAGTCTTTGCCAGTCATGCTACAAGATGATTGGATGAAGCCATTGATAGAATTCTTAAGGGATGGAGTTCTGCCTTCGGATCCCAAAGAGGCTCGCCGAGTCAGGACTCGGGCCGAGCGGTTTGTCCTAATCGAGGGTATTCTGTACAAACGCTCTTTCTCTCAGATAGACGGCCGACCGTACTTAAGGTGCCTCTCTCCGGATCAAGCCGAATATGCCCTGGGAGAGCTCCACGAAGGCATCGGAGGGGCGCACTCAGGATTTAGGTCCTTGGCCCGAAAAGCTTTGAATTATGGCTATTTCTGGCCGACCCTTCTTCGGGACGCCGAGCGACACGTTCGGCAATGCAGTTCCTGTCAGAGACACTCTAACATCCGGCGCCTCCCTCAGGCCAACCTCGCCTCCCTATCGAGTCCCATCCCCTTCGCAATGTGGGGCATGGACTTACAAGGGCCCTTCCCCCCAGCTCCAGGTCAGCTCAGATTCTTGGTCGTAGCCATCGACTACTTCTCAAAGTGGGTCGAGGCCGAGCCCCTCGCCACTATAACCGAGAACAAAGTGGTACAGTTCTTCTGGAAGAGCATCATATGCAGGTTCGGAGTCCCCCGGGTCCTCGTAACGGACAACGGGACTCAGTTCACAGGCGCAGCGTTCCGAGCTCTATGCGACGACCTAGCCATTCAGCAGCGCTTCTCGTCCGTCTCCCATCCTCAGTCGAACGGACAGGCAGAAAATGCCAATCGGCAGATCCTCACAGGCATCAAGAAAAGGCTCGACAAGAGTTCCAAGGGCTTATGGGTCGACCAACTCCCCAACGTCCTATGGAACTACCGCACGAGCAAACGGACTCCCACAGGCGAGTCCCCCTTCAACCTCACCTATGGGTCCGAGGCCGTGATACCTCTCGAGGTCGGGATACCATCCCTTCGGCTCACAGCCTTTGACGAAGCACAGAATGCCAGAGACCTCAGAGCAGAATTGGACTTGATAGACGAACTGAGGGAAAGGGCATCGATTCGGCAGCAGATCTACCGAAGAAGAATTGAATTGGCGTACAACAGGAAGGTCCGACCTGCCAACCTTGAGCAAGGAGATTTGGTCTTGAGAAAGCTAGCTATATCCCTCCCCGGTCGGAAGAGCAAGCTCGCTCCGAACTGGGAATGTCCGTACAGGATCACAAGGGTAGTTCGGCCCGGAACATATCGCCTCGAAGACCTAGAGGGCAGAGAGCTTCCAAGGACCTGGAATGCCGACCACCTCCTAAAATACCAAGAGAGCGCTCCGACGCCACTCTAAGTAACAAGGAGTATCGAGCCATTCCGGTCTTCCGACTTGTAACCCATTTTCTCATAAATTGTACTATGTAAAACGGTTCGCCGTCAAAAATCAATAAAGAAAGCTCTATTATGTTTGTGAATCCGTATGTTTTTCTCCCCTCTTATCACCTGCCTTTTATATTGTGGTTTCAACCAATGGTTCGGAGTCCATGTTCGGCTCGGCCTCATTCCCTCGGTTCGTCTCCGGACGGAACAGAGGTAGACCGCCGTGTCGAACTGCTCCCACAGCCGTTGAACTATACCGATGGTTCGGAGTCCAACACTCGGCTCGACTTTACCTTCTCGGCTCGTCTCCGGACGAACCAGGGGTAGATCGCCGTTCGGAATTGCTCCCACAGCCGTTGAACTATACCGATGGTTCGGAGTCCAACACTCGGCTCGACTTTACCTTCTCGGCTCGTCTCCGGACGAACCAGGGGTAGATCGCCGTTCGGAATTGCTCCCACAGCCATTGAACTATACCGATGGTTCGGAGTCCAACACTCGGCTCGACTTTACCTTCTCGGCTCGTCTCCGGACGAACCAGGGGTAGATCGCCGTTCGGAATTGCTCCCACAGCCGTTGAACTATACCGATGGTTCGGAGTCCAACACTCGGCTCGACTTTACCTTCTCGGCTCGTCTCCGCACGAACCAGGAGTAGATCGCCGTTCGGAATTGCTCCCACAGCCATTGAACTATACCCAAGGTCCGGAACACATAATCCGAACTCTCCTAACAGTTGGCCGAAGCCCGAAGACCCATACATTCGGTCGGCTCTCGTGCAAGTGCTTTCCTGAGCGTGTAAACGGGGAAAACACACTTTCCCTTCAACTTTCGTGCAAAATCTCGATCAGACGGCTCAAATCTCGCCACCTGCGCTAAACGACAAGATAACGTTTTCTTGGGGACTGAGCCGCCTCGAGATTCACGCCTACGTTCAACGGCTCAGACCATGCCACCTGCTCTAAACGACAAAATAGCACTTTCTTGGGCGCAGAGCCGCCTAGGAATTCGTACCGTACCGCATCAGAGCCGCTAAACGACAAAATACCGTACCCATGGGGACCCGTTCGGTTAAACAAACACGCTCGGTTCAAAGATCACGGCACGCCCGACACAGTTATAAGCAAAGACAAATACGCAAAGCAATGAAAGGGAATTTTATTAATGGTCGGCGCACAATACAAAACATTCCATTACAAAGTGTTGGCAAACAAAACACACAACGCCCGACCCACTACACTTGTCTCTCATATAGACACATCCTCACTAGACTGTTCGTCCTCCTCGGCGGGTAGCTCCTCTGCGTCCCCCCGGAGCTTCGCCATCACAGCTTGCAAGTGCCGAATCTCCGAAAGCAAGTCATCCCGCTCGACAATAATCTTCGACTGGTTGTGCCGAATGCATTTGACCCGAAGAGCATTGCTGAATGCGGTTTGTGAGTCTTCATCCTCTCCTGCGGGGCTCAGCTCGACGATCCTATTCTCCAAGCGTTGGATCTCGGCTTCCCGAAGACTGAGGACAGACGAAAGGTGGTCCCACTCACTCTCAGCCCGGCGTAACTTCAGATCGGCGCTCCTAGGGCTCAGAACCACCATCCCAGAGGTGGCCTCGGATTCGGAGTCATCATTCGAACGTTCGGAGTCCGAGCCATGGATCGTCACCACGAGCTGAAAGAAAGGGAAAACGAATAACACAACTTCAATACACTGCCGATATCTAACACTTGAAAATTTTCCAAAAAGATTCGCATTCAGACATAATAGTGTTACAGACAGCCAAACCGACCCCATAATTAGGTTTTTACAACAACAAACAAAAATGGAAAACGACATGATCAGGGCCTCTTCGGAAGGGGAATGCTTCGGTTTAAGGAAACGCGAGGACGACGAGGCCTGCCCTCCGAGCTCGACCCTAAACCAACGAAGTGGGATCCCCCTTCACTGCTGGTCTTAACAGCGACGCCGACCGAGGCACCGCTCGACGAGACAGCCGCGCTACTTTGAGCATCAGCCGGACTCCGCCTGGTCATAGGCGAGCGCGTCGCAAGTTCGTAAAACGTAATCCCTCTCTCGCTCTCCTCGCGAGTGCACGACGTGCTGCGGACATTAGCCCTCTCCGGCACGGGCTTGAGCGACGCGATCTCCTCCTCCAATTCGATAATTCTATCCCTCAGGACGTCGTCCTTCGCCAATTTCTTCGGTCGAGGGGCCCTCAACGAGCCCGAAGCATTGGCGCTATCAGTCGCGAGCCGTCGGTAATAGGTGACCTCAATCCCCCTATCTATTGTGATCCTTCTGAGCCTGTCGACTTCGGCCAATAGCCTCTTACGCTCGGTTGACGCTTTCTCCAGTTCGGAAGTCAGCTTCTCTCCTGCCGCCGAACGTTCTTTCTCCGCCAACTCCATGTATTGGACCTCAGCCAAGAGATCGTCGTTCTTCTGCCCGGCGGCAGCAAGCTCTCTACGGAGACTCTCGACTTCGCCTTCGGGACAGGGAGCCGGGGGGCGCTTCCGTAGTTGCCACAGCTCGCGACAATACCTCCGCAGAGCTGCCTTCGTATCCTCCAGCCTGCCGAGCAGGAGAAATCGATTATACCGGCTCTGAAAGAGCTCGTCCTTCGTTCTCGCCAGCTCCTTCCGAAGGTATACAACCTCCGTGATCGGACCAAATCTCACCTGAAAAGCAGAGATAAATCCGAGGCCCAACACTTGAAGAAATTTGTGCCAAACCACACTAAATCTGAGACTCAACACTTGGACAAATTTTGGCCAAACAAAACATTTTTTCATTCAAGATTCAAAGAGTTCTACAACAGCGGTGGCCAGTCCGCAGTTAGGCTTACAAAAATAAAAACAAAAAAGAAAAAAGATAACCGAGTCAGGGGTCGACCTTTTTGTCGTTCGGGTCCGTCGACCCCTCGGCCTTGTCCTCGCCATCGCCCTCGCCTCCGCCTTCGCTCCTACTCTCCTCCTCGGAGTCGTCCTCCTCTTCCTCCTCGGCCTCGGCCTTCCACGGGTCCTCGACGGGTTCCACCTCCCCCTCGGGGTCGAGCAACCCTTCGGGAACGCCCTCCTCCACTTCCACGAGGTCGTAAAAGTTGTAGGAGGACGTGTCGAAGCCCGGGTTCTTGGCGACCACATGTTGCAGGGCTCGGCCGTAAGCATCCACCATGTTCTGGAGCATGTGCAGCGCGGCCTCCTCCTGCACGGCCTTCTTCACCCTTTTCACCTTCCTGAGGTGTTTGGCCTTGATCTTCTCGGCCCTCTTCCGAGCGTCCTCCGCTTCCGACCGAGCCTTGGCCAGCTCCTCCCTCAGCTCGACGGCCTCCTTCACCGATGCCTCGAGCTTGGCCGCCGTATCCTTCAGCTCGGCCACCTCCTTCTCCGAGGCCTCAAGCTTGGCCGCCGTGTCCTTTGACAGCTGAACGGCGTCGGCCAGCTGCTTCTCCAACCCCTCCACTTCGGCAGCCCTCTTCGTCGAGAGAAGCAGTTCGGAATCAAGCTGCTTCGCGACCTTGACGCGCTCCGCCCTCTCCTTCTCCTTCTCCTGATCCTTGTTCGCCAACTCCTCGACCAAGAAATTGAAGTGGCAGAGGGTCTGAAAGAGAACAACACGTTAAAATCCGAGTCCAAGAACTTAGAAAAATTCTAAGGAAGAAAATTGGATGAAGTAGGGCTCGGCTCACTTACCGACATAGTATTCCGGGCAATCTGCATCACGGCGTCCCCTGCCATCCCGGCCTTCAGGGTCGCTCGATCCTTCGGGGTCGGCAGGTGCCTCACCGCCTCCATGCAGATGTTCCCGTTGCCCAAGAACCCATCGACGTTCATCACCTGCCAGTCGGGGATGAAGATCTGCTTATGACGCTCGGTCAAGATCTTCTCCGCATCGGCGGTAAGGGGCGGAACTGGGAGGTGTAGCGCATCCTTCACCCCGAACACGCTGCTCGACGAACCGGGAGCACCCGCCTCCGGGGTCTGTGCAGGGGCATCCGAGGCGAGGGGATCGGAGGACACGACCCCCCTACTCGGGGACCACAACCTTCATTGGAGAAACAAGGACCTCGATCTCCCCCTCCTTGAGGACCGCGACCTTCGGTTGGTCGGCAGCCTTCACAACCGAGGGCTTCTTCGAAGCTCGGCTGTCCTGAGGCGCTGCCGACGGCCTCTTCTTCTTCTCCTGCTCTGCCCTGCCCTTTGCCACCAGAGCCTTATAGTCAAGCTTCATCGTCTCTGCAAAAGCCGAACGAAAAAACTTAGAAAAATTTTCATGAACTTTAAACAAAGAGTATAAATACCAGAAGCATACGAGGGTCGATCGGGCTGAGACCCCCACGGAACAGATGCTCCTCCGTGATATCTTTCCAGCTTAGCGTCGGCAGGGCGAGGAGCTTCTTCTGGACCTCCTTGTCCTCATCACTCAACGGCACCTCTCTCTTGGTCCGCTTGGGCAGACCTTCCTTCGCCCAAACCGTCGGTATCACCCATGGCGTCAGAGTTCGGACGAGGAAGTATTTGTCCTTCCAATGTTTGATCGAGTCCGGGTTCTCGATCAACTTAACTCCCGTCCAAGGAAAAAGGAAAAACCTCTGCTCGTCTCGCCTCGGCTGGCAAGGTCGGAAGAGACTCCGAAAGAGGAACATAGTCGGCTTGGCGCTGACCTCTTGGCATCGAAGGACGAACGCCACGACGTGCCTCCATGTGTTCGGCATCAGTTGGGCGGGACTCAAACCGTACCAGACCAAGACTTCGACCACGAACGGGTGGAGGGGAAAGCGGAGTCCGGCAATAAGGGAGTCGACCGGAAAGACACATACGTCCGACGAGGACTTTGTGTTGGCTCGGAACCCCGGCCCAGGAAGGAGCAGTACATACTAAAGCGGGATCCGGAAACCCTCTCGGATCAGACGAAGATCGGTCTCGGTAAGAGTCGAGATCCTATGGTCAACCTCGGACAGCTCCCTAGGCTCATTCTCCTCCACCAGCTTAGCCGTACCTTGAGTGACCCTCTCCAAGGTATCCTCGGCGTAATCCCGGACGCCTCCCACGCTCGACACAGCGATGGGCTGCCGACCAAACGCCCCCGCTCTCTTCAGTGTCTCCACTATCGTGACCACGCCTTTGCCCTTTCAGGACTCGGCCACGACTTCCTCGGGCACTTCGGCCACTTCACCCTCTTTATCCGGACGAACGACGACTTGCTCGCTCGGCTCCACTACTCCCTTCCCTTTATCCCCTCGGCCAACGGCTTGCTCCGAGGCGGGGGTCTCAGCCAAAATCTTAACCATTTTTTCCTAAAAAGAGAAGCAAAAGAGACTGACCTTGAAGTGACAGGTGCGGTCGGAAAGTTCGCCGGAACTAGGAACGCTACCGCGACAGCTAGCAATGCCACCAGAGAGCTAAAAACTTCGAAGCAAAGTAAAAACTGAGGAGAGAGAGTAAAAGTGAAAAGTGAGACTTGGTCTTAGGGGGGGTGAAGATTTATAGTAAAATTGGGACGTCCCTTGGACTTCCAAACGAAAGTTTGCGACTCTTGGGCTACTCTCGAAACGTCGCGAAGGCCCATCACCACTGTCTCCTTCACCAAGTCAGCTAGTTCGGCTCCAGGAAATCCGAATCCGAGCCACAGGCAAACCGAACTTGTCTGCAACAGGGTCCGCTCGGAATCCGAGCAAGTGCCTTCCCGAGCGTGTAAACGGGAAAACACACTTTCCCCTCAACTTTCGTGCATGATCTCAATCAGACGGCTCAGATCTTCCCACCTGCACTAAACGACAAGATAGTGTTTTCTTGGGAGCTGTGCCCGTCTCGAGATGCGCGCCATCATCTAACGGCTCAGGGTGCGCCACGTCGCTCGGACGATTGAACCCTCGGATGCCCCACCTATGACTAAAAGAACCAGAAAAATTTTGATTTAAAGTTTTAAGGCACCGCCCTCGGCGAGCACCCCCCGGGTCCCGTGCCTCAGTCGGTATTCCGCCGACCCACGGGCCCCGGTCAAAAACAGATCGGCACTCCCCCCATCTCTAACTCCTCCGGGCTGACATCCATCAGAAGCCATCAGCCCGGAAGGAAGACAGAGATGGGAGGGGGCCCATCAACACTCAGAGATCAGGAGAAGCGGACCATTCCGAGCTCGTTGGTTGCAACTGGAAGGCTCGGTTCGTCAGAGGACTCTGACAACGGCGCCTTCACAGCTGCAAACAACGGGCTCAGACGGTCCGGAAGCCCGAGCCACGACTCATGATGGAGAAGCGCACCATCCCGAGCTAGTTGGTTGCAACTGGAAGGCTCGGCTTGTCAGAGAACTCTGGCAACGGTGCCTTCACAGTTGCAACAAACGGACTCGGATGGTCCGGAAATCGGCCTCGGACATGGATCATCACCTCTTCCACCAAGATCTCCGCCTACCTAGGCACTCGTTTCGGAGCGACCAAAGAAGGCCGAAGATCTTGGTGAAAGAACGACCACCCGTCCTTCCGAAGTGGCCCACACCCCGGGTCCGGACTATAGTCGTCGCCACTACTGCCTTATCCCCTCCCGCTCCTGACATCCCCTTCGGAGCAGTGAGGAACGGGAGAAGAATAAGACAACAGAACGACCACCCGTCCTTCTGAAGTAACTCATCCCTCGGGTCCGGACTATGGTCGTCGCCACTACTGCCTTGTTCCCCCCCCGCTCCTGACATCCACTTTGGGGCCGTCAGGAACAAAGGGAAAACCAGGCAGAAGAGCAACCACCCCGGATCTCAAAGGAGAAGCTACTCAAGGCAGATACCTCCGAGGTGTGAAACTCTATGCTGATGGTGATTGAAATGACAAGGGGAGTGGGGTACTTATAGCCTGCCTCCAAGAACCAGCCATTATGACCCTCGGAAGTTGAAACGCCGCGTGTTAATTAAGGGAATTATCCTTAATGACATAGGGAAGGCGGAACGCCGCGCAAGTCCCGAAGCACCATTAATACCATTGGGAACAGAGCCATCTCGGATTGCCAAAAAACCACAGGCCCTCGATCGGCCGTCGAGCAAGTGCCTTCCCGAGCGTGTAAACGGGGAAAACTCACTTTCCCCTCAACTTTCGCGCCTGATCTCAATCAGACGGCCCAGGTCTCGCCGAGAGCACTAAAAGACAAGATAGTGTTTTCTTGGGAGCTGCGCCCGTCTCAAGATGCGCGCCAATATTCAACAGCTCAGATAGCGCCACGTCGCTCGGACGACCGAAGCCACGCCCCCTCGGTCGGCGTCCGAGCAAGTGCCTTCCCGAGCTGGTAAATGGAGAAAAAAGACACCGAGCTACTTAAACCGTCAGATCTTTCAGAAATTCGCGCTCCCAATGATGAACGACCCAGATTGCGCCACGTGCGCTAAAAGACAAGATAGTGTTTTTTTGGGAACCGTGCCCGTCTCGAGATGCGCACCAGCATCCGACAGCTCAGATAGCGCCACGTCGCTCGGCCTGCCGAACCCCCTACCTCCGGTCGGCAGCCGAGCAAACGCCTTTCCGAGCTCGTAAACGGAGAAAAAGGCTGCCGAGCGGTAACAGCCATCAGATCTTTCTGAAATTCGCGCTCGTCCATGATCAACGGCTCAGATCAAGCCACGTCATCGATCAGTATTTAAAATCGTTTTTTATTTATTTAAATCGTTTTGTTTATTTAAAAATTGCGAAAAAATTGCTAAAAATTCGGGAAAATTAACTAAAAATTCTGGAAAATAATTGGAAATTTAGGGGGACATTTTCGAACTCCTAAACGAACAATTATTACCCAGAATGAACCGTTAAAGGCTCCCGAACGATTAGTGAACACGTCGCAAAATTAAATAAATGGTCCGAAAAAATAGATAAAAACCCTTAAATACCCGATGTGACCAGAGAACAACCAGCAGCGTCAAAAGTTACCTCACTACCCCCGTTCTAGATTCAAAATCCCACATTTGGACTCAGATACAACTCCACCAGCCACTAAAACAGCTAGACTACTCCTCAAAGTCTGATCACACTCAGTCTTTAGGAGTGGGGGGCTCGTGATATGGCTAAAAATGGGGTTAAATCGAGACCATCCAGATCGAGCACGAATCTTGAAGCATGGGGGTAAAAAGGCAATTTCACATACAGATGGATCCAAAATGGGTATTGGGCCTCCTTTTCACAGAACCAACCACCCGCGAATAGATCCACTTCAACTGGGCACGGGTCCCGACCCGATACAAGCCCAGTTCACCATGAGGAGAATCAAGGCCACTGATTTGACTAAATCAAATCAATAAGCCTGATTGGCTCTCACCAGGGAATCAGGGCCTGATTTCCCAAAACAGAATAGGAGGATTTTCCTCCTGGCTGTTAGGCAGGAGATCAGGATCCTAACCGTTCCAAAGGCGACTATAAATACGACCCCTCTACCACCAAGACCAGGTTAATCACTTCTTCACCACTTAAGCTCTTTCTTAATCTTTTTCTGATTACTGACAAGAGCGTTGGAGGGTGCGTCGCCGGAATCAACCCCGGTGTCTCGCACTTTCTTGCAGGTTGCGGTGGGAGCAAGAAGGCTGAGTCAACTGTTCAGGTTTTTCTCGGACTTACAAATTCTATCTGTTTACCCCCACACCGAAATCAGCGGTAACACTTGGTACTTTCACTTGGATGCTTCTCAACATAAAATAAATTACAATAGATGTTACAATTGAAAATAAGAATCAATACTTTGCTTTTCTTGCCTTGAGTCATCCTGAATCATGTACCTGTAGTTTTGCAACCCAGTACCTATTGACGCTTTAAGGCTGATGACTAGCAGCGATTCTCAACTTTAAACAAACAGATTGATGAAAAGAGAAACGTGTATATATAATTGATGTGTTAGTGTATGTTATGACTTAGAATCTAATGCAGATTAACTAATGCAATGATGCTCTTATTCTAATGCAAGCAAGTCTCCGGAACAGTATGCAACCCATACTACATACACCCCATATCAAGCCATTTCTTCATATATAGGGATTTGAACCCGCGCCATGAATTCTACTCTTGTACTCAACCTATTTCTGAAGATACAATGTGACTGATGAGGCTGCCCTGAAATGGTCTAATCCCGCCATTTGTAGTCATATAGTGGTGTCTCTGTTTGCCACTATTGTCCGGCGTACCGGACCTCACTAAAAAATCTAACGAACCTTCGGAGTTAACTACAACACAGGTTAGCTCGAAGCATCCCCTGTAGCCCCCTAGCTGATATACCGTAGTCTATGGCTTGTATGTCTTTCTTAATATAGAGCATGACTGAGTTCCGGAGGTCCATCCCCTAGCTCCGACAGGATACTTCCTGCCCTTATAATGGCACTTCAGAAATTAACAGACGAGCTACGGATCCCGTGCTCCCAACTCGTGAGAAGGCACAAACTGTATCCCTTTGACAGGAAGGATACAACTAATAACACCACATAGTATTGGCCTATAGAATAGGTCGGCTTATAAGGTATCACCCTTAATACCAACTCTTTCCCTTCGGTGAAAATGATAATAAATAAGGGTTAAGTAGTAATAGCCATAAGTTACTACCCTAACGATGTCACTAACCTTAAACAATCCGAAGGATGACAACAGTACTAACACAACATGGTGGGTCTTAAGTTAGACTTCGCAAGATAACTCTACTAGGTGCTCAACCTAGACTTACCAGAACCCCTAAAGATCATGTTCATAACTCATTGATCCAAGATCGCGGCAATACGAACGTATTCGCATTCTACTGCCCTAAACCTGGATTCTGTCTACACTCCCGGCCCGCGATCAACCTACACCAGTTAAGATCTAACGGTGCACAAGGGATGACTCATCTACAGTCCACGAGAAGTAAAATAAATACACGTCTTGATGGTCGATGGTTCCTAGGGCAATAATATCACCTTAGATGAGCACAATAACTGCATACTAGCTAATAAGCTACATACGAGCAAAACAACTTACATATGAGCCAACTAGCTACGTATGAGTCAAACGAATTACATACGAGCCAACTGGCTATATATGCGACTATGAATCATATAGAAGCGAAATAACATGCTACTAGCAAAACTTGATCTTTTATACATAAAAGCAACATGCAAAGCCTTCTAATTACCTAGAAGCAATTAAACATGCTACTCTTATCGGAATTCAACAAAATTAGATTTTTTTAGCAATGTGAGAACATCTACTACAACTCTCTAATTGAAAACTTTCTCATATTAAGTCAATAAGAGGTACAAAACCTCGAACAATCTAAACAGTGAAGCTCCAGCCAAATGGCCACCTGCTGTGACTTGTAAAGGTCATAACTCCTACTCCGCTTATCAGAATCTAACCAAATAGGATTATTTGGAAAGGTGAGAACCTCTAATACAACTCTCTAGTTGATAACCTTCTCAGATTCAGTCATTAAGGGGTGGAAGAACCTCGAACAACCTAAACAGCGAAGCTTCAGCCAAAAGGCTAGCTGCTGTGACTTGTAAAGGTCATAACTCCTACTCCGCTTATCGGAATATAACCAAATAGGACATTTTGGAAAGGTGAGAAACTCTACTACAACTCTCTAGTCGACCACTTACTCAGATTCTGCTTGGAACTCAAAATCCAGTCCTTTGAACACAATTCAAAACAACAAAAGCACAGCAAAAGTTATAGGAAAAGCTGAAACTTGCAAAGATCGTCACTTTTCTATAGTTATCGAAATCTAAAATAATTGGCCATTTTGGAAAGGGGAAAACATCTACTACAACTGTCACGCCCCGCTTCCCAAAAATACGGAATACGGGCACGTAACAAAAGCCCAGCGAATGATTATTATCATTCTTAAGCTGTTTCAGAAATCTTTGCAACACATCACAGAATATATCAGAGTCGGAAGCAAAAGTGAAACCAACATGCAACATTGAAATAATTTACCAACAGAAATTAATTGAAACCAAATATCTTGTTCTCAAATAAAAACAGAGTCTGGAACAAATATTCTGGGTCACATCGCCCAAATACAAATAAAACTCAAGTCTCAAAATACAAATATTGTTCTAGCACGAAACAAAAATAATAATAGTAAAATTTCAGTCTCGAGCCCATCATCTTGCCAATACCTTTAGGAACCTGTCCTCCAAAATCTGCAATCATCGAATGCAGGAAAAAGGAAAAGAGAAAACATAGTACCCGTCAATGGCAAGTCCGGGTCACAAATAGAATAGGATACAAGCACATGGGAAAAACTAAACAGATCTAACTAACATCAGAAACAGACCTAATATGGTATGGTAAATTCAACTAACATAGTATCCTAGCAGATGTCTCAGATATTAAGTGTCAAGTGTCATATAACAGATATGTCAGGTAAATCAGATAACAGATATGTCAGGTAAATCAGATAACAGATTTTCAGATAATCAGATATTCAGGTTCAAATTCAGATTTCCATATAACAGATTCAGAATTAGACTTCAGAAACAGATTTAGATTAATGTAAGTCTTGTGTGATTATTATCTAGGTAGCACGACATGCGCCATACTTTTATCACATGGTTGCTACAACAAAACAGTTTCGTTTGTAGATTTCGTAGGGGATATTATAGGGCCGTGTACTCAGGGTCAGACAGATATCAGAACAGACAGATAGAACCTAGTGGCTTTCTTCTCCTCTACACCTTCCTATAAGAAGTAATGTAGACAGGGTCAGAAATAGACAGATAGAACCTAGTGGTTCTCTTCTACTCTACACCTTCTTACATAAGAAGCAATGTAGACAGGGTCAGAATACAGATAATTATATGGGAAACACGGGCCCCCTTCTAAGAACACATTTCTATGCTTTCACACTACTAGATCTTTCCCATACCCCGGCTTGATTACTTTCATTGTAGTTATTAAACAGACATGAATGTGAGCTAAAGAATGTCAAACTAACATCACATGATCAGGTTTAGGTTTAGGGCATCAGATCAGTAAGTATAGATACTATACATTCACAAATACGAGCAAAATAGTGTATGTTTGTAATCAGAACAGCAAGACCAATCTGTACTAAAACAATGATCCAAAGACCTACAGGCATGAAAATCATGATCCGTCGAAGGATCTGGAAACTAGACTTCCACACGCTTCTAACGGTTATAATAAATCCATATGCTATTTCACAACATCACGACTCAAAACACATTCCAACACAGTTTTCAAGTACAGCCAGAAAACAGGGGAATAACTTAAACCACATGAAAACAGCAGGTAAAGTCATTAATTAAATCCACGAAAAATCTGGGGTAATCCCCTATATGTATAGTCTCAAAATATAGATTTTCATATTTTTCCAGAAAGTATAAATATGTTTTCAAAAATGGAAAGTAACACATAACACAGTTTTGATGGATCTGGAATTCTTCAACACCACTGTACAAAATGGAACACATCCTGCAAACAGCGCATCAAAATCCACTTCCGCCAAAACGGGATGAAAGTATACACAATTACCCAACTTTCATATTTCACATGAAATACTCATACAGTAATTAGAAATAAGGTGAACACGGCATTCAACATACAATCACACGCAGTTTACAGCAAAAGCGATCTATAGAAAAGGATGTAAGGCATCACTCAAAACTCATCTTTTAGTTACCACAAAAATCAGAGAACTACCTAAAATCATATTGAAACACTGGAAAAAATCTTGTGGCATGAAATTAGGTCTAACCTGGATCTTGAAAATAAATTGGTGATAAAATCTACCCCGAAATAAATCTGGGAACTACCGGCATACAATCACTAAAATAATCATAACTAATTCATAAGAACTCCAAACAGGGTGAAATCAGTGGGATTAGAAATTAGATTCAATTCTCTACAAATTACTCGGAAATAGTCATGTGGAGATTCAGACTCTAATTCAGGTAAAAACTGCAATCAATCCAGTTCAATCCAAATTTCCAGATTTCTCAACCAAACTTCAAAACGTCATAACTTCCTCAAAAAATCATCAAAACTCTTCCAAATTCAAAACACTGTCTACCCATTGTCTAAATATCATATCTAGGGGTTTCTAACATGTCAAAACTCAATATTTCTCATATGGGTGTTCAACCATACATCGGGTATACAATATGTCACATACGCGATAACAATCGCGTTTGGGTGAAACCTAAGGCACAATCCTATCAAACTTCATGACCTAAGTCGTCTATGGCCTGTTTTGAACATAGAGACGAAACCCACAATGAAAAACATGATCTTTGTCCGTCTCTAGTCTCAACCTATCCTATGTGTGAACTTTCTACTTGTATCAACCTAAGAAATTTAAGTACAAGTTACTTGCCTTTATGTGATGATGAACGCGACGAATCCAAGCCTTCAAAGAAAACCCACGAACAAAAGTCCTTCCACGCGCGATTTCAAGCGAACCCACGAACCGAATCTTGCCTACGATCGTCTTCTTGAAGCACGAACTCGAAGCGGGTGATACCCACCTATCCAAATCAGCAAAGGGGGATGTAGGGGCTGTTTTGAGATGGATGGGTGCTGTCTTGGGTGCTGGCCGGACACAAGAAGGAGAGGAGAGACGAGTTTTTGAAGCGGAGTTGTAGAATATAGTGGATGGGGGATTATATTTGGTCAGCAATGCAAGAAGGAGGGGAGAAGAGGGTCGGCCTGGGGTATATGGAGGCAGGCCGGGATAGGAATAGGAGAGGGAGCCGGCTACAATTAGAGAGGGAGAGAGAATAGATTAGGGTTTGTGATAATTAGTGTTAGGGGGTATTTATAGGGGATCAAATGTGGGTTAATGGGTAGTGGATATCAATAGGATTAAATGGGTATATAATTGGGTAATGGATATTGGGTAGATTTCAAATGGGAATACAAAATGCAATGAATCCTATGGCTCCTAAAAATCTCCTTAAGGGCCAAAAATCTCAAATTGGTCAAAACTCTTCTAAAAATCTACCATGACCCTAAAATAATATTTATACATGAACAAAATCTAGAAATTAAGGAAAAGAGCTCAAAATGTCGAAAAACGGCCAAACGGCGCGCAAACAGCAAAAGGAGGTCAAAACTGCCAGAAAAATATTATAGAGTAAAAATAATTAAATTTATTGTTCCGAAAATACAATGGAAAATAATAATTCACAAAAATGAAAAATACCCTCAAAATACCAAAAGTGAAAAACAGGGGTTATAACAACTTTCTAGTTGACCACTTTTCAGATTCCTTATAGAGCTCAAAATCCAACTCTTTGAACAAAATTCAAGAACAACAAAAAGACAGCACAAAGTTGAAACTTGTAAAGCCCACAACTTTTGTTATACTTGTCGGAATCTAACAAAATTGGGCATTTTGGAAAGGAGAGAACATCTACTACAACTTTTTATTTGACCACTTTTTCAGATTTCTTATAGAGCTCAAAATCCTGCTCTTTAAACAAAATTTCAAAAACAACAAAAAGCACAGCAAAAGTTACAGCAAAAGCTGAAACTTGTAAAGGTCGCAATTTTTGCTATACTTATCGGAATCTAAAAAAATTTTCCATTTTGGGAAGGGGAAAACATCTACTACAACTTTCGAGTTGACCAATTTTTCAGATTCCGTAAAGAACTCAAAATCCAGTCCTTTGAACACAATTCAAAACAACAAAAGCATAGTAAAAGCTGAAACTTGTAAAGCTTATAACTTTTGCTATAATTATCGGAATCTAGCAAAATTGTCCGCTTTGGAAAGCTCAGAACATCTACTACAACTTTCTAGTTGACCACTTTTTCAGATTCCATAAGGAACTCAGAAATCCAGTCCTTTGAACACAATTCAAAACAACAAAAGGTTAGCAAAAGCTGAACCTTGTAAAGCTTATTACTTTTGCTATACTTATCGGAATCAAGCAAAATTGGCCATTTTGGAAATGGGAGAACATCTACTACAACTTTCTAGTTGAACACTTTTTCAGATTCCTTATAAAACTCAAAATCCAGCTTTTTGAACACATACAAAAATTAACCAAAACAGCATTTTGTTTAAAAGCTCGCTGTTTTGGGAAAACGATTTGTTTCACCCATCAAATTAACCCCAAAAAATCTATAAAAATTAGAGCATGGTATTAACACATACAAGAAGCTCTCAAATTAATTTGGAGTCAAAATTCCAACTTTAACACAATTAATTAATTCTAATCGTTTAGACTACAAGATTGAATCTTTAGTGTGTTATTTTGTGTTATACCACTTCAATCGTTGTATGCAAATTATTCTAGTCCATCCATTCTCATATGCACATAGTTTTAGTCCAAGTTCTTTAACATACAACAATAAAACAAATAATCAAAACACAAAAGTAGAGAAACCCCCACCCAAACTAGTGTCGGAAGGACTTGCTAGCTTGCATCTCCTTCCTTGTTCTTCATCCTCTTCAAGAACGACCTCATGAAATGAACCCACTCTTTTTCTTTTGATTTTGATCTCTCTTTCTTTTCGTTCTTCTCATTTTTTTTCTAAAATAAAAACAAGTAGAAGGATGAGATGAGAAGGAGATGGAGGACACAAAATGAAAGAGCTCCTTGCTCTTTTGAGTTTGGCCGGCCATAGGAGAGGAGGGAGAGAGCTTGTGGTTAGAGAGAGAGCCACTTGTCTCTCTCTCTTGTGGCTCAAACAATTTGAGATCAAATTAGAAATAAATATTGCAATCAACACCCTACTCAATCCCTACCCTCCATTTTGATCATGATTGATAAAAAATAAGAGATATTTTTTTTCCAAAATCACATACTACATGATTTCGTACAAACGTACGAAATCGATACAGTACATATATGTACATTCATCTACATATACAGATAATTTTTATTAGTTAAAAAGAATAATCTCTACCAAAAATATTTTAATTCTGAAATAATAATAAAGATAATTTTATTACCGGCTCGGAAGATTTCAGTACCAGTTTGATACAATACAGATGTATACAGACTGGTATATATATATAAATAATGTCTATTAGTAAAACCGAATAATATCCCCCAAAAATATTTCAATTCTGAAAATAAAAATAAAGTAATAATAAAATAATAATTTTTATATCAGCCCGAGATTTTACAGACATTTTCTCAAAAACTCATTTTATAGGATTTTGTATAAGTGCACAAAACCGATACAATGCATATATATACTTGCTTCTATATAGATAAGTTTTTATAAGTAAAACCAAGTAGTTCCCATAACAATATTTTAATTTTTAAAATAATAATAATACAAATATAATATCTGACCGGGATATTACACTTTCTGCCTCCGCCCTGCACTCAGCCCGTCTACATCCTCGTCGACACCCTCTCCCTCACTCGAAGCACCCGACGGCAGCTAGCCCCCTCCACCATTGACTGCCGACAACAACTACACCCGAAGCCAACATCATAGCACCATTGCCTCCGCCCCATCGCATTCCTCATCACCACCGTCATCCTCTCGTCGCCTCCCCTTGCAGCTCCTCGTGCTGCGCCGCCACCGCAGCACTTCACCCGCCACAGAACCACCTTCTCCCTCCTTCACCATCTCGACTACCGACAACTCGACAACCACCCATCCTCCTCGCCTTTGCTGTTGCACCCCTCGACAACTCCTGACCACTTTTGCTGCCTTCTTCCACCACCGCTCGCACCCTGCCTCCTCTCCATTGCAACACCACCACTGAATCTCCCTACCATCTCCTCCCTCCTCGTCACCTGCACCCCGAGCGAACCCATTGCACCGCTCTCCCCTCAGCCTCACCGTCGAGCCACCGACCCTCTCCATCTCCACACCTACCGCCTACTACATCCACTGCAATCTCACCACCTCCAAGCCACCTCCGCAACTCCTCGCAGCCTTTTCTTCAAGCTCCATCTCGTGAATACCTCCAAGCCGCGACTGTCTTCACCTCAGCCTCGCCTGCACTTCTCACTGCTGCAGACCATCACTAACGCCTCCATCTCCCACCACTCGCCATCTCCACCGCGACCACCAATAGTCGGCTCTTCAATCATCGTCGATCACCGCAACACCCTCGCCCCGCCTTCCTTTCCTCCACCGCAACGCTCGACTGGCTCCCCCACTATCCCGAGCAAGCCCCTGCAGCCTCTTCTTCTTCCTCCACTCATCCAACATCCGGCTCTTCAACCACGTCGCAACCCACCACAGCTCGCACCTCACCTCCTTATGCACCACCGCCTACCAGCACCCGAATGCTCACTGTTCGTAGCGCCACCACCTTGCAATGCCCCCAGATAGCCCTCCACCTTGCCACCTCCTCACCCTCGCCGAAGCTGTAGCACTGCTGCTGCATCCCGACTGCGATCATCACAGCCACTCTAAGCGCCATTACTGGCTGCAACGCTCGCTGTTCTCGCCATATGTTGATGCCTTGCTCCTTGTTGCTCTACCTTGCTACTATTTCTGGAGTGCCGCTCGCAGCCGCTCCTTGCTGTTGCTCTCGCTGTTCGTTGCTGCTTCTAGTCGTTGTTGCTCTCTCTGTGGTTGCTGCTGTCCCTATTTGTGTTTGTCGTGTCTTGCACGTGCTCTTGCCGTTGCCGTGAGGTTGCATGTGTTGCTTGTTACGTAGTTTGCACGTGCTCTCATTGTTTTCGTCGTTTGCACATGTTTCTGTCGTCGCTCGTCTCGCTTCCGTTCATCATCACAAAAGGCAAGTATTCTCTTTTACACTCTTTTGTTCATGTACAAGCTTTACTTGAATCCTGTAAGTAGTTTTGTTTGAATCGTCATAACATAAGCTCGTTCCTCGTTCCTTCCACATGTTGATTAAATCTTGGCCCGTTGGAATCTATTATTTTACTCGGTTCTTGTAAACTCCGTACATGCAAAATGATCATGAATATCCTTGTTATCACATGCATTACATGAACAGCTGACAAAGAATCCATGCTAAGATTGATGTTATTGATCATATTATGATGTGGTAGTATGAATATTTAATTCGATAATTGCTACAGTAGAAATGGGAAGTTTTCATATTGGTAATTATAGAAATACCCTCAAACTTCTAGTCATGAATGCTCTGCTAATATCTCGTGGTAGTATATGCATTTGTACATTTCAATTGTCGTTAGATAAACTTACCATGCTATCACGCTGTCTATCCTGTATTGTAGTAGACTTTAGACCCCGTTGCTGTTAGAATTAGACCAACCCTTATAAAAGGAAGTCAGATCACATTGAATCTAGTTTCTGGAACATTCGGAAGATCTGAATTACGAGTTGTAGATAATGAGTTGTCATATTTTTCGTACTGCTAGGTCTACACATTTCAAATTGTTACTTATAGCACACCGACATGTTTCACAAATTAAAATGTCATGTTAATGGGTGAATTAGGACTTGATATTTATCAACATACTACTAGACTTAATTAGGAGTTGTAATATAATTTTTATAGGATTGTTGAATCGATTTTTAGACCCATTATATACATATAAACTTGGCCTTAAACTGCTGTTAAAACACTAGGTCAGTAAAGACCTGAGCTTTTGACCCAGTATTAGTTAAAATAATTTAGAACAATTTAAATAGAAGTTGTATCCCTCTGTGTGAGGAATCCAAACCACTTGATGAATTTTCAATCCGGCTTATAGAATGCAAAAATTTGAGTTTTACTACTGTACTGTCGAAATTTTAGACTTGCTGTTTATAATTACACTACAATGTTAAATTAATTGGAACAGTAGGATAACTTAAGAAATTAGACCTGAGGATTTTAAGAATGTTGATTACCAATGTCAAAAACTCAATTATAATTTTTGCAAGAGTTTTAGTTAAGTTTTTAGATGAATTATCCATATAATAATTTGATGTTGAGTTGCTGCCTGCACAGTAAACTCATAAAGAACTAGCTGGTAGACCATGTTTCTGTAGTTAAATGTATCGTGTAGATATGTGTTGGATCTAGCAAGAAGTCTAGTTTCACGATCTCCTGTCGGAACGTTAGTTTCCGACAGGAGCGGGAAAGTTAGTTTCTATGCAGCAACATCTCACTGCCCAGAGCTATGCCTTCATGTTTCTAAATACATATATGTTTGTTCCTTGCATTTTATGAACTAAATTATATTCCTGCATTGCATAGACCTTGATACCCCCTTGATCCTGTCATGTTACCTATTATCATGCTCATGCTCATGTTATTTATTATAAAGAATAACAAGCCGGGGTAATAAGGGTAAGATCTAGTAGTGGACAATATAGAGATTGTACTCGGAAGGGGGCCCGTGTTTTCCATGATGATGATACACGTTTACAATTTATATGAAACTAAGTGCCACGTCAAGGGTTGACGGGGGTTATCTCAAGAGATGCGGGGGTTACCTCTAGATCCCAGTACATTATTACATGATTATATGATTACATGATACATGTGTACATGTTATATGGAACTAAGTGCCATGTAAAACTAAGTGACACATCAGGGGTTGGCGGGGTTACCTCTAGAGCTCATTTCTTGATTACATGTTCATGTTCCTGCAAGACCCGAGTACATAACCTATAGAATTCGCTGTTAGAGTCTAAACGTTAACATGTTTGTATGCACCCGAACCTGTGGTATGGGATACAAGATTGCGTGCTTTAGTTAGGACTGATGAAATGGATAGACTTAAGATTAACACTGAGCACATGCATATTCATGGTTACAAGTTATATGATTCCATGTTACGTGTTTCAACCTACCAGTTACATGATTCCTATTACAAGTATACATAATTCCCGTTTACATGACATGTTTCCCCGTTACATGATTCCTTGTTATCGATTGAATATACATTGAAGTCTAGTTTACTTGTTTCTCATTTTCAGTTTAACAAGTTTATATGTGTCATTGTATCGTACTTGATTGTATTGTATCCTTGATTCTTGTTTCCATTTTGCTTGTACTACTTGCGGCCCATAACTTGCTCCAACGGGTACCATCTATCTTTCCTTTGAGTTAATGTTATACAGATACAGGTGATGGATTACTGAAAGAACTTGGCGAACTACTTACTGGATTGTTTATTCTCGGACTTATTGTAAGTTCTTGTATTCCAGATATTGGTTATTGTACTATATTCTTGTTCCTGTGATATTACTGTATTGTTGAGCTTGCTGGTATTGTACAACTTATGCAAAAATTCTATGATAAATTCATACAGGTGATTCAATACGGATTCAAAATTAGCAATAAATGTAACATGATCATAGTCTTCTATTTCATCATGGGGAACGTATGTATTAAAATATCAATCAAACTTTTTGTGCCCTCAAACTTAATCACAAATTTATTACACTATCAACACAATACAACATAGGAATAAGATGAAAATATTTTAAAATTTTAAGATAAGCAAAATCAACCATTGTTCCAATTAAAGGTCACTTATCAAATTTTGTATAGAAATCATCATAGTCACTATTGTAAGTAAATACCACTAGAAGTAGAAGAATAAAATTTTGAAAATTTTAAAATTGTAGCATTAAAAGGTTCTGAAAAATTCAATAAACTACCGGCAAACAACCAAAAATCATCATCTAATCTTCAGTTTTATATACCCATTGCAATACAAAATTTCTTTAAACTGGATCCGAAATGAGTAGTAACACTAAGTAATTCGTAAGTCGAATTCCAATAGTGTCTAACATTCTTAGAAAATTGTTAAAGCTAATGCCCTTAATCTTACACCAATCATGGAAAGCTTGATATACGGGACCACTCAATGTAATAAAATTCACACAATCTCTCATTGCACTGATCCTATCATTACCATGTTTAAGTGCATCTTGGACACAAAGATTGAGAACATGGCATGAACATCTAACATGAAATATCTCAGGATCTGTAGGATTTAACATATTCTTCAATGAAGAAATAGCCATAGCATTATTAGCTGCATTATCAAAATCAATTGCAAGAACTTTATCATGAATACCAAAATTATTGCATGCTTTTATGATGTGTTGTGATAATCTCATCCTTATGTGGATACCTCACAAATCCAAATTGTGACTTAACCAATCAGTTTCTATCCAATGACAATTAACACACATAATTGGTATACCGTTACAAACAACCCAATCATTGGAGGTCAGTGAAACCCTACAAGTTAATGAACTCAAGGTGGCAACTAACATTTCTTTAGCCTCTTCGTAAGCTGATCTACAATCTTCTTTCACAATGTTCCTAGCAATCCATTTAAAATGGGAGTTTATGGCGATTTGGTTAAAACTCTGTAACCCCTGTTTTTCATTTTTGTGTATTTTGGCTGTATTTGTCGTTTTCATGTATTTTTTCTGAACCGTATATTGGAGTTGTTTTCAATATATATATCTGTTTTATTTCTTTTCGAGCTCTTTGTCTTGATTGAGTGACTCTTTTGTCTCATTCTCCTATTATTTGATCGTTCCTTCATTTTGGTCTCATCTTTGTATTTTATCTTTTTTTATTATTATTTTTGTTTGTGGGCATTTGTAGTGGTGGTGTTTAGTTGTCTTATAAATTCCCAATCCTATTTGCATTCCTTTTTTTTTTATTAATTGACCCAAAATTCAAAACCCATTTGTAAACCTACTACTACTCCTAATACCCATTAACTCATTAACCCACAACTAAACCCCATATATATTCCCTCTCATCTAAACCCTAAACCCTAACCCTAATTCCTCTCTCTCTCAATCCTGCCCCCTCCATCACTCTCTCCCTCTCCTTGCTTCCGCCTGCACACCCGCACACCACAGCCCGGCCTACCTCAGGCCGACACCCATCCAAGCTGACCCACTTCCCCTTCCCGGCCTACTCCTCACCGGCATCCCCCTATCCCGACAGCCCTACACCCGAGCCTCTCTTCCCTTGGCCATCCCGACCATCTCCTCACACCACCATAACAACCTTCTCACGCCATATAATCCCTCTACTCTCTTCGTGGTGTTCTCTTGTGGCCGCAAGCCACTTTGATTGTCTCTCGCTTTTGGAAGTTTCGTTCATGTGGAGATTCTTGCTTGAGTTGTTTGGATTCGTGGATTAGCGGATTTTCGTTTGTGGATTTTCCTCCTATTCTTGATTGCATCGTTCTTCATCTCCGATTAAGGCAAGTAACTTGTACTCCAATTCATTTGTTTGATACAAGTCCAAAAGTTCACCTATAGTGTAGTTGGGTCTAGAGACGACTCTTGTTTGTGATTTCCTTGATGGGTTTTGTCTCTATTGTGAAAACTTGACCACAGATGACTCACGACATAATATGAACATGAATTAACCTAGGATTCGCCCGTTCTTGATTTTTGATCGTGTATGTGAAACTTTTGTGTGAATTCCGGTTTGGGTTGAGACCCATGTAAAATTCTTGGCATGGACATGCTAGATACCCTAAATCATGATGTTTAGACACGTGGTAGACTCGATTTCATGTTTGGATGTGTTTGGATCAATTTTCTTGAATCTATGTTGATTTTGTTTTTAAGGGAAAAATCTGTATTCTATCGCGGTTCTGTTTTTCTTGCTGTTTTGGACTATTTAAAGCCAATATCTTAATTTTGGTATAAGACATGCATTTTAGATAATTTTGTCTATTTTCAAATCCCTCTGACCTTGCTTGATTTTGATTTCGTATGACTGAGTTATGACTGTTTTAGTACAGAGGTGTCGATCTTTTCTAGATTCTGTTTTTCGGTAATTTTGATGACAATTCATTTTAAAGAACTATGCTACACATATTATTTTGATCCAAAATTTTATTCAGTGTTTCTTTATCTAGTTGGGGATTATCCAGAATTTTGGTGAATTTTATTAATAAGTTTTATGTGATGTTCCATGCTCATTTATAAAATATATATGTGCTATATTTTGCTCGCTGTTCTGTAAAGAACCTTATTTTCACTATGATTCCTTTTACTGTATGAAAAATGTTTGTAAAATGTGAAAGTTAGTATATTCTATCTATTTTCATATCCCTTTGGCGGAATTGGATTTCGTTTCACTGGTTGCGAGATATCTTAGTTTTCGTACAGCAGTATTGGGATTCCAGGTTTGCCAAACTATGTTTTCCTGATGCTTCCTTATTTTTTATGACTGATCTGTTTTTACTGGAAAATTATGAAACTTTATATTTAACTACTGGACATATAAGGGAATACCCCAGATTTTCGTGGAATTATTTAATGTGTTTTCATGCTGTTTTCCTGTTCTTGAATTCATTTTCTTGATTTGTGGTTGAACCTAATTTCTGTATTCAAATCAGTTTTGAGTTATGATTTTGTGAACTAGTATGTGACTTATTTATATTTGCTGGATTTGTGTGGAAGTTTATTTTCCAGATCCTTCGACGGATCCAGATTTGGATGTTTATAACAGTGGGAATCATTGTTTTACTACAGTATGGTCTTGCTGTCCTGAACTTGAGATTTGTCTATTTTAGTCTTTTATGAGATATCTTGCACTCGTACATGTTTAGTTTGCAACTTGGACTTGTTACATGATCATGACATGTTATTTTTGATATATTTTGCACATATACATACTTGTTTGACATTAATAATAAATAACCAAGCCGGAATTTAAGGGACAGTTCTAATAGTGGATAATTCAGAAATGTGTACTCGGAAGGAGATCCACTGATTCTACGTGATTACTTGAGATATGATACTTGACACGTGATTACTTGATACTTGCACACAAGACACGATACTTTCCACTTGTACAACTTGACACGTGATTACATGATACATGATACTTGGAGCTTGGAGCTCGATTACTTGACTTGTCCCCGAGTATACAGCCATTTATGGTCCACTATGAAATCTAAAGCGAAACTGTTTATTGTAGCAACCATGTAAGGTGGGCTGCATGAAGTGCTACCTAGATAGTAATTCACTATAAAAATTGATACATGCTACTTGAACATGATACTTGAACATGATACATGCTTGCTTGATACTCGACTACATGATACATGAGACTTGATTACATGAGACTTGAAACTTGATACTTGTTACATGATATATGACACTTGACACTTGATGCATGTTTACATGAAACTTGATTACTTGACACTTGATTCATGTCATGTTCACTTGATCACCTTACCATGCTAGTTGTTTATGTTGATATCATGTTTATACGATGTTGCCAGTTAATTTCTCCACGTGCTTGTATCCTACATTATAAGTGGCCTGTAACTTGCAATTGACGTGTAACACCCCGAATTCTAAATAAGAATGAATTCGAGATTCCACAGGATCTTTACTTCACTTCGGACAATTTTACAAGGAATTTAAAACTTTTTCAATAGTACATCAGAGTTCATTTACACTTGGTTTTTATACAGCGGAACAAATAAAGATTACAACATTTGAAAACAAAATATAACTTGTACAACTTATAGATTGAGTCATCGATTGCATCATATTATCTTTACTCCTTCAAGAATAGTCCATTACCTGCATGTCAATCTGTGGGCACGTCAGTTACTTACAACTGACGAAATGTTATACTCGGCTATCCTCTTTATGCCGGGAATAGTATAATGATTTCATTACTTTAATAAAAACACAACAGTTGAATGAATAATAGAGCGTTAATGTGACTACGCTAAACATGTAAGTGTATGTCATGCCTTAATGCCTAATGCACACATTTCTATACTAGGATAACACTAATGCACACTTGTTCGGATTCTATGCATTCCATACTACATAGGTCTGAGGACAAGCGCCTACATTCTTCACAATACAGGGCTCGATTCCTCGCCATGAAACTACCCAGTAGCAAGAACAAGGTTCAGGCATTCCACAAGTACGGATCCCAGCCCTAGAGTACACTGCCTGGCTGTTGTACAGACTCCTCGTCGTGCGAATCCCCAGCAAGTGCCACTCTAGCCCCGGTATACGTATATACACTGGGAAACGAAAAAACTATCCGCCCGATTATTCATGATCCCGGAGTACACCGCCCGATCAATCATTATAATCCCGAATTTCAAAAAAAATAAACTCGTCCCCATCGGAGCAACCACAGTCACAGAGTACATTGCCCAACTGGGTCTATAGTCCCGAAATACATCGCCTGACTACATAAAGCACCCCACTTACGTTTTCCCAGGTTTACTACACTTCACTTAAGTGCCTAACTCTTAATGTTCAAGACATGAATAATCTTTCAAGCCTAGAATTAGTATTACCTACTACCGGACTTAATCAACATCCATTGAGATAGCTCCATGGCAAATCTCGAAATATAATAATCATTTCATTTAAATTTGCCGGTATATAAGGTCTTACTAACTCTAAATCAAAATTTCTCATGTACAAGAATCATGGGTGTTCATACCCTTTCATAATCATACCTATGTCTCCAACTTATTCTTAAACAATGTTCATGTTTCAACTTAGTATTTATTCATGCATTTTCAAACATAGAACAAATGATCTCTATCTCAAAAAGATTCAACATTATAAATTTCTATAAGCAATTTAAACAAATTCATATCTCAACATGAGTGTTTATTCATATTCTTTTAAAATAACATTCATTTCAAGAACACAATTTCACTACATGAATTGTTACAATAAAATCTAAGTCCTCACAATTATAAAATATTTCTTAAACAAGATACAAGTATAATTTCTTAAAAGATCACTTCACAAAATATACTAGAGTTCTATTCTCAAGATTTTCATTTCTTTTTATACTTCAAATTATACAAGCAAACTATCCTTTAATATTTTCATTCCACTTTATATGCATAATCCATTTTAATTAGAACTCCATTTCATAACCATAATCAGTTTCAATTAAAAAAAATCCATTTCATACCCATAATCAGTTTCAACAAAAAAAATCCATTTCATATCCATAATCAGTTTCAATTGAATCCCCCTTTTTAAAAAAATCAATTCATTGAAGGAAAAAGAAGACAACAAAAAATATATATAAAAAGGGCCTGGGTTTCGAACCATGAACCCAGGCCGAAACTGCACAGAGCTCAAGCCCACGCTCTGACCAAGAACTCCAAGAGGACTTTGTGTCCATAATACCAATCAGATTTCTTACATGCATTCTTTCGATTTTGGGATAAAAATAAATTTATATATAAAAGCAACTATCGAGTTTTGAACCTAGAACCTCTTATAACTTGTAGTGCACTGGCAAACCAGTAAGCCCAAATATATTTTCTGTTTACAAATTTCATTAGTGTTCTTTTGTTTGCACTATTCTGAATCTAGTTTCTTTTTCCGAAAATTTCATTTATCCAACAATCCAATCTTTTAGAATAGTGAATAAATTTTTCTTTTGGGGATCAAGATGAACCAAAAAAAAAAAAAGAACAAGTTTACACTTATCATTAGAGTATGTCTTTATTCTCCATTAGTTTCTTCTTTCTTTGTAAAGAATTTTATTTCTCAACAAAACTCGAAATTATAGAAATCATGTCTAGTTAAAAGAAATTCATTCATCATAAAAATAAAATTTCTTGTTGCTAAAAACCAATTGTATCTCTAAAATCCACGTTGGACATTACAAATGTTTTTTCATGCGAAAACTAGTATCTTTTACAATGTCGACAAGTCAAGAATAATAAAATTTATCTTTCCCTTTTCTCTCTTTTAATCATTAAGTTTCTAAGCATATGCTACAAATAAAAATATTCTTTAACAATCATTCATACTTATCACGCATTTGACAAACAAGACTTTGCAAATATTCTACCATGATCTATGTGATTATTTCTTTACTTTTAATTTTCATCAAAATCGTTGCATGTTATACTAGCATTTTATCTACACATATCATGTTCAATTTTTATTCTATTCATTATACTATTAGTATGGTAACAACAAATAATCATTTCATGAAATGCTAGCATGGATTCTTATCTACAATGTCTCATTACATTTTTCACTACTCAATACTATTAACATGCAAGAATCCTACTTTAGAAAGTATAAGAACACCCACCTTAATTTTGAAGGTTGAAAACTACAAAGAGAGGGTTTCTTCTTGCTCCTAGCTCCACAAATCCTTCTAGCTCCTAGCAAAGCCTTCTCTCCTAACTATGACTCCAAGCAAAGAGAACTCTCACTCTCTTTCTTTTTCTCTCACTTTCTTTTTCTTAAATTTTGGTGTAAGAGAATGTAGGAATTTGGATTCTATTTATAGGTTTTTTGGAGGGTCTTTTTATGCGTAAACTGCACCCCTAATAACTCTCAAAATTAAATTTCCATCTCTTCATATTTCATAACTTCTCAAACTCCCACCCTTTCATTTGTCCACCTCTTCACATCCTAAACTCGCAACTCTACATATCCTAAACTCCCCAAAGCTCCACTCTCTCTCTCCCTTTCAAACCGGCAACCCCCTTCTAATTCAAAGACAGCATATGCCTTCCAAAATTAGCCAGTGGGTGGGGCCCTCCACAGTTGATGCCATCATATAAACCAAAGTCACACACAGCACATTTTGTGTGCTTTCATTTACCAAATTTCACACCGGTGGGCCCCCTCCTCCACATTCATTTTATTCATCCTATTCCAACTCATAACAGCCCATCCAATATTATTATTTACACATTAATTCACTTATACAACATCTGTTGTTGTTTCTTCAATTATGGACTTGATTATGGGCTTTCCTTATAATTAACAAAATTTACTCATTTTAGTGGGCTCTCTAATCTAATGGGCTAGATTTTAATTTTTTTTGGGTCCACAGATTAAAAGGCAAAATAAGTTATGCATACTAAAAAAAATTAGATAATGAAAGTAACCAATGAAGAAATAAAAATTTGCACGTGCATCCTACGTGCAAGAATAAAAAATGCATTTTTAATTAAAATAAAAAGTGGGGTGTTACATGACGGGTACTTATTTTTCTCTTTTCCTCTTTCCTACATTTGTTGAATTGCAGATTTTGGAGAACAGGTTCCAGATGGTATCAGAGACATGAAGTATTAGTGCTGCATTTTATTATTATTATTTCTTGTAGCTTGCTTGAAAAATATTATATTGAGACTTGGATTTATTCTTGTATTTGGGCAATGTGACCCAAGATATTTGTCTTATTCAGATCATGACTATTTGAGATTTATGTATTTGGTTTCAAGTATTTTTGTTGGTATTTTGACTCATTATGTGCATGAGGTTGATTAATTCGCTTTCGACTCTGATGTTTCTTGAGAATGTTGTTAAGATTTCTTGAACAGCTTGTGGATGATGAAAACCATTCGCTGGGTTTTTGTTACGGATCCGTATTTCGTATTCTTTTTGGGAAGCGGGGCATGACAAACTCTCTAAGGCTCTACTTTCGGCATAGGAAAATGGTAACTCGTCCTTAATAACTAGTCTAGCCATTTCCTTACGAACGATTTCATGATCAAAGTTATGGCTATCTACGTGAACGGTCATAGCGTTAACCTTATATTGGGTAGAGTGTCTTGTATAGCTCTGGGTGTGCCCTCTCCAAATATCGCTTAATTGTGTTGGGGGTGTTGTAATAGGGAGAGAACTCTCACCACAACTCTCGTTAGGGAATTTCGTCGAACACCATTGGCACAATGGAACTAAGTAGAGCAATGAGAATGGTGGGGTAGATGAGACAAATCAATAAAACAACCAGACAAATAGATCCACTAATCCAACACAAAACACACGAGGATTTATCTCGGTTAGCTTCCACTTAATCCGCAGGAAAATATAGGGGAGATATAATATTCAACTAGAAAAGTTACAAATTCACCAAATACAAGGAATTAAACTTACTTACTAAGAACTATATCTCAAGCCTCACTAGCAATGGAGAATAATATCAATGAAGTACTTGACCTCTCATATTGGAGGCCATTACAATAAATAGAAGAAGAATAGAGAGAACCTTATGTTAGTCTTGATATCTCAGTCGTCTGATATATCTTGTAGAAGAAGGCACTGAATATGAGTTGTACAATCTGACTTTAAGTTGAGGATTGGGCCGAAACAATCCCGAAGGCCTAAGCCCAAAACAGCAATGCAGTTGCGGGCGATCAACTACACCCAAGTGCAGTCGACTACACCTCAATAGCACCCAAACCCAAGGGGTGTACAGTCGATTGTACATGCTTATGTTCATGCTTCTTTTGTTGCCCTGTTTTCTACTTCTCTCCACTGGACGCTTTGACCTTCGTGCTTCGTCTTCTCTTCTTCTAATTGAACAACGAGTACGCAAGACATAATCCTAACAAAGTGTACCCGTTCGGGCACTCATTTTTCACTTGTAAGTGGTTTGAGACTTAATACATTTCTTGTGTCTTGTGTCCTCTCGGATTGGATTGAGATGGGATAAAAGTAAAATATTTGTGGACTTTGGAAGTGTGTCCTCTATATTTACGGGTAGAAGAAGAGGGATTTTCGGTGTCTTGTATGTGTGTGTCTTCTACTATAATTTGTGTGTCTTCTACTATAATTTGTGTGTCTTCTACTATAATTTTATCTATGTGTGTGTCGGGAATACTATCAAGATCGGGATTACGATGAAAATTTCTAAAACTATCTTTGCTTTCTAATTGTCGTGGAGTGGTGGAATATAAGGAGTGCAACGAGATGTGGTAGATTCTTTTCCACTTTCGCTACGGCCGCTACCGCGTGATTGTGATGATGTCATTATATTGGAATAGTGTATGTAAATAAAAAAAATTGAAAGGGAAGAAAGAGTTCGAAGATATTCAATTGAAAGAGAATAAAGAGTTTAAAGAAAACAATTAAAAGATAAGAAAGAGAAAAATGAGAATATATTAATTGAACCAATAAAATATTACTGTAAAAATTGCAAGAGAAGAATGAGACTTGAAAGTTGGATTAAATCACTCGGGGGGGGGGGGGGGGGGGGGGGGAGGGGGGTGAAGTGAATAGGGTGATTGTGCGAAAATTAAAATTTTAAATAAAATGCGTAAAGTAAAAAGATAGAGTAAGAGAAAGCAAACAAAGCAACAAGTAAGACACAGCGATATAACGTGGTTCGACCCCCAGGTCTATGTCCACACCACCTAATTATAGCAATTCTTCGCAACATGCGTTCCACTATACTTTAAACCCTTGTACAATGATTCTCAGAATTCAGGCCCAGAGACCTATTACACCCGCAGGGCTTCTACAACAAGTCACGCAATACTCACCGTAGTGGAAAAGAAAGAAAAACTCTCAAGATCTAGAAAACACCTTGACTGAAGAAAATAATAAAAATCTCTCACACTCGGAGTATTGATTGAATGATTAGTTTAGAAGAGTTATGATAGCAAGGAGTGAATACACTGTGAATTCGCCTCAATTTATAGAGTAGGGAAATGTATATTTCCGAAAATGAAAAGATATTTCCGAAATAGTCAGATCTGCACTTGGATAGTCGACCGCAATGATGGACAGTCGACTATTCATCTTTTAACTCGTAAGTCGAGCGATGACCGATCGACTGACTCTTCTTTTCCACAGAGATGAGCAGTCGACTATTGTGACGGTTGAATGTCATTTCATGCAGTCGACCGCTGTCGTGCAGATTCGACTTTTATTCACCGATTTCACTTTATATGTCACCCCCCGCTTTCCAAAAATACGAATTACAAGTACGTAATATTGGCACAGCGAATGACTAACGGCATCCATAAACTGTTTATCCGATCAACTCAACAATATAATCAATACAGAACAATTGTGTAAGCAATAATAATAATCTCATGAACAATAATACTTGGAATAACAATATGAAATATCCAAATACAATAAACCAATGAGTGGAAACAATAACAAGATCTAGGTCATAAGCCCAATACAATAATAATCCAATCACAAATAGATAATAAGTCTCAATACATTAAGTTCAATAAAACAATAAGCAATTAAAAGCATTAAATCCTCAGAATCTTTATTCTCCAATCCCAGCAGGCAGTTCTTCTTCATTACCCATGAACACTCCATCTAAAAAGAGAAGAAATTTTTTTCTTAGAGCAAGTAGTGGACAGCAAGTAGAGAAAGTAAGGAACAATGGAATAACAGTATAACAACGATATCAATGGATCAATAGGAATCAATAACATAGCACGACAACAATAATCAATATTATGATAATCGATGCACTAGTGTAATAATGATTCAATGTTCGGTAACAATATCAATGGTCAATAACAATAATACTTAGCCAATATTCGATATCAATAGGAACGATGAGGAACAATATGCAGTGTCGATGTCGTGTCAATCCTTATGTCTATTAATTATTTTAATACTAACTAATACATGTACTACTGCATCCCATACTACAGGTTCGATGCATACAATCAATGTCATTTTAGACTTAAGTAGAAGATTCTATAGATCATGTACCCGGTAACGATAATCAATATTCAATTGTCACGATTCAATATTCAATGCACAATACGGTATTCGGCAACGATACAATACACTATAGATTGGGTTACGGCCGTAATCCACAATCACATGATAAAACAATAGCCGGAACATTATTTAGGGAAACACGGACCCCTCCTCCGAGTACAGTCACTATATCATCAACTACTCTAATTAACCCTTAAACCCCGGCATGTTAATTATTTATCAATGCAATAATACAATATGCAAATATGAGACATGGGATGAACGATGGTAACAATAGGGAAATAATAGGATGATAACTTGAATTGGACAATTAGAACAATGACAATAGGGTATTAGGATCATGCAATGAAACATGCATACGTTAATTCATACAATATTACGATATAGGAATATTGTACTATAGACATGGGATAAAAATAAATTTATATATAAAAGCAACTATCAAGTTTTGAACCTAGAACCTCTTATAACTTGTAGTGCACTGGCTAACCAGTAAACCCAAATATATTTTCTGTTTACAAATTTCATTAGTGTTCTTTTGTTTACACTATTCTGAATCTAAATTTCATTTATCCAATAATCCAATCTTTTAGAATAGTGAATAAATTTTTCTTTTGGGATTGAGATGAACCAAAAAATTAAAAAAAAAAAAATGAACAAGTTTACACTTATCATTAGAGTATGTCTTTATTCCCCATTAGTTTCTTCTTTCTTTGTAAAGAATTTTATTTCTCAACAAAACTCGAAATTATAGAAATCATATCTAGTTAAAAGAAATTCATTCATCATAAAAATAAAATTTCTTATTGCTAAAAACCAATTGTATCTCTAAAATCCACTTTGGACATTACAATTGTTTCTTCATGCGGAAACTAGTATCTTTTACAATGTCGACAAGTCAAGAATAATAAAATTTATCTTTCCCTTTTCTCTCTTTTAATCATTAAGTTTCTAAGCATATGTCACAAATAAAAATATTCTTTAACAATCATTCATACTTATCACGCATTTGACAAACAAGACTTTGCAAATATTCTACCATGATCTATGTGATTATTTCTTTACTTTTATGTTTCAACAAAATCATTGCATGTTATACTAGCATTTTTCTACACATATCATATTCAATTTTTATTCTATTCATTACACTATTAGTATGGTAACAACAAAAAATCATTTCATAAAATGCTGGCATGGATTCTTATCTACAATGTCTCATTACATTTTTCACTACTCAATACTATTAACATGCAAGAATCCTACGTTAGAAAATTTAAGAACACCCACCTTAATTTTGAAGGTTGAAAACTACAAAGAGATGGTTCCTTCTTGCTCCTAGCTCCACAAGTCCTTCTAGCTCCTAGCAAAGCCTCCTCTCCTAGCTATGACTCCAAGCAAAGAGAACTCTCACTCTCTTTCTTTTTCTCTCTCTTTCTTTTTCTTAAATTTTAGTGTAAGAGAATGTAGGAATTTGGGTTCTATTTATAGGTTTTTTGGAGGGTCTTTTTATGCATAAACTGCACCCCTAATAACTCTCAAAATTAAATTTCCATCTCTTCATATTTCATAACTTCTCAAACTCCCACCCTTTTATTTGTCCACCTCTTCACATCCTAAACTCCCAACTCTACATATCCTAAACTCCCCAAAGCTCCACTCTCTCTCTCCCTTTCAAACCGGCCACCCCCTTCTAATTCAAAGACAGCATATGCCTTCTGAAATTAGCCAGTGGGTGGGGCCCTCCACAGTTGATGCCATCATATAAACCAAAGTCACACACAGCACATTTTGTGTGCTTTCATTTACCAAATTTCACACCGGTGGGCCCCCCTCCACATTCATTTTATTCATCTTATTCCAACTCGTAACTACCCATCCAATATTACTAGTATGATGCACGTGCGATGCACGTGGAGGAGGAAGGAAAAGGACAAAAAAAATCTCTAGTATGATGCACGTGCGATGCACGTGGAGGAGGAAGGAAAAGGACAAAAAAAAACCTACCAACACGTGCCCTGCACGTGTTTGCACACATACAAAAAAAATAAAAAATTGTTTATTTGTTTGGAACCCCATCTCTCCCATTATAATAGTTATAGATTATTTACACATTAATTCACTTATACAACATCTGTTGTTGTTTCTTCAGTTATGGGCTTGATTATGGGCTTTCCTTATAATTAACAAAATTTACTCTTTTTAGTGGGCTCTCTAATCTAATGGGCTAGATTCTAAATTTTTTTTTGGATCCATGGATTAAAAGGCTAAATAAATTATGCATGCTAAAAAAAATTAGATAATGAAAGTAACCAATGAAGAAATAAAAATGTGCACGTGCATCCTACGTGTAAGAATAAAAAATGCATTTTTAATTAAAATAAAAAGTGGGGTGTTACAACACTCCCTCCTTAGAATAGTTCCATCCCCGGAACTACGCTGAGGAGCGTGAAAATACAAAAAAAGAAGAGTTTACAAAAATCTTAGTTAAAAAGTTCAGGGTGATCCCTCCTCATCTTTTCCTCCGATTCCCAAGTTGCCTCCTCAACAAACTGATTCCTCCAAATGACCTTTACCATGGGTATCGTCTTGTTTCTCAAGACTTTTCTCAGTGATCCACGATCTCAACAGGACGCTCAGCATAGCTCAAATCCAGTTGCAAACCTTCTGGCACTTCTGGCAGATGATGACTCGGGTCAGGAACATAACCTCTTAGCATGGACACATGAAAAATATTGTGCACTTAGGCCAACTCTTTCGGTAGTTCTAACCGATAAGCTGTCTTACCAATTCTCTTCAATATCTTGTAGGGTCCAATGTATCTCGGGGCTAATTTTCCAACTCGTCCGAACCAAATCACCCCTTTAGTCGGAGACACCTTCACAGCGACATAGTCACCTTCGTCAAACTCCAGGTCTCTCCTCCTGTTGTCGGCGTAGCTTTCCTGTCGGCTTTATGCATCGACCCGCCTCTTTCTGATCAGCTCAATCTTCTCTGAGGTTTACTGCACAATCTCTGGTCCATATAGCTGCCTCTTTCCCACTTCATACCAACAAACCGGAGTCCTACATTTCCTCCCATATAGAGCTTCATAGGGTGCCATTCCAATGCTCGTCTGAAAACTGTTGTTGTATGCAAATTCTACCAGAGCTAAGTGTTTCTCCCAGCTACCCCTAAAATCCAGCACGCAATACCTGAGCATATCCTCCAGTACTCTGTTGACCCTTTCAGTTTGCCCATCTGTCTGAGGATGAAAGGTTGTACTGAAATCAGTCCTTGTCCCCATAGCTGCTTGTAGACTCTTCCAGAAATGCGAAGTGAAACGCACATCTCTGTCGGATACTATTGACATCGGAACTCCATGCAGCTTCACAATCTCATCCACATACAACTCTGTCAGCTTCTCCATTGACCAAGTAAGCTTCATTGCTAAAAAGTGAGCTGACTTGGTGAGTCGATCTACTATTACCCAGATTGTATCATCTCCTTTGGAAATCTTGGGTAAACCTGTGATGAAATCCATGCTGATACAGTCCCATTTCCACTCTGGGATGGTAAAGGCTGCAACAAACCGCCGGGCTTCTAATTTTCTGCCTTGACCTGCTTGCAAACCGCACACTTGGCCACAAACTCCGCCACATCTCGCTTCATACCCGACCACCAAAAGTGTAGTTTTATATCCTTATACATTTTGGTACTCCCAGGATGCACAGATAACCAAGTAGCATGTGCTTCCTGAAGAATACTTCCCTTCAGTTCTGCTACATCTGGCACACATAGCCGTTCCCCAAACCATAATACTGTGTCTTTCACCTGAAATTCTACCAATCTGCCTAAGCCAACCTGTTCTATCATCTCTTGGATCTGTCTTCTGGCTATCAATAATTCTGTCTCTTAAAGTGGGTTGAATCCTTAATTGAGCTAAGGAAATTTCCACACCTTATAAGACCACTTCAATCTCTGCTCGATCTAGCTCATCTGCTAACTTCTCCTGGGTTGTGATCAATCGAGACAAACTGACCTTCCTACTAAAAGCATCTGCTACGACATTTGCCTTGCCTAGATGATATTTGATCTCAGGTCGGATATCCTCCAGCACCTCCAGCCATCTCCTTTGCCTCAAGTTCAAGTCTTTCTGTTGATAAATGTACTACAAGCTCTTGTGATCGGTCTACATATTGACCTTTTCCCCGTACACATAATGCCTCCATTGCTTCAAAGCATAGATGATTGCTGCCAGCTCCAAATCATGAGTTGGGTAATTCTTTTTATGCGGTCTTAGTTGTCTAGACCCATAAGCTATTACCTTCCCTTCTTGCATCAACACACAGCCTAAACCGCGATGGGAAGCATCGCTGTAGATATCATACTCAACTCCTGCTCTGGGCAATGCTAAGATAGGGGTTGTAGTCAACTTCTCGTTCAATGCCTGGAAACTTGCTTCACATTACTCCGACCATTTGAAGTTCACATTCTTCTTTGTGAGTCCGGTGAGTGGCAAAGCTATCTGAGAGTAGCCTTGAATAAATCTTCGGTAGTATCCGGTTAAACCCAAAAATCTTCTAATCTCCTTCACTGTAGTCGATCTTGGCCAGTCTTTTACCGCCTCAACCTTCTGCGGGTCAGTAGCTACTCCCTCCTTAGAAAGAATGTGACACAAGAAGGCAACTTCGGTTTTCCAGAAGTCACATTTAAACAACTTCGCATATAGCTGATGCTCCTGAAGCTTCTTCAAAACCTCTGTCAAGTGCTTGGTGTGTTCTTCCTCGGACTTGGAGTAGACTAAAATGTCGTCAATGAATACGATGACAAAGGAATCGATGAAAGGCCGCAAGACTCTGTTCATCATATCCATGAAAATAGCCGGTGCATTTGTGACTCCAAATGGCATGACTAGAAACTCGTAGTGACCATACCTGGTTTGGAAAGCCATTTTGTGCACGTCTTCTTCCTTCACTCGAACTTGATGATATCCTGACCGTAGATCTATCTTGGAGAATATTGTTGCTCCCTGTAGACGGTCGAACAAGTCATCGATTCGAGGAATGGGATACTTGTTCTGTACAGTTACCTTGTTCAACTCTCTATAGTCGATAAACATCCTCATTGATCCATCCTTCTTCTTTACTAAAAGAACTGGGCCCCCCCATGGTGATGCACTTGGCCTGATGTATCCTTTGCTCAGTAATTCTTCGATTTGCTTCTTGATCTCATCTTGTTCAACTGGTGCCAATCTGTAGGATGCCTTGGAAATAGGAGCACTTCCTGGTTGAACAGTGATGCTGAACTCTACATCTCGATGAGGGGGAAGCCCTAGTAGATCATCAAGAAATACTACTGGAAAGTCTCGGACCACTGCGATCTGCTTCACCTCTTCTGGAACTTTCTGCTCTGACGACGCTGCTACTATCTGCTTACCCTTCCTTTTGCCTTGGAAAGTAACAACTGGCCCTCCTGGTGCCTTGATTATGACTTCTTTGTTCTTGCACTCAATAGTCGCACTGTAGACTGACATCCGGTCTATGCCAATAATGATGCCGACTCCAAGAACTGCCAATTCAATGAGGTCGATGTCTAAGAGCCTGCCTCCAATTTCGAGATCACACCCTTCATAGTATCGATCGGTTGTTAAGTTCTCTCCTGACGAAGTAGCCACAGATAAAACCTTGCCAGGAAATATTTTTGGTTCAACTCCCAATCTTTTTGCAAATGAGAGTGACACAAAAGTGTGTGAAGATCCCGTATCAAACAACACCGAAGCTTTTATTCCATTTATTAAAATGTCTCATGTTACATATGAGTGCTCTCATTACATAATATTTTTATTACACAAATGGAAAAGTACAAATCAACTAAGCTTTGTCCTCCATACCAGTGATCACATGGTCCACATCCTCTACATCTGCTTCTGTTAAGGCAAACACCCGCCCTTGCTTGAACTGCCTTTGACTTAATCCTCCTCATTGAAGTTGAGAGCAAAAGGGCTTGATGTGGCCTTCCTTGCCACAAAGGAAACAAGTCCTAACCGGCTGTGGCTTGGTACACTCCGGAGCTACATGGCAGATTCCCCACATTTGAAGCACTTGGGTACCTTTCCGGCCACTGCGATAGCGTTTGCACCTGTTGGCTTGAAGCGCTGTATTGGGGGTTGACTTCTGTAGTTGCTTGGTCCTGCGGGCCTTTTGCCCAAGCTCCAACTGTTCCTTCTAACTTGCACTGCTTGGAATTGGTTCATGTCCGACTCAGTTGTAGTAGCCCTTCTGACTAGTTTTTCAAACCTCCGAATGCCCAGAGGTATCATCCTCGATCTTAGGCTAGGCCTCAGTCCCTGCTCAAACTTGCGTGCCTTCTTAGACTCATCTTGTATCATCTCAGGTGTGTACCTGGAAAGCTGATTGAACTTGGTTTCATACTCCTGCACTGACATATTGCCCTGCTGCAAGCTCAGGAATTCCATGGCCATCTTTTCCTGAACATCAAATGGAAAGTAATGGCTCCTGAATTCTTCCAGGAATTCTTCCCATGTGAGTTGTATGTTTCCCAAGTTCCTCTTCAAAGATTGCCATCACACACTTACATCCTTTTCCAGTTGAATGGTAGCCAGTTTCACCTTACTTGCTTCCGGGGTTTCAAGTACCTCGAAGACTGTCTCGATTTGCCGGACCCAGTCATCTGCAGCATCGGGATTAGTCTGACCCTCGAATACGGGTGGCTTCATTCTTTTGAATGACTCGACCAGCTTGATGGCTTCAGGTACGTGCATGGCTGGCCCTGGTCCTCTGTTCTCGGGGATATTGGCAGCGAGAGCATTGAGGGTTTGGTACACACGGGCTAGTTCTGTCTCCAGGTCTAAACCATTCTCCCCGGTGTACCCTTCGCCATTTCTGATTATTTGTGCCATTTCTGAGTCATAAAATTTATCATTAATCATCACAAATAACACAAACAACAAGATTTTATTCATTTCCGAAATTTAAACTCTTTATTCAGAAATAAAACTTTTATTCCAATACACCCATTACAATTGCTTAAATAAGAGACATCCTAGATTCTACGGTTTCTCTTGGCTTCTCTGAGCTCTTCCCGTAGGTCTTGGATTTCCTTTCTTATGTTTTCAAACTTATACAGTCGTTCTTCTTTAACCCAGAAGGTGATGTGGTCCAACATGGCGAAACATTGATCATTTACGAGTTGGACCTTCTTGAGTTCGTACACCTGATAGTTCAGCTCCCGGATGCGTTCTCTATCCTGTGCCTGTTGTAACTCCAAGTGGCTGACTTTTCGCTTTTGTGCATCAAATTCCCGTCGAAGAGAAGTAACAAGGTCATTTGGGTTATTTGGGACGAGTTCTTCATCTGGGGAGTTTTCGGGAAGGTCAGGTGGCGGTGGAGTAATCTCCCTGGACTCAGGAAATTCTTCTTCTTCTATCTCAAATGGTTCCTCTTCTTCTTCATCCGGGTCCTCTTCTTCTTCTTCCATTGGTTCTTCTTCCTCATCCTCGGGGTGAACAAACCAAGGAAGCTCATTCTGGTGATCATATTGGTTGGCCATCTTACAGAAAAGAGGAGGAAATGTCATCTTATAAGGCAATGTAAACATGAGTCTAAGTCTATAAGTTGAAACTCACACGCTAGTGTCCACTCTAGGGTGTGTTCCTTATAAATTTGTACTACTAGTGAAGCTGGCTCTGATACCATCTGTAACACCCCATATTCCAAATAAGAATGAATTCGAGATTCCATAGGATCTTTACTTCACTTCGTACAATTTTACAAGGAATTTAAAACTTTTTCAATCGTGCATCAGAGTTCATTTACACTTGGTTTTTACACAGTGGAAGAAATAAAGATTACAAAATTTGAAAATAAAATATACCTTGTACAACTTCATAGATTGAGTCATCGATTGCATCATATTATCTTTACTCCTTCATGAATAGTCCATTACCTGCATGTCAATCTGTGGGCACGTCAGTTACTTACAACTGACGAAATGTTATACTCGGCTATCCTTTCTATGCTGAGAATAGTATAACAATTTCATTACTTTAATAAAAACACAACAGTTGAATGAATAATAGAGTGTTAATGTGACTATGTCAAATATGTAAGTGTATGTCATGCCTTAATGCCTAATGCACACATTTCTATACTAGGATAACACTAATGCACACTTGTTCGGATTCTATGCATCCTATACTACATAGGTCCGAGGGCAAGCGCCTACGTTCTTCACAATACAGGGCTCGATCCCTCGCCATGAAACTACCCAGTAGCAAGAACAAGGTTCAGACATTCCACGAGTACGGATCCCAGCCCCAGAGTACACTGCCTGGCTGTTATACAGACTCCTCGTCGTGCGAATCCCCCGCAAGTGCCACTCTAGCCCCGGTATACGTATATACACTATGGAACGAAAAAACTATCCGCCCGACTATTCATGATTCCGGAGTACACCGCCCGATCAATCATTATAATCCCGAATTTCAAAAAAAATAAACTCGTCCCCATTGGAGCAACCACAATCCCAGAGTATACTGCCCAACTGGGACTATAGTCCCGAAGTACATCGCCCGACTATATAGAGTACCCCACTTATGTTTGCCCAGGTTTACTACACTTCACTTAAGTGCCTAACTCTTAATGTTCAAGACATGAATAATCTTTCAAGCCTAGAATTAGTATTACCTACTACCGGACTTAATCAACATCCATTGAGATAGCTCCATGGCAAATCTCGAAATATAATAATCATTTCATTTAAATTTGCCGGTATATAAGGTCTTACTAACTCTAAATCAAAATTTCTCATGTACAAGAATTATGGGTATTCATACCCTTTCACAATCATACCTATGTCTCCAACTTATTCTTAAACAATGTTCATGTTTCAATTTAGTATTTATTCATGAATTTTCAAACATAGAACAAATGATCTCTATCTCAAAAGATTCAACATTATAAACTTCTATAAGCAATTTAAACAAATTCATATGTCAACATGAGTGTTTATTCATATTCTTTTAAAATAACATTCATTTCAAGAACACAATTTCAATACATGAATTGTTACAATAAAATCTAAGTCCTCACAATTATGAAATATTTCTTAAACAAGATACAAGTGTAATTTCTTAAAAGATCACTTCAGAAAATATACTAGAGTTCTATTCTCAAGATTTTCATTTCTTTTTATACTTCAAATTATACAAGCAAACTATCCTTTAATATTTTCATTCCACTTTATATGCATAATCCATTTTAATTAGAACTCCATTTCATAACCATAATCAGTTTCAATTAAAAAAAATCCATTTCATACCCATAATCAGTTTCAACAAAAAAAATCCATTTCATATCCATAATCAGTTTCAATTGAATCCCCCTTTTTAAAAAAATCAATTCATTGAAGGAAAAAGAAGACAACAAAAAATATATATAAAAAGGGCCTGGGTTTCGAACCATGAACCCAGGCCGAAACTGCACAGAGCTCAAGCCCACGCTCTGACCAAGAACTCCAAGAGGACTTTGTGTCCATAATACCAATCAGATTTCTTACATGCATTCTTTCGATTTTGGGATAAAAATAAATTTATATATAAAAGCAACTATCGAGTTTTGAACCTAGAACCTCTTATAACTTGTAGTGCACTGGCAAACCAGTAAGCCCAAATATATTTTCTGTTTACAAATTTCATTAGTGTTCTTTTGTTTGCACTATTCTGAATCTAGTTTCTTTTTCCGAAAATTTCATTTATCCAACAATCCAATCTTTTAGAATAGTGAATAAATTTTTCTTTTGGGGATCAAGATGAACCAAAAAAAAAAAAAGAACAAGTTTACACTTATCATTAGAGTATGTCTTTATTCTCCATTAGTTTCTTCTTTCTTTGTAAAGAATTTTATTTCTCAACAAAACTCGAAATTATAGAAATCATGTCTAGTTAAAAGAAATTCATTCATCATAAAAATAAAATTTCTTGTTGCTAAAAACCAATTGTATCTCTAAAATCCACGTTGGACATTACAAATGTTTTTTCATGCGAAAACTAGTATCTTTTACAATGTCGACAAGTCAAGAATAATAAAATTTATCTTTCCCTTTTCTCTCTTTTAATCATTAAGTTTCTAAGCATATGCTACAAATAAAAATATTCTTTAACAATCATTCATACTTATCACGCATTTGACAAACAAGACTTTGCAAATATTCTACCATGATCTATGTGATTATTTCTTTACTTTTAATTTTCATCAAAATCGTTGCATGTTATACTAGCATTTTATCTACACATATCATGTTCAATTTTTATTCTATTCATTATACTATTAGTATGGTAACAACAAATAATCATTTCATGAAATGCTAGCATGGATTCTTATCTACAATGTCTCATTACATTTTTCACTACTCAATACTATTAACATGCAAGAATCCTACTTTAGAAAGTATAAGAACACCCACCTTAATTTTGAAGGTTGAAAACTACAAAGAGAGGGTTTCTTCTTGCTCCTAGCTCCACAAATCCTTCTAGCTCCTAGCAAAGCCTTCTCTCCTAACTATGACTCCAAGCAAAGAGAACTCTCACTCTCTTTCTTTTTCTCTCACTTTCTTTTTCTTAAATTTTGGTGTAAGAGAATGTAGGAATTTGGATTCTATTTATAGGTTTTTTGGAGGGTCTTTTTATGCGTAAACTGCACCCCTAATAACTCTCAAAATTAAATTTCCATCTCTTCATATTTCATAACTTCTCAAACTCCCACCCTTTCATTTGTCCACCTCTTCACATCCTAAACTCGCAACTCTACATATCCTAAACTCCCCAAAGCTCCACTCTCTCTCTCCCTTTCAAACCGGCAACCCCCTTCTAATTCAAAGACAGCATATGCCTTCCAAAATTAGCCAGTGGGTGGGGCCCTCCACAGTTGATGCCATCATATAAACCAAAGTCACACACAGCACATTTTGTGTGCTTTCATTTACCAAATTTCACACCGGTGGGCCCCCTCCTCCACATTCATTTTATTCATCCTATTCCAACTCATAACAGCCCATCCAATATTATTATTTACACATTAATTCACTTATACAACATCTGTTGTTGTTTCTTCAATTATGGACTTGATTATGGGCTTTCCTTATAATTAACAAAATTTACTCATTTTAGTGGGCTCTCTAATCTAATGGGCTAGATTTTAATTTTTTTTGGGTCCACAGATTAAAAGGCAAAATAAGTTATGCATACTAAAAAAAATTAGATAATGAAAGTAACCAATGAAGAAATAAAAATTTGCACGTGCATCCTACGTGCAAGAATAAAAAATGCATTTTTAATTAAAATAAAAAGTGGGGTGTTACATGACGGGTACTTATTTTTCTCTTTTCCTCTTTCCTACATTTGTTGAATTGCAGATTTTGGAGAACAGGTTCCAGATGGTATCAGAGACATGAAGTATTAGTGCTGCATTTTATTATTATTATTTCTTGTAGCTTGCTTGAAAAATATTATATTGAGACTTGGATTTATTCTTGTATTTGGGCAATGTGACCCAAGATATTTGTCTTATTCAGATCATGACTATTTGAGATTTATGTATTTGGTTTCAAGTATTTTTGTTGGTATTTTGACTCATTATGTGCATGAGGTTGATTAATTCGCTTTCGACTCTGATGTTTCTTGAGAATGTTGTTAAGATTTCTTGAACAGCTTGTGGATGATGAAAACCATTCGCTGGGTTTTTGTTACGGATCCGTATTTCGTATTCTTTTTGGGAAGCGGGGCATGACAAACTCTCTAAGGCTCTACTTTCGGCATAGGAAAATGGTAACTCGTCCTTAATAACTAGTCTAGCCATTTCCTTACGAACGATTTCATGATCAAAGTTATGGCTATCTACGTGAACGGTCATAGCGTTAACCTTATATTGGGTAGAGTGTCTTGTATAGCTCTGGGTGTGCCCTCTCCAAATATCGCTTAATTGTGTTGGGGGTGTTGTAATAGGGAGAGAACTCTCACCACAACTCTCGTTAGGGAATTTCGTCGAACACCATTGGCACAATGGAACTAAGTAGAGCAATGAGAATGGTGGGGTAGATGAGACAAATCAATAAAACAACCAGACAAATAGATCCACTAATCCAACACAAAACACACGAGGATTTATCTCGGTTAGCTTCCACTTAATCCGCAGGAAAATATAGGGGAGATATAATATTCAACTAGAAAAGTTACAAATTCACCAAATACAAGGAATTAAACTTACTTACTAAGAACTATATCTCAAGCCTCACTAGCAATGGAGAATAATATCAATGAAGTACTTGACCTCTCATATTGGAGGCCATTACAATAAATAGAAGAAGAATAGAGAGAACCTTATGTTAGTCTTGATATCTCAGTCGTCTGATATATCTTGTAGAAGAAGGCACTGAATATGAGTTGTACAATCTGACTTTAAGTTGAGGATTGGGCCGAAACAATCCCGAAGGCCTAAGCCCAAAACAGCAATGCAGTTGCGGGCGATCAACTACACCCAAGTGCAGTCGACTACACCTCAATAGCACCCAAACCCAAGGGGTGTACAGTCGATTGTACATGCTTATGTTCATGCTTCTTTTGTTGCCCTGTTTTCTACTTCTCTCCACTGGACGCTTTGACCTTCGTGCTTCGTCTTCTCTTCTTCTAATTGAACAACGAGTACGCAAGACATAATCCTAACAAAGTGTACCCGTTCGGGCACTCATTTTTCACTTGGAAGTGGTTTGAGACTTAATACATTTCTTGTGTCTTGTGTCCTCTCGGATTGGATTGAGATGGGATAAAAGTAAAATATTTGTGGACTTTGGAAGTGTGTCCTCTATATTTACGGGTAGAAGAAGAGGGATTTTCGGTGTCTTGTATGTGTGTGTCTTCTACTATAATTTGTGTGTCTTCTACTATAATTTGTGTGTCTTCTACTATAATTTTATCTATGTGTGTGTCGGGAATACTATCAAGATCGGGATTACGATGAAAATTTCTAAAACTATCTTTGCTTTCTAATTGTCGTGGAGTGGTGGAATATAAGGAGTGCAACGAGATGTGGTAGATTCTTTTCCACTTTCGCTACGGCCGCTACCGCGTGATTGTGATGATGTCATTATATTGGAATAGTGTATGTAAATAAAAAAAATTGAAAGGGAAGAAAGAGTTCGAAGATATTCAATTGAAAGAGAATAAAGAGTTTAAAGAAAACAATTAAAAGATAAGAAAGAGAAAAATGAGAATATATTAATTGAACCAATAAAATATTACTGTAAAAATTGCAAGAGAAGAATGAGACTTGAAAGTTGGATTAAATCACTCGGGGGGGGGGGGGGGGGGGGGGGGGGGGAGGGGGGTGAAGTGAATAGGGTGATTGTGCGAAAATTAAAATTTTAAATAAAATGCGTAAAGTAAAAAGATAGAGTAAGAGAAAGCAAACAAAGCAACAAGTAAGACACAGCGATATAACGTGGTTCGACCCCCAGGTCTATGTCCACACCACCTAATTATAGCAATTCTTCGCAACATGCGTTCCACTATACTTTAAACCCTTGTACAATGATTCTCAGAATTCAGGCCCAGAGACCTATTACACCCGCAGGGCTTCTACAACAAGTCACGCAATACTCACCGTAGTGGAAAAGAAAGAAAAACTCTCAAGATCTAGAAAACACCTTGACTGAAGAAAATAATAAAAATCTCTCACACTCGGAGTATTGATTGAATGATTAGTTCAGAAGAGTTATGATAGCAAGGAGTGAATACACTGTGAATTCGCCTCAATTTATAGAGTAGGGAAATGTATATTTCCGAAAATGAAAAGATATTTCCGAAATAGTCAGATCTGCACTTGGATAGTCGACCGCAATGATGGACAGTCGACTATTCATCTTTTAACTCGTAAGTCGAGCGATGACCGATCGACTGACTCTTCTTTTCCACAGAGATGAGCAGTCGACTGTTGTGACGGTTGAATGTCATTTCATGCAGTCGACCGCTGTCGTGCAGATTCGACTTTTATTCACCGATTTCACTTTATATGTCACCCCCCGCTTTCCAAAAATACGAAATACAAGTACGTAATATTGGCACAGCGAATGACTAACGGCATCCATAAACTGTTTATCCGATCAACTCAACAATATAATCAATACAGAACAATTGTGTAAGCAATAATAATAATCTCATGAACAATAATACTTGGAATAACAATATGAAATATCCAAATACAATAAACCAATGAGTGGAAACAATAACAAGATCTAGGTCATAAGCCCAATACAATAATAATCCAATCACAAATAGATAATAAGTCTCAATACATTAAGTTCAATAAAACAATAAGCAATTAAAAGCATTAAATCCTCAGAATCTTTATTCTCCAATCCCAGCAGGCAGTTCTTCTTCATTACCCATGAACACTCCATCTAAAAAGAGAAGAAAATTTTTTCTTAGAGCAAGTAGTGGACAGCAAGTAGAGAAAGTAAGGAACAATGGAATAACAGTATAACAACGATATCAATGGATCAATAGGAATCAATAACATAGCACGACAACAATAATCAATATTATGATAATCGATGCACTAGTGTAATAATGATTCAATGTTCGGTAACAATATCAATGGTCAATAACAATAATACTTAGCCAATATTCGATATCAATAGGAACGATGAGGAACAATATGCAGTGTCGATGTCGTGTCAATCCTTATGTCTATTAATTATTTTAATACTAACTAATACATGTACTACTGCATCCCATACTACAGGTTCGATGCATACAATCAATGTCATTTTAGACTTAAGTAGAAGATTCTATAGATCATGTACCCGGTAACGATAATCAATATTCAATTGTCACGATTCAATATTCAATGCACAATACGGTATTCGGCAACGATACAATACACTATAGATTGGGTTACGGCCGTAATCCACAATCACATGATAAAACAATAGCCGGAACATTATTTAGGGAAACACGGACCCCTCCTCCGAGTACAGTCACTATATCATCAACTACTCTAATTAACCCTTAAACCCCGGCATGTTAATTATTTATCAATGCAATAATACAATATGCAAATATGAGACATGGGATGAACGATGGTAACAATAGGGAAATAATAGGATGATAACTTGAATTGGACAATTAGAACAATGACAATAGGGTATTAGGATCATGCAATGAAACATGCATACGTTAATTCATACAATATTACGATATAGGAATAATTAATCTATTAAAATCTAGATTATAAAATTCTGGACAGCAATAGTTTTCTGTACAAAAAATAAATTCCCGCTATTTCAGAAATCGAAAACTGGATCCGTCAGAAATTCTAGAAACTAGACATCCACACGGTTCAACGCATATTTAAAGTTCAAAAATTCGACAACAGTAACTAGGTCAAATACATTGTTCTTTACAGATTTCATGTTCAGGCAGAATCTCGATATCATGTTATTTTATTTTTAGAATCAGCAAAACTCAATATTAAATTTATTTAAAATCTTTTCTAGACTCCTAAACATGTTAAGTAACAATCTGGACATTATCATAGCAGAATTTTATCATTTGATCAGCCTTTTAATAGTTTAGGCATGAAAGATACAAGAATCGAAAAATTTGGAAATAAAAACACAGCTGTAGTCAAATGGGCATAACTTTTGTTACACAACTCGGAATTCAAAAATTCAAGATGTTCTGGAAACTAGAAAGATAAGGCTACAACTCTTATTCAGAAAGTAATTTATTTTGAAATTATTTACCAGGTCAAAAATAGCAGTCACCATACAGCCAGCAAGCAACATACAGGGTTTTGGATATTTTTCATGAAACAAATCATTTAGACATGATGGTATCAATTTTATTAGTCGATAAATTCATAATCAGCATAATGAGTGTCAAAACATGGTAAATATGATTAAGAATACATACCTACATCAATTTATCATCAATCAACCATCAATCGATCAAACAACATACAACTTAGCAATTCTCTTTACAATAATTAATTGTGTCGTGATACAACCTAGCAATTCTCTCTACAATAATTAATTATGTCGTAAGATGCATGAAAAATTCCTATCATCAATACTATATGATGTATGCAAGATTCGATTTTTTTGGAGTCAAAGTGGCACGAAGTCATGAATCTTGGGGTTAGCTCGTGTAAACCCTCAATAAACCCAACGAAAGATAGTCAATACAACGATATGATAATGAATAGGATCTACTTGCAAGAATTTCAATAAAACTTGAATTTGATACTATATACAATTCAAGATGACAGTGACTTGCCTTATTGACGGTTAATTTGAACACCAAAGAATAACGGGATGAGAATCCCGAAGCAACGAACCCATGAACATACGAATTACGTGTAAACTACGTGCACAAGAGGTCAAGCAATCAAAGAGACAGCAACATCAAGAGCAATCAATAGTAAAAGTGAAAAGCAGCAACATCAACAGTGAAGACCAGGGAGCAGCAATCGATGGCCTGGCTGTGGTGACGAACTCGACGGCGGGACGGTGGACGACGGCGTTGGATGGCGCAGATCGACGCAGGGCAGCAGCTTGAGGCAAGCCTGGCTGAGCTCGTCGATCGGAACAGGGAAGGAGCGTCTGTGCTGGCGTCGACGGAAAGGGAGGAAGGGGTTTCAGCTGCCAGCGTCGAGGAGCGGGTAGGAGGAGGGTGGAGAGGGTCATTGATGGGAGGTCGGGGGTGCTGATGTCGAGGGAGGAGGACAGGGGGTTGCGGGGCATCACCGGCGGTCGAAAGAAGGTAGCAGGGGGGTTGGGCGTCGACGGGGTGAGAACGATGATCAAGGGGTGGCCGAAGTTTTGGCCGAGGAAGAAGGCCTGAAAGGGGATGGTCGGGATTTGGGTTTGCCTGATGGGTTGAGAGAAGAGAGAGGAAAGAGAAAATAGGAGAGAGAATAGACGGTTATTAGGGTTCAAAATTGTGCAAATTTAGGATTTGCACAAGGATTGTATTTATAGAATACAAGTAGATTATTGGGTTATTGGGTTGGGATCCAATAATAGTGGGTTTTGGGTCAAGAACAAATTGCAATTGCATTTTGGGTTCAACAAGAGATGGGTTTGAAGACAATAGGGTTCATTTAAAATAATCACAATCGAATAAAATAAGATCCACAAGATAAATAGTCCAACAAGGAGAAAAGAACAGTTCATGAACGAAAATTTAAATCCAAATAAATAAATAAATAATGCAAACGAAAAGAATGTGAATTGAACATGAAAATAAATTAGTATTTATCACGGAATCAGATCAAATAAAATAATTTAATAGATGAATTTTAATTAAATAATCAATAAATAACAATTAATAATTATAATCATATAACAAAATAGTATCCGGGTTTAACAATTTTATTTAAATAGTATAATAATAATATATTTGATTTAGGCTCAAATATAAATAGTTGATCAATAAGAAATGGGAAGTAAGACTAAAATACCCCGTTATTCGAATTGAATATAATTTTTGATTAGAAAATACTTTAATAAAATATTCGAAATGAATTTAGCACAAAATAAATTTACAAAAATCAAATTATAGAAAATACACTGAAAATACCTATTGTCGGGAATGAGGGTAACATTATATTCTTTCCAAAACTAATTTATCAATCAATACTACTTTACATATATATTCCTCACATTAACAGAAGTAAATTATTTGTTTTGCTGGCTTTGAAGCACATGTTTCTTGAGAAGCACTCTTTCTTGATTTTCCAATCTTTTCTATTCATGCCTCTTTTATTTGTTTTTGAATCTTTTGAATCTTTTCTTCTGATTTTCCTTTTCTTGTTTTTCCTGCAAATCTTAACTGAAGATATTAGCTGTAAATGATTTTGTGCACACCAAATTTAGGTCAACAATCTCTCCCTTTTGGTGTGGACAAAACATATCTTAGAGTTTTTTAAAGTGTAAAATAAAATGTATTAGAAGAGATTTAATTTCTCCCCCTAAATCTAGTACTCTCCCTAAATTCATGCATGGAAGATGTTAATACATAATATAACCTATATGTAATGATCAAAGCTTGTTTGAAGAACATGCATACATATATTTTGAGAAATAAACAATTTTGGGGAATTATTACATTTCTAAAAAATCAAAGAAAAATCTACTTACATGATACCATTGATCGTGACACTCTTTGATATACAGTGAGGGCTCTACATGGTGTCATAGATTTGAGATTTTCCCAATACATACGAGAGATATAGATTAAAAGAGTCAAAAACGTAAAATAAATTTCAAGTAAAATAATTTTCAAAGTGTTTTTTTAATAAAAACATAGATGAAAAATTATAAGACTTCTCCCCCTTTTTGGAACACACCAAATAAAATACAACAGTCAGAAATCCAAAGGAAACAGACAAGAGACCGGTCGACCGCATAGTCGACCGATAGGAAGGTGTATGTGACTGTGAAGAAAACAGAAAGCAAGATGGTCGACCACACGGTCGACCGAAGCAAAACAAAACAGGGTGTGTTCGATTGTGCGAAAACATAGAGGGGGCCGGTCGACCGCCCTGTCGACCGGTAAGATTGATGTAACATAATGATTAGAATGAGAAGCACAGGATAAAGGCGAGATATTTTTGACATAATGATCATTGCAAGCGCTGACATTTTATTTCTAGATAAATATGGTTACATAACACACGAAAAGTCCATACAAGAGCAACATTGTATAAAATAGTCCACATTTCAAACATCAAAGACATATTACAATAAATTCCTCCTCATCATCATCATCACCATCATCAACTTCGTCTTCATCGTCTTCATCATCGTTCTCCTCTTCATTAGGAGAAAGAAGGAGTTCTCGATCGTCTTTGCCTTGCAAGTCAATGGTGTTGACATAGTAATCGTATACTTACCTTTGATGGGCAGCAAATTGCTCATGAGTCACGAACGAAGATGAGGTGGAAGAAGGAGTAGCATTTTTTTAACGAGAGGAGGAAGGAGCTTCTTGGGATTGTTCGACTTGACAATCTTGTCAGGCTTGACGACAGCGAGCCCATTGGGTAAACGGAACGTCAATACCCATTTATTGAGTAAGGATTGGCATATGATATTTACTAAGGAGAAAATTCCCAACATCAATGCGGAAATCAATAGCTAGATTATAGATGAGGGAGCTGAAGGGTGGACCACAATTACGAGTGGTGGCAAAGTTGATTGTTTGGATGATGAAAGTGGCAAGGTCAAATTTGTATTCACCTAAGATACGAAAAATTATGAATGATTGGTCTACCTGAATTTCAGTCTTATCATTCTTTTTCCGCCAAATATTGGCATTGACGATTTTATTTAAAATACAGGCACTATCGGTGAAATTTGTGGGAGCGGGACGAGGAACATGAAGAAAGTTGGGTTTAACAATCATGGACTTGACAGTTGTTTTGTCATGACTTGGTTTGTAGTCAATTGTGTTGAAGTCAAGATGGTAAGCATCAAATTCCCTTTCGGGCAACTCATATTGCCTACGAAGATATTCAGGAGTAATTTTAATCCTTTTCCCAAGAATAATTGAGAAAAGGTGAGCTCATTGTCTTGGATGCCTTTAAGATTTACGAAAAATTGACGGGTTAAGGATTTAGAGTGGGTGCTAGGCATAGTAAGATAATTCGCCCACCAAAAATCACAAAGAATTCAAACCATAGCATTGAATTGCGCACCCTAGGTTTATAGGTTTATTTCATGATTAGCAACACCCAGAGTAGAAGAAAGTGTAGACTGTAGAGAAATAAAGATCTGCACAATTTGAGTTTCTAAAAGTAATTCCATCTCTAGTAATAGATTTAGAGGCAACAACTATCTTACCTTTAAATCTGTGAGAGGAAGAAGGACTATGAGAAGCCATAAAGTTAGGGAAGGGATAGCACCCAAAAACTTAAGAGAAGATCACAAGAAATTTTTTAGAACAATTGATGGGTTTTGGAAGAGATGAGGCTAGGGTTTCGTGGAAACTGAGAGAGGAAGAAGAAGAGGTATTTAAACTAGAGGTGTGGTCCCCTCATGTCATAGAAGAAAAGAATTATATTGAGATGTGATAAGCCGATACGATCGGTCGACCGGTTTAGGGAGGCGGTCGACCGCAACACAGGGAAAGAGAGGAATTGACTGTAATAAATTTGGCAGAGAGGAGGACGATCGACCGTGCAGTCAACCGGTCCACTTTCGACCAACCAGATAAATAAGAGAGGAATTTCCTAAGTATAAGACGGTTGACCGGTCGGTCGACCGAACCACTTAAGAAGGAGCAGTTTACAATGCAGTTGACCGAAAACCATGCAGAATAAAAGATTAATGTCATTTATTTTATCTTTCATAGCATGAAAACATTTTTCTTCAAATCAACAGTATTCCCCCTTTCAAAATTGATCATAGATCAAGTTTCATATCAAAGAGAATTATTTGTAGTAGTTTTATTATTTGTACATGCATTTCTTAGATAGAAAACTGATGTTTTAGATATCTTACTTAGAGATATGTCATCTATAAAGTGAAAATAAATCAAAATTAGTTTAGATTTTATCCAGTGTTGTACTTATCAAAAGAACTGTTGTCCTTCTCTTTTTTTCTTGATAGAGATGCAGATTTTGTTATTGTAATTGGTCGTGACTTTCGAGCATCTGCCATCAAGGTACCTATGATCTTTTAAGTTAAAGGCATAGATGCACCTACATGAAGGTTTGTAGGTGTCCAAGTAGATGTTGTTCCTGCATTTTTATTCTTTTTCACCCAAACGAAATTAGTATTCCTTTTTAATGAACAATTATAAGAAATATGTCCTAATTTACCGCAATAGTGACATGTGATACGATTATGTCTTGGATCATGCACACGTGCATAGTTTTGTGTTGATTTATAATTATTTTGGTGACTATGCATATATGTATGACAGGGTTGCTTAGACTTTTGATGTTGTATTGGCTCATCGTAACCAAGCCCTCGATTATCATGATATGATCATGAATTCTTTGTAATAAGATAACTGGGCCCTACATACTTTTCAACAATTTTTTCAAGCTCAATTATTCTATTACAAAGCCTTTTCCTAGTCTTCTCATCGTCTTTTGTATTCCAACAAAAAGTGTCTACGGTAGCATCAAGTATTCTATTTTGTTCGAGAGCCTCTTTGCAACCTTCCACTACCTCATCAAATTTTCTCTTGTATTCATTTAAATCATCAGTGAGTTTAGCAATATAAACAGATTTCTCATGGATTTCTCTTATATATTCATCATGTGGTGCTAAGGATTCTTAAATTTTTTGTTTTAAATACTCATTTTTCACTATCAACACATCATGGTCTTTTCTAAATGACTCGAATTTTTCAATAATCAAAGAATTTTTATTTTTCAACTTTTGATTTTTAGTAATGTAAGAGTCATGTGGTTCATTTGATATTTGTTTATATTATCTTAATTCACGACTTAATTTCTTTGCATAATCTTTTAAACCATTACCCATGTCAACTAAATCATCATAAGTGGGTTCTTCGATTATCTCTTCTTGGAGTGGTGATTGCACCTCCCCATTCTCAAGAGCCATGAATCCAAAGTTATTGTAGTCTTGCTCTTCATCACTGGAATCTGAATCTAGCCATGTTGCCTTCAATGCCTTCTTTCTCAATACTAGATTGGAGTGGTAACAGTCCTTGTTTCTATCCTGTGAGATAGGATAGTTTGTGCGAATATGTCCCGCCTTCTTGCATTTGTAACATATGTCGTCTTTGTTCTTTTCCCTTCCTCATTGAGACTTGCCATATTTTTGTGTTTGAGATACTTACAGAATTATTTGGTTAATAGCGCGATGCCTTCATCCGATTCTTCATGATCTGAATCTGTTTTTGATGATCGCGAAGTTTCCACTTTCAAGGCAATGGTCTTTTCTTCAGCTTTGGATTCATTCTCAATGTTCTACAGGTATCTCTAGGTTTCGGTCATATCCATCTCATACGTCTTCAGTTTTCCTTGGAAAGTGTAGTAATCAAACCCCTTTTCTTCAAGCATCTCCCTCATTGCGCGGCTTTTACATCCCATTCAGGCATGAGACAGCTTATGTAACCCTTGTTCCCGTTAATAAGTAGTTTTCAAGTATTTTTTCGTATTTTAAATTCTTAGTATCTTGTAACTATTCTTTCTTAATTAATTATATTATTCAAACTATTTTATGATGCCCAATATAAAATAATTCATTTGTTTAACTATTTATTATAAACCCAATTGTTTATTTTAAGCCCAATATTCTTATTTTTATTTTAACTGAGCCCAAATGTTTCTTATAAGCCCAATATCATAATTGATTCATTTAAAATGTTTTAAGCCCAAGTTTACAACCCAAACCCACATGTATTGGATCTCAACCCGTTAACCCATGATCCTACCCTACCTAAATTTATCCACCCGTATACAATCCCCTCACTTTCCCCTCCACTCTTCACCTCCTGTAACTCTTTCCCCCACTCTTCATATCCCATACCCCCCCTCACAATAACTACCCATTACTAAAATATTATTATATATTTATTTTTCTATTTAATTTCCCTTGCCTGTTCTCTCTCTCTCCCCTTACCTGTTCTCTCTCTCCCCGTCTTCCTCTTTCCCCCTCCTCTGTTATAAAAACCCAACAAAACCCGCACAACTCCCCCTTCATCTTCTCCCCCAATCTCCCACTCTATCTCTTCCCCCTCCTCTGTCCCCCAAACAACACAGAAAACCAAAAACAGAACCCCCTTTCCCTTTCGCCTCCCTCCATTCCACCTTCGTCACCACCATCGAGCTCGCCCATTGCCATTATCCATTCCACCTTCGTCACCACCATCGAGCTCGCCCATCGCCATTACCCATTTCACTTCGTCCTCCTCGCTCCCCGTAACACCATCCTCGCCCCTCGCCATTGCTTTCCGAACCCATCCCCATACTCCTCGCTGACCCATCGCCTCGCCACCTTTCTCCCATCCTCGTCACCTTCAACCTCCCCATTGCTGAACCCCATTTCCCCTTCATCTCACTCGCCATCTCTGCAAACTCCCTCACCACCATCAACCCATCACCGCCATTGATTCCGAGCATCTCCTCGCCTCCTCCACCTCGTCCCCCATCGCCTCCTCATCTCACCACCATCCTCGTCATCGACTCCCGCTCATCTCGTCAACCTTGTCGTCGAACCCACCTTCGTCTTCACCACTGCATCCCACCATCGCTCCTCCGCCCTGTCTCCCTACCGCTCGAACCACCTTCATCGTCATCCCCTCGTCTTCAACCTTTCGACCTCGACTGCACCTCCCCAAGCCTCTCCCACCACTGCCTTCGACCATCCACCTCTCGCTCGTCTCTCCCTCTCCTCTGTTTTCAAAACCAAAACAGAGCGTTCCTTGTGTGCCGGCCTCCCGCCGTCGCCACCCAGTCGCGCCGCTAGCGTCGCGAGTCCCCAGTCCACCTCCGCCGAAGAACCCCTCCGACTTCACCTGATCCCTCACGTCCCGCCCACACTCTCTCTCTCTGTCGACTATTGAGAAGAAGAAGGTTGTTGGGTGATTAATTATACATGCATTGCACGTGTAATTATTGTGTGTGCTGTTTGTGGAAGATTTGGGTGTGGTGTTTGCTGTTCAGGAAGGAGGGGATCAAGATCTGTGTTTGGTGTTCTCGGTGAATTGGTGTTTGGTGTTTGTGTGGGGAGATCCGATCGTGAAGTGTGAAGTGGAGTTTGATGTGTTTGCTGTTATGGAGAAGTGAAGTTTGTTGTTTTGTTGTTGGCTTTTGTTGTGTTGCTGTCTCTTTGTGCACGTGTCTCCGTGCACGTATCTTGCACGTGCTTCGCTGCCCGGAATTCTGATCTCGTTATTCCTGTACTCGGTATCATCGTCGTCGGTTATCAGGCAAGTATCCTCTTGTATAACTCGTTTGTTCTCGTACAAGCTTTCTTTAAAAAATACCGCAAGTACATTCCTTGACTATCCAATTCGTATTCATTGGTCGAATTGAAATTTGTTGCTATACATAACCCGTTGATCCCGTATTCGTACATGATCGTGAATACCTTGTTGCCAAATGCATTACATGAACACGATTGATACACACATATGTACTCTTAGGATTATACATGATTATGTGTATGATTGTTTTACCCGTAATAGTAGTCTAAATATTATATCTTGTTATTGTTGATTAAAATTAATAAAAGTAACAAGCCGGGGTATAAGGGTAAGTACCATAGTAGTGGACAATATAGGTAAGTATACTCGGTAGGGACTCGTGTTTCCCAGTATATGGTTCATGAACATGTTGTATCTTGATGTATTCATGAAGCCATTACTTGGCTCATGAACTTGTTGTATTCATGAACCCACTGTGTGGTTCTTGAACTTGTTAGTATTCACGAACTTGTTTCGTGAACTTGTTATTTTATTTTCGTATTCATGAACCATGCTTGCTTGATACTTGATACCTGATTACACCGCCCTATAAAATCCACCATTAGGCCTAAACGTAACTGATTGTATGTAGCAACCATGTAGTAAAAGGATGAATGCATGAAGTGCTACCTAGATAGAATTAATAAAAGACATTAGATTAACACGTACACTTGCATGATCCAATTACATGTACATGTTCATGTTGACTTGATATTTGTTTACTCGATTACTTGTTTACATACCACTTGTTTCATGATGTCTTGTTCATGATCCTGTTTACATGTTATATTTCTCCTATTACATAATTCTTGACTCCATGATATTTTTCCTGCTTCTTGTTTCGTTTTATATTTGTCCCCTTAGCTTGTACTACTTGCGGCCCGTGACTTGCATTAACGGGCACCTTCTTGTTTCTTTTTTTGTATTAATATACTTGCAGACACGAATGGAGAGTTACCAGAAGGTGTTGCAGATCGAGTATTTTAGTCTTGTTGATTATCATGTTAACTTTAATTCATGTTTTATTCATGCTACTCTTTATTGTAATCCGGGCATGTTTGACCCGTAACTATATTTTTATTCCTAGCAGTTGGTTATGTTATGGACTATGTCATGTACTTTTGTTATCCTATTGTGATTTTACATGCCTGCGTGATTTGTGTTGTTATCTTATTGTTGAGTTACTTGTACACCTTATGAATGGTATATTCGAATCATTCGCTGGGCCTCAGTCACGTGCTTGTATTTCCATATTTTGGAAAGCGGGGCGTGACAGCTTATGAGTTTTCCGACCTTTCAGTCATCATCCAACCCCTTACCTAAGCTCTCAAGCTCATGTGCAATAATGTCGAAGCGGGCAAGTATCCGATCTACGTTCTCTCCTGGCAACATACAAAAAATATCAAACTTATAAAAACATAAATTAATTTTTGCTTTTATCTCAGCTGCGATTCTCATGCCGTTTCAGCATGTTGTTCCAAATTTCATACGCCGTCTTGCAATTCCGCCCACATCGCATCAATTCTTTATTATTCAGTCCTACATAAAGTGCTGTCATAGATTTGGAGTTTGCGGTTTTTAGTGCTAGTTCAACTTTTGTGAAAGCCCATTTTTTATCGCTGATAGGAATATCTGTTTTGTTTATGCATACGTTCCATACTTCTTCTCCAAGCATCTGTAAAAAGTGAGACATACGAACTTTCCAAATATCATAGCATTTTTCATCAAAATAAGGTGAGCGTATTAGACTTGTCATTGGAGATAAATGGCTCCGACGAGTACAAGTTTTCGGGAGGAGGAATTTCGGTCATTGGACCTTTTGCTAAAGCTTTTAAGCCTTTAATAACCACCTTGCCCTGATAGCACTGTAAATCACCCTAGGGGGGGGGAGGGGGGGGAGGAGGAATAGGGTGATTGTGCGGAAATTAAAAATTTAAATAAAATGCGTAAAGTAAAAAAATAGAGTAAGAGAAAGCAAACAAAGCAAACAAAGCAACGAGCAAGACACAGCGATATAACATGGTTCGACCCCCAAGTCTACATTCACACCACCTACTTATAGCAATTCTTCGCTACAAGCGTTCCACTACACTTGTAGCAATTCTGCACCATATTCTGCCATTCTTCACCGTTAGGAAGGAAGATTTCCAACAACCACTTTCCCAATCTGACTAAGTTCATTGTTCATATCTCCGAGTTCTATGATATGTATTTCCCCATGAGCACGTCGCCAATATGCCTTTTCCCACCTAATCAATAAGATGATAACTACCTTACTAAATATGCTTCGAGAGCCACTGTCAGTATAAGCCACCATCTGAGGATCAAAATACTAAGAATAAGAAGATTGTAAAAACGTGCAAGATCGACTAAGGGATCTACTAAAGTTTCTGAAAACCCGAACCCGAAATACGGGTCAGAGGCAGCTATTGATACCTCAGGTCCCATTGCCAACCATATTATAAATCATTAACAATTTAACATGTCTGATATAGTGACTTGTTTCTGTAAAGTGGCCCCTAACGAAATGCAGGTAGGGGTTATAACCACTAATTTGCTGGCTTAGATAATTTAAAAGTATTTAAGATCATTATCCAACAAGCTATCTCTTTGTAAATCAGATTTTGATATAACCTAGCAAACCAGAATATTTCTAGTATCATAAGATGGACATGGATATGCCCCAGAAATATATACTGACATTTTATAGCTAATTGAATAACTAAGAACATATATAGAAGTATAATTTTATATATGTGTGTGTCGGGAATACTATCAAGATCGGGATTACGATGAAAATTTCTAAAACTATCTTTGCTCTTGTTGCCGCTAAATTTGGTGTGGGGGCAAACAGATGAATTTGTGGATTCTTAGGGAAACTGAATAGTAAAACCTGTATACCTGTTCCTCCGGGCTTCGGTCGTCGATCCCGCCGTAGACCTGCAAAAAGTGCGAGACACCGGGGTTGTTCCCGGCGACGCACCCTCCGACGCTCAAGTCAGTAATCTAGGGAGATTATGAATGAGCGTAAAAACTGGTGAAAGATTGATTACCTCTTAATGGAGATGGATGTGGGGTATTTATAGGCGTGTCAGGGAACAGATTGGGAATGTAATCCATGTGATTTGATAAGGAATATTCCCCATAATCAGATGAGGAATGTAATCTGATAAGGTATATTCCCCGTAATCAGATAAGGAATTTTATCCCCAAATCCCAGTGAAAAGATAGATGTGTATCTGGGCCGTTGATCAAGATTGATCAGGGACCCTGATTTTATCTTGTTGGATTGGGTGTGCAGCGGGTTAAAACCCGCACCCTCTTGTTGGTGGGTCCGTTTGTGGGTCCTTGGGGAGACGACCCAATACCCATTTCGGACCCTCTTGTAGGCGAAATTACCATTTTATCCCCAAATCTCAAGATTCGTACCCAATTTGGACGGTTCCGGTTTAACCCCATTTTTAGCCATATCACGAGCCCCCCACTCCTAGAGACTGAGTTTGATCAGCCTTTGAGGAGTAGTTTTGACTGTTTTAATGGCTGGGGGAGTTATATCGGAGTTCAAATGGAGGGTTGTGAATCTTGAAGGGGCAGTGAGGTGATTTGCCCAGTGGATTGAGCTCCGAGTTGCTCATGAGCTCTGATGGTCATGTGGTATTCTTGCAGGGATATCCTCTTTACCCTCGCGAAGCATCAATTCGTCGTTCGGGGGTCTCATACGTTTGTATTGCGCCTTAGACTCCCCCCAGGGCTTGCTGACTAGGAGGCCGAGGTCCATATGCAGTTCGGCAAGCTTTTCCGGAGAGAAAAGCGAGTTCGGCATAGCTGCGAGCACTAGGAGTGAGTCTGGCGATCTGCCGAACTTGTTTTTTGCCCTATAACAAGGTCGGTGTCACGAACGCTCGGCAGTGAGTGCCGAACTCGATTTTTACCCCGTAACAAGGTCGGTGTCACGAACGCTCGGCAGTGAGTGCCGAACCTGTTTTTACCCTGTAACAGGGTCGGTGTCACGAACGCTCGGCAGTGAGTGCCGAACCTGATTTTTATCCTGTAACAAGGTCGGTGTCACGAACGCTCGGCAGTGAGCGCCGAACCTGTTTTTACCCTGTAACAAGGTCGGTGTCACGAACGCTCGGCAGTGAGCGCCGAACCTGTTTTTACCCTGTAACAAGGTCGGTGTCACGAACGCTCGGCAGTGAGCGCCGAACCTGATTTTTACCCTGTAACAAGGTCGGTGTCACGAACGCTCGGCAGTGAGCGCCGAACCTGTTTTTTACCCTGTAACAAGGTCGGTGTCATGAACGCTCGGCAGTGAGTGCCGAACTTGTTTTTTGCCCTATAACAGGGTCGGTGTCATGAACGCTCGGCAGTGAGTGCCGAACTTGTTTTTTGCCCTGTAACAGGGTCAGTGTCACGAACGCTCGGCAGTGAGTGCCGAACTCCCAGACTTGTCGTTTTTGGGGGTTTGTTTTTTCTGTGCGCCATTTGAACCTCTGGTGGCTCTGACAGCTCTGACAGCTCTGACAGCTCTGACAGCCCTGACAGATGTGACGTTCATTAATTGTGGTGACCTCTGGGCTTCTATCAGACGGGATGCGCATTAAATTAAACTCATGATTCGTTGCGGTTAGCGAGGTGACGATTGGGATCGCTCCGCCGCTTGGTTTAGATGGGCCGGTCGTACGAGCCCATTAGCCTCGTTGGGAGTGCCCCCCTTCTATAAATCCTCACCCCCCTCTCTCATTTCTCATTTCTCCTCTCATTTGCTCAGGCGTTTTCTTGTGCTTCAGGCGAGTTTTTCCGGTGGTCGGCGTTTGACTCAGGCGAAGTTTTTCGGCAGCTCTCTCCCTTAAGGTAATTTATAAATTATGTCTGTAGCTTCTGTCTCAGACGAAGTCTCTTGGTCCGAGCCCTCCCTTTAGGACGTTGAGGACTCGACTCCGGCCCCGACCAAAGGCAAGGTGTTCGGCAAGGATTCAATTGTCGAGGATCCGAAGAGGATGGGGGAGTTCGGACAGCTGCCAGGTCCATTGACGGGGCTACACAGGGTCAGGCAGCTCCCGGAGGATCAGGCCGAGCGAATTGTCCATGGGAGGGAGAGGTCCTTCGAGGAGAACGAAGCGAGGGAGACGACGGAGGCGGACGATGCGGCGTCGATCCTGCGCGAGGAGGAATTGACTGTGATCCGGGACTCTTTTTCCATCCCGAAGGAGTACGAAATCATGCTGCCGGGCCCCGGAGTTAGGGCCAATTCGCCGCTACCAGTGACCATGTGTTGCTGGCCGATCGATGCCTTTATCGCCGGTGCTCGGCTACCTCTCCACGCGTTCGCTATTACCGTGGTGAGCTGGTACGGGGTCAGCCCCATTCAGCTCATGCCGAACGCGTGGCGAGTGATTAATGGTTTCGTTCTCCACTGCCAGGCCGCAGGGATCGAGCCGCAGCTAAACGTGCTTCGGACGATATACCGGCTCCACCAAGGGAACAAGTCGGAGTACCGGTATTATTTGACTCCGAGGCACGGCGGCAGGCTCGTCGTCTGCCCCGACTCTATTAAGCACTGGCGAGAGAAGTGGTTCGTCGTGCGGAGTCGAGAGGCATGGCCGATCCCTACCAATTGGGCAGAAGGGGTGCCAAAGAGGGCGACGGCGTTGCCGAGGCTTACAGTGGAAGAAGAAGAGGCGGTCCGAACCCTCCTTGACCGGCCGAAGTATGATTGGAAGGAGTTGACGGAGGACGTTCTCTACAGGGGAGGGCTCTGCCGCGTAGATCCTAGTACGCGACTCTCATCAAGTTCTTTTTTCCGCACTTGCTGCCTTGTTGTTTTTTGTGCTAATCAACTTTTCTCTTTTGACGCAGAATCCATGGACTACGACGCGGTATTGGCACTGAGGGCAGGGCTTGTGAGTAAGGCACCAAGGAAGCGCAAGAGGGTCGCGTCGAAGCTGCCCTCGACCTCGAAGACGCCGAGGATTGCTGCCCCTGACGAGGGGGTGGAGATCCTCGATGCCCCGGTCGTCACCGTGGCGGGGACTTCTGCTCCCTCACCTGTGGGGGAGTTTCCCATTGCTGCCGCCCTCGCCATGCCGACACCGCCGCTGACCGTGGCAGGCGAGGAGCTCCTGACAGAGGAGCACAAGCGGATCCATATCCCGGACTGGCAAGTCCGGAAGCACGATGGGTTCCTCGGGAACTCGTTGGCGAGCATGCAGGCTGTCAAGCATCTCGCCACCCCGAAGGACCGAGCCGCCATGGAGGCGGGGAGGCAGGGCGATGACGTGATCGAGATCGCTCGTTCGGCGGTATCGGTAAGCTTCTCCACGTCTGTTGTATTTCTTGAACCGAAAATTTTTTCTAACTCTTTTAGTTCTTCTTTGCTGCAGATCATCGTCCACTTCGGCCATCTCACCGAGAGGCTAACAGCTCTGGAGAAAGAGCTGAAGCAGGAGTCCGACCAAGCTCGGAATGATAAAGCTCGGATGGCGGGCGAGCTCGACAAGCTCCGAGTCGAGCACGAGGGTCGGTCGGCGAGGATCAAGCATCTCGAGGCCGAGGTGAAGAGGCTGGAGGGCGAGCTCCTTCGGGAGAAGGAGGGGTCGGCCAAGCAGCTGGCCGAGGCGGAGGCGAAGCAGGCGGCGGCCGTGAAGGCGGCGGAGGGCGCGACCATGGAGAAGGCCCAGGGGTTCCTTGCGCAGAACATGGCGAAGGCCTTTGCTGCCGCCCTCACATGGGTGTCGGAGGCATACCCCTCGGTGGATGTCTCGGGATGGCGTCTCTTCCCCGGACACGTTGAGGGCTTCGACCCCGAGTCCGAAGGGGAAGAAGAGGAGGAGGGCGACACCGATGCCGACGCCGGGGCTACTGGCGAGGTCCCCAGCGCCACGATCACTCCGCTGGCGGCGGCGTCTCCTTCGGCGAAGACCACCCCTACTCCACCTCGTCGCCCGGGGAAAGAGGTCGGGCCTTGACTCCGCTCCTCGTCTTCTTCTTTTTTGCTCGTATGTTTGTTTTTTTTTTTGTTTTTCTTTTCAATCGTTGTAACGCCTAATAGCGGACTGGCCACCGCTACTTTTTGAAATGAATGAAAAGAAAAAATTTTGCAAGTATTGGTGTTCGACAGTCTTTGCCTTTTGTTCCCTTTTTTTCGCCGAACATTCCCTTCTTGTCCTTAGCTTAGATTTTTCCAAGTGTGGTGCTTCGGCAGTTTTCGACATTTTTGCTGATCGCTTCGATCTCTTTTGCAGCTTATGTTGATTGCCCAAGACGTCGAACCTTTGGGCTCGGATGAAGGAGCTCGAGCCGAGGTCGGCCTAGGGGCGACGAGGCTATGTCTGGCGAGGTGCCGAGAGCGGCTCTACGAGGTCGAGCTCGGATTGCGCCGAGCTGAAAGCGAGAGGAAGCATCTCCAGCTTGTCCTCGGCCGGCGAGACATCGAGATTCGCCGATTGGAAAGCAGGATCGCGGAGCTTATCCCCGAAGGTGAATACTCGCCAACTGATTTCAGTAATGAGATTTGGGTTCAGTGCATCCGTCATAACTTGTCCAAAATAACAGCGGAGAGGGACGACTTGCTTTCCGAGATACAACATCTGCGGTCCGTGGAGGCGACGCTTCGGAGTGAGGGCGAGGGGCTGACGGCCGAAGTGGCCAAGTTGACTACCGAACGGGTGCAGTTGACTGCCGAAGTTGATGCGCTCAAGAGGGCGACGGTGGATAAAAGCATCGAGGTCACCCACCTCCGGCGCCTCATCGCCAGCCGATCAGGAGTTCCGGACTCCACGATACCCCCTCGGTTCGAAGTCAATGTCAAAGACGACTCGCTGCAGGATCGGATCTCGGAGTTGGAGGCAGAAGTGGCCCGTCTTAGGCCGCATTCAGGACCAATCAACGTTCGAAGCACGTCATGCACTCGTGCTGAGAGCGAGCAGGGCATTACCTTCTACGAGATGGCGACCCGTCAGTGGATCGGCCAACCTAGTCCGGGGGACGCACAGAGCTCGGTGGCAATTTCGTCGAGCGGGGCGTCCGTCGGAGTAGCTACTAGGAGTGGCGCCGAGGATACTTCTCAATTTGCCGGCTTGGGGTCGCGCTCTGGAGACAAGCGTCGCCACTCTCGAGTGTCCTTGAAGCGGAACGCTCCGGCTCCGAAGAAGCGCTGAAGTCACCGGCTCCGCGAGTCTTTGTGTTTTTCTCGTTTTTTGCTGAATGTAATAAGTCGGCATTGTAACTTTTTCTTCGATGAGTTGTAACCCTGTGATGTTTGCCTTTGTACCGCATTTGTTTCATCAATAAAAGTGTTGTTTGCCGAACTTGTGTGTTTTACTTTCGTGACTGCTGTCTGCTTGTGCCGAAGCTTTTAATGTGTTGGACTTCGAAGGGCGAGCTTCTTGCAGTTCGTTTTGGGGCGAACTCGCGAAGTAGAATCGAACCAAGTATTGGACTCCGAACCATTCAACGGCTTTGGGAGCAGTTCCGAATGGCGAGCTACCTCTAGCTCGCTTGGGAGCGAACTTGCGAAGTAGAATCGAACCAAGTGTTGGACTCCGGAGCCATCGTAAGATTAAGGGCGTGGGAGCAATTCCGAATGGCGAACTACCCCTAGCTCGCTTAGGAGCGAACTTGCGGAGTAGAGTCGAACCAAGTGTTGGGCTCTGAACCATTCAACGGCTTTGGGAGCAGTTCCGAATGGCGAGCTACTTCTAGATCGCTTGGGAGCGAACTTGCGAAGTAGAATCGAACCAAGTGTTGGACTCCGGAACCATTGTAAGATTAAGGGCGTGGGAGCAATTCCGAATGGCGAACTACCCCTAGCTCGCTTAGGAGCGAACTTGCGGAGTGGAGTCGAACCAAGTGTTGGACTCCGAACCATTCAACGGCTTTGGGAGCAGTTCCGAATGGCGAGCTACTTCTAGATCGCTTGGGAGCGAACTTGCGAAGTAGAATCGAACCAAGTGTTGGACTCCGGAGCCATCGTAAGATTAAGGGTGTGGGGGCAATTCCGAATGGCGAACTACCCCTAGCTCGCTTAGGAGCGAACTTGCGAAGTAGAGTCGAACCAAGTGTTGGACTCCGAACCATTCAACGGCTTTGGGAGCAGTTCCGAATGGCGAGCTACTTCTAGATCGCTTGGGAGCGAACTTGCAGAGTAGAGTCGAACCAAGTGTTGGACTCCGAACCATTCAACGGCTTCGGGAGCAGTTCCGAATGGCGAGCTACTTCTAGATCGCTTGGGATCGAACTTGCGAAGTAGAATCGAACCAAGTGTTGGACTCCGGAGCCATCGTAAGATTAAGGGTGTGGGAGCAATTCCGAATAGCGAACTACCCCTAGCTCGCTTAGGAGCGAACTTGCGAAGTAGAGTCGAACCAAGTGTTGGACTCCGAACCATTCAACAGCTTTGGGAGCAGTTCCGAATGGCGAGCTACTTCTAGATCGCTTGGGAGCGAACTTGCAAAGTAGAATCGAACCAAGTGTTGGACTCCGGAGCCATCGTAAGATTAAGGACGTGGGAGCAATTCCGAATGGCGAACTACCCCTAGCTCGCTTAGGAGCGAACTTGCGAAGTAGAGTCGAACCAAGTGTTGGACTTCGAACCATTCAACGGCTTTGGGAGCAGTTCCGAATGGCGAGCTACTTCTAGATCGCTTGGGAGCGAACTTGCGAAGTAGAATCGAACCAAGTGTTGGACTCCGGAGCCATCGTAAGATTAAGGGCGTGGGAGCAATTCCGAATGGCGAACTACCCCTAGCTCGCTTAGGAGCGAACTTGCGGAGTAGAGTCGAGCCAAGTGTTGGACTCCGAAACATTGTTAGATTAAAGAGTTAAAAGCAGAGAGATGTAATAGTAGTAAAAATATGAAAAAACTTTATTTATTAATATCTAATGATCGGCTGCTTCTAAAGTTGCAAGCCGTTATTACAATGAAAAAATAAAAGGAAAAATCACTACTAGTAAAGGGAAGGGAATGGTTCGACATCTTGAGTTACTTAGAGAGGCGTGGTTGCCTTCTCTTGGTATTTCAAAAGTTGGTCGGCATTCCAAGTCCTGGGAATTTCTCTGCCTTCGAGATCTTCTAGCCTGTATGCACCTGGGCGGATCACTTTTGAGATTTTGTACGGTCCCTTCCAATTCGGGGCCAGTTTGCTTTTCTGTCCGGGGAATGAGATGGCCAATTTTCGAAGGACTAGGTCCCCTTCTTTGAGGTCCATTGGTCGGACCCTTTTGTTGTATGCTAGCTCGATCCTCCTTCGATAAGCTTGCTGGCTATGGCAGCCCTCTCTCAGATTTCATCTATCAGATCTAAGCTTGCTCTGAGTTCTCTAGCGTTCTGCTCTTCTTCATAAGCTATCAAACGAGGAGAGGGTATCCCGACTTCTAGGGGGATGATGGCCTCGGCCCCATAGGTGAGATTAAATGGGCTCTCGCCTGTTGGGGTCCGCTTAGTGGTGCGGTGATTCCAGAGTACGTTCGGCAGCTGATCGACCCACAGTCCTTTGGAACACTTGTCTAATCTCTTCTTGATGCCCGAGAGAATCTGTCGGTTGGCATTCTCTGCTTGGCCATTCGACTGAGGATGGGAGACGGAGGAGAATCGGTGTTGTATGGAGAGGTCCTCACATAAGGCTAGGAAGGCGGCCCCAGTGAACTGTGTTCCATTATCCGTGACTATGACTCGGGGAACGCCGAACCGGCAAATCACGTTTTTCCAGAAGAATTGAACGACTCTATGTTCGGTGATTGTGGCCAGGGGTTCGGCTTCTATCCATTTAGAGAAATAGTCGACTGCCACGACTAGGAACTTTAGCTGTCCGGGAGCTGGTGGAAACGGACCCAGTAAATCCATCCCCCACATAGCGAAGGGGATCGGACTTGATAGGGAGGTGAGCGGTGCTTGTGGAAGGCGTCGGACGTCTGCATACTTTTGACAGGAGCTGCATTGCCGAACGTGTCGCTCGGCGTCCCGTATGAGAGTGGGCCAGTAATATCTGTAGTTCAACACTTTACGTGCTAGAGCCCTGGACCCAGAATGAGCTCCGCCAATGCCCTCGTGGAGCTCTTACAGGGCGTATTCGGCTTGCCTGGGGGAAAGGCACCTTAGGTAAGGCCGACCGTCTACCTGGGTGAAGGAGCGTTTATATAAGATGCCTTCGATTAAAGTAAAACGTTCGGCTCGGGTCCTGATTCTTCTTGCTTCCCTCGGATCTTCAGGGAGGAGTCCGTCCCTCAGGAATTCGACAATGGATTTCATTCAGTTGTCTTCGAGGAGGACAGGCAATGTTTCAACGGAGTCTGGGGTTTCGTCCTCTATGCTTGGCTTTAAGAGGACTTCTATCAATACGGTCTGCTCAAGACCTTGAAGGGAAGAGGAGGCTAATTTGGATAGGGCATCGGCCTGAGCGTTTTCTTCTCGGGGGATCCTTTGGATGAGAGCCTCGTCAAACAGCGCCATGAGGCTCTTGACTTTAGCCAAGTATCTAACCATTCTATCATCGCGGGCTTCATACTCGCCGAGGACCTGGTTGACAACCAACTGAGAGTCGCCGAAGATCTGTAGCCGTTGTGCCCCTGCATTTCGGGCCATTCTTAGACCGGCTATTAGCGCCTCGTATTCGGCCTCGTTGTTCGAAGCTTTGAAATTTATACGGAGGGAGTATTGGAGGATGAAGTCGTCTGGGCCTGCCAGGATGACTCCTGCCCCGCTTCCCTCATTGCAAGAAGATCCGTCAACATAAATTGACCAAATCAGCGGCCCCTTTACTGTTTGGCAGGGCTCGGGGATTGTACTCTCAACTATGAATTCGGCCAGTGCCTGAGCCTTGATTGCGGTCCGGGGCTGATAAGTTATATCATGTTGGCTCAGCTCGATCGACCACTTCATGAGGCGACCGGAAGTCTCAGGCTTGTGAAGGACCTGTTTTAGCGGCTGGTCGGTAAGGACGACCACCGAATGGGACTGAAAGTAGGGCCGAAGCTTTCTCGCGGCCATCACCAGGGCATAGGCCATTTTCTCAATCTTCGGGTACCGGAGCTCGGCGTTCCGAAGCACCTTGCTGACGTAGTAAATGGGCTTCTGAGCCCTCTCTTCTTCTCTGACTAAGACCGCACTAAGCGTCTGTTCGGAGGCTGCCAAGTAGAGGTAGAGCGGTTCGCCAGGTATCGGTTTACTGAGAAGTGGTGGATTGACGAGGTAGGCTTTAAGCTGGTCGAAGGAGTCCTGCTGCTGCTGCCCCCACTCGAATCCTTTAGCCCCCCTGAGGGCTTTGAAGAACGGGAGGCACTTCTCCCCGGACTTCGACAGAAAGCGCCCAATGGCGGCTAGGCGACCAGTCAACCTTTGGACTTCCTTGACATTTTTAGGAGGGGCCATGTCCAATATGGCCTTGATCTTTTCCGGATTTGCTTCTATTCCTCGTTGGCTAACCATGAAGCTGAGGAACTTTCCTGATGAGACGCCGAACGCACACTTGTTCGGGTTGAGTCTCATATTGTGCTTTCTTGGGACGTCAAAGGCTTCCTGAAGGTCGGCCACATGATCAACACCTCGGATGCTCTTTACAAGCATATCATCGACGTACACTTCCATGTTCCGGCCGATCTGGGCCTGGAAAACCTTGTTGACGAGGCGCTGGTATGTCGCCCCTGCGTTCTTTAGACCGAACGGCATGACTCTGTAGCAATAAAGGCCTTGGTCGGTAACAAACGATGTCTTCGGGATGTTAGGAGGGAACATTCTTATCTGATTGTAACCTGAAAAGGCATCCATGAAGCTGAGGAGCTCATGTCCCGAGGTTGCGTCAATCAGAGTGTCGATGCTCGGCAGAGGGAAAGGATCTTTGGGGCAGGCCTTGTTGAGGTCGGTGAAATCAATGCAAATTCTCCACATCCTGTTGGACTTCTTCACCATTACCACGTTCGATAGCCATTCGGGATAGTTCACCTCCTGGATGAACCGGGCCTTCAACAACTTGTCTACCTCCTCTTTGATAGCGAGCTGACGCTCGGGGGCGAACTTACGCCTCTTCTGCTGAACCGGTTTGGACCCCGGATCGACGCTCAGGCGGTGGACCAAGAGTTCTTCGGAGATACCGGGCATGTCTGCTGCGGACCATGCGAAGAGGTCTTGATTGGTTCGGATGCATTTCACAATATCTGAGTATAGGGCAGCCGGGAGGGTCTTGCTTATGAAGAACTTGCGGGTCGGCTCTTGTTCAGAGAAGAGCACCTCTTCCAGTTCGTCCACCGGCTCGGAGGTCGGTTTTGCAGAGTCTTGAGGAATCTCCAGAGTCTCTAAAGAGAGGACGGGTCCGAGGGTTGACGTCATGTAGCATTTCCGGGCCTGCTCCTGATTTCCCCTTACTTCCCCGACCCCGGACCGGGTGGGAAACTTCATCTTAAGATGGTATGCTGAGGGGACAGCTTCCAGTGCTGCGAGGCCAGGCCGACCCAAAATGACGTTGTAGGCGGCAGGAACATCCACCACCATGAAGTCCATTGACTCTGTTCGGGTGGTAGGAGTTTGACCGGCAGTTACATCGAAGGTAATCACCCCTTCAATAGTTACCGGAACCCCCGTGAACCCATGGAGAGTGTAGCCGGCGGGCTTGAGTCTGTCTCTGGAGAGCTTTAGGCCTTTAAAAGCGGAGAGGAAGAGGATGTTGACGGAGCTGCCGTTGTCTACTAAAATCCTCTCCACTTTGAAATTCGCCATATGGAGGCTAATGACGAGTGCGTCACAATGTGGGGTACGAACTCCCTCGAGATCTTCTTCGGAGAATGTGACTGGCACTCCGAGGCCTTTGGGAGGAGGGGTGGCTCGGACCGAGTTGACTTCTCTTATAAAGGCTTTCCGAGAGGAGTTCGAGGAGCCCCCCATTGGGCCCCCGTGAATGAGGTGGAGGACTCGTTCTTCCTCGAAGTCCGGCGTCTCTTCTCTTTCCGGACGCTTGTTAGTCCCCCGAGGCGGAGGAGGAAGTTCTGCTCGGTCTTTTTTTACAAACCTAGTCAGCTGCCCTCTCTGGATAAGGGCTTCGATCTCGTTCTTCAGGGCGCGGCAATCGTTGGTATCATGCCCATAGTCCCGGTGATAGCGGCACCATTTCTCTTTATCTCTTCTCTTGGCCGGGGTGTTCATCCTCGGAGCAGGGGGTAAGACTCCTTCTTTTTCAACTTCCATGAAGATGGTGGAGATGTTAGTGGTGAGGGGAGTGAATTTTTCAAACCTAGAAGGAGGTCGGCGCTGGCCGGCATTATCTTTCTGGAGCTTCTTGGCTCCTTCTTCTTCCGTCCCCTTCCTCTTAAACCCGAAGGTAGACCCCTCCCGGTTGGGTTGTTGCTCGGCCTCTTCGGCCCGGATGTACTTTTCAGTGCGAAGGAGGAGGTCGGAAAAGTCGTGTGGTGGTTTCTTGGCGAGGGAGGAGCGGAGGTTGGAATTGAGGACATTGGATTGAAATGCTACCGTAGCGACCGACTGGTCGAGAGATGCTATGGTCCTGGCTTCAGCTGTGAACCTCTTCACATAATCTCTCAGTTTTTCCCCCTTCTTCTGGTGAAGGTGCAAGAGGGAGATACTGGTCTTCTCTGCCCTTCGGCTGCTTACGAAGTGCGTGACGAAGAGGGTTTCGAACTGTTCGAAAGAGAATATCGAGGAGGGGGTGAGACGAGAATACCACTCTTGGGCCGGCCCTTTGAGAGTTGCGGGGAAGGTTTTGCAGAGGAGGGCATCGGAAGCTTGGTGAAGGAGCATTAGAGTTTTAAAACTCTCTATGTGATCAACCGGGTCAGTCTCTTCGGTATAAATCTCGAATTGGGGAGGTTTGAAGCCGAACGGGATAGGTGCATCCACTATGGTTCGGGAGAAAGGGGGTCGGCTAGGACGCAGGGTTCTCCCCCTGAGCTCTTCTTCTCGGTTTATCTGACCCAGGCATCTCTCTACTTCATGAAGACGGTGGTTCATGGTGTCATCTCTCCGACGGTAATCTGCCGAGCCACGAGACTCGTCTTCGTATGAGGGAGATCGAGGGCTGCGGCGATGGTAACTTCGGGAGCGGCGAGGACTTGGGGTACGCCGGGAGTTGGTAGGAGCGGGTTGAGGAGAGGGAGACCGTCGGCGAGGGCTTCAGACTGGAGGAGGGGACGGGAGCTTCGGCTCAATAGGATTCTGACGGAGGTTGAGAGCCTGCAGGACAGTCGCTTGGAACTGCTGGAACTCGGCACGAGTGATTGGTGCCTCATTGTTCCTGGGCTGTTGCCGACCTACGGGAGAGTGCCTTCTTCGGTAATGATTGGGAGACTCCTTCCTCCCTCCTCGAATGGGGGACCTCCTGTACTCTCGGCGGCGAGGGGATCGCTCGTGCTGGCGGGAGGCTTCCTCCCGAGCCCGTTTTTCATCCAGATGACGACGGAGGTCATCATCTTTCTGGCGTTTGGGGGCTGTATCGTGGCGACCAGAGGCTCGGGGATGATGGGAGGCCATAGAGTCAGTGGAGGCGTTGTGGATAGAGAGGTTCTCCTGGTGAAGAGGCTGTTTCTGAGGGTTAGGACCCTTTAGATCAGGAGGGGGAAGGTTCTGTTGGAGCGGCTCTTCCGCAGTAGGGGGAAGTTGTCCTTGTTGCTGAGCGGGATCAGGAAGGACTTCTTGCTGGTCAGGGTTGGGTACTCGGTTAGACCCCCTTGACCTGACTTTGCGAGGCGGCATGGCTGGAGAAGACCTGTTCTCGGGGAAGAGGAGAGGTTTCTATTCGTTAGGTTCCCACAGACGGTGCCAATCTGTTGCCGCTAAATTTGGTGTGGGGGTAAACAGATGAATTTGTGGATTCTTAGGGAAACTGAATAGTAAAACCTGTATACCTGTTCCTCCGGGCTTCGGTCGTCGATCCCACCGTAGACCTGCAAAAAGTGCGAGACACCGGGGTTGTTCCCGGCGACGCACCCTCCGACGCTCAAGTCAGTAATCTAGGGAGATTATGAATGAGCGTAAAAACTGGTGAAAGATTGATTACCTCTTAATGGAGATGGATAGGGGGTATTTATAGGCGTGTCAGGGAACAGATTGGGAATGTAATCCCTGTGATTTGATAAGGAATATTCCCCATAATCAGATGAGGAATGTAATCTGATGAGGTATATTCCCCATAATCAGATAAGGAATTTTATCCCCAAATCCCGGTGAAAAGATAGATGTGTATCTGGGCCGTTGATCAAGATTGATCAGGGACCCTGATTTTATCTTGTTGGATTGGGTGTGCAGCGGGTTAAAACCCGCACCCTCTTGTTGGTGGGTCCGTTTGTGGGTCCTTGGGGAGACGACCCAATACCCATTTCGGACCCTCTTGTAGGCGAAATTACCATTTTACCCCCAAATCTCAAGATTCGTGCCCAATTTGGACGGTTCCGGTTTAACCCCATTTTTAGCCATATCAGCTCTCTAATTGTGGTGGAATATAAGGAGTGCAGCGATATGTGGTAGATTCTTGTCCACTTTAGCTACGACTGCTACCGCGTGATTGTGATGATGTCATTATATTGAACTAGTGTATGTAAATAAAAAAATTGAAAGAAAAGAAAAAGTTCAAAGAAATTCAAACGAAAGAGAATAAGAGTTCAAAGAAAACAATTAACAAATAAGAAAGAGAAAAATGACAATACATTAATTGAACTAATAAAATGTTACTGTAAAAATTGCAAGAGAATAATGAGATTTGAAAGTTGAATATTAATAGAGTTGATCACTTTCAAAACTTGCAAGAGAAGAGCACTAACTTGGGTATTAATAGAGTTGATCACTTTCAGAGTTGAGTATTGATTTGAAATGATTATAGATAGTGTTGTAAGTTTTGATGTGAAGAAAAATGAATGGAATTGGGTGAGTATTTATAGATTTTCTTAATGTCTGGATCAAATTTTATCCCCCAAAACTAGCCAGTATATAGCTGTTACGGGAGTAAAATACGAAGTCCAAATTATTTCAGAATTAAAAAAAAAAGTTTGCCCAACGACTGGCCCGGTCGGGCCCAACGGTCGGCCCGCACCGAGCCGATACGGTTTCGAATCGAGGGTGGGCTAGGCTTCCCCCGGCCAATTCCCCCACTTCCCGGCCCGAAATGGGCCACCTAGGCTTTGACGGGCTAGGCCCGGCCCAACCCAGTTGCTAGCGATCCGAGTTGGAATTACGGGCTAGGCAGGCCGGTTCCATGCGTGCTACAACCCGGTTCGGCCTACTTGCCACCCCTAAGTTTATTACTTCTGCTTTGCATGTTCCTTCAAGATCTGTGTAGTTAGAGTTGTTCCACAGAGGCTTGAGAAGCTCTAGATCTTTGCACTAGAGAAGATCATAAACATTAGGAATGATTTTGTTTTGTTATTATTTTTTTTATTTGAGGCCTTCACTAGAGGACATAGCTTTTTTTTAAATATAATTTTGAACTTTTTAAATTTAGTTGTCGTTTTAATACTTCACACTTGTGAGTGTTGAATGTTTTATATATTTTTTTGTGTAAGAGGCTTTTGAATATCCATTGAAGAATGAAATGTCAAGTAAATTGAGTGCGTGATATTACTTTTTTTCTTAATCCAGTAAGTTTGCGAGAAGTAGGGAAAATCTTTGACTTATACATGTTAAATGTTATGGAGAAGAGTCCAAAATTTGGTAGCATAAATCCTTTTTTAATTTTCTACATGTGATGATTATGCATCTTTGGTTTGCAAACTCCACCGGTGAGTTACTACTTCAATTGAGTTCTGATTCAAATTATTGACCTATTTATACAGTTTGAGACTGATGTTTCTATTGGTTGCCTTCATTTTGTTGGAGTTGTATATTGAACAATAATATCTCAAAGGAGAACTGTAGGCATGGGTACCTTTTGCTTGTAATATAAGAGCCCAAAATTAGCAAAGTTAGCCTGATTGGTACCCTGATGTGTAATATCCCGGACGGATATTATATTTTTATATAATTATTATTTTATTATTATTTTATTTTTATTGAAATATTTTGATGGATATCACCCTGTTTTGTTAAATAACATTATATGTATATATATACCAGTCTGTATACATCTGTATTGTATCAAATTGGTACTGTAATCTTCCGAGCCAATAATAAAATTTATTTTATTATTATTTTTGGAATTTATTTATTTTTATACGGATTATGCCGTTTAACAAACGGAAACTATCGGTATACATATACATGCATACATATGCGTATTGTATCGATTCGTATGTTTGTACAAATTGTTTTGTGTGTATTTTTGGACAAAAATATCTCTTTTTGTCATGATAGATCAATTAGGATGGCTAGGTTTTGGTTAAGGGATTAAAACTAGGATCTAAGAGTAATTAAAGATACATAAGAGTTTAAGTGTTCTTCTAGAATCCCTCTCTCTTCCACCTCACCCCTCCACCTCACCCCCTTCCACCATACCTCCACCTCATTCCTAAGCATGGCCGGCCCCTTTTTTAAGCAAGGGGGTTTTTGCAAAATCCCCTTGGTGCTCTTACACTTTCCCCCTTCTCTTCCACCTATAAATACCCCCTCTCACTTCACCTCTTGTCTCTTTTTCACAAGAACCAAAAAAAGAAAGCAAAAGAAAGAGAAAACAAACCCCTAACTAGAGAGTTTTCATTGTAGGTTTTTAAGAGCTTTTCTTAGGAGCTAGGAGTAGGGAGAAGGAAGGTTGGCTAGTTCTTCCAATTAGAAATAAACAAGGTGGGGGTTCTCTACTTCTCTTTGTTGTGTTTCTTTTGTTCTCTTTTATGGTTTGTTTCTCTTTTATTTTGGTTGTGTGTGAGAAAGAACCCATTTTTTTATGATGACTTGTGGTTGTAAGTAAAAAGAGAACTCATCTTTATGATGGTGGTCGTTGTATGTATGATCTACAATAACTTGGACTATTTTTATTAAGCATAAGGGGTTGTAGGGATCAAAATAATCCCATGGATAAATGGATGGTAGAACTTAAATAAATAAATATAAAGATTGAATTTTAGCCTATTGCTCTTATTATTGTTGTTTTTTTTGTTAACTCAACTTGGACTAATAGACATAAGCATATGGAGATTGTGTATATACCCATCCTTGGGTTGTAGAACTTAACTTGGACTCATGAGCATAAGCATATGAAGATTGTGTACATACCCATCTTTGGGTTGTAAAACTCAACTTGGACTATTTGACATAAGCATATAAAGATTTGTTTACATACCCATTTTTGGTTGTAGAACTTGACAACTATAAAGAATAAATCTTTTATTTTGCTTATGGCTCTCTATCTTGTTAAATATCAATTTTTGCTAACTCCTAGTTTATAAAAAGGTAGACTTTGTAGTATGAAGAAAAAGAAGTAGACTTTTGTTATATGTAAGACTTGTAAGATATAAAGAATATAAACATAAAGTTAGATTTTTTTTGTAATATTTCAAGACTTGTATTTTGTAAAGAGGAGTAAGCCTTGTAATAGCTAGTAAAATATTCATGCTTAGTAGTAGAATCCATGCTTGTGTTGTCTACCATGTTGTAGGAAACCCATGCTTATGTGTACACCATGTTTAAATTGTTATAGGTTAATTTAGTAAGGAAATCATCATGTTGTAATTGTAGTAGAGAACCCATTATGTTGTAGATTATAAATGTTTAGTAAAGAACTATCGTGTTGTAGATTATAGTGTTAGCAAAGAAACTATCATGTTGTAGTTGTAACGTTAAGAAAAGAACTCATGCTTAAGTTATAGTAATTATTCATGCTTAAAGTGTAGTAGATACTCATGCTTGAGTTGTAGTAACTATCCATACTTAAGTAATAAGGATCCATGCTTAAAGTAGTAGTAGCTATCTATGTTTAAATATAGTAATTGTTCATGCTTAAGTGGTGGTAAATATCGATGCTTGAATTGTAGAAAAGATCCATGTTTAAATTGTGGTAGATATCCATGCTTAAGATTGTTATAGGATGATGTTTAAGTTGTATACCATGCTTAAGATTGTTGTAGGTTCATGTTTAAATTGTATACCATTCTTAAGATAGTTCAAGGTTCATGTTTAAATTGTATACCATACTTGAATTGTTGTAGAGATTGTAGAAAGAGCCCATGCTTATGTTGTATCCATGCTTAAATAGTTGTAGCGTTAGATTTGTTTGTGTTTCCGCTAAATTTGGTGTGGGGGCAAACAGATAGAACTTGTGGATTCTTAGGGAAACTGAATAGAAGACCCGTGTACCTGTTCCGTCGGACTTCGGTCGTCGATCCCGCCGTAGACCTGCAAAAAGTGCGAGACATCGGGGTTGTTCCCGGCGACGCACCCTCCGACGCTCAAGTCAGTAATCAGAGAGATTATGAAAGAGCGTAAAAACTGGTGAAAGATTGATTACCTCTTAATGGAGATGGATGGGGGGTATTTATAGGCGTCTCAGGGGACAGATTGGGAATGTAATCCTGGTGATTTGGTAGGGAATATTCCCCAGAACCAGATGAGGAATGTAATCTGATGAGGTATATTCCCCGTAACCAGATAAGGAATTTTATCCCCAAATCCCGGTGAATAGATAGATGTATATCTGGGCCGTTGATCAAGATTAATCAGGGACCCTGATTTTATCTTGCTGGATTGGGTGTACAGCGGGTTAAGACCCGCACCCTCTTGTTGGTGGGTCCGTTTGTGGGTTACTGGGTTCTTGGGGAGAAGACCCACCACCTATTTCGGACCCTCTTGTAGGCGAAATCACCATTTTACCCCCACGTCTCAAGATTCGTACTCAATTTGGACGGTTCCTATTTAACCCCACTTTTAGCCATATCACGAGCCCTCCACTCCTAAAGACTGAGCTTGATCAGCCTTTGAGGAGTAGTTTGATTGTTTAATGGCTGGCGGAGTTATATCGGAGTTCAAGTGGAGAGTTGGGAGTCCGGAGGAGGCAGTGAGGTGATTTGCCAAATGGATTGAACTTATGAGCTTTGACGGTCGTGTGGCATTTCTGCAGGGATATCCTCTTGGCCCTAGCGCAGCGTCAATTCGTTGTTCGGAGGCCTCATACGTTTGTATCGCTCCTTAGACTCTCCCCAGGGCTCGCCGACTAGGAGGCCGAGGTCCATATGTAGTTCGGCAAGCTTTTCCGGAGAGAAAAGCGAGTTCGGCATAGCTGCGAGCGCTAGGAGCGGGTCTGGCGACCTGCCAAACTTGTTCTTTACTCCGTAACGAGGTCGGTGTCACGAACGCTCGGCAGTGAGTGCCGAGCTTGACTTTTCCCCCATAACAGGGTCGGTGTCACGAACGCTCGGCAGTGAGTGCCGAGCTTGACTTTTCCCCCATAACAGGGTCGGTGTCACGAACGCTCAGCAGTGAGTGCCGAGCTTGACTTTTCCCCCATAACAGGGTCGGTGTCACGAACGCTCGGCAGTGAGTGCCGAACTTGAATTTTCCCCCATAACAGGGTCGGTGTCACGAACGCTCGACAGTGAGTGCCGAACTTGACTTTTCCCCCATAACAGGGTCGGTATCACGAACGCTCGGCAGTGAGTGCCGAGCTTGACTTTTCCCCCATAACAGGGTCGGTGTCACGAACGCTCAGCAGTGAGTGCCGAGCTTGACTTTTTCCCCATAACAGGGTCGGTGTCACGAACGCTCGGCAGTGAGTGCCGAACTTGACTTTTCCCCCATAACAGGGTCGGTGTCACGAACGCTCGGCAGTGAGTGCCGAACTTGACTTTTCCCCCATAACAGGGTCAGTGTCACGAACGCTCGGCAGTGAGTGTCGAACTTGACTTTTCCCCCATAACAGGGTCGGTGTCACGAACGCTCGGTAGTGAGTGCCGAGCTTGACTTTTCCCCCATAACAGGGTCGGTGTCACGAACGCTCGGCAGTGAGTGCCGAACTTGACTTTTCCCCCATAACAGGGTCGGTGTCACGAACGCTCGGCAGTGAGTGCCGAACTTGACTTTTCCCCCATAACAGGGTCGGTGTCACGAACGCTCGGCAGTGAGTGTCGAGCTTGACTTTTCCCCCATAATAGGGTCGGTGTCACGAACGCTCGGCAGTGAGTGCCGAACTTGACTTTTCCCCCATAACAAGGTCGGTGTCACGAACGCTCGGCAGTGAGTGCCGAACTTGACTTTTCCCCCATAACAGGGTCGGTGTCACGAACGCTCGGCAGTGAGTGCCGAGCTTGACTTTTCCCCCATAACAGGGTCGGTGTCACGAACGCTCGGCAGTAAGTGCCGAGCTTGACTTTTCCCCCATAACAGGGTCGGTGTCACGAACGCTCGGCAGTGAGTGTCGAGCTCCCAGACTTGTCGTTGTTTGGGAGTTTGTCTTTTCTGTGTGCCATTTGAACCCCTGACACCTCTGACAACTCTGACAACTCTGACAACCCTGACAGATGGGATGTTCATTAATTGCGGTGACCTCTGGGGTTCTATTAGATGGGATGCGCATTAAATTCAACTCATGATTTGTTGTAGTTATCGAGGTGACGATTGGGATCGCTCCGCCGCTTGGTTTAGATGGGCCGGTCGTACGAGCCCATTAGCCTCGTGGGGTGTGCCCCCCTTCTATAAATCCTCACCCCCCCTCTCATTTCTCATTTCTCCTCTCATTTGCTCAGGCGTTCTCTTGTGTCTCAGGCGAGTTTTTCCGGTGACCGGCGTTTGACTCAGGCGAAGTTTTTCGGCAGCACTCTCTTTCAAGGTAATTTATAAATTATGTCTGTAGCTTCTGTCTCAGATGAAGTCTCACGGTCCGAGCCCTCCCTTGAAGGCGCCGAGGCCTCGACTCCGACTCCAACCAAGGGCAAGGTGTTCGGCAAGGATTCAATCGTCGAGGATCCGAAGAGGATGGGGGAGTTCGGACAGCTGCCAGGTCCGCTGACGGGGCTGCACAGGGTCAGGGAGCTCCCGAAGGACCAGGCCGAGCGAATCATCCATGAGAGGGAGAGGTCCTTCGAGGAGAACGAAGTGAGGGAGACGACGGAGGCGGACGACGCGGCGTCGATCCTGCGCGAGGAGGAATTGGCTGCAATCCGGGACTCTTTTTTCATCCCGGAGGAGTACGAAATCATGCTGTCGGGCCCCGGGGTTAGGGCTAATTCGCCGCTGCCAGTGACCATGTGTTGCTGGCCGGTCGATGCCTTTATCGCCGGTGCTCGGCTGCCTCTCCACGCGTTCGCTATTATCGTGGTGAGCTGGTACGGGGTCTGCCCCATTCAGCTCATGCCGAACGCGTGGCGAGTGATTAATGGCTTCGTTCTCCACTGCCAGGCCGCAGGGATCGAGCCGCAGCTGAACGTGCTTCGGACGATATACCGGCTCCACCAAGGGAACAAGTCGGAGTACCGGTACTATCTGACTCCGAGGCACGGCGGCAGGCTCGTCGTCTGCCCCGACTCTATCAAGCACTGGCGAGAGAAGTGGGTCGTCGTGCGGAGTCGAGAAGCCTGGCCGATCCCCACTAATTGGGCAGAAAGGGTGCCCAAGAGGGCGACGGCGCTGCCGAGGCTTACAGTAGAAGAAGAAGAGGCGGTCCGGACCCTCCTTGACCGGCCGAAGTATGATTGGAAGGATTTGACGGAGGACGTTCTCTTCAGGGGAGGGCTCTGCCGCGTAGATCCTAGTACGCGGCTCTCGTCAAGTTCTTTTTTCTGTACTTGCTGCCTTGTTGTTTTTTGTGCTAATCATTTTTTTCTTTTGATGCAGAATCCATGGACTACGAGGCGGTGTTGGCGCTCAGGGCGGGGCTCGCCAGTAAGGCACCGAAGAAGCGCAAGAGGGTTGCGTCGAAGCTGCCCTCAACCTCGAAGGTGCCGAGGATTGCGGCCCCCGTCCAGGCGGTGGAGGTTGTTGACGACCCGGTCGTCGCCGTGGCGGGGCCTTCGGCTCCTGCACCTGTGGGGGAGTTCCCCATTGCCGCCGCGCTCGCCATGCCGACCCCGCCGCTGACCGTAGCAGGCGAGGAGCTCCTGACGGAGGAGCACAAGCGGATCCATATCCCGGACTGGCAAGTCCGGAGGCACGATGGGTTCCTCGGGAACTCGTTGGCGAGCATGCAGGCCATCAAGCATCTCGCCACCCCGAAGGACCGCGCCGCCATGGATGCGGGGAGGGAAGGCGACGACGTGATCGAGATCGCTCGTTCGGCGGTATCGGTAAGTTCCGAGTCCCCTCCGTTCGTTTCATCCCTTTGAATCACAAAAAATTTTTCTAACTCTCTCGGTTCGTCTTCTTTTTTTTTTGTAGATCGTCGTCCATTTCGGCCACCTCACCGAGAGGCTGACCGCCCTCGAGAAGGAGCTGAAGCAGGAGTCCGACCAGGCTCGGAACGAGAAGGCTCGGATGTCGAACCAGCTCGACAAGCTCCGAGTCGAGCATGAGGGGCGGTCGGCGAGGATCCAGCATCTCGAGGCCGAAGTGAAGAGGCTGGAGGACGAGCTGCTTCGGGAGAAGGAGGGGTCGGCCAACCAATTGGTCAAGGCCGAGGCGAAGCAGGCGGCGGCCGTGAAGGCGGCGGAGGACGCACCCTGGAGAAGGCCCAGGGGTACCTCGCGCAGAACATGGCGAAGGCCTTCGCCACCGCCCTCGACTGGGTGCGAGAAGCATACCCCGGGGTGGACGTCTCGGGATGGCGGCTCTTCCCCGGACACGTCGAGGGCTTCGACCCCGAGTCCGAAGGGGAAGAGGAAGAGGAGGAGGGCGACGCTGATGCCGACGCCGGGGTTACTGGCGAAGTCCCCAGCACCACGACCACTCCGCTGGCGGCGGCATCTCCTTCGGCAAAGTCAACGCCTACTCCGCCTTGTCGCCCGGGGAAAGAGGTCGGGCCCTGAATCCGCCTTTCGCTTTGTTGTTTTTGATTTTTTTGTTTTTCCTTTCGAACTTTGTAATGCCTAATAGCGGACTGGCCACCGCTTCTTTTGACGTTTAATGAAAAGAAAATTTTTGCAAGTGTTGGTGTTCGGAAGTTTTTGTCTTATGCCCCCTCTTTTGCCGAACTGTCCCCTCTTATTTTTAGAGATGAAAATTTTTCCAAGTGCGGTGCTTCGGCCATATTCGACGTTTTTGCTGATTACTCCGATCTCTTTGCAGCTTATGGTGATCGCCCAAGACGTCGAGCTTTCTCGCCCGGACGAGGAAGTTCCAGCTGAGGCCGGCCTAGGGGCGACAAGGCTGTGTCTGGCTAGGTGTAGAGAGAGACTTTATGAGGTCGAGCTCGGATTGCGCCGAGCTGAAAGCGAGACGAAGCATCTCCAGCTCGTCCTTGGCCGGCGGGATATTGAGATTCGTCGTTTGGAAAGCAGAATCGCCGAGCTTATACCCGAAGGTGAACATTTGACAACTGATTTCAGTAATGAGATTCGAGTTCAGTGCATTCGTCATAACTTGTCCAAAATAACAGCGGAGAAGGACGAGTTGCTTTCCGAGATACAGCATCTGCAGTCCGTAGAGACGAAGCTTCGGAGTGAGGGCGAGGGGCTGACGGCCGAGGTGGCCAAGTTGACGACCGAAAGAGTCGAGTTGACTGCCGAAGTCGAAGCGCTGAAGAGAGCGACGGTGGATAAAAGCATCGAGGTCACCCACCTTCGGCGCCTCATCGCTAGCCGATCTGGAGTGCCGGACTCCGCGATACCCCCACGTTTTGAAGTCGACGTCAAAGACGACTCGTTGCGGGACAGGATCTCGGAGTTGGAGGCAGAAGTGGCCCGTCTTAAGCCGCATTCAGGGCCGATCAACGTTCGAAGTACGTCATGCACTCGCGCTGAGAGTGAGCGGGGCATTACTTTCTATGAGATGGCGACCCGTCAGCGCATCGGCCAACCTAGCCCGGAGGACGCGCAGAGCTCAGTGGCGATCTCCTCGAGCGGGGCGTCCGTCGAAGTAGCTACTAGAAGCGGTGCCGAGGATACGTCCCAATTTGCCGGCTTGGGGTCGCGCTCCGGGGACAAGCGTCGTCACTCTCGAGTGTCCTTAAAGCGGAACGCTCCGGCTCCGAAGAAGCGCTGAAGTGGTCGACTCCGCGAGTTTTTTGCTTATTTTTTGTTTTTCGCTAAGTGTAATAAGTCGGCATTGTAACTTTCCTTTGATGAGTTGTGCTCCTGTTGTGTATGCCTTTGTACCACATCTATTTCACCAATAAACGCGTTATTGCCGAACTTGTGTGTTTTATTCTTGCGACTGTTGTCTGCCGTGCCATAACTTCTAAAGCTTTGGACTCCGAATAGCGAGTTTCTTTTAGTTCGTTCATGAGTGAAATCGCGAGGTAGCATCGAGCCAAGTGTTAGACTTCGGGGTCCTTGGTTGATTAGGTTAGGGTCGTCGGAGCGTTTTCGAATGGCGAACTGCCCCTAGCTCGCTTAGGAGCGAGCTTGCGGAGTAGAGTCGAACCAAGTGTTGGCCTCCGAACCATTGTCAATTTAAGGGGTGTGGGAGCAATTTCGAATGGCGAACTACCCCTAGCTCGCTTAGGAGCGAGCTTGCTGAGTAGAGTCGAACCAATTGTTGGACTCCGAACCATTCAACGGCTGTGGGAGCATTTTCGAATGGTGAGCTACTTCTAGCTCGCTTAGGAGCGAACTCGCGAAGTAGAATCGAGCCAAGTGTTGGACTCCGGAACCATTGTCAATTTAAGGGGTGTGGGAGCAATTTCGAATGGCGAACTACCCCTAGCTCGCTTAGGAGCGAGCTTGCGGAGTAGAGTCGAACCAAGTGTTGGACTCCGAACCATTCAACGGCTGTGGGAGCATTTTCGAATGGCGAGCTACTTCTAGCTCGCTTAGGAGCGAACTCGCGAAGTAGAATCGAGCCAAGTGTTGGACTCCGGAACCATTGTCAATTTAAGGGGTGTGGGAGCAATTTCGAATGGCGAACTACCCCTAGCTCGCTTAGGAGCGAGCTTGCGGAGTAGAGTCGAACCAAGTGTTGGACTCCGAACCATTCAACGGCTGTGGGAGCATTTTCGAATGGCGAGCTACTTCTAGCTCGCTTAGGAGCGAACTCGCGAAGTAGAATCGAGCCAAGTGTTAGACTCCAGAACCATTGTCAATTTAAGGGGTGTGGGAGCAATTTCGAATGGCAAACTACCCCTAGCTCGCTTAGGAGCGAGCTTGCGGAGTAGAGTCGAAACAAGTGTTGGACTCCGAACCATTCAACGTCTGTGGGAGCATTTTCGAATGGCGAGCTACTTCTAGCTCGCTTAGGAGCGAACTCGCGAAGTAGAATCGAGCCAAGTGTTGGACTCCGGAACCATCGTGAGATTAAAGAGTTAAAAGCAGAGGGATGTAATAGTAGTGAAAACATGAAGAAACTTCATTTATTAATGTCTAATGATCGGCTGCTTCTAAAGTTGCTAGCCGTTATTACAATGAAAAAAACAAAAGGAAAAACCACTACTAGTAAAAGGAAGGGAACGGTTCGACATCTCGAGTTACTTGGAGAGACGTAGTTGCCTTCTCTTGGTATTTCAAAAGATGGTCGGCGTTCCAAGTCCTGGGAATTTCTCTACCTTCGAGATCTTCTAGCTTGTACGTATCGGGGCAGATTACTTTCGAGATCTTGTACGGTCCCTCCCAGTTCGGGGCCAGCTTGCTTTTCTGTCCGGGGAACGAGATGGCCAACTTCCGGAGGACTAAATCCCCTTCTTTGAGGTCCGTTGGGCGGACTCTTTTGTTGTATGCTAGCTCGATCCTTCTTCGGTAAGCTTGCTGGCGTATGGTAGCTCTCTCTCAGATCTCGTCTATCAGATCTAGGCTTGCTCTGAGCTCTCTAGCATTCTGCTCTTCTTCATAAGCGATCAGGCGAGGAGAGGGTATCCCGACTTCTAGGGGGATGATGACCTCGGCCCCATAGGTGAGATTAAATGGGCTCTCGCCTGTTGGGGTCCGCTTGGTGGTGCGGTGATTCCAGAGCACGTTCGGCAGTTGATCGACCCATAGTCCCTTGGAACACTTGTCTAATCTCTTCTTGATGCCTGAAAGAATCTGTCGGTTGGCATTCTCAGCCTGGCCATTCGACTGAGGATGGGAGACGGAGGAGAATCGGTGTTGTATGGAGAGGTCCTCACACAAAGCTCGGAAGGCGGCTCCGGTGAACTGTGTCCCGTTATCCGTGACTATGACTCGGGGAACGCCGAAGCGGCAAATCACATTTTTCCAGAAGAATTGAACGACTCTATGCTCGGTGATTGTAGCTAGGGGCTCGGCTTCTATCCATTTAGAGAAGTAGTCGACTGCCACGACTAGGAACTTTAGCTGCCCGGGAGCTGGTGGAAACGGTCCTAGTAAATCCATTCCCCACATGGCGAAGGGGATCGGACTTGATAGGGAGGTGAGCAGTGCTTGTGGAAGGCGTCAGATGTCTGCATACTTTTGACAGGAGCTGCATTGCCGAACGTGTCGTTCGGCATCCCGTAAGAGAGTGGGCCAGTAATACCCGTAGTTCAATACTTTGCGCGCTAGAGCTCTCGACCCCGAATGAGCTCCGCCGATGCCCTCGTGGAGCTCTTGCAGGGCGTAGTCGGCCTGCCCGGGGGAAAGGCACCTTAGGTAAGGCCGACCGTCCATCTGGGTGATGGAGCATTTATATAAGATGCCTTCGATTAAAGCAAAACGCTCGGCTCGGGTCCTGATTCTTCTTGCTTCCCTCGGATCTTCAGGGAGGAGTCCGTCTTTTAAGAATTCGACGATGGGTTTCATCCAGTTGTCCTCGAGGAGGACAGGCAGTGTTTCAACGGAGTCTGGTGCTTCATCCTCTATGCTTGGCTTCAAGAGGACTTCTATCAATACGGTCTGTTCAAGACCTTGAAGGGAAGAGGAGGCTAATTTCGATAGGGCGTCGGCCTGAGCATTTTCTTCTCGAAGGATCCTTCGGATGAGGGCCTCCTCGAACAGCGCCATGAGGCTCTTGACTTTAGCCAGGTATTTAACCATTCTGTCATCGCGGGCTTCATACTCTCCGAGGACCTGGTTGACAACCAACTGAGAGTCGCTGAAGATCTGTAGCCGCTGTGCTCCTGCGTTTCGAGCCATTCTGAGACCGGCTAATAACGCCTCGTACTCGGCTTCGTTGTTCGAGGCTTTGAAATTTATACGGAGGGAGTATTGGAGGATGAAGTCGTCTGGGCCTGCCAGGATGACTCCTGCCCCGCTTCCCTCATTGCAAGAAGATCCGTCAACATAAATTGACCAAATCGGCGGCCCCTTTACTGTTTGGCAGGGCTCGGGGATTGTACTCTCAACTATGAATTCGGCCAGCGCCTGAGCCTTGATGGCGGTCCGAGTCTGATAAGTTATATCATGTTGGCTCAGCTCAATTGACCACTTCATGAGGCGGCCGGAAGTCTCAGGCTTGTGAAGGACCTGTTTCAGCGGCTGGTGGGTAAGGACGACCACCGAGTGGGACTGAAAGTAGGGTCGAAGCTTTCTCGCGGCCATTACCAGGGCATAGGCCATTTTCTCAATCTTCGGGTACCGGAGCTCGGCGTCCCGGAGCACTTTGCTGACGTAGTAAATGGGTTTCTGAGCCCTTTCTTCTTCTCTGACTAAGACCGCGCTAAGCGTCTGTTCGGAAGCTGCTAGGTAGAGATAGAGTGATTCGCCAGGTATCGGTTTGCTGAGGAGAGGTGGATTGACGAGGTAGGCTTTAAGCTGGTCGAAGGAGTCTTGTTGCTGCTGTCCCCACTCGAATCCTTTAGCCCCCCTGAGGGCTTTGAAGAACGGGAGACACTTCTCCCCGGACTTCGACAGAAAGCGCCCTATGGCAGCTAGGCGACCGGTCAATCTCTGAACTTCTTTGACATTTCTGGGAGGGGCCATGTCTAATATGGCCCTGATCTTCTCCGGATTTGCTTCAATCCCTCGTTGGCTAACCATGAAGCCGAGGAACTTCCCTGATGAGACGCCGAACGCACACTTGTTCGGGTTGAGTCTCATACTGTGCTTTCTTAGGACGTCGAAGGCTTCCTGAAGGTCGGCCACATGATCAACACCTCGGATGCTCTTTACAAGCATATCATCGACGTACACTTCCATGTTTCGGCCGATCTGGGCCTGGAAGACCTTGTTGACTAGGCGTTGGTATGTTGCACCGGCGTTCTTGAGACCGAACGGCATGACCCTGTAACAATAAAGGCCCTGGTCGGTAACAAACGATGTCTTTGGGATGTCTGGAGGGAACATCCTTATCTGATTGTAACCTGAGAAGGCATCCATGAAGCTGAGGAGCTCGTGTCCCGAGGTTGTGTCAATCAGAGTGTCGATGCTCGGCAGAGGGAAGGGATCTTTGGGGCAAGCCTTGTTGAGGTCGGTGAAATCAATACAAATTCTCCACGTCCCATTGGACTTCTTCACCATTACTACGTTAGACAACCACTCCGGGTAGTTTACCTCCTGTATGAATCGGGCTTTCAACAGCTTATCTACCTCCTCTTTGATAGCGAGCTGACGCTCGGGGGCGAACTTGCGCCTCTTCTGCTGAACCGGTTTGGACCCCGGATCGACGCTTAAGCGGTGGACTAGGAGTTCTTCGGAGATACCGAGCATGTCTGCTGCGGACCATGCGAAGAGGTCTTGGTTGGCTCGGATGCATTTCACAATATCTGAGTATAGGGCGGACGAGAGAGTCTTGCTTACGAAGAACTTGCGGGACGGCTCTTGTTCAGAGAAGAGCACCTCCTCCAGTTCGTCCACTGGCTTGGAGGTCGGTCTTGCAGAATCTTGGGGAATCTCCAGGGTCTCTAAGGAGAGGACGGGCTCGAGGGTTGAGGTCATGTAGCACTTCTGGGCCTGCTCCTGATTTCCCCTTACTTCCCCGACCCCGGATCGGGTGGGGAACTTCATCTTCAGATGGTATGCTGAGGGAACTGCTTCCAGAGCTGCGAGGCCAGACCGGCCCAAAATGACGTTGTAGGTAGCGGGAACATCCACCACCATGAAGTCCATTGGCTCTGTCCTGGTAGTAGGAGTCTGGCCGGCAGTTACATCGAGGGTGATCACCCCTTCAATAGTTACCAGAACCCCCGTTAACCCATGGAGAGTGTAACCGGCGGGCTTGAGTCTGTCTCTGGAGAGCTTTAGGCCTTTAAAAGCGAAGAGGAAGAGGATGTTGACGGAGCTGCCGTTGTCTACTAAGATCCTCTCCACCTTGAAGTTCGCCATGTGGAGGCAAATGACGAGGGCGTCACAATGTGGGATACGAACTCCCTCGAGATCTTCGTCGGAGAAGGTGACTGGCACTCCGAGGCCTTTGGGAGGAGGTGTGGCTCGGACTGAATTGACCTCTCTGATAAACGCTTTCCGAGAGGAGTTCGAGGAGCCTCCCATTGGACCCCCATGGATGAGGTGGAGGACTCGCTCTTCCTCGAAGTCTGGCGTCTCTTCCCTTTCCGGACGCTTGTTAGCCCCCCGAGGCAGGGGAGGGAGCTCGGCTCGGTCCTTTCTTACAAACTTCGTTAGTTGTCCCCTTTGGATAAGGGCTTCGATCTCGTTCCTCAGAGCACGGCAGTCGTTGGTGTCATGCCCATGGTCCCGGTGATAGCGGCACCATTTCTCTCTATCTCTTCTCTTGGCGGGGGTGTTCATCTTGGGAGCCGGAGGCAAGACCCCGTCTTTTTCGACCTCCATGAAGATGGCTGAGAGGTTAGCGTTGAGGGGAGAGAACTTCTCAAATCTAGGGGGAGGTCGGCGCTGGCCGGCATTATCCTTCTGGAGCTTCTTGGCTCCTTCTTCTTCCGTCCCCTTCCTTTTAAACCCGGAGGCAGGCACCTCCCAGTTGGGTTGTTGCTCAGCCTCTTCGGCCCGAATGTACTTTTCTGTGCGAAGGAGGAGATCAAGAAAGTCCTGTGGTGGCTTCTTGGCGAGGGAGGAGCGGAGGTTGGAGTTGAGAATATTGGATTGGAACGCTGCGGTAGCAACCGACTGGTCGAGGGAGGCAATGGTTCTGGCTTCAGCTGTGAACCTCTTCACGTAGTCTCTCAGTTTCTCTCCCTTCTGCTGATGGAGGTGCAATAGTGAGATGCTGGTCTTCTCAGTCCTTCGGCTGCTGACAAAGTGGATGATGAAGAGGGTTTCGAACTGCTCGAAGGAGAATATCGACGCTGGGGCAAGGCGAGAGTACCACTCTCGAGCCGGGCCTTTGAGAGTCGCGGGGAATGTTTTGCAGAGGAGGGCATCGGAAGCTTGGTGGAGGAGCATCAAAGTCTTAAAGCTTTCGATGTGATCCACTGGATCGGTCTCCCCGGTGTAATTCTCGAACTGGGGAGGTTTGAAACCGAACGGCACAGGGGCATCTACTATGGTCCGGGAGAATGGGGGCCGGCTAGGACGTAGGGTCCTCCCCCTGAGCTCCGCTTCTCGGTTTATCTGAACCAGGAGCTTTTCCACCTCATTAAGGCGGCGGTTCATGGTGTCATCCCTCCGACGGTAATCCGCCGGGCCACGGGACTCGTCTTCGTATGAGGGGGAGCGAGGGCTGCGCCGATGGTAGCTTCGAGAACGGCGAGGACTTGGAGTATGCCGGGAGTTGGTAGGAGCGGGTCGAGGAGAGGGAGACCGTCGGCGAGGGCTTCGGACCGGAGGAGGGGATGGGAGCTTCGGCCCAATAGGATTCTGACGGAGGTTGAGGGCCTGCAGGACGGTCGCTTGGAACTGTTGGAACTCGGCACGGGTGATGGGTGCCTCATTGTTCCTAGGCTGTTGCCGTCCTGCGGGAGAGTGCCTCCTTCGGTGGTGATCGGGGGAGTCCTTCCTCCCTCTTCGGATGGGGGACCTCCTGTACTCTCGGCGACGAGGGGAACGCTCTTGCTGGCGGGAGACCTCCTCCCGAGCCCGCTTTTCATCCAGATGACGACGGAGGTCATCATCCTCCGGGCGTTTGGGGAGGACATTGTGGCGACCAGAGGCTCGGGGATGATGGGAGGCCATAGAAGCGCTGGAGGCATTGTGGATGGAGAGGTTCTCTTGGTGAAGAGGCTGTTTCTGAGGGTTAGGACCTTTTGGATCGGGAGGTGGAAGGTTCCGTTGGAGCGGATCTTCCATGGTAGGGGGAAGTTGCCCTTGTTGCTGAGCAGGATCAGGAAGAACTTCTTGCTGGTCAGGGTTGGGTACTCGGTTAGACCCTCTTGACCTAACTTTGCGGGGCGGCATGGCTGGAAAAGACCTGTTCACCGGGAAGAGGAAATGTCTCTATTCGTTAGTTTCCCACAGACGGCGCCAATCTGTTGCCGCTAAATTTGGTGTGGGGGCAAACAGATAGAACTTGTGGATTCTTAGGGAAACTGAATAGAAGACTCGTGTACCTGTTCCGTCGAACTTCAGTCGTCGATCCCGCCGTAGACCTGCAAAAAGTGCGAGACACCGGGGTTGTTCCCGGCGACGCACCCTCCGACGCTCAAGTCAGTAATCAGAGAGATTATGAAAGAGCGTAAAAACTGGTGAAAGATTGATTACCTCTTAATGGAGATGGATGGGGGGTATTTATAGGCGTCTCAGGGGACAGATTGGGAATGTAATCCTGGTGATTTGGCAGGGAATATTCTCCAGAACCAGATGAGGAATGTAATCTGATGAGGTATTTCCCCGTAACCAGATAAGGAATTTTATCCCCAAATCCCGGTGAATAGATAGATGTATATCTGGGCCGTTGATCAAGATTAATCAGGGACCCTGATTTTATCTCGCTGGATTGGGTGTACAGCGGGTTAAGACCCGCACCCTCTTGTTGGTGGGTCCGTTTGTGGGTTACTGGGTTCTTGGGGAGAAGACCCACCACCTATTTCGGACCCTCTTGTAGGCGAAATCACCATTTTACCCCCACGTCTCAAGATTCGTACTCAATTTGGACGGTTCTGATTTAACCCCACTTTTAGCCATATCAGTTTGCATGTGTTAAAAGTTGAATTTTGACCCGAAATTTATATGAGACGTTCTTAGGGGTGTTATTACCATGCAAGAATTTGGTAGATTTTTCAGGGCTGTTTTGAGGAGTGAAACGATCGTTTCCCCCAAAACAGCGAGCTTTAGGGCAAAACAGTGAAGTCTATGTTTTCGGGTTAGCGTCGCAGTAGGTTCAAGGGGAGAAAACTTAAGGTTCCTCTCGGAATTAGAGGTTCGGACCAACTAGGAATTTGTAGTAGACATTCTCCCCTTTCCGAATTGGGCTCTCAGGTTAAAATCCGATAAGAAACGCAAAAGCTATGGTCTTCGCAAAATACAGCAGATAGCTGTCTGACTGAATGCTTACTGTTTTGCTTCCTTGAGGTTTTAGAGTATCTTACCTATAGAATCTGAGGTTCGAGCCAACTAGAGAGTTGTAGTAGACATATTACCCTTTCCGAATTGACCTCTCAGGTTAAATTCGGATAAGCGGAGTAGGAGTTATGCCGTTTGCAAAGTACAGCAACTGGCTGTCTTGACTGGAAACTTGCTGTTTTGCTTCTTTGATGTTTTAGAGTGTCTTACCTGTAGAATCTGAGGTTCGGACCAACTAGAGAGTTGTAGTAGACACCTTCCCCTTTCTGAATTGGCTTCTCGGGCAAAATTCTGATAGACAGAGTAGGAGTTATGGTATTTGGAAGATGCAGCAGCCAGGTTGGACTAGAAAGTTGCTGTCTTGACTTCCTTGTACTTTAAAAGTATCTTACCTGTTGAATTGGAGGTTCGGACCAACTAGGAAGTTGTAGTGGACGTTCTCACCTTCTTGAATCGACCTCCAGGTTAAATTCCGATAAGTGGAATAAAAGTTATAGGCTTTTATGTCGCCTTTGGGCTTCTCTTTGGTAGTATGTCTATTTTAGACTGTTAGAAGATCCTTCTTTTACTTCTAATTATAGAAGATTAAGTTTTGCTAGTAAGCACGTTTGGTTGCTTCTAGGTTGATTACCTGTATGGTTGTTTTATGTATGGTTGCTTATACGCGGCTCAACTGCCCCGTATGTAGCGGTGGTCTTATACATAGCTTATTTAGCTCGTATGTATGTTGTTGTCTCATACGCGGCTCGACTGGCCCGTACGTAGTTGTTGGTCTCATACGCAGCTTATTTGGTTGGTATGTATATTGTTGTCTCATACGTAGCCCGCCTGGCTCGTATGTACTTATTGGTTTCATACGTAGCTTGTTGGCTCGTATGTGTTCTGTTTACTCGTATGTAGCTTATTAGCTAGTACGCAGTTTTGTTGTGCTCGTCTAGGGCGATATTATTGCCCTAAGGGCTATCGACCATCAAGATGTGTGTTTACCTTACTCCTAAGGAACTGTGGACGAGTCACTCCGTGTGTACCGTCAGATCTTAATCGATGTAGGTTGATCGCGGACCGGAGCGTAGACGAGATCCAAGTTCAGGGTAGTAGCATGCGAATACGTTCGTATTGCCGGGGTCTTGGATCGATAGGCCATGAACCAGATCCTTAGGGATTCTGGTAAGTCTAGGTTGAGCAGCCTAGTAGAGTTATCTTGCGAAGTCTAACTTAAGACTCAGCATGTTGTCTAAGTTCTGTTGTCATTCCTCAAGTTTTTTAGAGTGAGTGACATTGTTAAGGTAGTAACCTATGGCTATTACTACTTAACCTATATTTATTATCATTTCTTGCCGAAGGGAAAGAGTTGGTGTTAAGGGTGATACCTTATGATCCGACCTATCTTATAGGCCGGCACTAGGCGGTATTGTTGGGTTGTACCCTTCTTGTCAAAGGGATACGGTCTATGCCTTCTCACGAGTTGAGAGCACGGGATCTGTATCTCGTCTGTTAATTTCTGAAGTGCCTTGATAAGCGGGAGCGATTCCTGTTGGAGCTAGGGGGGATGAACCCCCCGGAACTCCGTATTGTCTTGTATCTAAAGGCGAGAAGCCATAGACTTCGGTCTGGCTAGGGGGCGACAGGGGATGCTTCGAGCTAACCTGCATCCGCAGAAACTTCAAGGATTCGTCAGATATTTGAGTGAGGTCCGGTGCGCCTGGCGGGATTTGACCGCTTCAGGGCAACCTCATCAGTCATGTCTAATCTTCAGAAACAAGTCGAGTACAGGAATAGAATTCATGGCACGGGTTCAAATCCCTATATATGAAGAAACGGCTTGATATGGGCGTATGTAGTATGGGCTGCATACTGTCCCAGAGTCTTGCTTGCATTAGAATAAGAGCATCCTTGCATTAATAAGTCTTGTATTAGAGTCTAAGTCATAGCATACACTGACACATCAACTATATATACACGTTTCTCTTTTCATCAATCTATTTGCTTTAAGTGGAGAATCGCTGCTAGTCATCAGCCCTAAAGCGTCAGTATATGTACTGACGTCCCCATTTCTATAGGTACTGGATTGCAGAAGTACAGGTACAAGATTCAGGATGACTCAAGGCGAGAGGAGCAAGAGTCAATTTTATTTCCGCTGTAATTTATATTGTTTACTATTGTTCCATTTGCAACAAGTGTTGTAATTCATTTATTTGTTGGGAAGCATCCAAGTGAAATACCAAGTGTTGTTCTTTATTCGTTGTACTCTGATGTAAATTGTTGAAAGTTGTAACACTTGGGATTATAAAGGTATTATTGTAAGACTGTTGTAATGTATTGCAATTTTGTAACATTCGGACTTGTAATACATTTGTGTTGAATAAAAAGTTTTAATTTTTTTTATTTTTCTGTGTATTGTGGCTAATTGTAGGAAAGATTCTGGTTCGTGTCACGGTTTTCCAGTTACCGGAAATCGGGGCATTACATGTTGAGATGACAATCTTATGTTTCTTTTTTACTTTTTTAGAATAAGGTTGTAACACTCACATTTTAGCTCGAATATATATATATATATATATATATATATATATATATATATATATATATATATATATAAATGAGTAATGTGAACCTCATATTTGTATGATTATACTCACTTCGTGGGACCCTAATGGAAGATCCACTCCGTCTATCATGTTTATCATGTCAATGGATGTATGTGTAAGAAAAATCAAGTGGTGTATAGTTCATTCACCCATTCATCATGTGGGTCAATATATGATTTGATTTGTATTACGAATTTTTTTTTCGTACTCTATATGAGGCTCATCTCTCTCTCTCTCTATATATATATATTTATTAGTACAAGTCTTACCTGTGGACCATACTAACAAGTTTATTATTTATGTTTTCGAAACCTCAAACCAGGTGTGGTAGAATCTATTTTTTAACCAGCTACGGTAAATTGTCTTTCTAAAGTTTATTGCATGAAAGCACCCTGAATTTAATCCAATTTGCATAGAAATAAGGTGATGTGTCACGCAAAACGTGTGGAGGAGAGATAATTAAAGAAATATTTTCGATTCAAGAATAATTAAGGATTTATTTTTCTAAATAAATATAATCCACGTGACATTTTCTCATTAAACAAGTGATATATTTCATATCTTTCATCTTTCTTTATTATTTTTATCCATTTCTAATATAGAATCTAGCAACAAACATGTTGTACATATTTCTATTCCTAATCTTATCTCTATCCACTATGAATTCTTTTTTCTTTTTCATGGCATTTTCATGTTAAACACATGATGAAGTACCCCTCATCTTATCTCTATCCACTAAGAATTCTTAGTTCATTATCTCTATCCATTCGTAAGTTTAGAGGGGAAAATTTACAACTCAATTATTTCTATCCATTTTCAATATAGAATCTAGAAACGAACATGTGGTACGTATTTCTATCCATAGTTAATTCTATTTGTGAAGTTTATAGTATTTCTATTTTCACATCTTCTTTTGTGTAATGATCCGGTAAGTAAGTAAAAACTTTATTGATATGATGTACGAGAAAAATTGACGATATATATCAAGGTATCTAACTTTGAAGCACTGCAATTGATTCCTAAATGCATGATAAATGTAACATTATATCACTCTTGAGTGCTATAACCCAATTCTATTATCTATATTAATTTATTTTTAGATGAACATTACTATTAACAGAACGAACTTAATTAAATATTTATTAAAAAATTTCAAAACTCATGATGCCTCATCTTATCATATCGTGTAAAAATAAAATTCATACATTTTACATCTCTTCTATAGATACAAATCTAAGATATACAGAATTTACAAGATATAGGAGATAATATGCATATTCTCTGTGTATGCGTAAGCTACATGTTTGCTATTCTCTCTTACAATTTTTTTTTTTTTTGATGTATTATTTTTAGTATAGGATCATCAAAGCATAATTGATGTAAATTTTATACATGCAGGGGCCAGGGTGAGGAACCGATAATATAGATTTCTACTTAGTTTTGATGTTAAAATTAAGTGATGAATTTCTAAAATCTTGAAATATGTTGACATGATAGTATAATATACATAACAATTAATTATGCTATTTTTGAAACACGCTCTTTCACATCGATCTATATCTTTGAGAGTTACTAATAAAATATGTCGACAGTACGTTGCAAATGGAGCGGATGGACTGTTTGTTAAATACCTAGCATGCTAATTGTCTTTTTGGTTTTTTCTATTGCAATATGTCCACCCGTTTTGTTTTCTGCCTTAATTGGATGAAATATTGGGTTTTATTTTTTTCTTTAAAATGTTTCTCATATGTCGCTTAACTATTGTGTTTCTTTTTTTTCCAGTTAATAAGTTAAATGTGTTACAATGAAAAAAATTAGTAAATAAAACAATATTTCTTTTCGTGCATTGCATGGGTTTTATGCTAGTTAATTATGTTTTAGTGAGAATTGAACTTGGGTTTTCCAGTTTTACATGGTAATATATGTTAGGTCCTTGCATGTGCTTCGTGTGATTCGATTTTATCTATAAGAAAGATCATTGGAGGTTTATGCTAAATTAATAACTGGCTACATTAGGGATAATTTTATTAAATATATGTTTTTAAAGATAAATTATGGACTATAGCCACCATATTTCTTCAAACCGAGAAAAGTGCAAAAACTAAATACAATTTCCTTCAACTGCTCTGGGAAATGATTTTTTTTTATGCCACTTTTCGAAACAATTTGTAAAAAGATGACAGTTGTCAAAGTATTGGACTCAATAACTAAACTCGCCGTTCCCAACGGCGAGTTTAGTTGTTTCATACTCGTTATTAGGACACGGTGAGTTTAGTGCTGCTTTTTTGAGAAACTTGTCGTTCCCAACAACGAGTTCAGTTCAAATTTTCAATGAAGACTCGTCGTTCCCAACGGTGAGGACATTTATCCTAGACACGTTGTTAGGAACAACGAGTTTAATTCCAAATTTTCAATGAAGATTTGTCATTCCCAACGGCGATGACATTTATACTAGACTCGCTGTTAAGAAATACGAGAATGTAGGAAATTTCACAGAGAGTAAAATATTCTGTTGGACTTCATGATTTTTTTTTTTTAAACTGCATATAAATATTTTTTGTACTAAACTCGCTGTTTCCAATAGCGAGTCTATACTAGACTCGCTGTTAAGAAATACGAGAATGTAGGAAATTTCACAGAGAGTGAAATATTCTGTTGGACTTCGTGAATTTTTTTTAAAACTGCATATAAATATTTTTGAACTAAACTCGCTGTTCCCAATAGCGAGTCTAGTGTAAATGTCCTTGTCATTGGGAACGACGAGCCTTTATTGAAAATTTTGAACTAAACTCACCGTTTCCAACATCGAGTCTAGTGTAAATGTCATCGCCGTTGGGAACGGCGGGTTTCTCCAAAAAAAACACTACACTCGCCGTGTTTTAACGACGAGCATGAAACAACTAAACTCGCCGTTGGGAACGACGAGTTTAGTTATTGAGTCCATGAGCGCAAATATTTTGGCAATTGTCCTCTTTCTGCAAATAGTTTCGAAAAGTGGCATATAAAAAAAATTCCAGGGAAGTTAGGAACAAACAAACCTATCTTAAGACAACGAGCAGATGAAAAAGCAGTAGGACATAAAGTAAAGTGCAAAAACATCCTCAAATAGAACTCCTTCAGGTATGGGGATATAAGTCGACTCTAAGATTGGCCCAATCTCTATTCCATCATCATAGTCCTGTCGCTGAAAAGCACTTGTGATCCTCCCTCTTGGTCCTTGTGTAGCTCCTTCTGCCTAGAAGAAGATAATATGGATAACGTGGGTCAATTTGCCATGAATATTGTTACCTGTCCCGTGAAAGTAAAAATTATTTCTATCAAGCCAAAGAACCTATGTGGTAATGGCAATTGCGATAGGCTATGCCTCTTTCATTATACTTCTATATGTAGCAAATGTACCTCCCACCCATAGCTCATCATATGAGGTAGGGTAGTCGTTAGTCCCTAGTGTCAACATGACCTTTATCAAAACGGCCATTCTCCTGTGATAATGAATAAATAGGTGTTCCATAGTTTCCATGGGAGCATTACAGAAGCCACAATTGGTTGAAATAGTAGGTTGACGTTTATAGATGTTTTTCCTTATGAGAATAGAATTATTCAATACTAACCAGAGGAATACTCCCACCTTAAGAGGTGCTTTAACTTTTTAGACAGTTGTGGACCAAGATAGTTGCCCTAAAATGAATACGAGAATGGAGTGAACGAACCAAGAACTTTCCCGATTTTCCAATTCCCATGTTTTGCTATCTTGCCCTTGTGTACAAAAAAAACACCCCATTACTGGTAACGAAGTTGTGTAGGTCTGTAAGATGGTCTCGGAGACCCAAACTAAAAGTGGATTTAAAAGAGGATTTCCATATACCTCTTTTTCATGTTTTGGCCACCACTACATGTGTAAAGCCACATCATAAAGGTCGAGAAAATATCTTTGATTAGATGAGTTCCACACCAAAGTCTTATTGGGTTAACGTCTTGCATACTAAGTTCGATGAGAATAAAAGACAGTGAAGTGAGAAGATGATCAAAGTGAATACTGGAGGCAAAAAGAGCAGCTGTGTAGGTTGGGGATGGATTGACATTCGGCTGCCATATTGGGCAGTTGACCATCATCAGTCTCTGGTTAGGATTCGACTCATTGCAATCGACTGCCACTGGGAAAGTCGACCGCAACCTACAGTGGGCAGTAGACTTGGGTTTGGATCTGGGTGATTCATTTGAAGCCCAACTTCCTCTCCAAGTACGATCGTATGGATCTTATCGTATGATTATCTATTCAGGAATATCAAACGATTATTATATCAATAATACAATCTAAAATTTCTCTAGACTATATATTATTATAATAGCCTCATTAGATGTAGCGCCCCGAGTTCCACACACTGAGAGCTCATGACACTTACCCAAAATCTTTACTTCAATGAGTACACAACACAGAAAAATTACAGAAAATTAGAAACTTATATTGCGCAAGGAAACTTTATCCTACACTTGGATCATTTCCCCAGAATCTTTACTTATATTGCGCAAAAAAACTGCTTATCGGCTTGAATTACCGGAAGAGTTATCTCAAGTGCACAATGTCTTCCATATGTCTATGCTGAGAGGTTATATTCCAGATCCGAGTCATCATTTGCCTGAAGTGCCGGAAGGTTTGCAGTTGGATCTGAATTACATCGAGTCTCCTGTCGAGATTGTTGATCGTCGAGAGAAAGTCTTGAGGAATAAGACGATACCGATGGTCAAGGTAGTCTGGAGAAACCATTTGGTTGAAGAGGCTACTTGGGAGTCTGAGGAGAGGATGTTGAAGGACTATCCTGAGCTTTTTGCTTGATTTGTATCTTTGTATCTTTTTGTTCTTGTTATGAGTGTTGTTTGTTTTCTCGCTCTTGACTGTAGTTCCGGGGACGGAACTATTCTAAGGAGGGAGTGTTGTAATGCCCTGATTTTTCATTTAATGAAAAATTATTTATTTTGCACGTAGTGTGCACGTGCAATATTTTGGTTCAATTAAGTGTTATGATTATTTCCATTATGATGAGTATGGATTTTTAAATATGTGCTTTTAGATTATTTTCACAAAGCTTTCTTTCAATTAGACAAAAAGCCTTTTCTTTTAATAGCCCAAAGTTAATTTAATTTATTATTTTATAATAATTATTTTGGCCCATTAAACTAAAGCCCATTAGTTAATTTATTTTTTAATATGACTTGTAATGTACAATACAAAATTAAAGTTTATTTTTATAAATAAAATGTACAATTTTTGGACCTAGTTGCATGCACGTGCACTACACGTACACGTGCAATATGCACTCCTATGATGGCTGGTTTTGATCTTTTCGGGAGGGAAACCAAAAATTTGAGTGGAGATCATGCTTGGTGGTTACTTGGTTGTGGGTAGTTAATGTAACTCCTACTTTCATCTTAGCCCTCCACCTTATAACCACTTACTTGATCCTAGCCCTCCATTCCATCAAGATTTTAGTATAAATACCCCCTCCATGGCTAGTCATTCTTGTGCCCATTACTTTCTACAAACCTATAGTCTAAATTATATTATCTAGTAGTGATTTTGTAGGTTTAAAGATTGAGAGTGTGTGGGATTTTTGCTTGCAACTAGAAGAGGGAGAGGCCGGCATCAAGGAAGGAGGAGCTCGGTTTGCTTGGGTGTGCTTGGAGGCTTGTGTGCACGTGTTCAAGGAGGAGCAATTCGTCGCAAGGATATTCATCTAGGGATTACTAGTTGTATTTTTTCTCTCCATACAAGGTGGGTAAATTTTCTATATTCTAATTAGGGATGCATGCTAGATTAAATTGAATGAATGAGGCATGAAAAATATTAATAAGAGTACACTTTTAATTGGAAAATTGACCTATGAATTGATTGGAATGTGGTTGTGCAATTGTATGTGATTTGATTAGTAAAAATCTAAGTTTGTATGGATTAATTATAACCATGGTTTGTTAAAGAAGGTCTCATTATCTACATCACAAATTATATACACAAAGTTAGTAGATTGGCAATGCTACTTCATGTGATTAAATGGATCATTGTGTGATATTGAAATAAATGAATTAAGATATAGATTAGTATGTTTGGTAAAAGGTTAAAAACAGAGAATTAATCCTTAGTTTGCTAATAAAGGGATTAGTGGTATTATTTGTTAATAAATGTCGAAATGAAGAATGTGGTAGTTATAATGTAGAATTCGAATTAATTGTATGAAAATGTGTTTTAATTGTCGAAAAAATTATTTTTTTTTCATACTGATATGTAAATTAGACAAAAAATAATCAACCTGGAATTTTACAGTATTTTTTTATAAAAGCAAAGTGAAATGAGGACTGGTTGAACATTGAGACGTTTTAATAACACAGAGAATTTGTTCAAATGAGTTTTGAGTTGCGCTCTTGACAACTTGAGCGCGTAGCTCAAGTGGTCGGGACGGCTCTGATCGCTACAGTAGCCTTGGGTTTCCTGTGGTGGTCGGTTCGAATCCCTGTGGCACCATATTTTATTTCATGAATTTTTTAAAACAAAGAATCAGTGGCCGAGAGCATTAAATACTCTCTATTTTCCTTTGATACTGCTGGTGCATTTGGCCTAGTGGCCGGTGACCTTGGCTGTGTTCTCTGCGTGCTGGGTTCGAATCCTGCCCTCGGCAAGATTGGGAAAAACTTTTTTTAACGTTTTAATGATCCAAAAATTATGGAAAAAATATGGTTATTTTTCTTAAAATGTGTAGGACTTATGAAAAATAATTTGGGAATTATTTGCATGAAATAAAACATGATTTGAGAATAAAATGTGTAAATAGAACTATGGTTTTATATTTATATTTTTGTGAAATTATATCTTGCAAAAAGAATGAAGGATTAGAAAATTAATTTGGCAAAAAGAAATTATTTTGTGTGATGTGATGCAAATTATTCTCATTTGAGAATAGTGTGGAAATTATGAAGTGTAAATGTTCACCTTTGATTGAATAATTAATGATGTGGGTTTTTATGTGAAAATAATATTTCATGAGTTACATGATGAATAGTTGAATTTCATGTATAGTTATGGACTATATGAACGAATTAGAAATCATGATTGGAAAAGAGAAATACATTTGAGTATGATAACTCAACATGAGAATTTATGAGTTGGAAATGCTCAAATTGAAAATTGTGAATTGAAAATTGAAACAAAAAGAGTAGCTAAGTCTCCCCCAGCATTTGGGAATTAATAAAATGAAAATTGAAAAGAAAGACCAAGGTTGGTCATGTTTGAATGAATGAATAAGTCTGGTTTAGTAGAGAGGCTAACTCTAGAGCTTTGATTTTTGTTCATGATTTTGATAAAAACTAAGGATTAGTACATAGTGGAGATGTGATGAAAGTAAGAGAAAAATACGAGTATGAGGGCCATCGGATTGGCGGTGTGAGAGTGATCCACAGGCTGCCTGCTTGATGCGTCAAGACATGGCGTGGGCACTACTCCAGAATTATCGTTCCGGCGGCGATGCTTGTGGGGTATTTGAGTGGCTACGGGTGGTGCCATTGTTCCATGGCGGAGGCTGAATTGTCCATAGGTTTCCTGCTCGATGCGTCGTGTCAGTGCGTGTGATTCTCCTCCAGGCTGTCTGGACATGGGCTCGTAGATCATAGAACATCTAGGATACTTACCGTAATTACAGTAGTAGATTAAGTCATAACGAGGGATTGAACCCTACAATGATGAAGAACGATTAAGGGCTTGCCCTCGGACCTATGTAGTAAGGGATGCATAGAATCCGAACATGTGCGCATTAGTGTCATGTAACATAATTAACTGCATTAAGGACTAAGTGCACAATCACAACACGACATCAATATGGTAGTCCCTTTAGTTTGATATGTGACAAGTTTGTGTTTGCTAAATATGGAAAATAAGTTATATTATTTCCGGTATGGAGAGGATGGCCGTGTATAATGATCGTCGGTTGAATAAACTGACGTACCCACAGTTTTATATGCAGGTAAATGGCATGATAAAGATTAAAGAAGAACAGATGCTTAAAGATTATTCAATGTTGTTATACATTTGTTTCATTGTTGTAAAGTTTACTTCCGCTGTGCAGTGTAAATTGTAATGTATTCATGTAAACTTTGATGTAAAGTGAAAAGTTCAAATTTCCTTGTAAAATTGTATTAAAGGATGTGGAAAGATCCTGTAGAACATCTCGAATTCAGTGTATTTGGGATTCGGGGCGTTACAACCACAATCTCCAAAATCCTCAACAATCAAAATTTGATGCAGAAGAAAAAGGTGAAAGTCAAACCACAACTGTGTATGTCATGATCTAGATTCTAATGCATAATTCATATGCACACCATGCTCTTAATCTAATGCAAACTTGATTTGGAAACGTATGCATCCCATACTACATACTCTCCAAATCGAGTTCGTATTCTCCAGAGGGTATGGTTCAATCCCTCGCCATGCATCTTACTCTTGTACTCTTTCCTGTTTCTGACATTCATCTAGTGACTGGTAAGATTGCGGTCGCTCGGTCTAGTTCTGTCGCTGCAGTCAGAATCATTGGTTATGCCATTATGTATGCTGAGACCTTGTGGTCCTAGGCCACTCCCCGGTCATACTCCGCCCGGCCCCTGTGGTCCTACGCCACTCCCGGACCTTACCCAAAAGTTATTATGAACATAAAGGTGACCCTGCAGGTCCTACCTGCTCCACCAAGAGTCCTAGAGCCCTGCTGCTCTGCTCCCTGTTCGCATTAAACAATATAGAACCTTAGGTGGATTTGGAAGGTCCATCCCCTAACTTCCACCATACAGTCCTTATCACTAAATCTCAGAAATTAACATACGAGATCACGTCGCACGTGTCCCAGACGAGACCCCGCCGCACGTGTCCCCTTGACAGGAGAGTACAATGCCCAACTAGTGTCTGTCCTTACCAATCATCAGTCACACTACTTAGGGCTAACACCTTTACTCAATTTAGGACAAAACTAATCCGCTTAATTCCTTCATTAATCACCACTTACTTTCTAGGTGGAATTATTAGTACTCAAGGTCTCATTGTTCACATTCACAATAAAATATCACAATAAAATATCACTAACTAGGTTCAAAGTGAATCCAACCTATTTGAATTTCAACAAGTCTCATCTAGATTTAATTGGGTTCAACTTAGCTTCCAATCATGCTAAGAGGTTGGCCCAACATGCACCACACTAGTGCACTCAATGTGCACAAAACATTACCATATGTAAATATTCAAGTATGCATACCCGCATACACAAGCATACGGTATTCCATCAATCACCGTATTCATGCCTACAATCTCTTCTATGCAACCAATAGTTCTTTACTACAATCTACTCAACTTTATCATGAGTTTCTAATTAGCTAAGCATGCGACTACGATCACTAAACATATTACTACAAGTGTGTAGTTTCATGCAATCACATCAATTTAAGCATTCGAGGAGTAATCTTTTCTACTACATACAACAATTGCATGAACATCTTTCATACATCTTTCTCAACTACTTTTCTATATTATGTTTAGGCAAGCACAAGTGTGAACTTGTATTCATGAAATAACCAAATACTCATTTACTCAATTCCAGAATTGTGTAATTCTCTACAAAACATATCTTTTCTATCCTTTCTACTTTGTTCCTTTTTTGTTTCCTTTGTTTCCTTAATCCGGCAATTATAAACATACACACATGCATGTATATAAAACCATCATATATAATCTAATAACAATTACTACAATAACCATTACCACTTTAATACTTTTCAATCACTACTATTAATGATTACAACTGATAACAAGAATGCTTAGGTGTGGAAGGGTGTAGAATGTTTAAAAGAAAACATATTAGGTTTTTGAAATAAAATAACCATACTAACATAAAATAATAGTGTAGTGTATGAAAAAATAATATTGTCAATGCATACATATATATATATATATATATATATATATATATATATATATATATATATATATATATATATATATATATATATATATAGGGAAAAAGGGGTATGAGTAACTTGCTCATTTAGTAAATGAGCAAGTGATGAGGTGGCATGCATGTGATTGGGAAATCCTAAAAGTGATTAGATACTTAATGTATCATATGCATGCCACCTCATCAATTGCTCATTTATTAAATGAGCAAGTTGCTCATATCCCTTTTACCCATATATATATATATATATATATATATATATATATATATATATGGGTTTTGCTCCATTGAAAACGGGTTCGTTTTCAATGGGTTGGAAAACACCCCTCTCAACCATCCGATTTAGCGGCCGTGATCAAGATCCGCTAAGGTCTCCCACTAACGCTCCAAAAAGCGGAAGGGTAACTTCGTCACTTCACGCCAAAAAATGTTTGGGACTTAGCGTTTTTTTGGCGTGGATTTTTTTTTGTCCAAAAAATCACTTAGGCCGTTGTTTGAGACAACGGCCTAGGTTGTTTTTTTTTATAAAAAATTTCAACTTAGGCCGTTGTTGGGAACAACGGCCTAAGTATGTACAAGTATTTTTCCAAACACTTGTACATACTCAGATCTTCATCTCCCTCACAACTCTCTCTCTCGGTAGTGGAGCTCGATAAACCCATTTCTCCAAACCGTAGCTCTCTCTCTATCGAACTAAAAAACCTACCTCTTTCTTGGTCGTTGCTTTTCACCGAATCTCTCCCTATTCTCAGTCTCTAGCCCTCTTCCTTTGAAGATTCCAATTACAAAAAAACCCTAATCCTTTCGAAATCTACCCAACCCTAAAACTCTAATCCTGAATAAATTAGCCATACCCTACTCCCCTTCCTTTCTCTACAGCAGCGCGCAGTGGCCTCCCGAACACCCTCATTGTTAAAGGTACTAATTTGTCCTACTTGAGTAGATCTAACTAGGCTAACTGATTGAAAATTTTTCTCCAATGTTTGAGTGTACAATTGCTATATTATGCGTAGGTATTTATAGAGTAGGTAATTCTAGTTTAATTGGGGAAGTAGACGTAGTATTAGTTGTTGTTGGTTGTTATTCGATGTTAGTAATAGCGCACAAAGCGAACAAAAATTTGTGGAACTTTGCGAGTACGTCGAGCTCGCCATACACAAGCCAACGCAATTCGTAGAAGTGTGTTTGGATTCACGGTTTGAAGTGTACGGCCGTGTATCGCTTTCAATTCATTCCCGTGAGTGAAAGCGATACATCGGCGTATTTTGCAAACCGTGAGCCGAAACTCACCTCTACAAATTTTGTTGGCTCATGTGTTTTGCCGCCGTCCCACTCCCAAAGTATAGGAATTTTTTGATCTCGTTTGTGCGGATTTGTACCGTATATCAAACAACAACCTCAGTTCAAGAGTGAGGGGAATGCGCGCGAGACACGGCCTTATCTTGCAAACCGTGAATCGGAACTTACTTGTAGAAGTTCTGTTACCTTGTGTGCGGCAAGCCGAACCCAATTAAAGAGTTTTGTATTTATGTGACGTGGTTTTCGATGTTTTGTCACTTATTTTTGTTTCGTAGGTATATATATCGCAATCGTTTGTTAACAAGCTATTTTATATATGATGTGTATATTAATTGACCAATAATATATTTTTACCCCAGATGAACAACGATACAGAGAGTTCTGCTGCCGGCGATAATTTTGTGCGGTAGAACCAATCACTGATTCCATGCCGATAGTCGAAGACCATCTGAAACCAAAGTTAGGTATGACATTCCCCACTTTAGTTGAGGCCGAGAAATTTTATTCTGCATATGCTCGTTGTGGGGGTTTTGCAATGCGTAAGGGTGGAAATAAATTAAAGGGGGGAATGGAAGTAGATAAGTCATATCTTGGTAATAAAGCTGGGGCGTCGCCGGGTCAACATAGTGATGGTAGACGTGGAATAACCAGTAGAACGGGTTGCAAGGCTTACGTCCGTATAAAATTGAACGATACAAGTAATACGTGGATGGTGTATTCATTTCACGAAGAACACAATCACGAATTCACCTCACCCGGTAGAAGGCACCTTTTGCCCCGAAACAGGTCCGTGTCAAATACGGACAAAAGGATTATAGACCAAATGAACCAAGCTAATATCCAAATATGTCGACAAATGCTCTTCTTCGAAAGTGCTAATGGTGGTCATGATCAAGTAGGATTCACAGAAAAAGATGTTAGAAATTTAGTTAGAGACTCGCAAGAAGTATTGAAAGGACACGATTCTACAATGCTAATTGATTTTTTCGAATCTAAGAAACAGACGGATCCTTCATTTTTTATGACATTCAAGTCGATCCCGAAGGGCGGTTGTCACATTGTATGTGGGTAGATGGTATTTGTAGGATGAATTACGAAGAATTTGGCGATGTAGTTTGCTTTGATGCCACGTACAATACGAACTGTTACGGAATGTTATTAGTTCCGTTTGTTGGAGTGAATCAACATTGGCAATTGACTTTCTTAGGAGGTGGGTTCATTCCAAATGAGACGGCCTCTTCGTTTGAATGGTTCTTTGAAAAGTGGTTAGGGGTTATGAATCGTGCTCCATCCGGTATTGTCACCGATCAAGACCGTGGGATCGCCACCGTAGTTAAGAAAGTTTTCCCCCCAGACTCGGTATCGTTTTTGTATTTGGCACATTCTGGATAAGTTACCCCAGGAGGTTCGTCTTGGTTTCGATGTCGACAAGTTTAGGGAGTCCTTGAAGAATGTAATCTACAATTCTGAATATATACATGAATTTGTAGAAAAGTGGAATATTTTGATTTCACAATACGGATTAGAGAGTAACAAATGGTTGAACGATATATTCGATATCCGTGAAAGTTGGGCACCCATCTACGCTAAAGAATCATTTTGGGCCGGCATGTTGAGTAGCCAACAGGTTGAGTCGGAACATTCTGCTATGAAGCATCATACAGAAAAAAAAGTATTCCCTGCACGAATTTGCCGTCATCTTCGACCATTTTTTGGGAAGGCAAAGACACGATGAATTGAAAGAAAATCATCGTAACCGTCAAAAGAGACTGAAGTTGAAGAGCGAATGGGCTTTGAAGGCACAAATGGCAAAAACATATACTTTGAAAATATTTTACAAATTCCAAGATGAAGTCACAAAAAGCTTCATGTACAATGTGACATTTGTTGCCGATCTTGAGACACCGGATAGTTCAACCTTCCATGTGATACTCTGTGGAGAATCAGAACCGGCTCGCCTTCTTCAATTATTCAAAATCAATGGAATTATTATATGTGCATGTCACTTGTTCGAATTTGTTGTCATTCCTTGCAGGCATATTTTAGCTGTACTTCGTTTCTCCCATCACACATCCCTCCCAGATGTATATATTAAAAGAAGATGGACTAGGGATGTGATGAGAAGAAGTTACACATCAGTTCCAACCGAACCCAATACCGAGAATTTTGCTTCTCGATATTGTGAGTTGAGCTACCATGCAAAACAAATTGTCGATCTCGGTTGTTCCTCCAATGAGAGTTACAAATACACGTTGGAGAATTTGCAGAAGATCATTGACGGGGTTTCTCGGCTACAACCCGGATTAGGTGAACAACCGGAACAGGCCTCACAACCACATGATAGTGTCGAACCTGGAGGTAGTTCACAACCGCATCCAAGTGCACAACCTCATGATCAAGGGAGTGGACACATACCTACACGCATTAGTGACCCACAGCAGTGCACGACAAAGGAAAGGCCTTGCGCCAAAAGATTGAGGCCGATTAGAGAGCAACTCCGCATAAAAAAACCGAGAAGGTGCCGAAGATGCGGCATTGTCCAAATGAATCATGATTCAAGAAATTGTCCAACTTTATTTGAGGGGTATGACTCGTAACTTTTATGTTTGTCACTCGTTTAAATTTATTATACTTTATTTGTGGCAATTAAGTTTCTTACTAAGTAAACCTAATCTTTCAATGAAGGCAAGAAGTAATTCCTTCCGAAGAAGACAGTTCTGAGTCGAGATATGACGATCCACTGTGAATTGTAATTTTTAAAATGTAATTGTTCGGTATATTTATAACTCTTTATGCAACTTGGTTAATTACCTTTGATTGGTAACTGTAAATGTTCTCGAGAGTTAAGTGTCGTTTGTTTGTGTCGTTTGTTAATATTGTTGTTGTATGCAAATGTTGGTTTGTAACTCAATTCTATCAGCTGTAGCTGTACCTGTATTTGTAAATATATATATATATTTTTAAAACCAAGGCCGTTGTTGGAGACAACGGCCTCAGTTATTTCATGAATTTGGTTTTTTATTCAATATAACTAGTTCAAAAAGAGCAACAAGCCACAGAACAAAACAATATAATCATGGTGGTTAAATATGTAAAAAAAATGATAAAAAATAATTCATAATCATCCATTTTGGGGAAAATTTACATGTATTACATGTATAAGGTTAGGATTAGGAATTTTTTGATATATGGGTTTACATGTGTGGATGTACATATGGTTTTTTTCATATATAGGCTACACGTGGGGATCTACATGTTGTTTAGCTTGGTGCTTGTTCCTATTTAGGTGTATGTTGAAAGTCTGCTAGCATGTGATTTTGTTGAGCTTAACAACAAGGAAGAAATTAGCAAAACAACAACATTGTTGAGTCCTAATGGCAAAACATGGAAAGTTGGGTTATTTAGAGTAGGGCAGAATCATGTGTGCATTGGTGGAGAGAAGTGGAGAGAATTCACAGGTTCTAATAAACTAGAAGTATGATATATGTTAGTGTTCCATTACAAAGGGAATATATTCAGCTTTTTCCTGTTAATTTCATTATGTTTGTGATTTTTTTTAGTATGATATATATAGATTTGATTATGCTAATACAATACCCACATATCCAAAAAATATATACCGGGTTGGTTTATAAGTATAAGGTCAAGGTTAAGGTTAGGGTTGTGCTAACCCTACGATAACCCTAACCCTAACCCTTAACCCTACTCTGCTAACCTTACAATAACCCTAACCCTACGTTAACCCTAACCCTAACCTACATATCACTTTTATTAATTTTTATTGGTTATATAAAGAATATGTATAAATTTTTTTGTGGAAACTTAATACCTGTCTACTCCCAACAACCACAAATTAATGATAAATCAAAACCAGATTTTACCACAAATGTTTTTCTTGCAATAACCTTATCCCTACAATAACCCTAACCAAACCCCTGACCCCCGCTAACCTTAATCCTTCCCGTAACCCCCTTTAACACCAATTACCAAACTTGTTACCCTAACCCTAGCCAAGTCGAGAACACCCCAATTTTTCTCTTTTTGGCCTAGGATCCAAGGCCGTTGTTGCAGACAACGGCTAAGGTTAAATACCTTAGGCCGTTGTCTTCAACAACGGCCTAGGTTTTAGGTTCATATTTTTACAAAAGCAAAAAGTCATAAACGACCCTTTCATCTGAATGCCTTAAGCCGTTGTCTCCAATAACGGCCTAGGTATGAAATTTTTGGGATTTATACAATATTCTCTTTACTCTTTATGCACAATCTCTATGAAAATTTATACAAAAGATAGATAATCTACACTTGTATATCGTATAGGTATATTTGTTTATTTGCCCATTACTTCCACCATTCAAAGTGTCTCGAAGAACTGCACACAATCACTTCACGACGAGATTCCACATCCCAAATTTCCACAGAAGCAACAGTTTACATGTAGTGTTTGAGAGTAATCTATGAACTTTTTCGGAATACTCTTCACATTGGTTTATACATGTGGTCAAATATACATGTGGTTTTCTGTTACGGTTTCCCAATACATGTGGTGATGCCTATTTAGACCATTTTTTCCCGAAAATAATCAGATTCAGTTTTTGATGGCCAAGTATTTTGATCTGATTACTCTCCGCTCAAAAGCGAACCGAATCTTTTTTATTTTTGATTTCTTCTTGCCCATCATAATTATTGGATATTTTTGATATCCACATGTAAATTTTTCGATTTTGGCCTTAAACTACATGTGGGGATGTACATATGGTTTTTCCCATATTTAGGGTACATGTGGGGAGGTACATTTGGTGATGTAGTTTAGGTTTTTTCCATATTGAAGTGTCTGCAATAATTATCCTTCTTGGTCTCTAACTGCATCTTCTTCCCTTCTGTCACTATTAACAGAGGATCTGCACCACTCTGTTCATAATATCACTAATGTACATGTGAGATTCATACAAAAATTGTCTGCTCTTTCATTGTACATGTGGGTTTTTTCAAGTATGGTCCACATGTGGGGAGCTACATGTGGTTTTTCCTTTACATGTGGGGTTTTACCTTATTGGTTTTTTCCATAATAAACTTGTGGAAATTTATACAAAAGATAGATAATCCACACTTGTATATCGTATAGGTATATTTGTTTATTTGCCCATTACTTCCACCTTTCAAAGTGACTCGAAGAACTGCACACAATTACTTCACGACGAGATTCCACATCCCAAATTTCCACAGAAACAACAGTTTATATGTAGTGTTTGAGACTAATCTATGAACTTTTTTGGGATACTCGTCACATTGGTTTATACATGTGGTCAAATATACTTGTGGTATATTCTGTTACGGTTTCCCAAAAAAAAGTCAGATCCAGTTCTTGTTGGCCAAGTAGTTTGATCTGATTACTCTCCGCTCAAACAACGAACCGACACTTTTTAATTTTTGATTTCTTCTTGTCTATCATAAATATCTGGTTATATTTTTGATATTCGGAGATGGGTTTTTGAATTTTAGGAGAGTGTTTTCGGAAGAGTGCAAAAAAAAGGGAAAACTACATGTGGTGATGTAGTTGTGAATTTTTCAATTTTGGTCTTACACTACATGTGGGAATATGCATATGGTTTTTCCCCATATATTGTGATGAAATTTAGGTTTTTCCCATATTGAACATGTGGTTTTTTTCAAATATGGTCCACATGTGGGGAGCTACATGTGGTTTTTCCTTTACATGCGGGTTTTTACCTTATTGGTTTTTTCCATAATGAACTTATTCTACTACATGTGATCACACCTCTTCTTCCCAATCTCGTGGAATTCTTCCCAGTTGCATATATGGTGAATGTCTTCAGGAACGTCTTCATTGTAAACAACGTAAAACGATTTTGTACATTATATATTATTATTCAAAAAATTAATAATATATAACCAAAAAAACCAAAAAATATAATATATTCTTTAGTTACGTGCCTAAAAATGGAATTGAATAAAAAGTATAAACAAAAAAACATTCATATGAACGTCTATTTTGTAGAGTTCAGAAGGCAATGCACGTAAAGAGTGGAGAGACACATGTCATTAATGATAGAACTTAAATATCCATAAACTCTCTACTGGAAACTTATTACCTATCTACTCCCAACTATAAATAATCCTACCCTAACCCCTACAATCAAGCCAAACCAAACCACTAACCTTACAATAACCCTAACCCTACCCTTAACCCCCTTTAGCACTAATCCTAACCCTAACGAATCAAATAGTTATTTTTTAAAATTATTTTCTGAGTTGTTATGTACATATTAAAACAACGTGATTATTTAGTGGTTAGTTAGGTGTAGTCAAACTTTTTTTTAAAAAAATTAATATTGTTATTCAAGCCAAGTTCTCATCTGTCTTTTGTATAAAGTTCCCCAGAGATTGTTCGTCAAGGGTGAAAAGAAAATTGGAAAATGCAAACAACCAATTAATTTTTGGCCTACAAACTAAGGCCGTTGTTGGAGACAACGGCATAGGGTATGAACATTATATTGAGGGGTTCTTTGACCAGTTGCTATTTTTAAATACCAACAAGTCGAGAGCATTCCAAATGCTCTGCCTTTTTGGCGTATAACCTAAGCCGTTATCTCCAACAACGGCCTTGGGTGTAAACAATAAAGTGGAGCTGCTTTTAAAGCCAACAAGTCAGAGAGCAGCACACAATTTTCTATTTTTTTTACCTACAACTAAGGCCGTTGTCTTCAACAACAGCCTTGGGTATATCTATAAACTGGAGCTGCTCTCTGACTTGTTGGCTATTTTTAAAGCCAACAAGTCAGAGAGCAAGACAAATTTTCTATTTTTTTCACCTACAACTTAGGCCGTTGTCTCCAACAACGGCCTTGGGTATATCTATAAACTGGAATACCTCTCTGACTTGTTGGCTATTTTTAAAGCCAACAAGTCAGAGAGCAAGACAAATTTTCTATTTTTTTCACCTACAACTTAGGTCGTTGTCTCCAACAACGGCCTTGGGTATATCTATAAACTGGAGCTGCTCTCTGACTTGTTGGCTATTTTTAAAGCCAACAAGTCAATTCTATTTTTTTCACCTACAACTTAGGCCGTTGTCTCCAACAACGGCCTTGGGTATATCTATAAACTGGAATACCTCTCTGACTTGTTGGCTATTTTTAAAGCCAACAAGTCAGAGAGCAAGACAAATTTTCTATTTTTTTCACCTACAACTTAGGCCGTTGTCTCCAACAACAGCCTTGGGTATATCTATAAATTGGAATACCTCTCTGACTTGTTGGCTATTTTTAAAGCCAACAAGTCAGAGAGTAAGACAAATTTTCTATTTTTTTCACCTACAACTTAGGCCTTGGGTATATCTATAAACTGGAATACCTCTCTGACTTGTTGGCTATTTTTAAAGCCAACAAGTCAGAGAGCAAGACAAATTTTCGATTTTTTTCACTTACAACTTAGGTCGTTGTCTCCAACAACGGCCTTGGGTATATCTATAAACTGGAATACCTCTCTGACTTGTTGGCTATTTTTAAAGCCAACAAGTCAGAGAGCAAGACAAATTTTCTATTTTTTTTACCTACAACTTAGGCCGTTGTCTCCGACAACGGCCTTGGCTATATCTATAAACTGGGTATATCTATAAACTGGAGCAAGACAAATTTTCTATTACCTAGGCCATTGTTTGGGGCCACGGCTTAGGTTTAAAAAAAAAATCTACATTTATACAGAGTAGCTGAAGCTGCTACACTTGAAAATATCACCAAATTCCAAACACTTTGCCATCACCTACATTCTCCGACTAAATTCATATCTACAACCGCCAAAATTACCCACCATAATTGACTATCAGAAATTAATAACAACAACATCAACTACACTTACACTTAAGAACCACATTTTTCAATAATTAGTTACAACAGGTTAAAACCCACAAAATCAATAAACAAAAATTACAACCTCCAAAATGCATTGGCTAAGCACCGGGCATGTAATTCTATGGTGTTCGCCTCTTCCGAGCAGGGTTTCGGCGCCGCAACGTGGTTGGCGAGTCGGAGATTTGTTCAGATCTACCTTTCTCTTGTTGTACGTCTCCGACAACCCTCTCCCACTCTCTTCATCCTGCACTTGTTCGTGAGATGGATGTGAAGTTGAACCTTGTCGTTCTCTGATCTCACGGTCTCGTTGCCCCATCAATGCAGCTGGCCTACCCCTCACACTTTTACGTCGGCCCCCCCTCGGTCCGTGTAATGCTCGATCCAAACGTTCGGCACATCGCAAAGCATCCATATTGCTACGGCATGAAAGGAGCATCCTCCGAGCGAAACTCTTCATAGGCGTGCCCACATTACTTTTTAGTACTTCCGTGCATTCTTTTGCCATGTCCATCGTGTTATCAATCTAAATCAGAAAAAACCAACAAAAATAATTACACAAATTCAATAATTTAAAGAATTCATGAACTTCACGTATAAAGAATATTAAATTAAATATGAAGATTGAAGTTACCACTGTACGTATAGCTGTGGCCTTCGGTTGGAACATGGGTTGTGAACTGGAATATACGGGTAATGGTTCAATCTCCCTCTCCTCAATTTCTCGTTGGATACCAGCAGGTAGTACTGTATCGGAAGAGATGTAAAAACGTGTATATTGTCGGAACCAAGTCATGTACTTTCCTTGCAGTCTTCCATCGTACTCTGGAACATTGACGAGTACAAGTTCAAACCGTCGCTCGTTCCATTCCGCAACGTGAACACGATGATAATCTGCCCAATCATGAGTAGGCATGCGGTCGGTACCCCTAACGATATGTAACTCATGATCGTATAGGTTTACGCAGCTTGGGGGACTATCTTGTTGATGATTGAACTGACGAAGGACTCTTTCCGGTCGTGGATGCTCGACTATATCGAAGTTGATGAGGGGAGCCGTCATCAGCCACAACTGCGACCCGGTGGTGCATATTGGAGGTAGTCTTCCCACATGCTCGGGTGTATACGGCGCCCAAATCACGAACTCTTCACGTAGTTGGTCGAGCTCGTCTCTGTAGTACATTATTACACCCTTGGGGTTGTCTTTGTAACTCCTTGTACCAGCCCAATATACCCCTAATGGTGCTAACATAGCAGGATCTTCAGGTTGGGCCATCCAACCATCCTTGGGTCTCCTAATGCGGGGACGACCCAAGTGCAGTCGCTCCCAGGACCAAATCTGTAACAAAACCATCGGTCCGATCATTTCTGATGATTCTAGCACTACATGACACAACGCCCTGTATAGCGTTGCCAACGCGCAGCTTCTCCAGCTGTACCGGCCAGCTAAGCCTAGGTCGGCGAGCAATCGTAGGTACATGAGGTGTACCGTATCGCCCGATGAGTTAGGCAATAGAACCCCTCCGATCACCGTTAGAATGTAGGCTCTGGTGTAGGACTGTACATAGTCGTCGGGCGATTCGTTGGTCAGCGTCCCATCAAAATGTCCCTTCAACCAAGATAGTCGGATTGATTATCCTTGGAAAATGGTATCATCTTCCGCAGCCGACTCATCAAACTCTGTACCGAGCAGTTCGTTGCACATCTCTATTTTATCAAAGTTAATATTGCCCGTCACGGCAAACCCATCTATTGGAAGACCGGATATCATCGTTATATCCTGTAGCGTCACCGTCATCTCTCCGACCGGTAGATGGAACGTGTGCGACTCTGGCCTCCAGCGCTCCACGAGTGCCAAGAGAAGTGCTCGGTCGAGTTTAACATTCCACATCATGCTGATTCCATAGAAACCGGCCGCTACAAGGTGCTCGACAATACGTGGATGCACCCTCATGGACTCGTGGGTGCGGAAATTACACCTACGCGTCGTCCCTCCTCACACTTCCGTGGATCTGTGGCGATCTTACAAGGTCAGTTCGCCGGGATTTATTAGTCCTGGACCACGACGTCCTGTCATCGAAGAGGATGCACCAACCTACATGAACCAAAAAATATAATTATTATTAGTCTAAAATAAATATCACTAAATACCAAATTAGGGACAATACAAGTTATTAGTTCTCACATTCTCTGTGGAATGTTCCCCCCGTGCTTCCTAGGATGTCCTTCCCCTTCCGGTTCCCCTCGTTCTGGCCATTTCTCTGTAACAAAGTTTGCATACATGAAACTAATTACTCGCCGAAAATTACCAAACATAAACCAACGAGATGAAAAAATTTCAAGAGTTCGCTTATACGCGTCAAAACAACACAAACGAGATGCAAAAATTCCTAAATTTCGCCGACAACTAGGGCACACCAAACACAAGCCAACGCAACTTGTAGAAGTGAGTTCCGACCCACGGTTTGAAATATACGCCCGTGTATCACTTTCACTCTTTAAAATAGAGCGGGAAGCGATACATTGACGTATCTCGCAAACCGTGGGTCGGAACTCGCAAATACAAGTTCCGTTGCGTTGTGAATGGTTAGACGAACCTACGTGCACCGTTTCGAATTTTTTCGACTTCGTTTAAGCATTTTTGTATTGCGACCGTACTAAAAAAAATTCGAGGTATATTGAAGTATTTTCATATACGTATAAAAACAACATAAATGAGATGCAAAAAATCCAAAAAATCCAACTTTGGGTCGGGATCCCCGCACACAGGCCAACGCAACTAGTACATGGGAGTTCCGAACCATGGTTTGAAAGATACGGCCGTGTATCGTTTTCACTATTGAAAACTGAGCGGAAAGCGATACATAGACGTATCTCGCAAACCGCGGGTCGGAACTCGCATGTCCAGGTTGGTATGACTTGTGAGTGGTGAGACCAACCTACTCGCAAAGTTTCGTATTATTTGAACTTCGTTTAAGCTATTTTCACCTCATAACGTATTCCATAAGTTCCGAGGTAGATTAAAGGTTTTTTTATATAGGCGTCAAAACAACAAAAATGATAAACTTATTTCCTAAATTTGGGCGTCACCTCTGGCACACCAAACACGAGCCGTCGGAACTTGCAGAGGTGAGTTTTGACTCTCGGTTTGAAAGATACGGCCGTGTATCACTTTATATCCGTTGTATTGAATTGAAATGATAAACGGACGTATCTCACAAATCGTGAGACGGAAATCACCTCTACAAGTTCCGTTACCTTCTACGCGGCGAGTCCGACCTACTCGTACAAATTGAATTTTTTCATCTCCTATATTCCACCACTACAACTACCACTACATCTACGAAAATGTCAACAAAATGTATACAACATACAAGATGAGAGCTAATTATATACTCTCTAAATTATAGACTACACTACTACGCATAATACCAAAAAAACCAACTCCAAAATTGAAAAAAAAAAATCAATAAATTCATAGAGTTCATTATAGTAAATTGGGATTAAGAAAATACCTGGTCCAAAGAGAGAGTGATAGAGAGTTGGCGAAGATGTGAGAAGCCGCTGCACGCGGTTGTAGACAAAGGAAGACAATTTGTGCTAGGGTTTAGATGATTTGGAAATTTGGATGTGAAGTTAGGGTTTGTTGTATTGGGGAGAGGAAGAGAGAGATAGGGAGCTTTCCACAAGGGGCGGAGATCGAGAAGGCAAAGAAATCGATGCCAAAGGGGTTGGGAGAGTGAACTAGGGTTTGGGGATGGGTATCGGGAGCTCGAGAGAAAGAGAGATAGTGTTTGTGACGAAGTGAGGGAGATGAAGCCCTGAGTGTGTACAAGTGTTTGGAAAAACACTTGTACATACCTAGGCCGTTGTTGGAAACAACGGCCAATGTATGTTTTTTTTATAAAAAAACAACCTAGGCCGTTGTTTCCAACAACGGCCTAAGTGATTTTTTCGACAAAAAAAAACTTGACGCCAAAAAAATGCTAAGTCCCAAACGTTTTTTGGCGTGAATTAACGAAATTACCCCTCCGCTTTTCACTTCGTTAATGGGAGACTTTAGTGGGTTTCGATCACAGCCGCTGATCATGATCAAGGGTGATCGGATGGCTGAGATGGCTGTTTTCCAACCCGTTGAAAATGGATCCATTTTCAACTGAGCAAATCCCTATATATATATATATATATATATATATATAGTAAGAATTTAAGGGTATTACATTTGAGAGGTAAGAACAAAAGAGAGAAAAGTACTTCATTGAGTGTTCCTCGTCGTAAACATCAGATTATCTTCTAGTGAGGCTTGAGAGATAGGTTCTTAATGAGAGCGGTTGTGATTGTTGTATCTTCTCTAGTTGAATATTAGCTCAGTTATTTCTCCTCCGGATTAGGGTTCGCCCAAACCATGACAAAATTGTGTTATTCGAGTGTTTGGTTTGATCTATTATTTGCTTTGTGGTTTGATCATTGGATCGGTTATCACAAAAATCATCAACGAATTCCTAACATGTCTCACCAAAACTTGGCAGACATGCCATTGCTAATGAAGGAGGAGGAACATCTAGAAAAGGCATCGAATGCCTTCAATACTCCCTTCCCAAGGCTAGCTCTGAGTTTACGAGAGCCCAAGGTGAACTCCCGAAACGGGGCCCCATACAGAAATTGTTTTTTAAAAAAATTGGTTAAAATTTTTTGTTGGAAAATTTTTTCTTCTTACAATTCTTAAAAAATTGATATATATATATATATATATATATATATATATATATATATATATATATATATATATATATATATATATAGCCATAGATGGAGTCGGAGAGAAAGAGGAGGAGAAAGAGAATACCTCTACTGCAAACATCAACAACCAACAACCGAGATGGAGTTGGAGTCAGAGATGGAGGAACTGGGAGATGGATTTGGGAATTGGGATTAGAATTAGGTATTGGGGAATTTGGGGATCGGGTTTAGAATGGAGATGGCCAGATGAGATGGGAACATGGAATGAAGATTGGCTTTATAATGGAGATCGGGTTTGGGTTGGAGTGTTCGGGTCGGGTATTGAGAAATAGATGGAGATTTAGGGATTGGAGAAGTAGATCTCCATATAAACCCAATCCCAACTAAAATAAACCGGTCCAAATACTAACTTAAAAAACAAAAGCCCAAAATTAAATTTGAGGTCCCTAAAAAAAGTTTAGTGCAAAGTACGTATATATAAATACACGGAATTTTTTTTGGAGGGCCCTAAAAATAATCAAAATTCGGGGGCCCGAGGCGGCCACCTGCCTCAAGGCAGGGCTGGCCCTGTCCATTCCATAACTGGAGACACTTGGACCAACCTTGAATGCCTCCATTCTAGTACCTCTCCCTTTAAGGTAATTCTGCACCATATTCTGCCATTCTTCACCGTTATGAAGGAAGATTTCCCACCACCATTTCCCCAATCGGACTAAGTTCATTGTTCATATCTCTGAGATCTATGATATGTATTTCCCGATGAGCACGTCGCCAATATGCCTTTTCCCACCTAATTAGATGGTAACCACCTTACTAAATATGCTTAGAGAGCCACTGCCAGTATAAGCCACCATCTGAGGATCAAAATACTAAGAATAAGAAGAGTGTAAAAACGTGCAAAATCGACTAAGGGATCTACTAAAGTTTCTGAAAACCCGAAATACGGGTCAGAGGCAGCTATTGATACCTCAGGTCCCATTGCCGACCATATTATAAATCATTAACAATTTAACATGTCTGATATAATGACTTGTTTCTGTAAAGTGGCCCCAAACGAAATGCAGGTAGGGGTTATAACCAATAATTTGCTGTCTTAGATTAATTAAAAGTATTTAAGATCATTATCCAACAAGCTATCTCTTTGTAAATCAGATTTTGATATAACCTAGCAAACCAGAATATTTCTAGTATCATAAGATATGGACATGGATATGCCCCAGAAATATATACTGACATTTTATAGCAAATTGAATAACTAAGAACATATATAGAAATGAGATGAAGATGTAGTGAACTCAGATGTAATCTAATTAGTATACCAATTTATGTTAAAGTTAATAGCTACAAAGAATCAACAATAATGACACCATCTACAGTCAAAATACACAATGTGTTAGAGAGTACATTGCCCTACTGTACAACAATATCTTCAATAGGATTTGAAAGAATTAGGGGACAAAGAGAAAAGAACGAGTATTACAAAGAAATTAGAATTACAAAGCTCATGTTTCAAAACCATTCTTGTGCTGGCCTCCACAAAGTCAACGGAATTTCTTTTTTCCTCCTTGCATCAAGAAAGTGGAGGCTTGTGAAAATGGTATCACAACTTTGTGCAAGTTCCCGTTGCATATATGTACTTTCGAGCCTTAATTAAGAAAGAAGGTATGATTCAGAGATGATTTCAACCATCTTTCTTCGGATTGTTTGAAGCAGCGGCAGACAAATCTCAAACAGGATGTGGGGGCCAAAAATTGTATTTTTTGAGCACGCGTTCTTGATTTTCTTTCCACCATTTTTCGGCTTGCTGCTCCGCATACCTCTTCTTGCTGTTCATAACATTACAAATAAACTCTCAAACGGAAGTATAAGAAACAATAATAACTACAACCGTAGCATATATTTTATACAAGGACGATAAAACATCACACACATCTTCTGAGGATTAGGTGAACTTTCAAGTATTAAGTATACATGAAAGAAGAAAGGATGTCAATATGAACTCCTTCTACAGATGGTATAATCCACTTTATATAGATGCATATTGTGAGAAGGTAAGCTCTGTCCACACAAATACTTGTCACTAATGCAAAACTACATACTTAGCTATTATTACCATAAAGTCATTGTAATCTGATTAGTTTACATGTAATTGCTTTTAGGGCTGTTCATCCAGTCGGGTTTGACCCGAACCTGCTTGAACTCAACCCGCAATCAGGGCCGGCCCTCATCTTGAGGCAGGCCGCCTCAGGCCCACGGATTTTTTACAATTTTAGGGGCCCCCAAATTTGTATTCCCTTGTAAATATACACGTATTTTGTGCGTAAAAAATTTTATATTGTAATTAGGGGTCCCAAAAAATAATTAGTTGGGTCTTTCGCCTCGGGCCCCCGGGAACTCAAGGTCGGCCATGCCCGCAATAAGGATTAAAAACTCCATTTAAACCCCACCTGAATGGAATTTGAAAAACCAACTCGAATCCCTTTTTTCGGGGGGCGGGCTTCATTAGTCTAATAAACCCGTCCGAACCCGAACCAAAACTTGCCGACCCGCCCATCCTAAATACAAGGTAATAGATTAACAAATTGCATGGGCGTATGCTATATATTAGATTCTTTACTTTTCAAGTAATATGTAAGGTATGAATATACAAAACATATAATATATAATATACCTTGCTTTATTTTTTGCTCACACAACCATTCATCGAAGAAGATGGGTGACTAAAAATTTTACCCAACCTCTTTACATTAAGATGATGGCCCCAAACTCTAGGCCCACCCTCAAATTGAACTGCTACGAGCCTACTAGTATTCATGTATGTATAAATTGAGGTGTTCGTAATTTTTGTATATATAAATGTATGGAGGTTGTATATTTTAGGATAATATATAATATTGTGCATTGAAGACTTGAAGTCAACATATGCATTTTTTTAGTTAAATATTAAATGATATATTTATATTTTGATGTTACTATAAACAATGTTCCAATATTTGTGTTTGATGAAGTTCAACAGCCTGAACCCTAACCCAACTGTTAAAATCCGACCTGGACCCGAAGCCCGCCCGAACTCATGGGTTCGGGTTTAAGTCACTTAATTTTTGTGCGGGTTTTGGGGGACTTAAAAACCCAGCCTCACTTCCAGGTTCGGGTTCCAGTGGGTGATGGTGATATTGTTGGAGCGATTAGGTCTTTTGAAGCCTGAGGGAACTTCCCGATGGATTGGAATAACACCTTGATCACTTAAATCCCTAAAAAAAAATTTAGCCACTTGGGGTGAGCGATTACATACCAATCAGTTGGTGCAACACACTTGCACAAGAAGATTGCGAAACTACTTGTGCATGGATGGAAAGGGATCAGTGGTGACTGGATTGATAAGGCACAGGTTGGTTTTCATTCCTAATTGTGAAATTATAGATAATGACATGGTTGTTCAAGAATTTGGCACTTGGTCAACCTTCAAAATAGAACAAAAAACAATTTAGTATGTTTAAAACACTATTTTAAATTTCGGCCGATACTGCCGAAATTTCGTTTCAGCTAGTTTGCTGATACGAAACCACACATTTTATACTTCATATCGTTTTGGACCGAAATGTCTAGATTTCGGTCAAAATTGCCGAAATATTGACCGAAATATTGCTGAAATATCGATCAAAATAGACATTAATGTTGTTGTGAATGCACAACTTTTTTTTGTTGTACTTTTTGTATACAAGTCTTTCAATATAAAACCTTAAGCTAAGATAATATGATGATTTCATCTCTATTGTTCGGATACACGCAAAGTCAAGTAAGTCTATTAACTAATACATATTTTCTAATTGATGCAAATTCAATTTAGTTATATACATGTATTACATTCTTTTTTATGTTGTTTTTAAATTCTGAGAATATTTACCGTAATTGATTCATATCATTAGTTACATTATACAATATTTTATATGGTAAATGACATGTAAAACATATAATATCTTGTTTAGTAACAAAAAAAATATTTATTGAGTATCCGAAATGAACATCCGAGATGATCACATTTTCCTGAGATCTCCAATATCTTCGATCCGAGACGAAACACTCCTTGCCGAGATGAGTCCAAAATCCGTGATTTAATACTTGGTTTAAATCAAGAAAAAACCTAGGAAGTGGGTTTGAAGCTGAGGGGTATTTATATATTTTTGTTTATATAAGTGTTTAAAATCAACAAAAACAATTCGGCTCTCAGAGAAAGTCCTTTGGAAACCGAGCTTTGCTAGGAAGTGGGTGAACTGCTATGACCTGTGTAACTTTTGTCTCCTATTCAATTCTCGTCAATGGTGAAGCTGTGAAGCCAAAAAAGCCAGCCAGTGGAATAAGACAAGGTTATCCACTTTCTGACAGTTTGTTCATCTCTTTTGTAAATGTACTCACGAAGTGTTTTACAGAAGGAGTTGAGAATGAAGAATTCATTATTTCAAGCTGAGGGGTGTTATCAGGTAAATTTCACATGTCATGTTTGCTAATGATCTCATGGTATTTCACAAATTATTGGTGGAGAATCTGGTTTGGCTCAAGAATACGTTAGACATGAATAGCAGGGCCTTGGGTCAGACAATGAATCTTACAGGCTATGGTTTTTGGGATGTGATCATATTGAAGAATATTTGATCCTTCAATAAGAATTTTTAGTGTCCATTAAAGGAAAAAGTCTGCAGATTCTGGGAGAGCCAAATTGTCCGAACGAGGCCCACACTAATTGACTAAGGTGGTATTTTAACAAAGATGCAGCATAAACTAGATTTATGGAAAACCATGCATATTTCCTTCGATAAAAGTGGAGCTGAGTCTCCAGGCTTTCGTGCTATGGTAGTGTCGGCGGAAATTCTGAGTCTCCTGGATTTCGTGTTATGGTAGTGCCGGCGGAACATCTGGTGAGGATGGTTGTTAAGATCATAAAATTCATGTGAGGAGGGACAAAAATGTCAGGCTTATAGATTGGGATTACGTGATTACGTCTGCAATCTAACGAATAGAGTAGGACTGAAACTAAGAATTGCAGAGATTTTTCCAGGTTCTCATTGCCAAGCAAGCAACTAAGATTTTTGACACTAGGTCTAATGGAATGAAATTAATGGTTAAAGCAAAAAATTCCAGTGGTCAAGGACAAGGTTCATGGAAAAGTTAAAATTGCTCCCTGGAATTGGAAGGCGCTTATGGATGGTGGTAGCAATATGCAAGAGCAAGACATTGCGATGGAAAACTGGTGATGGTAGAGGAGTTGGGATTTGCTTTGATCCTTGGGTAAGGGAGTGACCTTTAATTTTCTACTCAATAGTAGTTGATAATGAAGCTACAAATCAAATGATAGGTAGGTAGAAATTCTCCTAAGGAAGACTCCGGTCTTGTGGAACGAGGATGCCTTTGAATGTCTGCCTGCTCATCTTCTTTTAGAGATTTGGCATGTTAACTGGAGATGAGGATATTGCAGCTTGGATTGATGGAAAGGACGACCACTATATTGTCAAAGAAGCCTACAGGAAATTAGTTTAATTTATAATGGATGCAAAGGAGACAAAATTGGTGGCAGAAATGATTTGGGCAAGCCGAGTTTGGTGGGTTTCGTAGAAGATGGTCAAGGGTGTGTTACCGACATGAATTCTTCTGCACAACCAGCACACTAATTTGCCATCTCAGCTTTGTCAAATGTGTGAAATAACGGTATGAGTGAGTCTTCGCATCACCTCTTTGTTCCTTGTGAGTCAAAAAAAAAAGGTTTTGGAATATCATTGAAAGTTGTGCAGGATTTAAAGTTATGCCGTATTGTTTGGACAACTTGATTGTTAAGATAAATCAGAGAGAGAAATAAAGACAATACTGAATATTGAATTGAGTTTAACCAAGTACAATACCACCTATATATAGGAGGTGAACAAATATCAAAACAACTCTACCACCAATATGGGACTATAATATCTAACACCCCCTCTCAAACTCACGATGGGTCAAATAATGTGAGTTTGCCTACTAAGTGTCGAAATCTCTGAACTGTGTGGGATTTGGTGAAGAAGTCTGCAGTCTGCTGGGAAGAGGTAACATAATGGAGAGAGATGGTCCCTGCCTCAAAACGCTCACAAACATAATGACAATCAATTTCAATATGCTTCGTTCGCTCATGAAAGACCGGGTTGTTTGCAATATGCAATGCACTCCGGTTATCACAATAAAGTGGAGTAGCTCCTGTAAGGGTAACACCCATATCTGATAACAACCAACGAGCATGAACAATCTCTCTAGTAGTAGCTGCCATTGCTCTGTACTCAGCCTCTGTGGAAGAACATGCAACAACTGCCTGTTTCTTGCTCCTCCATGAGATCAGCGAATCACCAAAAAATAGACAGAAACCTGTGGTAGACCTTCTGGTAGTCGGATCCTCTGCCCAATCTGAATCAGAATATGCACTGAGCTCTAGTTTGGATGTAGAAGGCATGAATAATGAGCGAGTGATAGTGCCCCTAAGATATCTGAGGATCCGAAGAAGAGCACCGTAGTGAACTGATGTAGGAGCAGAAACAAACTGGCTGACAATACTAACTGCATGAGCAATATCGGGCCTGGTCATGCATAAATAGACAAGCTGTCCAACAATCTGCCTGTATCTAGTGGGATCAGGAAGGAGCTCACCATCTGTAGGACGAAGCTTCACATGAAGCTCTAAGGGTGTATCAGCCGATCGACTGTCAGAGAGGCATGCAGCGGAAATAATATCTGATGTGTATTTCTGCTGAGAAATAAGTGTCCCCTGAGATCCATGAGCAATCTCTAAACCCAGAAAGTAACGTAGCTTACCAAGGTCTTTCATATGAAACTGCTGGTGAAGGTATTTCTGGGTGGATGTAATGCCGGCAGAGTCATCCCCAGTAATGATCATATCATCAACATATAGTAATAGAATTACCCTCCCCTGCGGTGATGACCGCACAAACATAGAATGGTCCTGAGAACTCTGACTAAAACCAGCCTTGGTGATGACAAGGCGAAAACACTCAAACCAGGCTCGAGGGGCCTGCTTCAAACCATATATAGCCCGACGCAGTCGGCAAACATGACGAGGAGGAGTAGGGAGGCCAGGAGGAGGATCCATATAAACAACTTCAGATAAGGTACCATGAAGAAAAGCATTCTTCACATCCATCTGGTATAACGGCCAGCGGCTGATGGCTGCAACAGCAAGAAGGATGCGAACAGTAGTCATCTGTGCAACGGGAGCAAAAGTCTCATCATAGTCAATGCCATGCTCCTGAGTAAACCCTCGAGCTACTAGACGAGCCTTGTGCCGCTCAATAGATCCATCAGGTTGATATTTGACCTTGAAAATCCACTTGCAGCCAATAGGCTGAACGCCCTCTGGTAGAGGAACAACATCCCAGGTGCCAGTCTGATCAAATGCACTGAATTCCTCTGCAATGGCTTTCCTCCATTCAGGATATTGAATTGCGTCTTGATAGGTTCTGGGCTCACGTGTAGAGTGTATAGCAGTGAGATATGCATGAAACTGTGGTGGGTAGGAAGCTAGGGTGGCAAAACCAAACTGGTCAAAAGGACCAGTGGCATCAGGGGTATAACGTGCCGGAGGAATACCCGAAGTGGAATGGGTAGACTGACGAAGAGGTGGTGGACTGACAGGGTGTGGGGGTGAGGACGGTAGAGTAGGTGCATGTGTCAGTGGGGAAGTAGGTGGGATGGGTGCTGGTTGCTGTGGGGATGCAGGTGGAGGTTCGGTAGGGGGGCAACAGGTGTAAGGACTGCAGGAGATGTGAATGGAGCCAGAGGAGTGGGATCAAAAGGAATGTGGGAAGATAAAGTCGGTGGGCTAGCAACAATTGGGGAATCGAGAAATCTAGTATCCTCGGGGGGGGGTCAGGTAGTAAGGGGAGTCTTCCACAAAGGAGATATATCGAGAAATGTGGACACGACCCGTGGATGGATCGAAACAACGATAACCTTTGTGTTCAGGACTAAGACCTAAATGAACGCACTTAGCAGCACGAGCGGAGAGCTTCGTGCGCTCAGTAGGAGGGAGAAGGACGTAACAGGTACATCCAAAGGTACGGAGCATACTGTAGTCGGGAGGGGAATGATAAAGAGTCTCGTAAGGCGTCGTACCAGCTAGGGCAGACGAGGGAGTAATGTTGATGAGACTAACAGAGGTCATGATAGCTTCAGCCCAGAAGGAACGAGGAGCAGAAGAGGAGAGTAGAAGAGCGCGAGCCGTCTCAAGGATGTGACGATGCTTGCGTTCAGCTACACCATTCTGCTCATGTGTGTGAGGGCATGATTGCTGAAACAGGGTGTCGTGAGACTGAAGGATTGTTCTCATAGTGGTAAAAGTGTACTCAAGTGCACCGTCCAATCGAAAATTCTTAATGCGTACACCGAACTGAGTGTGAATCATGGTTGTAAAGACCCGGTAAATATCAGGTATCTCAGATCGCTGACGCATAAGAAAAATCCATGTATGTCTAGTGAAGTCATCGATGAAGGTAACATAATAGAGATAGCCTTTCCACGATGGTACGGGAGAGGGTCCCCATATGTCGGAATGAACAAGTTGAAAAGGATGGGTGGTTTCAGAAGTTCTTTTGTGACTAAAGGGTAGGGCAATGTGTTTGGCCAAATGACAACCCTGACAATCAGATAAATGTTTAAAAGTGAGAGAACCAAGGGCACCACTACGAGCTATAGTCTGAAGTCGTGATGCGCTAATATGACCTAAACGTCTGTGCCACAGATCAGCATCAGAGGAAACCGTACCGGCAAAACTAGAAGGAGATGGATGTGCACGAAGAAAATCTAGATAATATAGACGACCCTGACGACTAGCGCGCCCAAACTCTTCACCGGTGGAGGAATCAGTAATAGAACAACCTAAAGAGTCAAAGGTAACGACAAGACCACTATCGCACAACGCACTAATAGAAATAAGGTTTATGGATAAATGAGGAGCATAGAGAACATATGGTAATGTGAGAGTGGGAGAGTTAATTGTCCCTGAGTGTGTGATAAGAAGTGGTGAGCCATCAGCTGTGTGTAGAGATGGAGAGTGAGAGGAGAGTGTTGTGCAGGTGGTGAATAGTGTCTGATTACTAGTGAGATGATGTGATGCACCAGAATCTAAAATCCAGAACGAATTCATACCGGGAGTGGCAGAAAGTGCAGGAGCAGAGGAGCCAGCATTGATAGACTGACCCATGAGCTGTAGTTCCAGCTGAGTGAGGCGTTGCTGAGTATTAGCCCAAGCAGCAGGAGACGGCAAGGCCGAAGGGACGGGCATGGCCGAAGATGTGAGGGAAGAAGCATTGCGAGGAGAAACAAAACCATCGCTGCTATAACTGAGAGCACAATGTAGAGGGAGATGGTGCTGGTGCCTGGATCGGGGTAGGGGGTAGGGCGGTGCTACCGGTGGCGGAAGTAGAGGTGGAGTATGGTGATGGGTGATGTAAGGAGAAGGTAGAATGCCGGAGGAAGACTGCAAATGGTGCTGCTGCTTGTTGAATCTGGAGGAGGAACGTGTGGTGGTTGCATCGGGGAAGCCAGTGGAGCCGAAAATGTGTGGGAGAGACTGAGATGCCATTGTAGGACCTGTATATATATATATAATAATAAAAATAATAATAATAAATTTTTTTTTGTTTTTTTTTTCGATTTTTTTTTTTTGATTTTTTTTTTATTTTTTTTGACTTTTTTTTTTGACTTTTTTTTTACTTGTTTTTTTTTTTTTTTTTTTAATCAAGATATACAAATCCCAAAATTCAAAATATCTAGAGAGGACGATGCTTGGAGATCTGATCTAATACTTGGACGATGCTTGGAAATCCCAAAATCCAAAATATCAAGATCTGATCTGACGAAGTTGAAGTGAGGGATTTTGAAGATGACGATGCTTGGAGATCTGGATGTTGGAGATGCTGCTGGGTGGGTTGAAGATCTGGACTGGGGGAGATGATCGGCGCTCTGCAGTGCCGATGGATCTGGTTAGCAGTTGCCGATGGTGTGCAGTTGTGGGAGATCGGCAGGGAGATCGGCAGTTGTCGATGGATCTGGATGGGAGATCTGATGACGAAGTTGAAGGACGACGGATGACGGCGCTGGATGAACGAAGTTGAAGAAGAGTTTGCCGGAGAGGATCTGATGACGAAGAGGAAGATGAACGGCGTTGGATTTTTTTTTTTTTTTCGAACTAGGGTTTTGGAAAAAAAATTTTGTATAACTTTTGCAGTTGGAATTTGAGGATTTTGGATGGGGGAAATTTTTAAGAAAAGAAAATTTGGGTAACCTGGCTCTGATACCATGTTAAGATAAATCAGAGAGAGAAATGAAGACAATACTGAATATTGAATTGAGTTTAACCAAGTACAATACCACCTATATATAGGAGGTGAACAAATATCAAAACAACTCTACCACCAATATGGGACTATAATATCTAACATGATCAAGTGTGTGAAATAACTCCCGAGAAGGATTATTGAGTGTGTGGCAATGTGGGCAGTGAAAGGGCCACAATATGCTATTTCAAGGTTTAACAATGGAAGATAGGGTGGTTATGGACTTAGCACTACATGTTATTTCAGAGGCAAAGGAATGGATTCAGATTCAGTTAAGGATGTACCGATGTACCCATTAGAGTCTGGTTGGTGGTTCCAGAGAGGTTCTCTTCCAGTTAGCACCACTAAGAGTATCCACAATGGTTTGCTAAATTCCCATCTTTGCCACATTTTGGTAAAAACCCATCCACAACAGTTTCTCATTTTACTATTTTTTGAGAAAGTAGGAACAGTAGCTTCTCAAATTTGAAAAACAACTTGGCAATTCTCAAAATTTCGGGAACGGAATATGTTGTTCTATCAATATATTTTTTTAATTTTTATTTGATTGGACGATACAAGTTGTATCGTCCAAGGTTTTTTCTGAACTTTTTTTAATTGATCGGACAATACATGTTGTACCGTCCTAAAGAATTTTTTTAAAAAAAAAACACGAGATCGAACTGGCAACATGTCACGTCCAGAACCCAAAAATGATCAAACGGGACAACATATCCCGTTTGAGAATGTTGACCAGTTAGTGTTAATTTATCATGGTTTACTAACTTAATCATGGTTTCCTTTAAGTTAATAACTAATTAAAATACTAATGATCATTTAATAACTAATGCAATTTTAATCATCCTAAAAATTACCAAAATGCCTCTCGGACGGAACAACATATTTCGTCCAATAAACTTTTTTTATTATTTTTCCAAATTATGGCAAATAACCACTGCAACAAAAAGCTATTTTGCATTTTGCTATATTATAGCAATAACCATTCTGGATGCTATGGAGGATAATTTCTTTCACTAGACACTAGCTAGTTTGCTTGTGTGTGGTTTGGTAGTTGGGATTTATTTTCATGCATTTTGGATTTGGGTTTGTCTTTGTCGTATTTTCTTTCCCTGGTACCGTATGTCTGCCTCCCTGGCCTTCAAATTAAAAAGGATGAAGGGATGTGTATTTAAAAAGGAAATTGAGGAAAATGATAGGGAGTGAGCGAATGACAACGACTATTGTCGACGGGATTAGGAGGAAAGGAGTTATGGTAGGTGGAAGACGAGAAGATATTAGATATTTTATACAAGAGGAGAGGCAGAAAGATGTGTAATTGTGTATTGAAGAAGAAGAGAGAGAACCATGCTGGTGGGTTGATAAGAGAGAGAATGGGTTGAGAGGATGTATTAGAAAGGGTTTTCTTTCACCCTATAAGCTATCAGGAATCAGGAGTCTAACCTGATAAGTGCAAAATGATGTTAAGTGAAACATAAACGCTTTAACCATGGGGACTAATATGCAGTAGCTCAAAGGATTTGAAGAACATATATGAAAACTGGAAGGACCACCAAGCAGAAACCCCTTTATGATAAGTCTTGATTCTTCCCACATGCATGATTATCACAACATTAAGGAATAAATTGTTGTTTCTTAAGAAAATAAAGTTATGTAATTCCCAAGAAAGGGGAAATTGAAATGATCTTAGTAGTCATAATATGATACAAATTTTTAGAACGCATATAAAAGAATAGATTTGAAGTGATGGCATTTGAAATTGAGTGAAACAATGTTCTACAAATTTGAGAACAGCAAAAATCCACATATTTGAAGATCATACTCTCTAATGGGATACAGGGAAACCAAACCTTCATCAGAATCCACAACATTCATGCATGAAAATAAAATTTTAAAAAGAGAGTACTTGAATCGAACCCGTTTAAATTCTTTAGTACTATTTGGATACTGAACAACAGTTACATATACACCTTGCTCAAATTGCTCAACTACTTCTACCCCACGATTTTTATTTGTACTTTGGTGACCATTGTGTTGAGAGCTGCTCTCATCTTCTTTACGGTTTTGTACTGTTTCATACTGGATATCAGCAGTATCACCATTTTGCGTTCCATTGTCTTTCAACAACGATTCTGCAATATTAAGAACAGCTTTCAAATTAACAGCAACTTCTGGCGGAACTTTCTCAGCCATTTCCTTGAGCTTCATTAGAAAGAAGGAAAAAAGTTAATTGATAGTTCATTTTCTATGTACAACTCTTCTAGTTAAGTATGAAGAAAAATTACAAGTAGCAACAATTCAAATATTCATAAGAGTACAGTGTTCTAAATGGTGGCCGTCTCGGATGCCTAGGCGCTCAGATGAAGAAGAACAAACCGCCTTTGCCATAGGCGGTGGTCTAGACGGTCGGAGGCAATTAGGCTGCCGTCTTATTGAGGCATCTGTGGTGCCGATCCTGATGTCCAACGCCCAGACGTTTTCTATTTTTTTTAATACTATAAAATAACACACAAATAACACAAAAAAGATGAAGAGGTTGAATTTGAGTCCGATGACGAGAGAATTATGAATGTGGCGGATGGTGAATATGTAGACTTAGAAGATTAGGTAACTAGTAAGCGTAGTCAAGTTATTGTTGGACTTGAAACTATGAATTTCAAATTTAGGAATTTGGTAAAAGAGAACTATTATTAATCTATTATACTATGTATGAATCTTTAATAGTAGTGAAATTATTTTATTTTTTTTAGTATTATTGGTAATGAATTACACATATTACACATAAATAGCATACATTACACATATTACACATATTACACATATTGGCATATTGCACATATTACAACTGGACAATTGTTTTTTTAATTACACATATTGCACATATTACACATTAATTGCACGAGGAAGCTTTTTTATGCATAAACAGCCTTTAATTACACATATTATACAAGAACATGATGAATATTTGCAATTGGATTGCATAATTATACTTGAGATTGAAGAATATGGCTGAAATTAACTAAATCGGCAAAAAAAATTCAACCGCCTAGGTGCTGCCTAGGCCCCCTAGGCGCTAGGCGCCCCTTGACTGAACCGCCATCGTCGAACACCGTTTACAGCACTATAAGAGTATAACTAACAAGAACTAAGAAACAGAGGCACAATACAACAGACATAACATCACAAGAAAAATTGTACCTACTACAGTGAAATAGGAAGCATTGCTTCCAGACATACTAACGAAAAACCTAAGAAGCAGGAACACCGACATGCAGACATGGTCAAGATGTAACACGACACACCAACATGGAAATTTCTTGGTCCCTACAATGAAATAAAATGTCCCGTTGGATAAATGTGTCTGACAGAAGTGCCTGACATGACAGGGTGGCTACACAGAAGTTTCCTGCTTCCACAAAAATAGAGAATACAATATTTACCAGTGGCTATAAAAGTGCTCATCAGTATAGTCGAAGGCGTAAGGCGCAACGCAATTTCACTTCCCTGTAAAAAGTCTGAAGTGCATGCGCAATTTGAGTCGTACGGCTCACTTAACCGTGGCGCACTGTTACTTTTTGGGGTTTTTAAAATTTAAAAATAAGATTATATAAACAAGATAGCATCATAGCAACAAAATATATCATACAATCACCATATACCTAAAAAAAAGTAATCAAAGTGTATACAGAAAGTATCAAGGAAAATAAAGAAAAGTAATCTAGATGCACTACTCCAACAATTAAATAAAAAAGAAAGAAAAGTATAAAAAATGAAAAGAATGCACTACTTCAACAATTTAAATAAAAAAAAGAAAAGATATAAAACAAGGAAAAGAAGGAAACCGGAAAAGTATAAAAGACGATGTTGCTCTTGAGAGGGAGAAGGAGGATGTTGAGAGGTTGAAGAGGAGTGGAGACTAAGGAGGAGTGTCGCCGGCAAGCTGTTGTCCGCTGTCGCCACCATCTGGTGTCGCCGGCAAGCTGTTGTCTACTGTCGCCACCATCTGGAGTCGCCGTCGCTGCTGTTGAGAGGGAGTGAATAATGAGGAGTGGAGATGATTGAAGTTAGGGAGATGGAGATTGAGAATTGAAATTGGAGTTAGGGTTTGGAATTGGGGATGGAAAGTTGAAAAAGAATTTGGGGGTTACGGGATAGGAGATAGGGTTGAAGACGGGTATGTATAAAGGCTGAGCGAGCCTTTGCAAAGGCGCACCAAGGCGCGCGCCTCAGTGGCACTTTGAACAAAAGTGGAGGCTCAACCCAGGCTTAAGGCTCAAACAATTTTTACGCCTGAGCCTTGAGCCACAGGTGAACCTTCAGCTACACTGGTGCTCATCTTTTATGCTGGACCCCATTTAATAATTTGAAAATTCTAAGTTTAGCAAAGAAATACACATGACACAGAAACCAATGCACAACTTCATTCCGCATAGGCTGCAAGACTACCTAAGGCTTGGAACTATAAAAGTTGATGTCGCAGTAAGTAGTAGCGTATCTAGGTTGTAGTATTATGAAGCAAGTCCAAACATACACAAAGCCCAGAAGTTGAAATGACCAAACTGGAGTTCACAAGGAGAATAGTCTCAATTTGTCACCAATTTGTCACCAAAGTGCGCCAACAAACATTAAATATAGCATGAAAGTTTAAAACTCAAAAAAAATTTAAATAAATAAATCTATTTAATAAAACACAAAGAAAGCTATCTAGTGGCTCTCATTCAATCTCCCCAAAATCAAAGGCCCAGATCTAATCTTACAAAACACATTCCCCCCCTCCAAATCAAACCCCCAATTTTAAATACCCCCTCTCTTCCCGAAATACCCCCCTTCTCTCTCTCTCTCTCTCTCTCTCTCTCTCTCTCTCAATCTTCCAAAATCCATTATTCATTTACTCATTATTCATTAAAAAAGCCCCTTCGAATCTTCTTCCCCCCCTTCATCACTCTCTCTCCAATTCTCCGATGGCCGCCGAGTCTCCGTTCCGATCACCGGCCTTCCACCTCAAAAATCTCTCCTCCTACTCCCCCCGCTCACCTCGACCTCCCCTCTCCCGTGTCCATCGTTAGCTGGTCCGCTCGCGCCGCCGCCACCGAGTCCCACCCCCCACTTCCCTCCATCGACACCAAGGCGGCGCTACCATCACCGCCACATCAGGACGGAGGATCTCGATCCGTAGCCTCCATCGTCTGTCGAAACCGAGCCTCTGCAACCCTAAAAAAGGCGGTGATCGTAGCTAGGGTTTCGTCGGCGTGCTTGATATCGTTTTCAGTTATGGCAGCGGACAAGAACAAGGGTTGGACTCTCAATTCACTATAATGAGTACAGGTGAGGAGTTTGTGTTCTTGATTTGTAAATTAGGTTTCTTTAAAGGGGGTTTGTTGCAAAATTGTAAATTGTTCTTTTTAATAACTTTTTTTAGGTATTGTTTGAGTGTGAATGTAATTGGATTTGTGTACGCTGGATTTCAATCTTTTGCGGAGGTGCATCATATGGTTCATGTGAGGCATGGCCAATGGGGTATTATTTCGACTTCGACATGGATCAGGTGAGATGCTTTGCAGTTGTGATCTCTTCGTCGGCATTGCCGTACAAGAGGACTCTACCGAGCTGGCTCAATATCTCGGCCCAAGATGTGAGTATCTGACATTACATGTTTCGAGTTTAGTTTTCTAAGATTGGATTTGATGGATTTGGTATATTTGTTTGATTTTTTTAGGTCGTTGAGAGCATCTGCAAGTTTGCGAAGACGGGGCTTACGCCGTCAGAGATCGGTGACATTCTTCGAGATTCTCATGGCACTGCACAGGTCAAGAGCGTCACGGGAAGCAAGATTCTTAGGATCTTGAAAGTGCATGGTATTACTCTGTCTTTGTCTATGCTTTGAGCTATGTTTATATGAAATTGGTGGTTTATGATTTTGGAATTAAGTCGCATAAACATGTGTATTAGAGCGTTAGTAACCAAGCTTATGAAATTCTTACCCTACAAACCTCAGGGTCCATTTATCTTTCAATTAGTAGAAACTGAATTTGATTTATGTGTATGTGGTTTATGAAATTTAAGTTAGGTAGAAGAAGAATTTAGATAATTGGAGGTTATCAAAATGATGCCGCAGTACCAGCCAAGTACAATCTGGAATCAATTCCCGGATTTTAAAAGCCTCATGGCCCTCTTTTTTTGTTTTTGTATTCTATGTTTTCTGCCAGTCTAAATGGACAAGAAATGACATTGGTCATTATTTGAATGTTGTAATAAGACTAACAGATGAAGTAAACTTCTTGACCAGATATATGGGTTATTAAGAGAACATGTGGGAATGCAACTGTTGGACTTTGTCTTGACAATTTTGGTTGATTTTTTGTTGTTTCCAAGTTGCTATACACAAGAAAACATGTCGTAGGCACATATCCACGGGCAAACCTAGTAAATAAATAAACCACACTTGCATACTATATCATTCACTGAGTTGTAACATATAATCTTAAGTCAAAGAAGATCATAGAAAAGATCTTTTTGTTTTAAAAAAAAGTCATGGATAAAACAAAAACAATAAATTTATTGCACAAAGCAAAAGCTAAGATTACCTGGGCTTCTATTGATTTGATGTATTTTGCTATTGTAATTGCATTTGGTAGATTCGTCTACAGCTACAGAAGTGACCTCTTGATCTTTCTTTTCAGACTTTTTCTTCGCTACTTCTTGATCTTCACATTTAATTTTCAAACTTTTAACCTAGTAGACACCGCATAAACGAATGAAATAAAGGCAAACCAGACGAATTTATAGTCAAACTATAAAGGAATAACACCCAACCCACCTGAGCTTGCAACTTGATGACCTCCTTATCAAGTAGTTCATTAGTCACCTTGAGGCTGTCAATGATACTTCCAGAAAATACAGGAGGGCTTTGCTTTCTAGCACGTGGAGATAAAGGTTTGACAGTAGCAGTGGGCAGAGGAGGAGGCATTGGTGCAACCGTTGGTTTAAGTGCAGTTTGAAGTGCACTCAATGAGCTGGGAAAAGTAAGATCTTTGAGCTGCAATAGAGTGAATATGGAAATCTTTCGCAACATTTCTCCCTTGTCTGATATCTCCAAAATTGACTGGTCCAGTATTAGGAAAAAATAGAATCTTTGAAGATCTTGTATCCCTACCATCAAAGTTTTCCCAGATATCAACTGATCGGCGAGCAGTCATATTTCTTTTATTCACAGCTGAGGAAATGGCTAACTCTGAGGCTTTTAATTTTGCAAAACAAGAATCACATACTCGGTGTGGTTTGCCAGGAGTTGGAGCCAGTGCTGCCTTCAAAAGTTTTCGGGAGCTACAATTATGACAGTGTACTAATCCACAATTATAACAATTATGCCTCTTTCTCGTAAACCCAAATGCTTGCCGACACCCTGAACAAACTGATTGGTCTGAACCAGACACCCACTTGTGAATACAAATGCATGAGGTAAAGTTTGAGCCACACGAAATACTTTTGACATGCCTATCTTTTAAAGCTTCAACAAGAGTAGGTGTCTTCCTATCAATATCTCCATGACCCAATCTTCCATTAGCACCACTTCCCCATGTGTAAACTTCACTTCGTGAAGTCAGAACGGCAACATGATGAGCTCCACATGCGATCTCTTCAATTAACTCACCCGAGAGTCTGTCTTGAACTACACAAGGTAATTTACCATCAGATTGAGGATTTCCAATTTGACCATTTGTAGTACTCCCCCAAGTCAAAACATGACCCGAAGTTGTCAAAGCAACGGTATGATTGTGTCCACAGGCCAATTGATGGAAGTTATACTCAATAAGCGATGGGACACAAGTAGGAACTACTATACTTATCTCCATCACCCCATGTAAATAATTTTCTTGATATAACATTGACACCCGCCTGCCCTAAAACCTCAACAATTGCTGCTGTATGCCAAACTCCACAAGCAACCTTGACAGTTCTTAGCCCACTCAACGATTCAACTTCCCTAGGGTATAAAACACTCTCGCGATCTCCATGACCCAGAACACCAAATATTCCATCACCAAATGTAAACAATTTTCCATTCAAAGTAGTCAGCGCTGAGTGCCACGTGCCACATGCAACCAACAAAACTTGAACTCCTTCAAGAGAGCCTGAAACTCTCTTAGGTATCCAGTGACTGACATCGGTCCCATGCCCGAGAAGTCCTATGTTATAGGTTCCATCCCCCGAAGTAAATAAGTCCCCAGCAGTCGAAATAGCGCATGTGTGATACTCGCCACATGCAATCGTGTCCACATTACAAACTGTCATAGTGTCAACTAAACGAGGTCTACTCACATCTGAGTCAGTTCCATGACCAAGCCTACCACCGGATACCTCACCCCATGTAAATACCTCACCTTGCCTAGTAACAAGAACAGCGTGCCTAAAACCACAAGCAATATGATGAACATCTAAAACTATGTTAGATTCTAAAGGTTTTGGTAGCAGGGTGTCAGTTTTAGAACACAACGAGTTAATGTGTCCATCTGGATAAATCCCATCGCACCAAACCTCTCCCCAAACATACACATCACCTAGGGATTCAATATCGTCATGACCGGAACCTTGACTAGAACAACTGGGGGCACTAGAAACACTGACTCTACCTACGTCCCCGTTACTTGTTCTTAGCATAATTGCATTGTCTGATCCTACATCTGACCCAATCGTGAAGAAGGAAGGCACACGTGAAACTGAGTTTTTTGAGTTGTTTTCACGAGAAATAGTTGATGCAAAATCTAGTGCTGCGCCATAACATGATCCATCCTGAAAAAAGTAAGATTGTTACTCCGCAACTATTTGAATAGTTAGAAACTTAAAAGCTACTGATACGTTTAACCAAAAGCTATAACTTACATCAGAAACAGATATTCTATCACTCTGCCCTTCCCCTCTAGAACGTTTGTAGGCTCCAGTAGGAATCAATCCACTAAGACCACCAAACCAAACCTCTAATTCTGCTTGATCTTTGCAAATCTGTGCAGTATAAGAAAACGAGATAAGTAGACAAACAATGAGAATTAGATATAGGGACGGAAAAGGGCTTACTGACCAGATCAAGTGAACGTGCGCCATTATTATAGATTAAAGAAAATGATAAATAATCTTTTTCAGGGCGCAAATATCTCCTGAAAACTGCCTGTATAAATATTGAAAAGCAGTGAATAAGATACTAACATAATAATAACTTGTGATATATATAGGGAAACCTTCAAGAGAACTCTGAGCTCCCGATGAGGTCGGAGAGCCCAAGGTTCTCTCCTTCATAATGAAGACATCCTATGACCGATCTGAATAGTTTTTGTTAGAGAACAGTCTTTTGAAATCCGTTTGCCGTAACATTAAGAAATTGTACGACTAAAATATTGTTAACTTTTATAAAACAATATGATGCAAGGGCCAATGAAGTTCAAATACCTCGATCTCGCATGATCAGACTATATTAGGTATTTAGAACAAGATGAACGGTTTGGATCGTTCATAGGATGGCCCCACCATGGCAAATTCTCACCTTAGGGAGCACTGTAGGCTCTCTTCGAGAGCCTTACACAGATATATGGGTTTACCAGGAATGAGGTGCCACCATACATAGCACATTAATGTGGCGGTTGAATAAGTAAACAAAAACATGATCCACATCGTCTGAAGTGATCTGAAACATAAAATATATGGTGATGTAAAATCACTAGGCTTACACATGTTTTGCCCATTTATCATGTGGTTAAAAAAATAAACAGTTTTTCAACAATAGAACAAATGCTATCACTTAATGTATGGGAAAAACATCTTCGGCCCGATATATGTTTTATGATATGTACAACACTTTAATCTAGATCGAGCTTTTCTTTTTCTTCCTTATTCAACTGCCACCTTATGGTGCTATGTAAGTAGCACCTCATTCCCATTAAACCCTACTAGTTACAAAGCGTGTGCGATGCACGTGAGTTTTTAAAATTTGAGTTGACGTAGATATGAAATGTGTGGCTGGGATTTTAATTTGGTAGCTCCAACTTAAATATGTGTGGTTGAGATTGATTTGAGTGGGTTGATCATCCACACTGAGCACAATCCCATCTCTTTGGTTACAAGATACTAGTATAATGCACGTGCGATGCACGTCTATAAAGGTGTGTAGAATTTTGAGGAAGGGGCAGGTTACCGAAGAGGTTGCATGCATGCATGCATGTAGACAGGCATGTACAATTTATTCTTTTTGATATTTGTATGCATGTGTTAGACCTAATGGCTTTGATAGGAGGAAACTTTATTATGAATAAATTGTGCATGCAAGTACATGCAAATCTATACTATTAATTATTTTACCAAATCTATGCAGACATGCAAATCTATGCATGTTAATTATTTTTCCAATTCATGCAAATTACATATTTGACCTCCGATATTAACCCTATATTTTTTTTAGCCTTTTATGTTTATGAGGGTATGATGGTAAAAAGCCGCAAAAATGAGGCTTTGCTTAATAATAGTATAGATATTTATAGAGATATATACATAGCTAAAAAGTGAAACTTACAGTCCTTTGTCCAGGAATAATTCGAGACACAGAAGCTAACTTAAGACTCCTTTCTTTCTTATGCGAAAACCAGATCAAAGTTGTTTCATCCTGTAGAAAAGCTGAGATTAGGAAACTAAATTAAATATCATCCTCTTCATAGGAAGGGATACAAAAAAGGGAGGGGGCAAAGAAGAAGAAGAAAGAGCAAGGGTGTGTGTGTGAGAGAGAGAAGGGGAGAGAACCCATAGGCGTCCATTTGTAGTGAAGCCGCTAGGATAGAAGTGGATTGATTTGAGTTAACAAGATATTCAATAAGCCTTCACCAACAACATATGAGTTATCCAAATGGAAATTTCATGATCCTCGAATAGTACTTTCATGATCCTCGAATTGTACTTTATCATATATATATATATATATATATATATATATATATATATATATATATATATATATATATATATTCCCCTTCGGTTTCTCACTACTTTTTGTGAGCACTCCATGAGCACTCACGAAGTAGAGCACCTATGAAAAATCTGAACCACTCATATTGTTCTATATACCTAAGATAGCCTAAAAATAAAAAATCAAGTAATTTGAAGTTCATTTGTCCATCCATCATGCTGTTAGAATTTTCAGCCATAAAATTTTGTGATGATGTAAATCATGGGCAAATGAACTTCAAATTACTTGATTTTTTATTTTTAGGCTATCTTAAGCATATAGAACAATATGAGCAGTTCGAATTTTTCATAGGTGCTCTATTTCGTGAGTGCTCACGGAGTGCTCACCAAAGTAGTGTGCAATCGAAGATTTGTCTATATATATATATATATATATATATATATATAGCTGCCCACATTGGGAAGAGAGGAATTTTCTAACATCCCTAATTAATTCCGTCTAAGGCCGGAAACGAACATGTGACCTCTCACTTAAGAGAGAAGTCTTGCCAACTACACTACAAGAGATTAAGAAGGAACAAAAAGTAATACATTTTAAGAAGAACTGACTCGTTTAATAGCGCGGCACTAACAAACCAATATACAAAATTTTAAATTTTCCAATACACACACACACACACACACATATCAATCCGGTGTGAACAATTCTCACTATAGGCAAGTTTAGTCATCACATGGAATAACTGTTAGTGTAGGTGCCCTAGAGACAATACATTAGAGTTTTAGAAACGCTATTATGTCATTATGTTTTAGTGATTATTAAAATATAAGTTTATTATGTCTTTATTTACTGCGTTATAAATGTTAGCATAATAAATGTCCTTAGAATATGATACAAATTATATAGATTCAAATATGAGATTTGAACATGAGATTATATATGTTAAGAGTATCATATTCTTAATGTCCCTAGTCGAGTATTATTATTATAAGGACAATAATAATACATCGAGACTAGTATGTTGATTGACTGATGACCATATCTCATTGGTCATTAGTATAGAGATGCTAAAGTCAATGCATAGGTACATGTAAGAGTACAGTGTACTGAACTGACCCACCGTGAGATTCTACATGGAAGATTATAAATAGTGTCATAAGAAATCTCACAGTGATAATGGTGTAATGATCCTTAGACCTGAAATCATTATAGTTCTACATGAGAATTAATATACTTTGATTTCATCAAAAGTTATCTTTAACCGGGTAATGATAAAGATGGTTGTTGGGTATATTATGAATCATGTGAGAGATATGAATGATCTAGATGGGATTTAACCCTCCTATTTATAGGAGTGATATTATTGGCCTCTTGTTTGAGTGAGACTATGAAATGCATGGCCATGCTCAAATATTGATTTGTTTGAATAGTCTACTCATCGATCAAGAAAATAAAGATTAAATTATGAAGAGGATGACACAAACCATGCCTCAAGTTTAATCTATAATATCAAGGTTAAAAGGATTATATTACATGGAACATTAGTCACGAAAGGTTTAATCGAATCACCGATTTATTATTATTACTTGGGTAGCAATGATGTATTACTAGATGCCGCTCATTGTTTATAATTTTATTGAATAATAAAATTATTGCCAACGTAATAATAACCTACAGGGTCACACACAAGAACGCTTGAAGGAGATTTAATTTAAATTAAATAGTAATTCGATTTTATTTATAATATTAATTAAGTGAGACTTAATTAATTAATTAAATAGAATTTCAAATTTACTAATTATTAGAATTAGAATTATATTAGAATATTAATTAAGTTCGACTTAATTAATTATTTAATTAAGAATTCTAATTTTAATAAAAGCCCAATGGGATTGGGCTTTAGAAAACAGATTTTTCTCTCTATATAAACATCTTAAACTCTCAAAATTAGGGTGAGAGGTTCAAGAGAAAAACCCTAGCCGTTTGAGAGATGAAGATGGAGATAGAGAGAAGTTGGTTTTCGGATGCTAGTACATCGCTCCTTCAAAGATCAAGCGTTCGTGTGGATACCGGTAGAGCGTAGATTGCGAGAGCGGGATGCGTGGTGATTCAAGAAGCTTGGACCTCTTTAATTCTCCCTTATTAAATTGTTAAAGCTTCTTAAGGTATTTATTCTTAATCTCCGAATTAAATCTTGTGTTTTCGCATGGATCCTGCGGAGGGTTTCGATTTTTATTTATTTTTCACGCTTATTCCGCTGCGTTTATGTGCTCGAAACCCTTCAATAACATGGCTAAATTAGTTTTAAAATGTAAACTCAAGTCATTTGAAATTCATTTGTCCATGCATCATGTCATTCTAAATATAACAATATTCAACCATACAGTTTGTAACACAATACTGCTTGGGCAAACAAATCTCAAATGATTTGATGTCTCATTCTTAAAGTAATTTAGTCATGTAGACCAAAATTAATGGTTTAGATCTTTCAGGTAATGTCCCTAAAAAATTTCTCTCATGGTTCTCACCAATGGAATTCTCCACAGATTATGTCCTTGTGTGTGTGTGTGTGTGTGTGTATAGGGGAGTGATCCCCGAAGATCTAGTCTTATACGTTAATTTAAGATCCAATACCCGCTAAGCTATTAGAGCCGTTGGATATGAGATTTCTAAGATTTGACGGCTCTTATAGCTTCACTTAAATATAAGCGAAAAAAACCAAGAAAAACTCGGTCTGGTCCATTTTACTCCCCTAATTTAAAAAAGCCCTTTTCTATCTTTTGCTTTGCTTTTTCTCTGTCTCTCGCAGCCCACCGCTGCCACCACCGCCATCTCCACCACCATTGCCACCTCCACAGCCTCCTGTCTCCCCCTCCACCGATCGTTGCTGCCGCCTCCAGATTCTTCCCCTCCAACTGAATATGGAAAAAGTTCGGTTTTTTTCTTTATTTTTGAGTTTTTTTGGGTTTTTTCTGCCTGATGCTTTCCAATTCTATCAGATGGTCTTCAGATCTGGATCCTAAACTAAGGTATTAGACCAAATCTTAAAGGATCACTCCCGTATATATATGTATATATATATATATAAAAATTCCAAAATAATAAATTGAAGTGGGTCTGTAGTATCGCGTCAGATATGTTTTTTACACAAGTTTCCTACTTGTATGACACGACAAGGCTTCCAAGTACAAGTATGCATGATTCACAGAAAATAGTTTTTGTACACATTAAAATGTGCTCAACAAAAATTGTAACTTACACATGAAACTCTGAATGGGCAAACCTTCGGCTTTCCTTTCCGACTATATTTAATTAGCTGGGATCCTTTCTTCAATGCAAGAAGGGCCTTCAAATTAGACAAGCAAACATTTGAATAAGTAAAGAAAGTCCATTAATGCCAATTCCAGAGCACACCTAAAAAAAGTACACACTAGAAGAGGCTGGAACTTGTTTTTTCATCCAGAAGACAATAAAAGATGCTATTAATTCAAAAGGGTACATGATGTGTCTAATTTATATACAATTATTTGTACTCATTTACCTATTAAAATGGCTTGTTTTCGCTGATATTGTCTTTAATTCATCTTATTTCTATAAGATTTCATTTAATTAATAATTTTTGAAGAAATAATATTTTTGATGCAAAAAGTAAAGAATTGGTGAAAAAATCAACAAAGTAAAATAAGTGATTTATAAATTTTTATTGTTTTGTTGAGTTAAAATTGCGACAAATAATGTTTAAAAGGATTTTTATACGCTAATATGATTTATAGTTAGTTTAATTAATTTTAAACTAATTAATTTATTTTATTTAAAAATCCTAATTTCTGGTATTATTTTGTATATGCAGCAGCACGTGGTTGGCAGAAAAGGCAGAAAAGAAGGAAAGAGAAACAAATAAAATTCTACATTAAAAAGGAAGAAAATAAAGGAAGAAGAAGGACTATTCTGTAAAAAAGCGCAACCCTAGTTGTTCTCCCGGTTCTCTATAAGAAGAAGCAAAGAAGAGAGAAGAAAGGAGGAGGTGACGGCTCATTATTCACAAAAGAAATATATACACATTAATAAACAGAGAGAGAGAGAGATTACTCTCAATCTCTCTCTGCTTTAACTTGCGGCACAGAAGCCAAGAAGAAGCAGAAGGCTGGGCTCCACACGCATGTGCAGACGACGCGACGCGACGTGACCCGCCCCGAGTCTGACGTGGCCAGCTGGTCTCCATCCCCTGCGCGCACGTGAACCAGGCGCACCCAGAGCTGACGTGGCGTGTAGCAGGTGGGACCCACAGACAGGACGTGACAGGTTCTGATTGGGCTGTTGCTGCTGACGGCACGGTTCCCGAGGTCCTGACGTGACAGCCTCTGGTTTTGGGACACGCGGCCCGACAACGGCAGTGTGACAGACTGATACGTTGATTGACGGCGCGTGACAGCAACACTTTTAGCTCCGACTTTTGAGACAGAAAAGGGGTTTGAATTAAATTTTATATTCTTTTGTATCTTTTCTTCTCTATATTTTTTTGATGCAATCCCAAACAAATATGAACTGAATTTATTGTTCTAGAGGCTAAGGTGTAGCCAAGTTTTGTAGAACACAAATTTTAATTTATTGTTATTACTCTATTTTTCCTGGTTGTGTTTTAATTTTTATTATTTATGCGTACAACATGGTGGATAGACATTTGTATGATCGTTTAAATCATAAAGAGACCGAATAGGTGATTTGTGATTAATAAAAATTAAGACCGTATATTGGAGGACGTGACCATTAAGAAATCCAATTTCTCAATTAATAATTTGGTGGATAGACGAATGATTAATTGAGAATAATTTTTAGACTACGTTGATAGAGTGGTTAATATCTTCAGGATTTTGGTCGACAATTGGGAAAGATAATATTTTTATTTATAAGGAATTATAATTCGTGTGTGTGATAAACGATGTGAACCAAGAGCCCTAGAACTAATTTTACCATTAAACAAATTACAAGAGCTTCAAAGTTTCACAGCCCTCTCCCTCTTCACCAATTTAGTTAGATTTAATTAGAATAATTTAATTTAGTTATTTTATCCTTCATCAAATTCGATCTTCCAAATAGTGATTCATCTAGCGATATCGGTACTCAATAAAATATCTAGTCCCTGTGGGTTCGACACTCTACTCATCTATCTATATTACTTGTGCGATTTTGTACACTTGCAAATATCAACATCAGTACATGCTATTAATTCAAATGGGTACAGACTATCATATTTTTGACCATTCATAGATCACAAGAATCTATATAATAGAAGCAGGAGAATGATTCTAAGTTGGTGTAGGTAAAGTTAAATCTTAGTATGGTCCATTTGGTCACTTGCATCATAGATCTTAATTTAAGAATCACTTATTTGCAGCTACAAAATATATTATTTGGTCCTTTGAAATCATGAGAATTGAATTTATTTACAGATAAACAACTTCTAAAATGACAAGCAACATCATATGAGTCCTTAAAGAATGATAGATTTATCACACATTTTAAAAAGAGATTCCAGTAAAATAGAAGATAGGTTTAGTTACAGACCAATCAATTATAACAACGAAATGAATGTATTAGCCTCAAAATACATATTTACAATTGTCATCAAACAAATCAACGATTGTATAGTATTTATAGTTTGTGGTATTTTATATACCTAAAAATAAAATTGCAACACAAGAAAGTGTGAAAACAAAAACCTCCAAGGTTTGTTTGGAAACAGAAGTATGTGGAGGTATATAAGATATCTAGTTTATTCGACTTACGGTCTATTTCAGTACTTTTCTGGAGGTAACAAGCCTTCAAGTATCTCAACTTTTTAGGCCCAAAGAGGTGTCTCAACTCCAGAAGGAAAAAAAAAGGAGGGGGGGGGGGGGGGGGGGATGTTACTTTCTACCAATATGTATCATTCAAGCGTCGAAGGATGCATGATGCCTGTAGGTTGTGTGAAGATATATTGTAGGTACCCTAACTTGTTCCCAAGCAGGGCCGAGCCTATGGAGCGGCGAAAAAGGCGGCTACCTGGGCCCCCAAATTTTGGCCATTTTTAAGAGCCCCCAAAATTATTTTTTAACCTACATATGTCGGTTTTTTAGGAACTAGAATGATTTAGTGCACATTTAATATGTCAACATTAGTGTTTATAACTAACATAAAAGAGCAGAAAAAATTGGCCCTGCACAAGGCCCTGGGAGCTTAGAGCATGGTTAAAATAAACACAAATAAAAAAAACATGTGGGCCCCCTTCATTTCCCTCTCTCACTCACGCCTATGTGGAGAATTAAGCACACAAAAAACCCTAACCCTTGCAAGCAACTCTTCACCCTTATATATATATATATATATATATATATATATATATAGGGAAAGGATCCGTTGCACACTACTTTGGTGCTCACCGCGTGAACACTACGCCTTCGGGCGTTCATATCGAAAATCCGAACCGTTCACATTGATCTACACATCTAAATTAGTCTAAATATATAAAATCAAATCATTTGAAATTCATTTGCCCATCCATCATGTGACTACAAAAACAATGAATTTCAGCAATACAATTTTGTAACACTTCAATGAATGGGCAAATGAATTTCAAATGATTTGATTTTATATATTTAGACTAATTTAGATGTGTAGATCAATGTGAACGGTTCGGATTTTCGATATGAACGCCCGAAGGCGTAGTGTTCACGCGGTGAGCACCAAAGTAGTGTGCAACGGATCCTTTCCCTATATATATATATATATATATATATATATATATATATATATATATATATAGATATATATATATATATATATATATATATATATATAGATATGTTTGGGGGCTACATTTCGGGAATTCGCCTCGGGCCCCCATGAGCTCAGGGTCGGCCCTGTTCCCAAACAGGACCAAAATTGCTACAACAAAATTTGCCAACTTTAATTCAGAATGTTGTCTAATTGCCACAAAGTTCATAAACATAATTCTATTTTGTGGTGTATGAACCAATTTCATATATTGTGAACCACACCTAGATGGCTAAATTTGGAAGGAAAGTTAGCTTCGACGATCTACAATAATATGGAAAATAGCTCGAATAGATGCATTTGATGTCGGCCAGCTCAGTGTTACCTGGTTCTCCTATCCCCGATCCGAACAATGATCTGGATCTCTTAAACTAGCCATCTGCATACAGTTTTTTCCTTCCACACCATCAATATGAACACCTAATTCATTAACCCATCGCTTCTCTGCGAACTCTTCTCAATTCAACATTGAGTTTAATTTTACTCAACTCTTATATTTAGCATTAGAAGTAACTAAGATATTTATAGTCTAACTTTCCATCTATCTCTATTTCCACATATCTCTACTATTATAATGGGAGAAGGGGTTAGTGTCATTTGTCATCGTTTGTCATTTTGTCAACACGTGCAGCGCACGTGTTGACAAATTTTTTTTTTATCCTTTTCATTCCCCCTCCCCATTTTTCCATGTGCAACGCACGTGTATAATACTTGGTTTTTTTTCCCCTTTTCATTCCCCTCCACGTGCATCGCACGTGCATTATATATTTTTTTCCTGTCCTTTTCATTCCCCTCCACGTGCATCGCACGTGTTGGTTTTTTTTTTTCCCTTTTCATTCCCCTCCACGTGCATCGCACGTGCATGATAGTTTTTTTTTGGTCCTTTTCATTCCCTCCACGTGCATCGCACGTGCATGATACTAGTGTATATTACTCAAATGAATGCCCCAACTCACCATATGTACCCCTTTGGTACCACGTACAACTCAAGACATCATACTGTGAGCCTTAACTGTACCTCAAACCAAAACGTATTGCCAACCTAGTAACACTAGGCTAGCCTACATCCTATAAGCTACTTAAAAATTGCAACTCAGCAAATGCAATCTTTGAGATAGAGCCCTTGTTGGAAAACACACAAAATATATTATAACTAGCCACATTTTCCGATTTTCGAGATGGGGAAACAGGGGGGAAATAGGGAGTTGGGTACCTGCTCGATGTCACGATGCCCATAATTATGATCTGCCATTCCATCTCATCTGGGAATCCAACATCAAAACGAAGATTGTCAGCAAACCCTCCTCGGATTTGGTTCGAGATTCCATCGATAATAATCCTCCTTCCCTCTCATCAATTTAACAACTTTCTGATTCTTCTTCTCTTATCACACAATCATGCAATTTCCAGATCAAATCTCAACCTACATACATACATTGATGTAAATTAGCCAAAAAAGATTCTACTTTTAGGCTATTAAAAAATCACAGAACCGAGAGAGAGAGAGAGAGAGAGAGTGTGTGTGTTTTTGACTGACGAGAAGGAAGGAGTCGTTGGAGCAAAACCTCGCCGTCGGCGCATCCGATCGGAGCGGCAGAAAAATTTTTAAAAAATTTTCGGAAAGAACGAGAGAGGGAGAGGAAACGCTTTGTCCAGTAGGAAAGAGAAAGGGAAACCAAGTCAAGTGTAACTAGTAAATACACGGGCAATGCACGTCTAAATAATATTTTTTTATATTCTATTTATTTGTACTAGTTGGAATTTACCGTGCACCAAGTGCACGTGACTTGGTGCACATGAATGGTGAAAATTTTATCTAAACATACTTCCATTTAGCACACTTATATTCTTCAAACTACAAATTCGACGAAGTCAATCATCCTAAAAAGCTAACCATGGATTTCAAAATTACTCCAACAACAACAAGCTCATCGAAATCAAATTTGCGACAATTATCGAGAACCCAAGTTTAATCAATTAAAGCAAAATTTCAATCAAAACAAAGCAAAAATGGATCAAAATTCGAACGATGTAAAAGACAGATATATGCATAATAGTTTCATCTAAAACATAATTAAAAAAAGTTATTTAAAAAAGTAAATTAGTAAATCCTAATATGATATCATTGTATTTTTCATAAGATCAATTATCGCTTTCGACTTTAACTTTCTTGAGGTTAAAATTGCTTGTACTTTCTTATTCATCCTTTTTAATTTTGCATCCTATCAATATTCTCGTAGTTGTTCTTCCATATTGGACATCTTGTGATTTGATCAAAAACGTATACTCATCTCCAATGCAATTCTTGGTCCGTCTATTAAATTCTTCAATATTTTTTTCCTGCATATAAAAAGAATTAAGAAATTAGCTCTTAATTAATTGTAACACTATGAGAATAACATATTATACCTTATTCTTAATATCTTCCAGGTCTTTTGCGGAACAGCCAATGATGCACCTTGCTTCCTCATCAAATAAAGTCAATTCTGCCTCCGCACTTTTATCTTTTATTGTGATTTTGAATACATATCTGAAACATGTTATTCTTAGTTTTTTTTTAAATTAATTGTTTATTTTTTTTAATAATTAGATTGAAGAATGGAAATATGAGAAACTAACAATATGTTGTTTTGTATACCTTGGCTCATATTCAACATTACTCTTTTTACATTTTCGACAATAAGCTTCTTCATTTTTAACATTGACTTTTGTTGAACAGATTTTGCATGCAATGTACCATGAATCTCTAACGTCTTTGACACTTTTGATCATAATTTTGCAATAGTAGTATTTTGCCTTGAAATATGAAAAAAAAAATTAAAGTCATCAAAAAACTTATAGACATATATAGAATTGAATAAAATATTTAAAATAATTTCATTGTCCATAATACCTCCGAAGAATCTTCTTCTGTACAATAGAGAATGTAAGATAGTTTCACTTCTTCCACATCCATTACTTTTCTTTTGTTTATTTGTAAGGAATTACTTTTTAACAAAATTTCATTACATTTTATCCTGAAACAAACAAACAAAATTATGTTAAATGATACTCCAAAAGGCAATAGTTAAAGAATTAAATATACAAAATAAATTATACCATTCTTGAATTTTATATACTTCTGATTCATTGGGATTTATCTCTATTGTAGTGTTGTTTGTTGATGTGAGAGATAATCCTGTTTAAAAAAATCAATAATAAATAAATAAATAAAATATATAATAAAAAACATTATTAATTTTTATTGTATATAATTACCTCCACAGTTTGAGGTTTTTACAGAGGTAATTGCAATAATTAGCATGTTAGGTGATAATTCTTTCAGAGCTTTTCCTTCCTTGATTTCTAGTTCTCCCCATAATGTAAGTAAGATTAGTTTTGACCTTAAATTAAGACAAAACGTATGAATTACAAAACAATTATGTATATTATTATACAACTTAATTAATTGATATTACCTGAATCCTACAACTGTAAGATTTCGCTTCTCTACTTCATTACCATATTTTGAGTCCACCTTATCTACATCTCCTGCATTAATTACTGCTAAACAAAGATCTGTAGTTCAATGCAATTAGTATTTGATATCCTTTATATATATATATATATATATATATATATATATATATATATATATATATATATATATAATTTTTTACCTTTAAAGACAGTAGAAGATGTACTTTGCAATTTGTCTATAGTTGCAAATTTGTACCTATCTTTATGCATGATAAGATTTTTCTCAACTTCATCTACAACACTTCCCAACTTCAAAATGATGTCAAATTTATCGTTCATTGGGTTATATCTTTTGTCGACATTTTTTAGTACTCCATTAGAAATTAAGTAAGTTTTATGCTCCTCAAGCTTATAACGCTTCCACCGCTTCATTAAACATTATCGCCAGTATTCTAGTTCCCTAGAAAAGATGAAAATTAAGTATTAATAATTATTTATGTATGTATATGTATGAATATTTTAACAATATTTAAAGTATCTACCTCATCATCCATTAGTGCCACTTTCGAGATTTTTCTTCTGCCTTTACTATTTTTGCATTCTTTCAAACCATTATGTTTCGTAACCAATACTTTAATAGTCCACAATTGTTGATTTTCTTGCAAAGAATTGATAGAGGAGTAATCATTGTGGGATTTGTCCATTGATATATTTAATCTGCAAAAAATCAATTAATTAAGTTAATCTGCAAGGAATAGTAAAAGGGATATTTAAATGATGTGGCAGCAAAAAGAATATAACCAAAAATATTTTGGGTTGAGAGATAGAGAAAGATATGTTTCTGGAAAAGATATCCTTGGCAAAAATTTTAAATCACTTGAGACTAACATTGTAGTAAATCCATGCTTCAGTAAACCATATTTTCAACGCATCAAATCATTATCTATATAATAAAACACAAAGAAAGCTATCAAGTGGCTCTCCTTCAATCCCCCCAAAAATCAAAGGCCTAGATCTAACCTCACAAAACATATTTTCCCCCCAAAAGTTTCCCCCCAAAACTCAAATTCAAATCCCCCACTCAAAACAACTCCTATATTTATTTAATTATTTTTTGTTCTCTCTCTCTCTCCTTCCCTCCTCTATTCAAAAAATTAAGAAAATAAAAAATTTTAAAATTTTGTAAAATTAAAAATTAAAAAACTAAAAAATTTAAAAATTTAACAACTTTAAAAATAATTCAAAAAAACCATATAATATGTTTTTTGCTCTATGTTTTGCTACTTCAATTAATTTGCTAGACTTCCAAAACTATTTTATATGATCAAACAAGATGCACCGTGCTGAAGACGTACCGTAGGCACGTGTCAATGGGCAAACCTAGTATTCAATATAAAGTTAATGAATAGAAAGACCAAACCTTAGATATTGTTTTTTTAAATAACTTTTTTTAATTATGTTTTAGATGAAACTATTACGCATGTATCTCTCTTTTACATCGTTCGAATTTTGATCCTTTTTTTTTGTTTTGATTGAAATTCTGCTTTAATTGATTAAACTTGGGTTCTCGATAATTGCTTCAAATTTGATTTCGATGAGCTTGTTGTCGTTGGAGTAATTTTGAAATCCATGGTTAGCTTTTTAGGATATGATTGACTTCGTCGAATTTGTAGTTTGAAGAATATAAGTGTGCTAAATGGAAGTATGTTTAGATAAAATTTTCACCATTTATGTGCACCAAGTCACATGCACTTAGTGCACTGTAAATTTCAACTATCTTCAGTGTACCAAAATTGATTGAATAAAAGTCACTGAACCAAAATTGATTGAATGTCTGTATCCTAAATTCCTAACGTCCTTCGAATAACTATGCAATGGTAAAACAGAAGAAGATTATGATTATGCATGAATGCTAATGCTAGTAAGAAAACTAAAAACAAATGCTTTGTGTCATACATACCTCCTTTGATAGGTCAACATATAAGCATATTTGAACCAACAAGGAAGTTTCTCTCTAAAGAACCATGAAAACCAACCAATCGTAATTAACTAATCCCAAATACATCTTCGTAAAGTTACAAATTCTCAAGTCAAGCCAAAGTAAAGTTCTAATTACACAATCTAAGGTAGAAAAAATCTCACACTGCCTCATCTATACAATCTTCCTATACAGCTAAACCCGAAATGAAGTTTTCCTAAACACTTTGTCGAGGATTCCTGCGAATCCAAGATACCCAAGTCATATAAGTTAATCTTCAGTGTTATAAGTTACAATATAACTCAGTGGCCATACACAATTTCACATTCAGATCAAATTTAACACTTACCCTATTGTTCAAGCAAAAGCGAAGGTCAAAGGCTAAACCCATGATTTTGCATACTAACTAAAGGAAGTAACTACAACAAATTATTACCAAAAGAGAAGGAATTAGAAAAGTAAGAATTAGACTGTAAAGCAAAAGCAGTTGAATATAAGTGAGTAAACCTGAAAGACAGAAAGATAACCCTATTTGTATGTATTTAGTTGCATCCAAATTTATCCTCATTAATTAACATTGATATCCAATCTAACATATAACATCGCCAAAAATTATTGGATCCATATGCCCTTCTTCTCCAAATTGATGCCATAGTCACTCACATCTGTCTTAGACTTCAGAGGCATCATCGCTTATGGCTAATCAACCTCGATTTACTTAGAGAAGTAGGTGATGGTTTGTTTAGGAGAGAGACTAATTAAATTAGAGCACTTTATTATATTTTCGTGTAACTAATTGTGTTAGAATACCTCAATAACATTAATTTCATGCTATTAGAACACACAAAAATACCATTACTTTTCAATAAACTAATACTATTATAACACCTCAGGAGCTCCTCTTTGTTGTAAACAAACATAAAGTTGAAGAACACAAATTAATGAGACATAAAAATTAGAAACTACTTTAAAGACATCATGCTAGTTATAAACTTCAACTTTTTCTAATTTTTGTTCTCATCTTTATCTTTATATTTTCTAATTTTTGAGATAAACTTCAACTTTATCTCAAGTATATATTTATATGGAAATCCTGTAAACATGATGATACCAGCACAAAAATATATTTAAATACTGCAAAGAAGTATAGGATATGTAGTGTCAACTACGTTTTTTAAACAATACTATCTAACTCTTAACTTGTGTTTAACATGACGTGACACTTATAAATGAAAATCTCTGTTTTTTTTATTCTTTCCTAAACTGTTAGCCATTAAGAATTTCATGTCCAGATATTAGATTATTTTCACACCAAGTTGTATTCTGTGATCGGGGGCTTATTTGTATAGTGTTTCTTAATCCTACTTGAGTTTATGCAAATTTGGTACCTTCATGAATATTTTGTAGCCAGATTCGTTTGTCAATCCTTGTTACAGTGAAGGCCTTCCCCAGAGATGACCCAGCAAAGCCGTGCAAGCTCACAGCCTTCCTTGGGTACAAGGCTGGGATGACTCACATTGTGCGTGAAGTGGAGAAGCCAGGATCAACTAAGTGATCAATAATTAGATGTAATTTATTTATTCTTCTGTAATAACATTGGTTGTGAGCATTTCCAATTATGATTTCGTATTCTAACTTGTCTAGCTGTTATTATGGGTTATATATACACTAACGTAAGATTCATCCTATTACATCTATTTTCGTAGTTATGAACGGCTTGCACTCTGCAAATTGAATAATGATATATCCATTCACATCAAGTTTAGGCATAATTTTTTTTTATAAACATGCTATGTTCAGAAGCTCCTAATATTTAAAACTGTGGTTTACTGAATATAGCTATGGTGTTCTTATGTACTATGTTATTACAATGTAATATATTTTCCTGTCTCACTTTCTGCAATTGTTTTTTTATGTAATGTATGCACAGCAGTACCCTTTAGTCAAATATTTATCTGAATTAAGACATGCTATATTGCTATGATATGCTTGCTAACATTGTACTCTTATTTTATCATTGAATTTGGTTTTTAATCTACCAATTAGCTGCTATTATTTGTTGTCTGCATGATAAGCATGTCTCTTTTTTGTTGAAACTTGTCTAAGATTTTCTCTTTTGTCATTATTTTACTTGACATGTAGAACTCCACAAGAAGAAGACGTGCGAGGCTGTTACTATTACTGAAACTCCTCCCATGATTGTTGCTGGAGTTGTTGGCTATGTGAAGACTCCTCATGGCCTCCGGTCTCTCAGTACCGTGTGGGCTCAGCATTTCTGTGAGGAGGTAAGGAGGAGATTCTACAAGAACTGGTACAGATCCAAGAAGAAGGCATTCACTAAGTACTCAAAGAAGTTCGAGACTGAGGATGGGAAGAAGGATTTTGAGGCCCAACTTGATAAGATGAAGAAATATGCAACTGTGGTCCGTGTGTTGGCTCACACTTAGGTTCTTAGTTTCTCATATATGGCTCAACTCATAAATTTTCATGTTTGTCTTGTCACAGCACAGCTCTGTTTATGATTGATCTAAACACAATAATATAGTAGTTTAGCGTGGCATCAACTATTTTATCTCTGAAGTCAAGTAACTGTCATAGATTTCAATGGTCATGCGCTCTTTTATTTCTCAGGATTTCGATAGTATCTTTGAAGGCATTCACCAAGGATTATTCACATCAAGCACTCCACTATATGCTCAAATAATACTCTTATGTACCTTTTCTGCATTTTTGTCTAAACAAATTTTAGTATAAATTAGCAAAAAAATGTGAATTAGCACCCAAAAACAAACTTGTATATAGTTTTCGATCAGGGAATTAGATTCGATGGACTACCAAATGATATAATTTTTTTTTTTCCATCTAAGTTTTTATCTATCGTATTTCTGCTTTCAGATTAGGAAGATGAACGGTTTGAAACAGAAGAAAGCCCATTTGATGGAGCTCCAAGTGAATGGAGGCACAATTGCAGATAAGAGATTGCTTATAGCTTCTTCGAGAAGCAGGTCCCAGTCGATGCAGTATTCCAAAACGATGAGATGCTTGATATCATCGGTGTGACCAAGGGTAAGGGTTACGAAGGTGTCGTCACTCGTTGGGGTGTCGCTCGACTTCTTCGCATGACTCATAGAGGTCTCTATGTATGGAAAATGCAATAAATATTGCAAGAACAATTAAAAGCAGAGAAACAATCTAAAATTTGCAACGATTCGCCATGATATGAAGGAGGCGTGGTACATTGCAATAGCGGCTACAACATGGGTGTTATGGCTTGACAGAAATAATTTTTATTTTCGTGCTTCATGTAATAGTATTTCTGGTAATCTGACTCACATAATGCATCTAATCTCTTTTTGGACTACAGCTGCGACCACCGGGGCAAGAGGGATGATAGCCAAAGTGTTCCAGGTAGAGGAGTTTGACGATGAGGAGGTAGAGGTCGGGTCAACACTAGATTGAGGGACTGGCTGCACCAGTCATACAGTGCTTTTGCCAGCTGGGGTTTTGTTTCTCCCTACTGTACTCTCTGGTCGCTGGAGGTTGAGTAGTTAGACCCACCCCCCAGGGTTTGTTGGGGGTGTATGTTTGTTTTCTTGTATTTTTTCCTGCATCGTATCTTGTTTTGTACTGTTGTTTTCTCCCGGTACGCCGGGGTTGTTTTATTAACGTCTTATTAATGAAACAGGGTGGCTTTATTTCACCTTTTCCCTCAAAAAAAAAATATCAAGCGTATTTGCATTAAACAAGAATTCAGAATGTATAAAAATATATGTAGAAAAAGTGAAATTTCTCTTCGTAAATTTTACCTTTGATTGCTACACGAACAACCTAGCCTTCCGATTTGCGAACTTGTGATGAGACGAAACTTGCAATGAATTTGTCTAGCAATTTTATTGGGTATTTATAGCCTATAGGGGAACATTAACTTGAGGTGAATGTATATCTCTTATATCTAATTTTTAAATATGATCCTATCAATTGAATATGTGATGTATGATAATCTTAATTTGAATTTTTATTTATGGAGGTTTCGAGATCTTTTCAGAGGCAAAATCTGACAGTTGAATTAAGATCTAATGATCTAACAGTAATTGGCTTAAGTTGATTATACATCGACGGCTGAGATTGGCTCTTAAGAGTTCAAAATAGATGATGGGAAAATCCAGTAAAAGTGTATAGATACATAAAGAGAACTGTTTTCTTTCCAAACTGTTTCTTAAAAACTCATCTACTCAATATCATATATTAGGCCAAGGTAAAATTCAAATTTAGTTGGTCATATTGTGCTGTGCGTTCAAGAAGAAAAATTGTTACAATTCAAATTAAGTTAATCATATTATGCTATTTTTATAGGAGAGTAAATTGGCAAAAAAAAAAAGTTAGTGAAATTAGTAAAATAAATTTTTTATTGGTTGAAAACTTTAAACTATTTTTAATAGTAAATTTGTTAGTTCATTCAAATTTAAATTTGTTATCTTATTTATTAATAAAAACTTTAATAATGTATAAAAATTTAATGTGTAAAAGCTTATAACGCACAAACTATAAAAAGATAATCAAATAATCTTCTTAATTATCATATTTTAGGATATCTATATATCTTCCATTCTATCTCTATCTTATAACTATCTACATTTGAATGTAGATACCCTTAACAGTATAGTTTAGTCAATCTCATTTTCATTCATTTTACAATGATGCGAGTAGGTTAAAAGGAAAGCTGAGAAGTAGCAAGGAAGGAGCAGAGTATACGGTTAGGAAAATAGAGAAGCAACGGTTAGTATCTATGTTATAGGTTTACCTTAGTAAACTGGTTGTGGAAGACATCAACAGATTCTAACCTTATAGGAAACTTTACACCACATGAAGCAACAATATTCTGACTCTTAAAATCTTGATTAAAACTGTAGATGAGTTATTTAATTCTATTTTCCAAAAACAACAAAAACATGTTTCCTGCAAGCATGCCCATATCAATTTTATTGAGAATAACACCTTACCAAGAACTGTGGTTCACAGGAAATTTTTTGAGTAACTCAAGCATACTGCACAAAAAAATGTACACAACATCAGAAATTTGAAAAATCCTCAGTTACAATATATTCTCCTTGAATCTTGAGCAAAGGAATATCTTCCTTCCAAAACCAATAAAAACACTACAAAGCCTCCTATCCATATATGTACAATGACCAATTAAAACTCGCCCTGTTAACAAATAAAACAACAGCGAGAAATCTACTGGCAATTCCATAATTGAGCTTTTTACATAGAAAATACATATCTAACAGCAAACATTGACAAATTCATCTTCTTTTAACTCTTACTCAATTGAGTTTACTGAAAGGTTACTCTCTGCCAAAGGTAATGTGTAACTCCTGTTCCCGATTATACGGGCTATTTATTTTTTTCTTTGTATGTCTTTGATGTATTTTTTTTTCCCCTAATTATTGTATCTGGGCCTATGTCTTGTTGTGGACTTATTAGTTCCATTTATTTCTTTTATCATTATATTTCTTTGTGGCCCATCTGCACTCAAGCCCAACTCATTATCCTAGTGGGTATTGGGTCCTAGTCTGTACTACCCACAACCCATTCCCCTAACCAACCAAGACCAATTCTTCCACAATCCCACGATCTTCTCCCCACTCCCGTTACTCTCACTCCCGTTACTCTCTCCCCCGTTATCTCCCTCCCGTTACAACAATCTTTCCCTTCTCTGTTAAAACAACTCAACAAAAACAACAGACCAAAAAAAAACCCAACAAAACCAGAGAAAACAAACTCAACAGAAACCCATAACCTCACCTCTCTCCACACTCCCGCTCGTCCTCAACTCCTCCTCTAATCTTCGCCACACCCCACAGCACCACCACCTTTCACCTCCATCACCATTAACTCCATCGCCATTTCCGCACTCGCCTCCCTCGCCTCGACCACTGCCGTCACCACCGCCATCTCCAAACTCCGAACTCAAATCCATCACCACTCCGACACCTTCGCCACTCCATTATCATCCCCGAAACCCATCGCCAAACCGTCCCTCACCACCAAGCCACACCTCCATCGCCGTGAGCCGTCCTCCTCTGTTTCGAGCGCGAGACAGAGAGCCGCCGCCGCAGCTCTCTCGTCGGAGCTCCATCGTTGTGTCGCTTCCCGACCAACGTCGTCACCGCCGCTGTCCCTGAGTGCACACGCCGTCGTCCCTATCTCTCTCTCTCCCCCGTTTCGAAGCAGCGACGAAGAAGAAGAACGAAGAAGAAGAAGACGATCGGTTGGGTGGGATTGAATTTGGACCGTTCGATCACTTCAAGATCCGTGCCCTAATCGCTGTCCTGTGTTCAGCCATATTGGATCCCAGTTAGCTATTCCCTGTTTGGATTCGGATCTAGTGTGAAGAGAGGATCTGATTGGGCCCATTCCGCTGTTCTGTGTTCTACCCGCGCCAAATCCAGCTGCTGTGTTCGCTGTTTGTAGCTGATCCAGTGTACGGGAATCAACTCTTGTTGCTTGCTTTTGGAGTTCTTCGTACGTACTTCGCACGTACCTCTTGGGATTGTTCCCCGGGATACTGATCCCGTTATTCTTAACTATTTCGAATCGACTACTACAAAAAGGCAAGTCCACTTGAACAATTTTTATTTATTCTAGTTCAAGTTTAATTGATCTCTTATGCAAGTAGTTCCAAATTTAAATATCGTTAAACCCTGCTTTGTGTCCCGTCTTGTTAAAAGTATTGAGGGTTTACACGAGCTAACCCGACGTGCTCTTGACCTCCTTTATTATCCCTTGAGTCAAACCCAAACCTGGACATGCATATAATATAAATAATTAAATTATACGTGAGGAAAACATACCATGATTAAATACATGTTGTTTACATGAGAACTTGAGACTGGAACTTGACTATTAACTTGACTTGTTACTGGAGAAATACATTTGACTTGTTGACTTGGAAAAATTTACAATACTTGTTTTACATAGATTCTGATACATATGTGATCCAGTAATTTGATAACTACTCACTTGATGGATATAAACATGGTAGTCTCTTTATAAAAATTCTTGTTGCATGTATTGTTTGGTACAGAGGTTTCGACCCTGTAATTATGAGAACTAGCACACAGGATGTAAATGAGAATTTTAGTTTATTTGGCATGATTTCTTATCTAAGTGATAAATCTTGATTTGGAGTCATGAGCTACAACATATAACATTCCTTTTCCCACTAGTCTACATTTTCTTTTACTGCTGAATTGTTATGCCATCGACATGATTAGTAATGAAACACCATGAAAATAGTCTTAGAATGCCACGAAACTTACCAGGAATCTTGCACACATGCTGAGGGTTCGCCCCAAATTTTTGTAGATTTTTATAATACATTTAGACCCTGTTTCCACTCCTTAGGAATTGACATCTAGCTGCTGCCAGAACAGCTGAACCGTGAAGAACAGCATGTTTGACCTAGATACAATCCGAATTAGGAGAAAGCTCCTGAATACAACTTGTAGCCCTATCTGTCTAGATGTCCATAGCCTACTAGAAGTCCGAATTTGGAGTTTTAATCTAGGAGATATCCCTGTTTTAGTCTGACTGTGTCAGTTATATCAGATTTACTGTTTCTTGTTTATTATTGTGTAATATACCATTTTGCTGCATTATCATTATTTACTTGACACTCTTATGACTACCCGCATGTACATGAATGACCTGGTAATAAAATAATAAACAAGCCGGGGTTTCTAAGGGTTGACCTAGTAGTGGACAGTCTCAGAAAATGTACTCGGTAGGGCCCTCTTGTTACATGGACTTGTTATATAGAAGGAGGAGAATACGTGTGGAGACGTGGACTTGTTATCCTGTTATCTTGTTGTCGTGATATGCCGAGTACACGCTCTGTTGACCCCACCACGAAGTCTAAAACGAACACTGTTGTGCGTGCATCGAACCTGTAGTATGGGATGCAGTAGTACATGCACTAGTTAGGAGAAACAACTTGATAATAGAACTAGTTGACATGTATACATACTTGATAAAGACCCTTGCTATTAGTCCATTATTGCCCTTGCAAATTTGATCTTGATTCACATTTCTTCCTGTACCCTGTTTTCCTTACTCTCTGTTTCTCACTACTTGCTGTCCGTACTTGCTCTAAGGACATTTATTTTTCCTTCTTTAGTTAACCCAGCCACAGGTGAAACTGAGGATCTCCCAGAAGGAGTTGGCGAGCAATTCTTTTAAGCCTGGAGCAACTATGGATAATAAATTTCCCTTTCATGTTCTCTTTCAATAATTGTAACTCTTTTATTTATTCAGAATTGTATTCCGGGCTTTTGACCCGTAATTGCTACTCGCTTCTCAGTAATATTATTATGTTGGAGTATTTAATTTTCTTGAATTCAATTATTGTTCTGTGATGTTATTATAACTGCGTGGCTGTGATTTAAATTTCTGAGTATTGTTGAGTTGAAAACTGGTACAGCTTATGAATGATATTAAAATCATTCGCTGGGCCTACGTCACGAGCTCGTATTCCTGTATTTTGGGAAGCGGGGCGTGACATAATGAGAGATCTAAAGATGATAGTTCCCTGCAATCCTGCGGATACCCCATAAGACTTCAGCGCACCTCCGCATACTGGGCCTTTTCTGTCTAGTAGGAGCTAAATAGCGGGATGCCAACTCAAGGATGATTTCAATTGCAAGATTAGTGGGTAGGCTTGGTGAAAGATTTGGGTCTAATGTGCGTATCGCATTCCCATCCAAAAACTTCTGTATTGCCTGCACATTTTGCGTGGTGGAATTAGAGATAACTATCTACTATCAGTTCTTTATGTAAGTCGATAAGGGATTTTAGCCTTGCAAAAGAACTTTCTTGATCATAATCACTTCAGGTATAATGTACTTCAATTGTGCCAAATGTGCATATGTAAACCTCATATATCCAACACAAGAACAAACCATCAATCTTCAGCTAAACCAAACCATAACAAAAGCAGCTATAAAAGCTTCAAGCTAAAAGAAAATTAGTACCTTTTAGTCAAATTCTGAATGCTAGTACAAATATTCGGAAATGTGGGAGACAAGCCTTTCAATTTAAGCAATCGAATTGAACTCTCCATGGAATTAAAGAACTTTGCCAAAATCTCGTACCTTTGCCAAAATCTCGTACTTGTTATCCAATCAAAATTTAAAGAAATTTAGCTCCATCCAATTCAATAAGAACAATAGAACAAATTTTCAAAACAAAAAAAAACTTGAATTAAGTAAGTGGCGCTGCTGTGTTTATTATATCAAACAGCTAGACGTTCAAGATAATCCTTCTCTTTTGTGAACCGAATCTAAAATGTAACTACTCTAAGGTACTTGATGTAATTGAAATGTTGGTTGAATGATCTATGACCAAGATGGGAACTTATTTAATCAATGCACCATTTTCTTGAATTAAATTGTACCTTACTTTTTATTTAAGAGAATTACCTTCCAGAAAGCAATTAGGTGAAGCAAATATGTTATCAATTTTAGTCACTAATCACGACTACAAAGTTGAGGTTGTGGCTATATTGACATTAGTTTTCCGACCTCCCAGGCGTATTCTACACAACATTTTCCAAACTCATTAATTACTAACAATTATAACATATTCAGACAATGAATCCAGGTGCAATGCACCAAATATCTACCTCTCTTCGAAATCTTATCACGAAATCAAACCCAAAAAGAAATAAAATTTTTATCAAAATCAAACTAAGATCAAAGAAGCTAACAAGCGACTGTGATGTTCAAGAACTGCCCCTTTTCATGTGTTTTTTTTCCTCCGAGCATGTGAAGTTTTTATTTCATTTTCCAATCCAAATAAGTCAAGTTAATTTCTAGCAATTCATGTTTTATACTTAGGTCTATTGAATTAAGTAGAAACCATTAAGTACATACGCATCATAAATATACTCTAAATTGATAGTTATTCATTAGTCTCCACAAAAAAATGGGCTAGTACCTATTTATCCACTATATTATTAACCAATAATGAAAAAAGACTTGTCAACCCGCTGTTAGTAAACTTTGTCCCACATTTAGTTTCGATGCTCTATATACTCATATAACTCAATTCTTGCCCTAGAATATGTCATATTATTGAGTCCATGGTAAAAACTGAAAATATAATTTTTCACATGCATCTAATACAAACAAATTGTAACTGGTTTTCTTTATCCATTGCCAGAAGAGAACATACTGGGGGTGTCTCTAATATGCGAAGAGGAAATCTCACTCAGATATACTCATTATGGTAACTTAGTCTAATTCATATGTTAGGTCTTGTGCATAATGCAACAATAACTACACTGATAATTTGTTAAATTGATTCACAACTATTATGGCACAAAATAAATTATAGAGTACCTGATAATCATTTTTCTGTCTTCTCTATTAGAGCTACAAGTATGTTGAATTCTGTAATCAAATCAGGCCCAGTAGCTATTGGCAATAAAATGAACTGCATCAGACTCTCTTTGTTCCCATTTATGTTTCCAAAGCATCAAGCATCGCATAGATGGTACCCGAAATAAGAGGAAAAATAAAGGCAAGTTATGCACAAGTCGAGGTTAATCATTATAGACAAAGGAAAAGTCACCACATTCAAGAACTATAAAGAAAGTTTTACTAATTTATGGTAATTTTTTGTGTGTACTGTAACCTTAAACCTATTTCTTAGGCTCGCACAGATATATCACATTGTAGATTATATAAGGTATTTGTGGATTTACATGTTTACATCATTAAATAAATCACCTCATCCTGCATACTTTATGCACAATGAAAGCAATTGGAATATCAAGTAATAACAACATCCTAGTTTCTTTTTGCTGTAGAAAACTATATATAACCAAAAATTACCTAGGCAAGGAAACAATAGAAGCTGGAAACCATACATCAATATCAAGAACAAAACAGTAATACAATACAAATGATAACGATAAGTCTTTGTAAATAGGAACTCTTGCTTGAGCACTTAAAATAGTAAGTCTTGTTTGAGTCCTTACAAGAAATGAACACTATGAAAATAACTCCACCCATGGAAATATCTATGAAAATAATATTCTTCTTGTTCTTAAAAAAATCTCCAAGCAACCCATGGAAATATAGCTTAAGAAACATGCACAATGTTGAAATTTTCATAAAACTTTGGACGAAATATACCTTCAAACAAAAGCAAGCAGAAACATCCTGGTCAAAGACACCCAATGCAATCACAGGAAGACATGAAGACATTAAAGAATGTATTGATCCAGTCATTATATGCTGCTTGTTCGGAAAACGATGTATAAGCATCATACAAGAAGAGTGTGAGACCAAATGCTATGTTTCTTGTAGAAGAAGTAGCTTATCTACAGAGCAAATGGAGCATGTCAATAACAAGTCACCAAAACATATAAATTTATGTGATTGGAAGAATGAGAAAGAAATATAATGAATCATACCATTGAAGAGATCCTACGATAACACAAATGTCCATGAACAAGTAGTAAACGTTCTAGAAACCGGAACTGATCTATAGAAATGTCACTGGACATGACTACCTGAAATTATTAGCAAAACCCAAGTAAAGAAGTTATAACTTATTTTTTACAATTTAAAGAAAAAATTGTTCAATTTAAAATTTTCATTTTTGTTTAACTTTCTGAGTTTTTTTCTCTCCAATGAGAGAGCTATGGCTGAATGCCAAAAAAAAGAAGAGAAGAGGGACATTAGACCACACTATTCTTTAACCTGGACTGTATGTCTATGTGATTAAGAGACAATTCTACATCTACTGTTGCTGAATATGCTGTGCAGTCATTTTCCAGTATGTTGTCTAAATTATTGTTCACTAATTTATAAGTATGGAATTGTTATCCTTATTATTACACATTATTAAAAGTTATTTTTCTTACCTATTGAATTTACTGGTTTGTGTGTATTATGTATTATTTTCTTTCTTTTCATTTCCACTTTCAAGATTGTGTACAATGTCCATTGTAATGGGCTTATTCAACTTAATGATGTGTCACAGAGAGCTGATGCATCAGTTGGATGGAAGGAATGCACTGCTGTAGATGGACGGAAGTGAGTCTTTCTGTATCTTGATATGTTGGTTTTTGCACCGATATACTTTTTTCTTTGTTATATGGATGACAGTGAATTTGACAAACAATGTATTCTTCCTATATTTTTGGATTTTACGCAGATATTATATTAACAAGGTTAAAGATGTATCCAGATGGGCTATTCCTGATGAAGTCAAGGTCTTCTTTTGTTTATCTTTTTAGTTCTAATTTTTTCAGAAGGCTTGCTAGTGTTTTGTTCTTCTAGTTATTTTCTTACATTCATTGATTTCAATATACTTTCAGTTAGCACGTGAGCAACCGGGAATTCAAGCAATATATTTCTAAAACAAATTTGTAGTGAGCCAATATACCAGTGACAGTTAACTCTACAGTGGCTTCAGGATCTCCTTCAGCTATTGATGTACCTTCTGGCACAGCTTCTACTTCAGGTAACACTCCTGCACCTGCCTATGCGAGAGTTTCTTTTGTTGGAATGAATGTTTCAATTGCAGTGAAGTATGGACATTATATTATACATTATTTGTTCAACATTTGTATGTAGCTGCTAAACTTTGTTTATCATTCCAAAAGAAGCGAGGAAAATACATATTTGCCAAATGCTATTGCTCTGATGAATTGAACTTGTGGACAAGATTTGGAGGTACATCTCAGATGAACTTTATCTGTGATCATCTTAAATTATATGTTTCTATTTGCTGATTACTTATTGAAGTTTTGCTTATGTTAGCTTGGCCTTTTAATTGTGATGATAATTCCTTCATATACTTTTGAGTGTATGCTTTTAAAATGTGATCTCTTAATGTTTCATCTCATTATTTATAATTGGTCCTATTTACAATTTAGGGCTTTTCTGTTTTAGCATAGTTTGAAAAGTGGTATCAAATTGCAGATCAACTAATTTCAGCAAATAAATCAGAGCAATAGAAGAAATTCTTACCTTCACAAATTAATTTCCATATCCTTATGAATTTACTGGTTTGTTCCAAAGGTAGAAACTATAAAAAATAAAAAAATTGCTCAAAACATGACAATGCATTATATGCATAGACAAAATTTAGACTACAAATAAATTGTGCTTACACAAAAAAAGACTAATAATAAAAAGGGTATAATATGTTGAAATCAGAGTGACTTGGTACAGGCCACTGAAGGACTCATATTAAATATGGATTGGCCTCAACTGCATCCTTTGGTAATCACCATTTAGAGCATCCTTTGGTAATCACCATTTGGCATTTCAATAGGTCCCTTTCTCCTTACAAAAAAAGTCCTCTTTTCAAAAGTTCTTTGCACAAATACAAAGAAAGAAGAAAAGAAAGAACGACTATTCTTTAAAGATGAGATTTAGTATTCGTCTCATTAATCATCATATGAGTATATATTTACATTGTTGCACTCAAACTCTCGAGCAATTGCGAAGTACAAAATATTGACTAATTTCTACATGTCATGATATCAAATATATTTAAAAACAAAATTTACAAATCTGTCATTAAAAACACGTTTTAGTTCATGTCGTCTTCCATTTGTTTTTTTATATTTCTTTGTGTAATCTAACAAGTTCCTACCTAACTTAGAGTTAAATGCCCGTCCATGCTAATATCTGGATGTCAATGATTTGCTAACGAACTATAAACAAGTGCATCATAAATTAATTGTTGCTTCTGTAAGAACAAGGATTAGGAAATAATGTGAACAAACAAATTTGCTCCCACACAATTATTACAAAAGATAAAAGACCCAATTCAAATATTTATTTAGTTAACCTAAAATAGAAATAATTAAGAAAATACAGTCACGAAAAAACATGTCACTAAGAATACTTAATAGATGAACATACAAAGCAAATTTGTGTCACCGAATTTATTCAAAATGTGGAAAGATTTAAGAAAGTATGGTGTTCTAAATAAGAGATTTATGGAAATAAGAAAGTTCCAATGAAAGGGACAAAACTTCAGTGTAACTCCATTGAAGTAATATATGAAAATTCTACATTTATAACTTGTTTATTCATTGTCTCTTCCTCAATGAATCCCCATAAACGTTCACTTCAAAACCTCAGTGTAACTCCGTTAAAGTAATATATGAAAAGTCTACATTTATGCATATAAATAGTAAGATTATGCATAAATGGATAAACAAGTTATAAATGGGCATAAAATGGATGTTAGATCCTCCCATTTAATATGCATAGATTAAAAAATATATATATTTTTTGAATGGTGTTGAAGGGGTTGACCGATTAAGTTTAGGGGCCTTATTTGATAGAACAGATGGGGTTCAAAAGAACTCCAATCAAAAAAGTAAAATTACTAACAAGGAGTCACAGTACATCACATTGCAGAATCAGGCAGTATCTCACCAACAAAATAGGCTGCAAAAACAAAGGATGCAGCTAAAGTACAATAGATACATGCTGCCTTATGATCTGATTTACAAGTAAGAACGTCTGAACAAAAGATAAAAAGACTAAGAGTACACAACAGCAAAATTATCTTGAAAATCACTAATGGAAGGCAAACCACCATCAGAATTCATGGACATGATGAGCAGTGAGAATTCTTCAGATATGCGCAGCAGTCGCTCACATTTAAGGAGAAAAGAGAAAAAGTCGAGGAGATCATCTGATTTTGGCCAAATGTTAAAGGAGAGAGGAGAGAGGGAGAAGGAGTGCTACTAAAATTATGTTATTTTCATTATCTGCAAGGAAAATGCAAGCAAGCCCAAGAAAAGAGATGTTGTGACAATTAGCATGTAAGCATAAGTAGTGGAAATATGCTTTCTAGGATAATATGATTTACACAATGGGCCACTGAAGAGTCCCTACTTTGAAATTTAACACTAGAGTCAGAACAATAGAATATCCATATTCACATAATCCACCACTACCATTATACCAAAATGGGCTTAATATCTGTACATTAGTCTAAATAAGAAACAGAATTTGCTGATGAATAGTGCTCAGCTAATTAAAAACAGAAATATAGTGTTCATCACTATGCACATTAACTACTAAGACTCCCATAATCTATAATTTCAAATAGAGAAAATAGGGTGTCCACTGGCTTAGGAAGGAATGACACCATATAAATCCTCCTCCCAAATGCATGATCCACTCTATTCAAAGTGTTCAACATGTCATAATGATGTAAAACCAACCCTAAAATAGAGAATTTCCAAGAATTTTAATGGGTTAATTTTACCAACATGAAAGTTCTGATCTAAGTTAGAAATTTAAAACAGTTAACGGGTTTGATGGGTTTTCAAGAATTGAATCAAATGCTAACAATCCCAATTAATAATTCAATCCTAATCAATAAGTAAATCCCTACGTGTTTCAGCAAGTAAAAAGAGCAATACCAATTCGTACCCTAATCTAGCATGTGGATCACTCAATCTCAGTATTTTGTGGTCGACAGTCAAATCAGATAATATACTAGATGATAAGGCAGTAAAACATAAATACGGAAGAGATGGAAAGAGTATACCGAATCCGAAGAAACCAGCGTAGATCTTGGAGTGGACAGCAACAAGAACACATCAACTCAAGAGCAGCAAGAGCAAAAGGAGAGAGGTGCAGCAAGAAGATCTGACCGCTGCCGTCGGAGCTGGTGTTGGCACAGGGCGGCTGGGGCGTGGTCGTCTTCTGTGCTCGGGAGGAGCGGGAGGTTAGGGTTTCGACGAGGGGGAGGGAGGAGGAGATGGGTGGAGGCTGTAGTGGTGGAGGTTATGGGTCAACAGGGTTTGGGGTTGAGGGGCGTGGTCGAGGATGAGGAGAGAGAGGCTGTGGGTTGAGGGCAATGGCGATGGATGGTCAGGGGTTGTTGGCGATCGGGAGGCAGGGGTGATGGTGAGGTGGCGGTGTGGGTCTCTGGCGACGTTTGGGACGACGGTGAAGGAGGGAGAAGAAGAAGTCGACTGTGAGTGGGTTTGGTGGGGATCGGGGTAGAGAAGAAGAAGGTGAAGAAGGAGAAAGAGTGGCGGCTGGGTATGGGATATAGGATTAGGGTTTGATTAGGGGATTAGGGTTTGGATTAGGGGATTATGATTTGTATTGGGGATTTTTAAGTGGGGATAAATTTTAGAATTAATCACTAATTCTAAAACTAGATTAGGATTTATCACAAACCCTAATTTGATCTCAATTGTATCACACAAAGGAGAAAAAAATGAAGAGCAAAACTCAACACGGCTTTTTTTTATCAATAATGGCATGCCTTTCTCATTCATCTCAGGGCCTTTAAATAGGCTCAATTACATCTTGAAACACATCTCCAAAATATTCTCAGAATCTAAAAATTACAAAAAAGATTACATAAAAATGGAAATAAAATAAAAATCCTAAACTGTAAAGATGTCCTCATCATTCTCTCCGGGTGGGAGAGAGCTCGACCCAGTCGAGTCAAAACCAGTGATCATGTCATCGTGCTCCAAAAGATCTGGATCCAGTTGCGGGAGCCCCTCACGACCACTGCAAGTGTCATCCGACTTCGGCTTATTTTTCCACCTTACCAAATACTTGTGCATACCACCATCTCTAGTAGAGATTATCGGATCATCTAAAATATTATCCAATTCTTCTGTCGATGGGTAAGTAATATCTGGTAGTGGAGGTAATGGGGGAATCTCACCATTAGGCTGCAGGGTAGGCTCATCTATAAGAAAATTTCTAGGGTTGAATTTTGAGCCTTCATAAAGTACTAGATCCTCAATATTGAAAATTTTACTTATGCCAAAACCTTCAGGAAGGTCAACGACATAGGTACTATTATTGATTGCACGTAGAATCTTAAATGGGCCTGCAGCACGTATGTTCAAGTTCTTAACGGGTCCAACAGGAAACCGTTCCGGATGAATCCGAACCATCACTTCGTCACCAATATCAAAAGTTATAAATTTCCTTCTAGTATCTGCTATTAACTTGTAGTTAAAATTATTCTCATTAAGTTCCTTGGAAATTTCTCTATGCAAGTCATGAATATTATATGCAAATATGGGTGCAGACTCTGTGACTTTGTGATGTTCTAATACATGAGTAGAATCTATGGGTTGCCAAGTGACTTGGAAAGGAATGGGTGTCTCGGGTATACTCAATAGAGGTGACTGGATAGGCTGAATATAATTGAGAGGCTGGTCATCCTCTTTTTCATCAAAGTCATCACTTATATTAGGTTCATAGGTAAACTCATTGTCGGGCTCATCAGCGATGACTGCGGTACCCTCTACTATATTAATCCTACTTGGACTAGGACAGTTGCTAGCAACATGACCGTATCCCTTACATTTATAGCACTTAGTGAGAGGGTCAACCTTACTGTAATCTCTTTCGGTGTTCTTACCCGTATTGGCATTTCTAAGTGGATAGGAATTCGAAGTATGTTTATTTGGGTAAGACTTGTTAGAGTACTGAGGAGAGGAGTGCTCAGGTCTAGAGGGGTCAGTAGAGGTCATTCTAGAGGAATGATCTCTCGAGTCGCTGGACCTAGAATGAGAACCAGCTTTAAGAGAATCCATGTCGAGGACTAGGGCGTAGGCTGCCGCTATTGAGTCCACGTTTCTATAGATTAGCTCGTTCCTAAGGTCAGTTCGTAGTCCAGCTCTGAACCTAGAGAGAGTTTGTTCTTCACTCTCTTTACCTAGCGCATTGCACCGAATAAGGAAGTCATCGAATTTATCAACATATTCTTGTATGGATTTACTTCCTTGGTACAATTGGTTCCACGAATCTAGCAATCGGGTGTGGAACGATAACGGTACATACCTCTCAGTGAGCTTCTCTTTCATGGCCTCCCAAGTGGCTATGGGTGCCAGACCTCGGCCTCTGCGGGCATGTTCAAGATTGGTCCAATGTTGTTGAGCTTTACCCGTTAATTTCATAGTTGCAAATTTAACTTTAAGGGCTTCGCTCATGTCGAACCACACAAAATAGTGGTCCATGGCACGGACCCAATCAAGGTAAGCTTGGGGTTCCATGTGGCCTTCAAATTGGGGAACGTCAGCCTTAACGTTCTTTTTATATTGTTCGTCAGGGTCACGTTCTTGACGTCGATCGTCATGAACATTCCCTTGAGGGATCTGACGATGGCCATGAAGCTCAGGGACACTTGTTTGATTTAGCTCCACTTTCTCAAGCCTCTGATTGATATTGGCAAGAGTTGCTTGGATGGCAGCTAGGGTAGCGGAGATATCAGAATTGTCCATTTCAGGTCTGGGAAGTCTAGGGTTCCTAATTGGGTGATTGGGAAGGGATAGGAAAGGTTCTTCAGGGTCTGTGATGGTGCTGCGAAGACGCATTCACCAAAAGTGAAAACTATGGGGTGTGTGTCCTTTTTTTTTTTTTTTTTTAATGAATCTGAAATAAACTAAAATAAAAGAAGAAAAAAAAATAAAAACTACACAATCCTAAATGAATGCAAAAATGATGCCTACGATGCAAGAACTAAGGTTTTAAGAACCTTCGCTCTGATACCAAAATGATGTAAACCAACCCTAAAATAGAGAATTTCCAAGAATTTTAATGGGTTAATTTTACCAACATGAAAGTTCTGATCTAAGTTAGAAATTTAAAACAGTTAACGGGTTTGATGGGTTTTCAAGAATTGAATCAAATGCTAACAATCCCAATTAATAATTCAATCCTAATCAATAAGTAAATCCCTACGTGTTTCAGCAAGTAAAAAGAGCAATACCAATTCGTACCCTAATCTAGCATGTGGATCACTCAATCTCAGTATTTTGTGGTCGACAGTCAAATCAGATAATATACTAGATGATAAGGCAGTAAAACATAAATACGGAAGAGATGGAAAGAGTATACCGAATCCGAAGAAACCAGCGTAGATCTTGGAGTGGACAGCAACAAGAACACAGCAACTCAAGAGCAGCAAGAGCAAGAGGAGAGAGGTGCAGCAAGGAGATCTGACCGCTGCCGTCGGAGCTGGTGTTGGCACAGGGCGGCTGGGGCGTGGTCGTCTTCTGTGCTCGGGAGGAGCGGGAGGTTAGGGTTTCGACGAGGGGGAGGGAGGAGGAGATGGGTGGAGGCTGTAGTGGTGGAGGTTATGGGTCAACGGGGTTTGGGGTTGAGGGGCGTGGTCGAGGATGAGGGAAGAGAGGCTGTGGGTTGAGGGCAATGGCGATGGATGGTCAGGGGTTGTTGGCGATCGGGAGGCAGGGGTGATGGTGAGGTGGCGGTGTGGGTCTCTGGCGACGTTTGGGACGACGGTGAAGAAGGAGGGAGAAGAAGAAGTCGACTGTGAGTGGGTTTGGTGGGGATCGGGGTAGAGAAGAAGAAGGTGAAGATGGAGAAAGAGTGGCGGCTGGGTATGGGATATAGGATTAGGGTTTGATTAGGGGATTAGGGTTTGGATTAGGGGATTATGATTTGTATTGGAGATTTTTAAGTGGGGATAAATTTTAGAATTAATCACTAATTCTAAAACTAGATTAGGATTTATCACAAACCCTAATTTGATCTCAATTGTATCACACAAAGGAGAAAAAAATGAAGAGCAAAACTCAACACAGTTTTTTTTATCAATAATGGCATGCCTTTCTCATTCATCTCAGGGCCTTTAAATAGGCTCAATTACATCTTGAAACACATCTCCAAAATATTCTCAGAATCTAAAAATTACAAAAAAGATTACATAAAAATAGAAATAAAATAAAAATCCTAAACTGTAAAGATGTCCTCATCACATAAAGCATAAGATGTTGAAATATGATCAAGTTGAATATATTTTGCTTATGCACTGAATGGTCACAATTGTTCTATTGCTGAAAAACAAAGAACCGTTCAGTTCGCAACCTCATGATGAATGGTAAAACATGTTCAAATTTAGTGATTTTATGGTATGAAGATTAACTTCAACAGTGTGGATCGTGAATTTTGGTTGCGGAGATTGGATTTTCAGCACGCCAATCTCCTCCTATGCCATAGGATACTCCAATTGTTTTTCAAATAACCATAAATATCACAGTAATAAAGTTTAGAAATCAAATAAATGAACTTCAAATAAAAGTTTGTTCGATTCAGAAGTATAAGAACTGAAGTATCGTGCAAGAAGTATCTTCAAAGGGATACAAAAGTAGTTCGGAAGAAAACCTATAGTAATGATTCCTTATTAATTGATGTAGATATTTCTATATGAAAAATTGTAAGTAATATTCACGTGTAATAAAGAAGAATGGAAGAAAAAAAAAATATTCTTTACTTTTTGAAGTACTAATGCTGGAGTAGTTATTTAAACAGGCTAACTCATGCTTTTCCAAAAGAATTAAATATCTGAGGGAAGTAAATTAGGATTTAGTAATGCCAAAATGATCTGCCTAAGAATTTCAAGGAGTAACTTATAGAGCTGCACCATGCAGAAAAAGAAAAAAAACAAGAAGTATCCACCGTCTGCACTTCATGTCCAACAAACAGATTAACATGTAATATCATTATATTAAATTAAATGGGTTTCCACAGGAGACTGCAAATGAAGTCTATGACTAAGTCATGAAATGGTAGATCATGCTGCAGCAGCTATATCTTGATCCCTAAAATCTATCCAATGTTACACAACTATTACAAAAAATCACAAATTAAGAGTACCATATGGAAAAAGTATCCTATATGAAAGTTTTTAAGCTCCTATTCCTAACATGGTGTTGTGTAGATAACATGGGAAGTAGCTATAAGCCAAATAAAGAAAATCATTCAGAATTAAATAGAATCAATGTATCCACCTTCGACAACTAAGGAGTCTTATTCATATAGCATATTGGACCAATACCTTCAGAAGAAGGCGACGACTTGCCTCTCTCCTATAATACCGTCTAATACAAGCCAACATCCTCCCTCCAAAGTCCTGAACCTTCACCTACCTCGTGTTCCACAATTGTCCTTTAACAAACAGAAAATTGATCATTCCCCTAAACAGAAAAACAACTATAAGAAAGAAAGTGGAGTTTATAATGAAACCTGCAAATGAGTATGACTTCATCAGAGTAACATTTTCCTCATGATGCTTCTCCTCTTAATCCTTCTTGCCATATGTCATAAAAAAAAAAAAAAAAATTTAAAAAAAAAATCTGTTCAATGCATAAAGAGCATAAAGAGACACTAAAAGCAAAATTTGTGCCTGCTACAAAAAATGTCCATAATTGTCGTCCTTAGGTTTGTTTTACGGGAGATGAATAGAGGATCGGAGAATAGAAGAAAAAAAAGCATTAAACCTACAAGACTAAAAGAATATGGTATAAATCAATATAAATTAAAATAGGCTATTGAGTGATAGATATGATATGATCTCTAAAGAAAATATTGCATCATTTAAGATAAATGAAAGACGGCTATTGTGCAAAAATAACATTCTCAATGACCCAGGTGATGCAAAATGCCAGGTATATATCCAAAAAGTGATAGTTCTGCACCTCAACACCAAATTAGCAGATGATCAAATATGAAGTCAAGCATTACGCAAAAATAGGACACCATGATATAAATTCAAAAGTGAATATCTCATACATGTAGGTTTATTTAGCAATGAAACAAGTAATGCTTGTCGTCATGACTTTACTTGTACAATAATCAATATAGATACTGTCAATCGTCTCTATAATCTTATTTGAATTATCTGTCGTCCACAAATATTAAGAGAGTGTGCTTCTACTTGCCTATTAACGTACAAATCTTCATTGCATATTTTACTTGCTAAGAACGTTTATGTATAATTATTGATTGTTGGGATTGAATCTTTAATTGAGATTGTTAAACTATTTCATATCTTGAAAATTCAATAAACCAATTAATAGTTTAATTTCTGACTTAATCTATATTACATATTGGTAAACTTAATCTTTTAATATTCTTGGAAATTCTCTGTCCAGGGTTAAGTTTACGTCACAATAGCTTGACATTTTTTTTGTGGTTTGCTCCCAGTCCTTCAGTTCAGTCAAATACATAAAGCTTTAATATTACTCATGGATATCCTACACTCTTCGTTATCTACTAATAAAGGATTGATCTTCGTGTGAGTGCCAGCATTTGCCATTTGCACTGGCCTGCAGAGGAATCAACAAAACACTGGTAAGCTCTTTCAACAAAGTAAAGAAATAGAAATAAAAAAAAAGACAGTCGAATGGAATAATGGCAATTACAGTATTATACAACAACATTTTCTAAGAGATGGGCAAGCATCAGCTAAAATGGGGTTTTCATCAGTTAAGTTTATGCTCAAATCTTATTCATCACCTTTGCTTTAAAGTTTTACCTCTTTTCCTTATCTTTGGGTAGAAATCATCGTCAGTAATGAGTCCTTCAGATCTTATAGTCTAAAACATCTTACATAGCTACCATATGCACTTATTTGCTTCTTTTTATGGAAGGGACACAATCACACTGAAAAAGCAGTAAAATTCACGAATAAATGCTAGAAATAAAATCCATTTTATACTGGAAGTTTGAATGGAAACACATTTAGAATGCAATATTCATCATGCTTGAAGACTAACTTCTACAACAGAGTAACAACAACATGTTTCCTTGATAAATGAGTTCAATGTGAATACTAAAGCAAGAGGAGGAACTTTCATAATGATTCGGTTCCTAAAGCTACATTTTCCTTTCTGAGAGATTCAACTTGCAAAATGAGATCCCTCATAATCCGAGATGCACCACCCAATATAGAGGCTTTCCCAATATTTTGCTGAGCTGGTTCTGAAAGGAAATGCGCCGTCTTAATAAGAAAAAATGGGGCTATATATAATTCATATATATGGAACCCAAATATTAAAAAAATCCCATTCACCCTCTCCAAATGCTGTGATACAATCCACTCATCGTTGTGGTTCGGGACCTGTTATCTCCCACTCACCAGTTTCATGCGTAACCAACTTCCTCAATATCCTCTTTATAAAGATTAATGTTTAGGAGAAGAAAGTGTAGATAATTTTTCTAATATATAAAGTTCCAATTTTCATGCATAGTATTTAATAGATACCCCCCCCCCCCCCCAACACATAAATAAATAAATAAATAAATAAAAATTTCAGGGAAAAAGGATATTACACATCCAGAAAGGTTAACCCATGATTGTTAAAAATAAATCCTACGGTCCTAAGGAAAATTCAAAGAGAAAGAAAAATAACAAAAACAGCATAATTACCACATAGTGCATGAAGCTATTTCTTCAATCTACAGATACTTTCAAGTTCTACGAAGCTATATGTTGTCAACAGAGTCGGACAAGGAAACAAATTCATAATAGATCTAACTATAATTACCAAGTTCAAGTGCGTTACCAAGCTCAGAATAGAGGTCATTCAACACGCTTCAGTTTCTCCCTATCAGACTTGTGGATCTTCCTTGGGACCTTACCTGGGTTCTTTTTATTAGGAGCAGACCTGCAGAAGGAAACATCATAAACATTGATGCAAATAAAACATAGAAGCAAAGGCAAAACAATAAAACAAGGAGCAGACAAAGGTTAACTGCAGATTTGAAGTAATATCGCTCCCAAGAAATAATAAACAAGATAGTGGGACTTCACAGATGGTCATGTTTGATGCTATTGGAAATACAAGGCAAAGGTTGTGGTATTAATTGAAATGCAATTATGTTTATAACTTGTAATTTACATAATTACAAGTTGAGAAGTTTAGTAACTCAAAACACTTCAAAATATTAAATTTTGTCACTCCCTTACATAACACATGAAATGGAGCGCATTCAATTAAAAAGTGAATAGAATCTTCATCAATTTGAGAACATCTTGGGCATCTCATAGATGAAGACAACCCCCTTCTAAATACGAAAGCTTTTGTAGAAATGATATCATGAAATAATCTCCACAACCACAATTTAACCCTTGGCCCAACTCTCATTTTCCAAACAAATTTATAGCATTGAAATTGAGGAATGTCCATGCCTTGAGTTCTCTGTTCAAGAATTACCTCATTAGCTTTCCTCATAGAATTTTGAGAGGAGGAGACCATGCCACAGGAGCCGATCATATTCACCAACAAATGCGATTATAATAGCTTAAATGTCTGCAAGAAACTCATAAGGCAAGGTCACCAATATCTCCTTTCCAATCACAACAAAACCTAATCCGATAAACCAATCCGAAACCAAACTCTAGATTTCCATCAGTATTTATCCTTTATCCCTCATCAAAATCAACCAAATCCTATTCATTCAATCAAATTAACAAAGGAAACTATCAAAAAATCTACTTGAATTTTTTTAATTTTTTTTAAAATTCTACTAATATACAATCTGGGTTTGCTACAAATGGGAAATCTAAAAGGCACAAAGAAAATAGTTGATTGGGTTTATTGAGGTCAAATAGATGATCAAATTGGGGGAAGAATAGTACCCATCTCTACAAATTAGATTTCCCTTTCAATACAGTTAGATCTAAAGAGCCCTCTTTTCTTTATCAACCCAATCAATGGACTTGCAAGATTAAAAATTAGAGACCCATCAATCAAAACCGACCAATCATCAATCTGATTGCAAAGAAAAGTAATTTTAAAAAGAGAATAAGGAGGATATCGATGGTTGTGGTGGTTGGGGGGGTGGGGAGGGGTTGTCGGCGTCCGGCGTCGGATGCGGTCCGTGGCGGCGCGCGGATGGAAGCAGCGGAAGCAGGCCGGGGGTTGCTGGGGTTATCTATTAGGATTTTGGGGGGTTAGAGCATCCACTATCGTCTCTGCTATATTTTAACTATATGCAAATTTGGTTTTAGCACAGATGCTCTTCCGCCACTATGGTGAGAGCTATAATTTGCAAAAAAAAAAAAAAAGTAAAATATATAGACAGAAGAAGATCCTCCGTCTGCTCTCCTTATTATAATTTTGTTTTAAAAAAAATCCAGACGGAAGAAGATCTTCCGTCTGGATTTTTTAAATTTTTAAAAAAAATTTTTGAACACATCAGCCGGAAGTTCAACTTCCGTTTGGGATTTTTTTGATTTTTTTGATTTTTTTTTTGTCTTTTAGGAAAAGGACCAAAAAAGAAAAGGACGAATTTTTTTTTGATAAAATTAAATAAATGAAAGGGACGGAAGTTCTCTTTCAATTTTTTTTTAAAAAAAATAAAAAAATTACGAAAACGGAGGAACATCTTCCGTTTGATAAATTTTTTTTAAAAAAATTTATCAATTCGATAGACGGAAGATCTTCTTCCGTCTATACAATTTTGAACGGTCAAATTGTATAGACGGAAGATCTTCTTCCGCCTATTCGAATTTTTAATTCCAAAAAAATCAAAATTTTTGATAGACGGATGATCGTTTACCGTCTTCTATAATTTCCACATGCTATTCTACCCTGCTATATATGGCCGACTCCTGTTCACTACTCTGCTATAAACTAGGTTTATAGCAGACGATAGTGGCGTAAAATTTCCCAAAATTTCCATTTTTTAAATAAATAGCCGACGATAGTGGATGCTCTTATAGATGGGAATATATAGAACCCATGAAAAAAAGCATTGCACGTGTAATACACATTCTTATTAAGTTATTTAATCTGAGCCTTTAATCGTGTAGATCAATATAATAGATCAACGGTCCAGATCTTCTCCTGAAAGATATTTTTTTATTGTGGCTTTTATAATAGAAATAGATTATAATGGGAGAAGCACGTGCGGAACACGTAAAATAATAGACTGACATTTACTGTTCATGATCCTTCTCCCACGGGGCAGGTGCAGAGAGAGAGGGAGATGAAGAGTGTAGGGTTTTTGGTTTTTTTGAGAGATAGGAAGAGGGTAATAAATTTGAACGTGTACTGTACGTATTTCATTAATTTATATTGTAGAGCTTAATTAAACGTGCGTTGCACGGGTTGGGATATGGACAAATTACACTAAGGCCTTCTCCCATTATAGTAGTAGAGATTTGATATGGGTCAGATGACGTGGCCCCTCCTGGGCCACAGGATCCCCTCAAAAGGCGTTCACCCCCGGATCATCCGGACCTGGCTCGTCAGCCTGGAAACCACCCAGGCCTCAGCCACGTCAGCCCTAAATCACCCCGGGCCCGTGCCATATCAGCCCTATACCACTTGGGCTTTCGCCACGTCAGGCCCACGGGCAACCGGGTCCAGACCCGGCCCCAAACGGGTCTAGACCCGGTTGGTTTTTTTTATAAATACCAGGCCCCCTACCCCTTCCAAAGGTAATCAATCTTTCCCCTTTCAAACCCTAGTTACTGTTACTCTCCTTCAGTAACTGACTAGAACGTCGGAGGGTCTGCCACCGAGACCAACCCCGGTGTTTCTAGACCGAGTGCAGGTACACAAGACCTCTGGATCCGAGCCTCCAGATCCGAGCCGAGCATCCAATCTCCACCTCACTCCCGCCTACTCCCGAGTCATTCCCCCGGCTGAGGGTCGGGCGTACCATCCGTACCGAAGCTTCTGCAAAAATACAAATCGAGAAGAACTCTCACCTGGTGCAACCATCCCCCAAAAAACAAACCGCATCAGGTTGGCACCATCTGTGGGAACAAGTGCGGACGTCGGCCTGAGCTTAGCCATCAACGGTATCCCGTCAATCCGAGCTCACATGGCACCCAAGGCCAGGAGAGCTGTCACCTCTACGCGTCGCCAGGACATCCATCCTCAGGACGTCCCCGCCGACACTCATGGATCCAACAATTCGGGTATCAGTCTCGGACACCAGTCGGGTGCCTCTCGTTCGGTCGTACCCGACCTATGCGGAGTCATCCAGAATCGACAGGCAAGCCGAACTAGGGGAGGGGCTGCTTCCAACTCGGTCCCTAACCATCCCAGACCTCCGCCCCAAGGGCAGGAGCCGGCGCTCAGCCGCATCGGCCGGAGGCTGCCGCCCTAACGTAACCAGGCTGAACGAGCTCCGGTCACCCACCAGGAGTTCCAAGACTTCTGGAAAGAGATCATGGAGGCTATCTGGGGGAACCTCATCGATGAGACGCTCCATCGCTCTCACTCGCATTCGGATGTCGAGGCCAGCGCGTCCCGCGGCCCGACAGTCCTGTCGGAGTTTGACGATGATGTCCTAAAATGCCTCCGAGAAATGAAAGACCGCCTCGACCACTTCGGCGACGACGGCCCGAGGCGGGCTCAGGGCCACAGGCCGACCCGACCTCCTTTCTCCACCGCAATCATGCTGGCGGAAATACCCCGGAATTTCTGCCCACCACAATTCGAGACTTATGACGGTGAGGGTGATCCTGCTGATCACATGGAGGGCTTCAAGAACCTCATGATGATTCACAGTGCATCGGATCCCCTCCTGTGCCGCGCCTTCTCCGCCACCCTCTGGGGTCCGGCCCGGAAATGGTTCTCTATGCTCCCCTCCGGCTCCATTTACTCTTTCCACCAACTGGAGGGCAACTTCCTCGCCTACTTCATGACTAGTAGAAAAGCCGAAAAGACGAGCGCGTCCCTACTGGGCCTCCGACAGAAGGAAGGGGAGTCGCTCCGGCTGTTCATCTGAAGGTTCACCACAGAGGCGAGGCCGGTCTCCTCCCTCGATCCAGGGGTCGCCTCGGCAGCATTCCGGTACAACGTCCGGCACGATCAGCTGAAGGCATCCCTGGCGAAGAAGCCTCCGATCGATTTCCCTGACCTCCTCAATCGGATCAAAAAGTACATCCGGGCCGAGGAGGCCCTGAATCCAGAGGACTCCAAAGAAGTCCCTGGAAAAGGGAAACGCAAGGCCGACGAGGCGGAGCCAGCAAAGAAGGTCCCAAAAGACGGGGGCATCGTGAAAAGGGTCCTTCCGGTCCCCCGCTTCGAGAGGTACACTCCACTGACGCAGAACGTGTCAACTATCCTCTTAGCAATCGAAGATAGGGACCTCATCCAATTCCCTCATCGACCGACCAACAACAACAAAAAGAGGGATCAGCAGTTCTACTGCCGCTTCCACCGAGACAACGGGCACGACACCGACCATTCCCGAGCCCTGAAGGACGAGATCGAGGCCCTCATCCAACGAGGGTACCTCCGGGAGTTCAAATGGGAAGACACCTGGGACCAAAGAGACACGAGAAATCGGAGGCCTTCTCCTCCTCGAGCGCTTAGACAGCATCCCGAGCGGGACCCCGAGCCAGAAGAACCTGAGGGCCAAGCCATCTTGCATTGCATCCATGGAGGGCCCATGGGAGGGGAGTCCAACACTTCCTGCAAAGCATTCGTCTGAGGGGTTAACGCCGTCCAGGGCCCCCTCTCTCCCCAGGTCCAGCAACTCCCTGTCTCCTTCTCTGGGGAAGACATGGAGGGAGTTCGGCTTCCGCACTGCGATGCACTCGTAATCAGCCTCAGCATGGGGAACTTCGAGGCCCGTCGGATCCTCGTGGACAACAAGAGCTCGGTAAACATCCTCTTCCTGGAGGCATTTGAGAACCTAAAGCTCTCCCAAGATAAGCTGAAGCCAGCCGGGTACACCGTGCACGGGTTCTCCGGCGTCCTGGTGCTAATCGAGGGGATCATAACTTTAGACGTCACCACCGGTACGACCCCTCACAGGCGGACCGAGTAGATGGACTTCATGGTTGTAAACATCAAGGTAGCCTACAATGCCATCCTCGGCCATCCCGGGCTCTGCTCCCTCCAGGCAGTTCCCTTGGCCTATCACCAAAAGCTAAAATTCCCCACCAGGTCAGGCGTCGGAGTTGTTCGAGGGAACCAAGAAGCGGCACGATCGTGCTATATGACGGCATTCAGGGGAGGTGTGTTCCCCCTGGATGTCGTCGAGCTGCAGCCCGAAAGATGCTAGCCAGAACCTGAGCCGACGGACGAGTTAGAAGAAGTCTCGTTCGAGGTAGGGGATGCGTCGAAGTGTTTCCGAGTGAGCTGCTCCCTCGCTCCCAACCTCAAATCTGCCCTGATCGACTGTATTCGCCACAATGTCAATCTCTTCGCCTGGAAGCCATCCGATATGCCCGGCATCTCTGAAGACCTGATCATGCACAAGCTCAGCGTGATCCCTGGCTCGAAGCCGATCGTCCAGAAGTGACATAAGTTCACCCCGGAGCGGCAGCAGGTGGTGAAAGCAGAGGTGGACAAACTCTTGTCCGCTCGTTTCATACAGGAGGTCAGTTACCCTGAGTGGCTGGCGAATGCCGTGATGGTCAAAAAGGCGAGCGGGAGCTGGACGATCTGCATAGACTTTACCGACTTCAACAAGGCGTGCCCAAAGATCCGTTCCCTCTTCCCAGCATCGACGCTCTGATCGACGCTACATCGGGTCACGAGATCCTTTCTTTCATGGATGCCTTCTTAGGCTACAACCAGATCCGAATGTTCCCTCCTGATATAGCCAAAACGTCCTTCGTCACGGACCAAGGTCTTTATTGCTACCGAGTTATGCCCTTCGGGCTGAAGAACGCCGGTGCTACTTATCAGAGGCTCGTTAACCGAGTCTTCAAGGATCAAATTGGGCACAACATGGAGGTATACGTCAAAGACATGCTCGTCAAAAGCCAGTAGGGACAGGATCACGTCGCCAACCTGGAAGAAGCCTTTGGGGTCCTTCGGACCCACAAGATGAGACTCAACCCAGCGAAGTGTGCGTTCGGCATCTCCTCGGGGAAATTCATCAGGTTCGTCGTCAGCCAGCGCGGCATCGAGGCGAACCCCGAAAAAATCCAGGCCATAATAGACATGACCCCTCCCAGAAACATCAAAGAAGTCCAGAGGCTAACGGAAAGGCTGGCGGCCATCAGCCCTTTCCTCTCCAAGTCCGGAGAAAAGTCTCTCCCATTCTTCAAGGCTCTGCGCTGAACCGGAGGTTTTGAATGGGGCACTCAGCAGCAGGAGGCGTTCGTCCAATTGAAAGAGTACCTCGCCAACCCTCCTCTCCTCAGCAAGCCCAAACCAGGCAAGCCCCTCTGGCTTTACCTTTTGGCTTCGGAAAACGTGCTCAGTGCTGTCCTCGTTCGAGAAGAGGACGGAGTCCAAAAATAGCTGTACTATGTGAGCAAGGTTCTGCTCGCCCCCGAGACCAGATGTCACGCCCCGCTTTCCAAAAATACAAAATACGAGCACGTAACCTTGGCCAAGCGAATGATTTTCATCATCCATAAGCTGTTCAAGAATCTTTATAATATTTCACAAGATAATCAGAGTCGAAAGCCAGAAAAGTCAACCACATGCACATATGAACCAAACACCAACAAGAATACTTGAAATAAAATATATTAATCTCAAATAGCCATGATCTGAAAAACACAAATAATCCTGGGTCACATTGCCCAAATACAAGAATAAACCCAAATACATGAATACAATTATTGTTGAAGCAAACTATAAGAAATAATAGTAACAAGATCCAGCACTAATACTTCATGTCACCAATACCGTCTGGAACCTGTTCTCCAAAATCAGCAATTCAACAATTGCAGGGAAGAGAAAAAGAGAAAATAAGTACTCGTCAATTGCAAGTTACGGGCCGCTTATAATATAAGATACAAGTACATGGAAAAACTAACTAGCAACATGGTATAAGCATGATGTCAAAATAAACAACTAGTATAGAAAAGTAAACAAGTGTAAATTGTAACACCCCGAATTTCAAATAAGGATAAATTCGAGATTTCACAGGATCTTTACTTCACTTCGTACAATTTTACAAGGAAAATTTAAAACTTTTTCACTAATACATCAGAGTTCAATTACAACTTGGTTTTACACAGCGGAAGAATGAAATCTACAATAAAACATTTACAACATCTTTAAAATAAAACAGCACCAGCATATCCACTTTATAGCTTCATGAATAGTCCTTTACCTGCATGTTAATCTGTGGGCTCGTCAGTTACTTACAACTGACGAAATATTATACACGGCTATCCTCTCTATGCCGGGAATATTATAACGATCTCATACTTTAACAAATCACAAAAAAGATTGAATGAACAAGTAAAGTGTCAAGGGTGATTATTCTAAATATAAGTGTATGTCATGCCTTAATGCCTAATGCACACAAATCTACACTAGGATGACACTAATGCACACTTGTTCAGATTCTATGCATCCCATACTACATAGGTCTGAGGGCAAGCGCCTACGTACTCCACATTGAAGGGTTCGATCCCTCGCCATGAGACTACCCAGTAATAAAACAAGTTTTAGAGTTATTTCACAGATACGGATCTCAGCCTCCCTGGCTAGCCTCCCTGGCTATAATAACAGATCCCAGCCTCCCTGGCTATTATATCGTGAGAATAATCCCGTAAATGCCCCTCTAGCCCAGGTATATACATATTCTTTGGAGTATGGTAAACATCCGTCGACTACCCTAAGTCCCGGATAAAATACAGTCCATCTCCTATGGAGCAACCACAGTCCACCAACTGGGTCTATAGCCACGGAGATCCACCACCGACTATATAGAAGCACCCATTTACATTTGCACAAGTCTATTACATCTTCACCTAAGTGCCTAATTATTTTTAGTTCAAGACATGAATATGTTATCACCCTAGAATCAGTTTTACCTCATACCGAATTTATTCACAAAATACGAGATCGCCCGACGGCTTTATCTCGAAATCAAGTCTCAAAATCTTTCTTTCAAAATTACCGGTAACCGAGGTCTTACTAATTCTAAATCATAAATCTTTCATGTACAAGAAAATATGGGTACACATACCCTTTAGTAAACATGTCTTAACTTATTATATTCATGTCTCTAACTTATCCATAATCTAATCAATGTCTCATTTTTGCATCACTCATGATTCTTTTATTCATTCATAATTCTCCATAGAAAATAAACCTATTTCATGAACAACATTTTCATCCATTATCAATCTCTTTAACAACTTAAGCACATATAACAAATTCATAACTCAACCGAAACCAAGTATGTCTTAAATCAAGTGAGTGTATAATCACATCAAAGAAATCAAATTTACATGAATAAATCACTCTTCAATATATATATATATATATATATATATATATATATATATATATATATATATATATATATAAAGCTCGCATCCTTTAATAATTTATTTGTGTCAAAAACTCATTAACAATTTTGAACTCATATGATATGTCTCAACTATCGCAAAATATTTCTTGAATCAAGTAAAAGTAAAATATCTTTCTAAGCGAATCAATTTACATAACAATAATTCATCTTTCAATACTCATACCTTTATATAAATTAATTTTAAGTCCTCGATTCATTTTTATTTAAATTTCACTTTTAATCTTTTAAAATATACATGAAAATTCTAAAATAAACCTCATTCTCCAATTTTTTAGTTCTTTTACAACTCCTTAAAAATCATTAAAACCAAAAAAAAATGTTTTGCAGCTATTGAGTTTCGAACCTGTGAACGTGTAACCAGTGTCCAAGACTCAACCCACTAACCACTAAGTCCCTTGTGGACTTGTGTTCTAAGTATTCACCGAAAGCCCCAAATGCTAATCTTGGGTTTCAGAATTATTTTAAACAAAAATCAAATAAACTGAGACTAACAAGTTTCGAACCCTTACAACCTCCGACAAGCACAGCGGCGACCCTATGGCGCACTGGCTAGCCAGAAAGTCCAAGTATGATTATTGATATCAAAATATGCTATTGCGCTTTTGTTCAACTTTTCTGTTATTCTATTATCTTCAAAAATTTGACTTTTTCTCTAATCTTTCATTAAAATATAATTCGTTCATCTATACTGAGTCTACTCTCTCACAGTAACTCATAATTTCAGAAATCATATTTTACAAAAATATAACAAACTTTCAAATTTGTTTCTTCTTATTAATAAACGCAAATTGCATTCACTTCTTTTAATCAAGGATAGCATATTATATCTTTTATAACACTCAAATGAGTTCCATAGCATCAAATTTACTTTACCAAAAAAAAATTATATTTTCTTATTAAAAAGGAAAACCCAACAATTATCAAAATCTCTAGATTCATGTATACTAGTGCATGGCAAAAATAAATTCTTTTCTCATTTATCACTTAACAAGTTGTAATTTAATCTACCATAACATGATTCACTACTATTCACCACATCCAATAGCATAGATTGTTCTACTTTATCATAATCAAAATTTCTATGCTACTCATTTATAATTACTAGCATGCATAGTTCTAAAAAAAATTAGAAAGTAGGAGACACCCACCTCAATTGGAACTTGACTAATGAAGGGAAGAGCACCACTTCTAGATCCAATGTCCTCCTAGATCTTCTCCTCCTAGCAATGGCCACCAAGTACAACCCTCTCTTCTCTCTTTCTTTTCTTTTCTATTGATTTTCTATTCTTTTTGGTGTGTGAAATGAGAGGAAGAGAGGTGCTATTTATAGGATTTTGCTAGGGTTCTAATTACAAAATTTCACACCTAATAAATTATTAAATTTAATTTACCAACACTTCATATTTCATAACTCCTAAAACTCCTAATTTTTCATCTCCCCACTCTCTAATACTCAACTCCCATCTCTTCACATCCCAAACTCCCAACTCCAATCTCTTCCTCTCCCTCCCGGATTACAAAAGACACCCGGTCAAAGAATCAATCCAGCACACATCTCTATCGTGGGCCCCTCTTCTCATTCATTCACATGGGCCCCCTCCAACCCAAATACAAACTCAATTCATTTTATCACATACCATATTATAAATTCTAAAACCACATCAAGCCCAAAAAAAGCCCATTTCTTTGTTGTCTTTATACAAACCGTGGGCCACCCCATTCATTCACCATGCATTATATATATACCATCATATATTAGCCATGAATATATTAACATTCACTATCAGCCAACATTACTTTTTCACCTTTCAAAGTATATTTTTAACATATGTATATATGTAACCAGCATATTATATATTCACAAATCCATATGTTAATACTACTATACTGTATATGTCTCTTTGAAAATTACGGAGTGTTACACATATTCTGAAATTTATTTTGAAAATAAATACACTCAAATATGTTAGCTTAAAACACGTGCGTTGCACGTAAAATATTAAAATGCGAAAATTAACTTTATCGATGAAAAATTATTAAATATAATCGAAAATAATATAAGAAAAATATATTTACTAATTTTATGTGTTTCATGATGAAATCGCAACACGTAGAAAGCACGTGCATTATACGTGCAGAAAGTCGAAAAATGCATTTTAATCAAGACAAGGGGGAAATAAATTTTCGTTTTATAAAATAGATTTAAATACATAAAATAAATAATTTAAACCTATAGAGAATATTATACGTAGTGGTGGAAACACGTGCATCCAAACACGTAAAAAGCACGTAAATCCCAGGGATTGAAATATTATATTTTAATTGACTGAAATCGATACGAAAAATGTATAAATAGAACGAATCCAAAATATGTAGTGAAACACATTACAAAATATACGTGCGTAACACCCAGGGGCAAAATTGTAATTTTCAATTTTGCGGGGTGTTACACTCTCCCCCCCTTAGAGTAGTTCCGTCCCCGGAACTCGCTAGGGTAAAGATTGTATTTTGTACATGTCACAGAAAATATTTGTATTTAGAAAAATGCAACTCTAAGAAAAATAAATGTAGTATACTCAACAAAGAAGACAAACTCTTTATAAGAAAACTATGAATATTAAGATGTTACAAGACGGAACAAGAAAATTAGGAAAATGGCATAAGAATTGAAATGTGACAAGAGATAGAATAGTTTGAGAGAAATTTTCGTACAAAAATAATATTAGAGAAGCTATTGGATAAAGGGGAAAAGTCAATTAAGTCGTTATATTCGAAATAGTTCGGAAAACAATGTGGTGAAGAAAACATAGTCAATAGATAATTTAGAAATATTTATCGATGTAATAAACGGTAGAAAATTCGCAAACTGTAAAACGAAATCGAATTAGCGATTTAAAACAAGACCATTGAATAAGAGTTTGGAAAAATAAATGGGAATGAGGCTTAGTTGAGCATAAAATGACTTTGTATACCAATAAAATAGTTTGTAAGGTAACTATGACAATTATACATACAATTTGAAAAATAAAGGGCATACGTCGAAATACTTTTGAATATACAAAATTTTGTAGTGATGAAAATAATTTATAACATTAAGACAAAATAGTGTAAAGCACATACACGAGATGAAAACACAATTGAAAACAATAATTATATAGTACAGCAAATTAGGACAATAGACATAAACAAATATATGCAAAAGTATTAATGTAATTAGATGAGGATAAAATGATATGTATAATATTGAAATATATGATATATATAGAAATCATTGGAAAGATAGAAGTAATAACTAAGAGTGTAAAGACAGTTAAAATTTGAGAAAAGATAATGTATAAATAGTGAGTATATGCATTATATTAAAGAAGTGTAAACCTATAAAAGTAATGAGTAGCGATTAATAGTAAAAGTGAATATATCAAAACAATTATGCAATAATAGTACCGAATGTAAACAAATAAAACAAAAATGGTAGGTCATATTTATATAGCTAGAAAGTTTCAATCTTATTAAAAACATATAAGATAAGATAATATAGTATCACATAAATCAAATCATATAAAATGAGTGCACATAAGAAATTTCATAAGAAAAATTCAAAATAATAAATGAGAAAAATAGTGGTTGCAATATTAACTTAATATACGGTAATTTAAAACTTGACAAAATACGTAAAGTAATATTAGATATAAACGGGTAAATATAAAGTGACATAAATACATGAAAGACAAAATTTTAAGTTTGAAAAACAAGTTTAAAATATCAATACTAAGGAAGATAAACAAATAATAAATATTCAAATCATTTGATAACATAAGAAAATTTTTATTTGAAAAAAAATATGGAGAAAGTAGCATGATAAAAATCTACAAAATAATTTGAGAGGAAAGTTTGTAAGGTATCATGAATGACGGTCCAAGCTACCACGCTTCCACTGTGCCAGTCTGATACCCAGGGGAAAATGTGCTCGTATACACTCTCATATTAATGTATACAAGGAGAACATCATGATGACTCCAGCCATCCAAAAGAGAGAGAAAACATCAGTGCATAGAGCAACACAAATGTAAATCACTTACATTTAAATCTCTATAGACTGAAACTCACACTCTAGTGTCTGCAGGAATAATATTGTAACTACTCAATAAGGTGTCACAGGTTCTAGACTATAGTCAATGATCTTACTACTCTTCCTAAACAATTCTTTAGTCTATCAAGTTCTGATTTACTTGGGTTAGCTGTAGGAGTCGGTTCCCATCTAGCGGTGGTCCGAAGACGCTTAAATACCGTGTCGCTTAGGGGTGTTTACACCCGGTTGACAGAAGGACTCCTTTGGCTTGTTCCCAAATTTATCGTCCCTTTTTATCGTTCCTTATAAACTTGTACTACTTGTGAAGCATGCTCTGATACCATCTGTAACACCCCGAATTTCAAATAAGGATAAATTCGAGATTTCACAGGATCTTTACTTCATTTCGTACAATTTTACAAGGAAAATTTAAAACTTTTTCACTAATACATCAGAGTTCAATTACAACTTGGTTTTACACAGCGGAAGAATGAAATCTACAATAAAACATTTACAACATCTTTAAAATAAAACAGCACCAGCATATCCACTTTATAGCTTCATGAATAGTCCTTTACCTGCATGTTAATCTGTGGGCTCGTCAGTTACTTACAACTGACGAAATGTTATACACGGCTATCCTCTCTATGCCGGGAATAGTATAACGATCTCATACTTTAACAAATCACAAAAAAGATTGAATGAACAAGTAAAGTGTCAAGGGTGATTATTCTAAATATAAGTGTATGTCATGCCTTAATGCCTAATGCACACAAATCTACACTAGGATGACACTAATGCACACTTGTTCAGATTCTATGCATCCCATACTACATAGGTCTGAGGGCAAGTGCCTACGTACTCCACATTGAATGGTTCGATCCCTCGCCATGAGACTACCCAGTAATAAAACAAGTTTTAGAGTTATTTCACAGATACGGATCTCAGCCTCCCTGGCTAGCCTCCCTGGCTATAATAACAGATCCCAGCCTCCCTGGCTATTATATCGTGAGAATAATCCCGTAAATGCCCCTCTAGCCCTGGTATATACATATTCTTTGGAGTATGGTAAACATCCGTCGACTGCCCTAAGTCCCGGATAAAATACAGTTCATCTCCTATGGAGCAACCACAGTCCACCAACTGGGTCTATAGCCACGGAGATCCACCGCCGACTATATAGAAGCACCCATTTACGTTTGCACAAGTCTATTACATCTTCACCTAAGTGCCTAATTATTTTTAGTTCAAGACATGAATATGTTATCACCCTAGAATCAGTTTTACCTCATACCAGATTTATTCACAAAATACGAGATCGCCCGACGGCTTTATCTCGAAATCAAGTCTCAAAATCTTTCTTTCAAAATTACCGGTAACCGAGGTCTTACTAATTCTAAATCATAAATCTTTCATGTACAAGAAAATATGGGTACACATACCCTTTAGTAAACATGTCTTAACTTATTATATTCATGTCTCTAACTTATCCATAATCTAATCAATGTCTCATTTTTGCATCACTCATGATTCTTTTATTCATTCATAATTCTCCATAGAAAATAAACCTATTTCATGAACAACATTTTCATCCATTATCAATCTCTTTAACAACTTAAGCACATATAACAAATTCATAACTCAACCGAAACCAAGTATGTCTTAAATCAAGTGAGTGTATAATCACATCAAAGAAATCAAATTTACATGAATAAATCACTCTTCAAAATATATATATATATATATATATATATATATATATATATATATATATATATATATATATATATATATAAAGCTCGCATCCTTTAATAATTTATTTGTGTCAAAAACTCATTAACAATTTTGAACTCATATGATATGTCTCAACTATCGCAAAATATTTCTTGAATCAAGTAAAAGTAAAATATCTTTCTAAGCGAATCAATTTACATAACAATAATTCATCTTTCAATACTCATACCTTTATATAAATTAATTTTAAGTCCTCAATTCATTTTTATTTAAATTTCACTTTTAATCTTTTAAAATATACATGAAAATTCTAAAATAAACCTCATTTCATTTTATAAGAATGATAAAATTTTCTCCAATTTTTTAGTTCTTTTACAACTCCTTAAAAATCATTAAAACAAAAAAAAAATGTTTTGCAACTATTGAGTTTCAAACCTGTGAACGTGTAACCAGTGTCCAAGACTCAACCCACTAACCACTAAGTCCCTTGTGGACTTGTGTTCTAAGTATTCACCGAAAGCCCCAAATGCTAATCTTGGGTTTCAGAATTATTTTAAACAAAAATCAAATAAACTGAGACTAACAAGTTTCGAACCCTTACAACCTCCGACAAGCACAGCGGCGACCCTATGGCGCACTGGCTAGCCAGAAAGTCCAAGTATGATTATTGATATCAAAATATGCTATTGCGCTTTTGTTCAACTTTTCTGTTATTCTATTATCTTCAAAAATTCGAATTTTTCTCTAATCTTTCATTAAAATATAATTCGTTCATCTATACTGAGTCTACTCTCTCACAGTAACTCATAATTTCAGAAATCATATTTTACAAAAATATAACAAACTTTCAAATTTGTTTCTTCTTATTAATAAACGCAAATTGCATTCACTTCTTTTAATCAAGGATAGCATATTATATCTTTTATAACACTCAAATGAGTTCCATAACATCAAATTTACTTTACCAAAAAAAAATGTATTTTCTTATTAAAAAGGAAAACTCAACAATTATCAAAATCTCTAGATTCATGTATACTAGTGCATGGCAAAATTAAGTTCTTTTCTCATTTATCACTTAACAAGTTGTAATTTAATCTACCATAACATGATTCACTACTATTCACCACATCCAATAGCATAGATTGTTCTACTTTATCATAATCAAAATTTCTATGCTACTCATTTATAATTACTAGCATGCATAGTTCTAAAAAAAATTAGAAAGTAGGAGACACCCACCTCAATTGGAACTTGACTAATGAAGGGAAGAGCACCACTTCTAGATCCAATGTCCTCCTAGATCTTCTCCTCCTAGCAATGGCCACCAAGTACAACCCTCTCTTCTCTCTTTCTTTTCTTTTCTATTGATTTTCTATTCTTTTTGGTGTGTGAAATGAGAGGAAGAGAGGTGCTATTTATAGGATTTTGCTAGGGTTCTAATTACAAAATTTCACACCTAATAAATTATTAAATTTAATTTACCAACACTTCATATTTCATAACTCCTAAAACTCCTAATTTTTCATCTCCCCACTCTCTAATACTCAACTCCCATCTCTTCACATCCCAAACTCCCAACTCCAATCTCTTCCTCTCCCTCCCGGATTACAAAAGACACCCGGTCAAAGAATCAATCCAGCACACATCTCCATCGTGGGCCCCTCTTCTCATTCATTCACATGGGCCCCCTCCAACCCAAATACAAACTCAATTCATTTTATCACATACCATATTATAAATTCTAAAACCACATCAAGCCCCAAAAAAAGCCCATTTCTTTGTTGTCTTTATACAAACCGTGGGCCACCCCATTCATTCACCATGCATTATATATATACCATCATATATTAGCCATGAATATATTAATATGCACAATCAGCCAACATTACTTTTTCACCTTTCAAAGTATATTTTTAACATATGTATATATGTAACCAGCATATTATATATTCACAAATCCATATGTTAATACTACTATACTATATATGTCTCTTTGAAAATTACGGAGTGTTACACATATTCTGAAATTTATTTTGAAAATAAATACACTCAAATATGTTAGCTTAAAACACGTGCGTTGCACGTAAAATATTAAAATGCGAAAATTAACTTTATCGATGAAAAATTATTAAATATAATCGAAAATAATATAAGAAAAATATATTTACTAATTTTATGTGTTTCATGATGAAACGCCACACGTAGAAAGCACGTGCATTATACGTGCAGAAAGTCAAAAAATGCATTTTAATCAAGACAAGGGGGAAATAAATTTTCGTTTTATAAAATAGATTTAAATACATAAAATAAATAATTTAAACCTATTGAGAATATTATACGTAGTGGTGGAAACACGTGCATCCAAACACGTAAAAAGCACGTAAATCCCAGGGATTGAAATATTATATTTTAATTGACTGAAATCGATACGGAAAATGTATAAATAGAACGAATCTAAAATATGTAGTGAAACACATTACAAAATATACGTGCGTAACACCCAGGGGCCAAATTGTAATTTTTAATTTTGCGGGGTGTTACATAAATGGCATGAATCAAGTTTCAAGTAATCAAATATCATGTAAACTAGTGTCAAGTGTCACGAATCATGTAATCAAGTATCAAGCAAGCATGTACCATGTTCAAGTCTTATAGTGATTACTATCTAGGTAGCACTTCATGCATCCTGTAACACCCCGAATTCCAAAATACAACTAAATTCGAAGTTCCACAGGATCTTTATACTTCTTTCGTACAATTTTACAAGGAAAAAAAAAACTTTTCTTTCATCAGAGTTACATTACAATTGTACATTGTCACAGCGGAAGCAAATTTACAATAATTTACATGAAACAACATTTAAATCAATTTTGAGCAGCATGTATACTTCAATTGTGTCAAGCATCTTTACCCTGCATATAAAACTGTGGGCGCGTCAGTTCATTCAACTGACGAAATATTATACACGGCTATCCTCTCTATGCCGGAAATAGTATAACGATTCTCAATACTTAGCAAACCACAAACTTGTTCACAAACAAAGCTAAAGGGACTATCCTATTGATGTCGTGTTGTGAATGTGCACTTAGTCCTTAATGCAATTATTTGTATTATATGACATTAATGCGCACTTGTTCAGAGTCTATGCAACCCATACTATATAGGTCCGAGGGCAAGCCCTTAACTGTTCTTCATCTTGTAGGGTTCAATCCCTCGTCATGACTTAATCTACTACTGTAACTACGGTAAGTATCCTAGATGTTTTCTGACCTACGAACTCATGTCTAGGCGCCCTGGAGGGAATCCCAACGCACTGTCACATAACTTATCATGCAGGCATCCTGTGGTAATTCAGCTCCTACCATAGATATGACACCACCCGCAGTCGTCAAACACCCCACAAGCATCGCCACTGGGACGGTACTCTGGAGCAGTATCCACGTCCTATCATGACTCATCATGGGACATCCTGTGAATACTCTCACGCCGCCAATCCAATGGCCCTCATACTCAATGTTTTTCTCTTACTTTCATCACATCTTTACTATGTATCTAATCCTTAGTTTAATTGAATCATGAATAAAATCAACCCTTAGAGTGTAGCACTCCCATTATACCGGTCTTATTCATTTAATTTACACGACCCAAACCTTGGTCTTCTCATTTCAATTATCATTTTCACATTTCCTTTATTGCCGGTATAAGGCTTGGCTATACCCTAATTCTCAATTTCAACTCATAATTACAATGTCGAGCTTTCCATACTCATAAGGTCTTTTCATGATTAATCACAATTCATGTTTCATAAGCGTAGCATTCATGTATTCACATCTTTCATAACTCATCACAATCAATAATTCAATTTCACGTGCAATTTATGTGCAAAAATAAATTTCAACTAGTAGTAATCAATAATTCATGTATTCCACAAGTCTATTATTTTCATTTCCAAATCCTACTACAAGCATGAATTAGAAGTCCACATCAATCACACTTTCAAAAATTTCTCATTACTAATTCTTTTATAACTCAAAAATTTCATTTATTTTTTTATTATTTAAAAAGACAATTTAATTTCAAAAAGAAGTCCTTTCTTGCAAAAACCCCAATTTCTTAATCACACTTTATCAAAAGTTATATAAATTTTCTTATAAAATTCTAATAATTTTCAGTAAATTAAAACATAATTTTTCCAATTTTTATCTATTTTTAAAATTCAATTAATCAGAAATAATCCACAAAAAAAACATTTTTTTTAAAACTCAAATCCCCCAATCGGATTCGAACCCACAACCAGAGGTGAAACAGACAGCGCACAAGACCAATGCGCCAAAGCCGCCGAACGTTTTAACTATGGGTTATAATCCCTATGTATCCATTCTCGGCAATTTGGGTTTTTAATCAAAAAAATAAAAACAAAACCCCAGTGTCGAACCCGAGACATCCCCCTTACTGTAGCGACCGAAAGTACTGCCGACCAATTGGTCTAAGGGGACATATCAATTAGAAAATAATTAGAATGGGTTTTGACCTTGCTCTCTGTTCATAACTATAATTCGAAAATTCTCAAAACAAAAATTGTCTCTTTCCCCCCTTTTGAAAATAAAAATTTCCAGAATAAAAATACATTTAATTCTATAATAACCAATATTTTTAAGGGTATTTTTAACTCTTTAAAACATATATTTTTGCCCTAGTTTATATTTTATAATCATAATGTCGACATTCGAAAACTAAACATACTTCTTCAAATTTTAAAGATAGTTTCCCACAAAATCTAAAAAAATGTTTTCTTTCTCATAATGTTTTTAGAACACAAAATCATCTTTATTAATGAATAAAACTTATATTTTATCCACTAATTTACACATGATGCATTCAATCATTTGTTTGCAAAAATACATTCTTTTCATTCATTCTAATACTCATATGGCACATATAACAATGGAGAATTCTACTATAACAATTAACAATCAACTCTTAATAAATTATTCCATCAATTCATCTCTAATATATCGTTCTACTTTAATACTTTAATCAACAAACATGGTTCTAACCTTTTACTAGTTAATTCACATAATTGCATTAAAACATACCTAGCATGCATACTATCATTAGAAACAATGAGAACATTCATTTTTACAAATAATAAATAAATCTAGCAATCAAATTAACATACATCTACTAGTTTATCAATTCTCCTCTAATTAGGCAAGCATGGATTTCATTTCAACTAGTTACTTTCTAATAACAATTCAATTCATTCCTAACATGATTTCTACCTTAGAAGTCATGAGAAACACCCACCTCTTTGAAGAAAAAGCCAATTAAAGCCTCCTAGAGTCCCTAGAATGCGAGAGAGTGCCCTCTCCTCCTAGATTGCGATGCAAAAGATCTTCTTCTCCTTGCTTGCAAACCAAGAGCTCCTTGTGTGGGGGAATGATGGCCGGCCTCCAATGGTAGGGACACACACACTACTCACACTCACGCTACTATATTTCTCCTATATAACTTTCTTCTTTCAATGATTTTTAGTGTAGAATACATGTAGATAGGGGGGGGGGGTATTTATACTAATTCTAGGATGGATTGGAGGGCTAGGATTCATTAGATAGTTAAAGGATGGATGACTAGGATAGGAAGGGAAGTTGTAGCAACCACCCACACTCACATAAACTACCCATACACACACACACCCACTCTCCATGATCCTAAGCACAATCCCACCATGCAAATGGTGTGCATTGCACACTACGTGCATGCACGTGCCCCCTAGTACCCCATATTTAAAGTTTGTACAATTTTAATTAATCATTTGTTCACAATTTGTCTCTACATGACAAGTGCGCCCATTTAATTGATTAATTAAATTTGTGGGCTTTACAATTAGTGGGCTTAGGCTTGTGGGCCAAAATAATAAAATAAAGAATTATTAAAGTGGGCTCAAATTTAGAAAATAGTGTTTAGGCTTTTAGAAAAAAATAAAGGAAAAAATAATTGTTCATACTATAAAAATGAAATTTTATATATACAAATAAATAAATAAATATACACATGAAATTTGCACGTGCACAACACGTGAAAATCAATATTTTTATTAAAATAAAAGTTTAGAGTATTACACATCCATCCTTTTACTACATGGTTACTACAGTCAAAGTAATTTCGTTTTAGATTTCATAGTGGACCATAGAAGGCAGTGTACTCAGAGACAAGTAATACAAATCATATACCAAATTCCAAATTAACCAAATCATATACCAAATTCCAAATAATCCAAATCATATATCAAATTCCAAATAATCCGAATCATATACCAAATTCCAAATATTGGAAACACGGGCCCCCTTCCGAGTACACGTTTCTGAATTATCCGCTATTAGATCCTTCCCTTAAATCTCGGCTTGGTTATTTATTGTTATAATCAGGCATGCATGTATGTGTCACAAAACAAAGTAGGGATAACAGGATATAAACATGTATCAGGTTCAGGGTGCAAGATAAACCAGTATAGGCACAAGATAACACATAACAGGGTAAAATAACTACTTTTCTAATTCAGGACAGCAAGACGGTATTGTACAAAAACAGTAATTCCCGCTACTAAAAACATCCAAATATGGATCCGTCAGGGTCTGGAAAATAGAATCCCACACGAATCCAGCAAATAAAAATAGGTCATATAGTAATTCACAACATCTTAACTCAAAACAGGTTTGAATCCAGAAAACATGTTCAGTCAGAATTCAGTAAAACGAATTTCACTCAGGAAAACTGCATCAAAACCTCTCAAATAAATTCAGGAAAAATCTGGGGTATTTTTCTATATGTCTAGAATCAGAATATAAAGTTTCATAATATTCCAGAATAAATAGTTTAGTCATCAAAAATAAGAAAACATCAAGAACCGATACTTTGGAAAATCTGGAATTCCCAACACTGCTGTACGAAAACTGAAATATATCGCAAGCCGTGAAACGAAATCCAAATCCGCCAAAGGGAGGTGAAAATAGACAAAATAATTTAACTTTCGTATTACACAAATATTTTTCATACAGTAAAAGGAATCAGGGTGAAAACACAATTCTTTACAGGACAGCGAGCAAAATACTGCAAGTATAACTTTTGCAAACATGCATGAAACGACATATAAAACTCATCAATAAAATCTACCAAAATTCTGGGTAATCCTTAGATAGGTATAGAAAAACCGACCAAAGTTTTGGATCAAAATAATATATGTAGCATCAGTATCAAAATAATTTAGTCATCAAAATCATCGAAAACGAAATCTGGAAAAGATCCACACCTCTGTAGTAAAACAGTCATATCTCACACATACGACAGAGAAATCAAGAAAGGTCAGAGGAGTTTGAAAATAGATGAAATCCTCTAAAACTCATGTTCTATACCGAAATTATGTTACTGACTTCACGACAGTCCAAAACAGCAAACAAAATAGATCAGTGGCAAAATACAGATTTTTCCCTTTAGCAACAACTCAACATATATCATACAAAACTTGCTCAAAACACAACCAAACATGAAATCGAGTCTACTAAGTGTCCAAACAACATGAAATAGGGTAATTAACATATCTAAAGCAAGGCTATCACAAGGATCCCACAAATACCCGAATTCTCACAAAAATCCCACATACGTGATCAAATCAAGAACGGGCAAAACCTAAGTTAATTCATGTCAAGATTGTGTCATGAGACAACTATGGTCAAGTTTTCACAATAGAGACAAAACCCATCAAAGATAACACAACAAGAGTCGTCTCTAGACCCAACTACACTATAGGTGGTATTTTTGACTTGTATCTAACAGAGAAATTGGAATACAAGTTATTTGCCTTAACCGAAGATTAAGAACGACGAAAATCAAGAGTAACGGGAATGGATTCCCGACAACGAGCAAAATCCACGAATGAAAATCTACGAACTAATGAATCCAAGCAAACTTGATCGAAATCTCCACACGAACAAACTCCACCAAAAGAGAGATGATCCAAGAGGGATGATGACAATAGTGGCATGCGGCCACATGAGAACACCATGGAAGAGAGACTAGAGTGGTATATGGTGGTGTATGAGGTCGGATGGATGAGTGGATGGAGTGCGGCCAAAGGGGGGTCTCGGGATGAGGGGGATGATCGGCCTAGGGGTGGGCGTCGGGTGTGTACGGCGCCGCCAAGGGGGAGAGAGAAAGGGAGGGGGTAGGCCGGGTGCTAGGGTGTAGGGTTTAGATGTTAGGGTTAGGGTTTGAGGTTATGGATATATATAGAGGGGATTTGGGTTTAAGAGTTGGGTTAATGGGTAATTGGGTTGTGGGTAATTAGGAGTAGTAATAGGATTGTTTAATGAGTATTAATATGGATTAATGGCATAGGATTTAAAATAGGATTGAGTTTAATTTAGCTTTGGTAAATCTATTAGGGATCAACAATAGGATTTAAATAAAAGATCAAATCGAATAGATAAAGTAATAAATAAAAGTAGGATTATATATCAAAATATATATTGATCTACAAGATAGAAATTATTTGAAATACTACAAATACAAATAACAATAGAAATAGATTTTTAAATCAACAATCAAGAGTAAAAGATAAAATAACACGAATAATAAAAATAACAATAATCATAAAAAATCATAAACATAAACTTAATAATCCAAAACATAATAAAAAAAATTTGTATTATAAAAAAAATTATCATTGGGAACTAGTTATAAATAAACTATTGATTAAAAATAGGTTTTAACAGAAGATCTAACAACACATTTTAACAAAGAATTTGAAAGCAGAAAAATTAATTTACAAAAATTTTAAATATACAAAAAATACACATAAAATACGGGTTTGGGGAAACAAAGCTTACAAATCCTACCCACCTTACAATAAAATTTCGTCCTCAAAATTTGCTTAGGCGATACATAGGATGAGGCAAAAGCAAACTGGGGGAGGGTAACAAAGCAGAGGGTTAAAGAGAAAGGAATAAAGCAGGGGAAAACCAGAAATAGAAGGAAGGGGATAACAATGGGATCAAATGGAACGCAGAAAGAGAATAAACAGTATCAAAAAGGAAAGAATCAACACCAGATAACAAAGCAATAAGGGAGTCAGCAAAACTGAAATCAAAGAGAGAAAAGATAGGGAAGAATTGAATCAAAGAATAAGTCAACATATGAGAATAATTGCAAGAGATAGGGGAAACCAAAACAATGCAAGGAAGGAGAAGCAACAGTATGATCCTGGGACCTGTGGATTATGGGCCCACCACGCTTCCGCTTCGCCACTCTAATGGTGACGTTCCAAGCTGCACACAAGTCATTGTAGACCACACGACAACAAGCGACGATCTGAGCAGGAAGAAAAGAATGAGACACCAGATTAAAATTGGAATTTAGATGAGGGCTTTAATTTAAATAATTAGGTCAAAACTAATGAGCATTAACAAAAATAATATTAATAATACAAAAAGCAACCCATATTAATAATAAAATTGATATGGGTTAGGAATGACGTGGCCCGTCCTGGGCCACAGGATCCCCCCAGGATGGGCGCACCTCCTGATTCTCCGGATCCGCCACGTCAGCATCGGAAAACTGCCCGGGCCGCTGCCACGTCAGCCCGGAAACCGCCCGGGCATCTGCCACGTCAGCCCTAAACCGTCCGGATTTCCACCGCTTTAACTTCACGGGCAACCGGGTTCAGACTCGGTTGGCATCTTCTATAAATACCAAACCCCTACTCCTTCTCAAGGTAATTAATCTTTTCCCACCAAAACCCTAGTTACTGTTACTCTCTCTTAGTGACTGACTAGATTGTCGAAGGGTCTGCCACCGGGACCAACCCCGGTGTTCCGAGACCGTCTGCAGGTACACGAGACCATCGGATCCGAGCCTCAAAGATCCGAGCCGAGCATCAGCCTCTACCTCACTACCACCTACCTCAGTACCGTTCGTCCAGTCGAGGGTCGTCTTCATAGGAGTTTCCTCTATCAATACAAATCGAGTAAGAACTCACGCCTGGTGCATCCATGCCTCCGAAAAACAAACCGCATCAGGATGGCACCGTCTGTGGAAAACTATCTATTTTAGACGCCAACCCGAGCTCTGCCTCCAACGGTACCCCTGTAGACACCGACACAAGCTCTGCCTCCGACGGTACCCCCATCAACCCGAGCTCACATGGCGCCTAAGGCCGCGAAAACTGTTACCTCCGCACGTCGGCAGGACGTGCCTCCACAAGGCATCGCTGCCAATGCTCACGGATCGAACAACAGAGGGATCAGCCACGGGCCCCAGCCGAATGCCTCCCGTCCGATCGCACCCGACCTACAGGGGGTGATCGTGAATCGGCAGGCTAGCTGCAGCAGGGGAGGAGCCACTTCCAACTCGGCTCCAAACCACCCCAAACCTCCGTCCCAAGGGCGTGAACCGGTGCTCAGCCGTGTCGGTCGACAACAGCCCGCTCAACCAAACCGGGCCGAGCGGGCCCCGGTTACCCACCAGGAGTTCCAGGACTTCCGGAGGGAAATCTTGGGGGCCATCCAAGGGGTCCCCGTCAATGAGAACGCCCGCCGTTCCCACACACGATCGGATGCTGAGGCTAGCGTATCTCACCCCTCAACAATCCCACCAGAGCATGATGACGACATTTTGAAATGCCTCCAAGAGATGGAGGATCGCCTCGACCACTTTTGCAACGGCGACCCAAGGACCGCTCAGGGGTACAGGCCGGTTTGCCCTCCTTTCTTCGCCCTCATCCTACATGCGGAGATACCCCGCAATTTCCGTCCACCTCAGTTCGAGACATACGACGGCGAGGGCGATCCTGCTGATCACATGGAGGGCTTCAAAACTCTCATGATGATTCACAGCGCATCAGATTCCCTCCTGTGCCGAGCCTTCCCCGCCACACTTCGGGATCCGGCTCGGGAATGGTTCTCCAAGCTCACCCTCGGCTCCATCTATTCTTTCGACCAGCTAGAGGGCAGCTTCCTCGCCCACTTTGTAACCAGCCGAAAGGCCGAAAGAACGAGTTTGTCCCTGCTTGGACTCCGGCAAAAGGAAGGGGAGTCACTCCGGGTGTTCGTCCGAAGGTTCACCGCCGAGGCGAGGTCGGTCTCATCCCTCGACCCTAGGGTTGCCTCGGCTGCGTCCAGGCACAACGTTCGACATGGACAGCTGAAGGCCTCCCTGGCAAAGAAGCCGCCGATAGACTTCCTCGACCTCCTCAACCGGGTCGAAAAATATATCCGAGCCGAAGAAGCCCTTAATCCAGAGGACCAGAAGGAAGTTCCCGGGAAGGGGAAGCGCAAGGCCGACGAGGTTGAGCCGGCGAAGAAAGCTCCGAAAGACGGGGGCGCCGCGAAGAAGGTCCTGCCGATCCCCCGCTTCGAGAGGTACACTCCCCTGACGCAAAATGTGTCGACAATCCTCTTAGTGATTGAGGACAGCGACCTCGTCCAGTACCCTCCTCGACCGTCCAACAACACCAGCAAGAAGAGGGATCAGCAGTTCTACTGCCGATTCCACCGGGACAACATGCATGATACGGATCACTGCCGTACCCTGAAGGACGAAATTGAGACCCTCATTCAATGAGGGTACCTCCGAGAATTCAAAAGGGAAGGCATCCGGGAGCATAGGGACAACAGAAATAGGAGGGATTCCCCTCCTCGTCGAGCGCACCGACGGCATCCCGAGCGGGATCCGGAGCCCGAGGAGCCTGAGGGTCAGGCAATCCTGTATTGCATCCACGGAGGGCCTATGGGAGGGGAATCCAACACTTCCCGCAAGGCCTTCATCCGGGATGTCAACACCGTCCAGGGCCCTCTCTCCCCCCAGATCCAGCAACTTCCTGTCTCCTTCTCAGGAGAGGATCTGGAAGGGGTCCGGCTCCCTTATTGTGATGCACTTGTCATCAGCCTCAGCATGGCGAACTTTGAGGTTCGGCGAATCCTCGTGGACAATGGGAGCTCAGTCAACATTCTGTTCCTGGAAGCGTTCGAGAACCTGAAGCTCTCACGTGAGAAACTAAAACCGGCCGGATACACCCTGCACGGGTTCTCCGGCGTCCCTGTGACTATAGAGGGGATCGTCACCCTAGACGTCACGGCAGGCGCGACCCCAAACAGAAGGACCGAGTCAAATATGATTGGGTTTGGAATTATGAATAAATAATTGCACTGGAGAAAGTGGGTATGCTTGATTTTACTTTATTTGCTATTGTTTATATTTTTAATTGAAACTTTGATGCTTGCATGATGAGAATTCTTAGTGTGATGGGTTGAGCCTACTATTATTATTCCCTTATTCATGATTCTACTTTTGCTCGAGGATAAGCAAAATCTTAAGTTTGGGGGTATTTGATGTGTCTAATTTATATACAAATATTTGTACTCATTTACCAATAAAAATTGCTTGTTTTCGTTGATATTGTCTATAATTCATCTTATTTATATAAGATTTCATTTAATTAATTATTTTTGAAGAAATAATATTTTTGATGCAAAAAGTAAAGATTTGTGGAAAAATCAACAAACAAAGTAAAATAATGGATTTATCAATTTTTATTGTTTTGTTGATTTAAAAGTGTGACAAAAAGATTTTTATAAGCTAATATGATTTGTAGTTAGTTTAATTAATTTTAAACTAATTAATTTTATTTTATTTAAAAATCCTAATTTCTGGTATTATTTTGTGTATGCAGCAGCACGTGGTTGGCAGAATAGGAAGAAAAGAGAGAAAAGAGAAAGAAATAAAATTCAGATCAAATAAGGAAGGAAATAAAGGAAAAGAGTGGGGTTTTCTGCAAAAGTGCAAACCCTCATTGTTCTCCCCGTTCTCTATAAATACAAACCAAAGAAGTAGAGAGAAGGGTAAGAGGTGACGGCTGATACAATCACTAATAAAAAAATATATATATACAAACCAAAGGAAAGAAAAGTCAGAGAGAGAGAAGATCACTTCTCTCTGACTTGACGCTGTGTTCAAGAACCAAAGAAGGAGATTGGTGTGCACTACAGGACGAAAACAAATAAAGGGAGAGAGAAAAGAGAAGCAGCAGGCTTCTGGCTTCGGTAGTTTGGCTTCGGCAGTTTCTGCTGACGTGGACTTCGGTGGGACCCACGCGCTCAGGAGGAAGCCATTGGACGAAGCACAGGCGTGACAGGTCTGAACGCTGACGTGGCGATTTTCCGGGTTCGATTTGTGAGACAGAAAGAGAGAGAGAAAGGACTGGTTTGCATTATTAAATTTTGTATTCCTTTTTGTATCTCATCTTCTTCTCTGTATTTTTTAGATGCAATCCCAAACATTTTTATTAATTGCAAAATTGAACATGAACTGAATTTATTGTTCTAGAGGCTAAGATGTAGCCGAGTTTTGTAGAACACAAATTTTAATTCCTTATTATTACTCTATTTTTTCTAGTTGTGTTTTAATTTTTATAATTTATGCGTACAACATGGTGGATAGATATTTGTATGATTTTTCAAATCATAAAGAGACCGAACAGGTTATTTGTGAATAATAAAAATTAACACCGTATATTGGAGGACGTGACCGTTAAGAAATCCAAAATTTCAATTATAATTTGATGGATAGGCAAATGATTAGTTGAGAATAATTTTTAGACTACGTGGATAGAGTGGTTAATATCTTTAGGATTTTGGTCTACAATTGGGAAAGATAATATTTTTATTTATAAGGAATTATAATTTGTGTGTGTGATAAACGAGGTGAACCAAGAGCCCTAGAACTAATTTTACTATTAAACAAAGTACAAGAGCTTCATAGTTTCACAGCCCTCTCCCTCTTCACAAATTTAGTTAGATTTAATTAGATTAATTTAATTTAGTTGCTTTATCCTTAATTAAATTCGATCTTCTAAATAGTGATTAATCTAGTGATATCGGTACTCAGTAAAATATCTAGTCCCTGTGGGTTCGACACTCTACTCATTTAACTATATTACTTGTGCGATTTTGTACACTTGCAAAAATCAACATCAAGTTTTTGGCTCCGTTGCCGGGGACTAGTTATTCTTTTATTGATATTGAAAATTGCTAGATTATTGCTAGTTTGGATTTTTTGTGATTATTTTTATTTTATTATTATTTTACATCTTTATTTTCTTTTGACTAACTTTTACTTATTTTATTTTATTTTTCTTATTTTAGTTTTTTTTAGTTTTTCTATTTTTTTCTTTTTCTTTTTCGATACTTACATTTCAGGACATACAGTGCATTATCATGGCGAACGATGAAAATAGGCCTTTGAGAGACTATGCTATACCCTCAATTTATGAGTCAAGCATAAAGAAGCCGATTATTGAAGCTAACGATTTTAAAATTAAACCGGCGATGATTCTAATGATTCAACAGACTGTTCAATTTTGGGGACTACCACACGAGGATCCTTACGCTCACATTGCAGATTTTCTAGAAATTTGTGACACTTTCAAGCACAATGGAGTATCAGATGATGCAATTAGATTGAGACTCTTTCCTTTTTCACTACGAGATAAGGCGAAAGCTTGGCTACATTATCTACCACCCGGTAATATTACTACTTGGGAGGGACTTACACAAAAATTTCTAGCCAAGTATTTTCCTCCAGCAATGACAGCAAAGCTAAGAAAGGACATTTGCACATTTACTCAATTTGAGACCGAGTCTTTGTATGATGCATGGGAAAGGTACAAGGAGTTATTAAGAAAGTGTCCTAATCATGAACTACCGAAATGGCTGCAAATGCAAACATTCTATAATGGTTTGGGAGTTACACATAGATCTATGGTTGATGCAGCAACTGGTGGTGCACTTATGAGCAAAACTTACACAGCAGCCTATGATCTTTTAGAGGAGAAGACATCAAATCATTACCAGTGGTCTTCAGAGAGAACAATGCCAAGAAAAGTGGCTGGAGTTTTTGAACTTGATCCTTTTTCTACTTTAAATGCAAAAAATGATATTTTATCTAAAAAAGTAGAAAATATGAATTTTAATGTTATTCAATCTAATATGATTTGTGATCTTTGTGCAGAAAATCATTCAAGTTCAGATTGTCAAGTGGGGAACCCTTTTGCTCCATCCAATGCCGAACATGAAAATTTTGTGTCAAATTTTAAAATGCAAAACAATCATTATGCAAACACATACAATTCAGGATGGAGAAACACCCCTAATTATCCATGGAACTACAATCAAGAAGCAGTTATACCACCTCAAATTTTTCCACAACAAGAAAAGAAGCCGACGCTTGAAGATATGTTTGAGCACTACATGCAAAGGGCAGAACACTACATACAAAAGACAGATTTGGCAATCCAAAATGTAATATCCCGGACGGATATTACCGTATATAAATTGATATTTTATTATTATTTTATTATTATTTTGTTTTAATTCCAAAATTAGAACATTTCGGTGATTTTTACCCGGTTTGCTCCTAGACACTATCTGTATCCAGATATCGGCCAGTATATATCCGTATTGTATCAAATTGATACCGTGATCTTCCGAACTAATAATAAAATTTATTTTATTATTATTTCCAAGATTTAATTATTTTTATGCGGATTATGCGAAGATTTTCCGGTATACAGACATATATGCGCACGTGCGAGTAGTATGTCGATTAGTGCATTATACGAATTATGTGTTGTATATTTTGGACAACACTTATTTTGCTATAACCTAGTAGGGATGGTTAAGGATTTGATTAGGAGGTTTAACCTAGGTTAAGTTTACATAAGAAGGTTAAGAATTTTTCTAGAACAAACCCTCCTCCACATCAATTTTCCCTCACATAACACCTCCCCCCAATCCTACCTCCTTGTTTTGGGGTTATTTTGTGCCATGTGGTGCACTTACCACCTCCCATTTCCTTCTATAAATAGCCCTTCATTCTCCTCCTTCTCTCATTTTAGAAAACAAGAAAGAAAGAAAGAAAGAAAGAAAGAAAAGAAAGGAAAAGAAAGAGAGAACAAATAACTTGAGAGTTTTGTTTTGTAGGGTTCTTAGAAGAATTCTAACAAGCTTAGGGGAAGGAGAAGGTAGCAAAGCTAGTTCTTCCAACAAGTTAGAGAAGGTGGGGGTTTCTTCATGCTTTCTTTGTTTGTATGTTTGTTTGTTTGTTTGTTTATTTGAATGATGGTTTTGATGTTCTTCTTCTTCTTACCCTCTTGTTTATCTTTCTTTTGGTATGGTTACTTTGTAGTGGTGTGGTTGTATGATTTTTCTCATTTGAATGTTGTTAACTACTTGGACTAAAAAGATACATACACATAACTTTTGCATACAACCATGTAAGGTTGTAGGACTTGATATGGAACCATACATATTGCATATTGTTGAACAATACAACCATTGTTGGTTGTAAGACTTGATTGAACTAATGTAATAATCAAAAAGGTCTTTCCTTTCTTTACTAAACACTAGTGGTAGAAATAATTAAAAAGATCTTCTTTTTGTTTAATCACTAGTTGTAACTTAATAAAAAGATCTTCTTTTTATTTAACCACTAGTTGTAATTAATTAAAAAGATCTTTCTTTTATTTATAATCACTAGTTGTAATTAATTAAAAAGGATCTTTTCTTTCATTTCTAAATCACTAGTTGTAGCTAATTAAAAAGATCTTTTCTTTTGTAAAGTAAAATAAAAAGGATCTTTCTTTTATCACTAGTAATAACAAAGATTAGTAAGCAACCAAGTAGTAGTAAGCTAAAATAATAAGTAGTAGTATGAAATAAAATGAAGTAGTAGTAGCATGTATGTTGATTAATAAGGTAGTAGTAATAGTAGTGAGTTGTATGTTGTGATTTTTATGAGAATGAAGAAGTAGTAATAATAGTAAGTTGCATGTTGTGATCTTTTGATGAGAATGAAGTAGTAGCAATAGTAGTAAGTTGTATGTTGTAGTAGTAGTAGTAGATAATTATGTTTTGTTTAAAATAGGAGTAGTGGTAGTAGTAAAATGTTGTAGGATTGCTTCTAAAAATATTTAGAAGCCATTTCCATACTACTAATGTTGTAGGATTACTTCTAAAAATATTTAGAAGCCATTTCCATGCTACTAATATTGTAGGTTTACTTCTAAAAAATATTTAGAAGTCATATTCATGCTTCTAATATTGTAGGATCATTTCTAAAAATATTAGAAGTCATATTCATGCTTTATATGTTGTAGGATTACTTCTAAAAATAATTAGAAGCCATAATCCATGCTTAGTTAGTTGTAGGATTGCTTGTAAAAATATCCTACCATGTTTACCATGCTTAGTTAGTTGTAGCTTTGATTCTAAAAATAATTAGAAGCCATAATCCATGCTTAGTTAGTTGTAGGATTGCTTGTAAAAATATCCTACCATGTTTACCATGCTTAGTTAGTTGTAGCTTTGCTTCTAAAAATAATTAGAAGCCATATCCATGCTTAGTTAGTTGTAGGATTGCTTGTAAAAATATCCTACCATGTTTACCATGCTTAGTTAGTAGTAGCTTTGCTTCTAAAAATAATTAGAAGCCATATCAATGCTTAGTTAGTTGTAGGATTGCTTGTAAAAATATCCTACCATGTTTACCATGCTTAATTAGTTGTAGCTTTGCTTCTAAAAATATTTAGAAGCCATCTTCATGCTCAATTAGTTGTAGGAGGTTTATTAAAATTATCCCATCATGCTTTATGTTGTAGGACTTTTTCTACCATGATTCTATGCTAAATTAGTTGTAGGATGTCTATTAAACTTATCCTATCATGCTTTATGTTTAGGATGTTGTAGGATCCTTGCTAGAAATATCCTACCACGATTCTATGCTTAATTAGTTGTAGGATGTTTATTAAAATTACCCCATCATGCTTTATGTTTAGGATGTTGTAGGACTTTTTCTAAAAAAAAATATCCTACCATGCTTAACGTTTAGAATGTTGTAGGATTCTATTCCTAGCATGCTTGGTAATGTTGTAGGATTCTTTTCCTATCATGTTTAGTAACTCACTTATACTAGAATTTTGTAGGATTCATTCCTAAAGTTTCCTATTATGTTTAGTGACTTAGTTATGCTTAGAATGTGTAGGATTCAATCCAAGAGTTTCCTACCATGTTTGGATAAATTTTATTATGACTAGAGTGTTGTAGGATCCTTGATAAAATCATATACCATGCTAGTTTTATCTATGCCATACTAGCTTAATAGTAATTAAGTTGTGTGCCATGCTAGTTTATATGAATACTCGTGTTTACATGGTACCCATGCTTAGATAAGTGTTTGTTCATGCTATGTTGGTGAATGATCATGATTCATGCTAAGTAAGTAGGTATCATGCTAATTATTAATCATGTTAAGTTAAGGATACCCATACTAGGATGTTCATGCTTAGGGTAAAGAAACTACCCATGGCTAGTTGTGGTGACTTATGTTGGGTTCTATACCATGCTAGAGTAATATTTGCTTAGAATGTTGTAGGAGTAGTGTTAGGACTACCTACTATACCTTGGAGTATTGCTTAGTTGGGTGGTGGTGGTTGGTTATGATAAGTAGTAGACTTCCATGCTCAATTTGTAACCTACGATTGACTATAGAGGATTTTATGTTTAAGGCCGTTAGTAATTTTCATGCTTGAGCTCAATGTAAGCATAAGCATTAATCATATCCATACATAGGAATATCATGGTGGTTGTGCTATATGATTGATTGTCGTAGGAAGCTGCTTGAAATTGTATGCCATACTTAAGGCGCAATAGGTTGAAGTAGGAAGGATTGGGAAGACCACTAGGGATAGTTAATCCGATAAAGGCCATCTTATCGCCTTCGGTTCTTCCCTAGTACAATACCCATCATAGACTACTAGTAGATTCGTTTGTTGCTTCTAATAATAAAAGATTAAGTTTGTTAGTAAGCACGTTTGGTTGCTTCTAGGATTGATTACCTGTATGGTTGTTTGCACACGGTTGTGCTCGTACGTGGCTCGACTGGCCCGTATGTAGCTGTGGGTCTCATACGTAGCTTAGTCGGCTCGTATGTAGGTAGTTGTCCCGTACGCGGCCCGACCGGTCCGTACGAAGCTGTTGGTCTCATACGCGGCTTATTTGGCCGGTATGTACGTGGTTGTCTCCTACGAGGCCCACCTGGCTCGTAGGTAGTTGTTGTTTCATGCGTAGCTTAGTTGGCTCGTATGTGATTATTACTCGTGTATAGCTTGTTAGCTAGTACACAGTCAGTTGTGCTCGTCTAGGGTGATGTTACCACCCTAAGGGCTATCGACCATCAAGACATATGTTCTTACCCTAAGAAACTGTGGAGGAGTCACTCCTTGTGTACCGTCGAATCTTAACCAGGGTAGGTTAGTCGAGGACCGGAGTATAGACGGAATCCAAGTCTAGGGAAGCGGCGTGCATTCGCACGGCCAAAGTCTTGGATCGATGAGCCATGAACCAGATCCTGAGGGATTCTGGTAAGTCTAGGTTGAGCGGCCTAGTAGAGTTGTCTTGCGAAGCCTAATTCAAGGCCTAGCAAGTTGTGTTATAATGTTGTCATTCCTAGGATCGTTCGAGTCAGGGACATCACTAGGATAGTGACTTATAAGGATCGGTTTACTTAAACCCTTTTGCCGGGAGAGAGGGGTCAGTCGTAGGGGGCCCCTTACACTAACTCGTCCCTTGAGGCAGATCATAGGTGGTGTACAGGGTTGTGCCTTCCTGTCAAAGGGATACGTACGGTGCCGTCTCACAAGTTGAGGACACGGGTTACGTATCTCGCTCTGTTAATTCCTGGAGTACCGTGGCTAGGGGTGCCACAGGATGCATTGTGCAGTCCTGCGCTTGCGATACCCCAGAGAGTGCCACAGGGTAGGCTTCGTGCTACCCTGTGCTTGCGAAACTCTATGGTTTGATTTTTGTTATGACGCCCGATATATTGGGTTCGTCTATTTTGAGTGAGGTCCGGTTAGCCGGGTCGCGGTGGCGAACATAGACACCACGGGCGAAATGCAACAGTGGCACATGACCACATCTGCAGCCTCGCGAGTCACGTGTAGGTGTCAGGAACAGGTTGTGTGCAATTAGAATTCATAACGCGGGTTCAAATCCCTATATATGGAGAAACGGCTTGAGATGGAGTCGCATGTATTTATGGGCTGCATGTTACTTTCGGAGACTTGCTGACATTAGAATAGGAAGCGTCCCGTCAAAGGAATACGTACGGTGCCATCTCACAGGTTGAGGACACGGGTTACGTATCTCGCTCTGTTAATTCCTGAAATACCGTGGCTGGGGTGCCACAGGATGCATTGTGCAGTCCTGCGCTTGCGATACCCCAGAGGGTGCCACAGGGTAGGCTTCGCGCTGCCCTGCGCTTGCGAAACCCTATGATTTGGATTTTGGATTAAGGCCCGATACACTGGGCAATAGTGGCAAACATGGACACCACTATATGACTGCAGTGGCGGAACTAGACCGCACCTGCAACCTTGTTTGAGTGAGGTCCGGCATGCCGGGTAGTAGTGGAAAACGGAGACACCATAAGCAGACTGCATAAGGGGACTTGACCTCTTCTGCAACCTCACAGAGTCATGGAGTATTGTCAGGAACGGGTTGTGTATAATTAGTTCTATTTTAAGTATCGCATTAGTGTCTAGTCATAGCACTCACGAACACTTAAACTACACCAACACTATTGCTATATTGTGTATATTGTTTGGAAGATTCGCCGCTATATGATCAGCCTTTAAGCGTCAGTGAATACTGACGTCCCCACTTCCATAGGTACTGGATCGCCGAAGTACAAAGGCGAGATTCAAGAGGACTTAAGGCCAGGAAAGCAAGGAGTCAGTATTATGTTTTAGTTCCGCTGCAGTATATGTATTGATTATCTGTTAAGTGAGAGGTACTCTGATGTAAGATGTGAAAGTTGTAATACTTAGAAATGTAAAGGTAATATTGTAACTCTATTGTAAGGTATTACAGTTGTACAATATTCAGACTTGTAACATATTGAGTATTGAATAAAAAGTTTTAAATTCTCCTGTTTTTCTGTGTATTGTGACTAATTGAAGAAAAGGTCTTGGCTCGTGTCACGGTTTTCCGGTATTCGGAAATCGGGGCGCTACACAAAATGTTGCAAATTCAACTTCGGCTTCCATTCAAAATATTGAGGTACAAATTAGTCAATTTTCAAATATTCTTGATGGACAAACTGCAGGAACATTACAAAGCAACACAGTTGTCAACCCTACGGAAAAAGGTCAAAGCAATAACACTAAGAAGCGGGAGGACAATTGAGCAACCACAAGAAGAAAATGGTGAACAGAATGTGGTTGAAAAGCAAAGTGAGATTGAACAAATCGTGGAGGAACAAATTCAGCATGAACAAGTAATGTATGATATTTTTAATTCCATAAAGTTTCCTACCGAAGAACAGTCATCTATTCAAGTAAGTGAAACTTATTTAATTGTGGGCGAGAAACATAAGGCTAAATTTGAAAAATTACCAATCGAAATATGTCCAATAAGTTCAGCAAGTCTTGAAACTAAGAAAGAAAATATTTATGAACATGTCATGTATTTGGATGCTGAACCTTCTATTTATTGATTTTTGCAGCATAAATTCAAAGAGGTGGGGGAATCAAAGACATCATCATCTAAAAGGAAACGCCTCAAACTGGAGCTTGAACCTGATCCACATCTGAAGAGAAAAATTAGAAAGGATGTGTTAATGTTGTTGGATCTTGGCGTTACTTAACCATTTCACCCCCATGTCTGGCTGAAGACTTAAAACTTAGCGCTTCTTGGGAGGCAACCCATGTTTTATTTTATTGCATTTAGGTTTGATTTATCTTTTAGTTTATTTTATTTTAATTTTTGATTTTATTTTGTAGGATTACATAAATTGTGAAAGTTGCCAGGCGGAGCTGTTTTGAACACCTTCATTGATGGCTGTTTTTGAGCAGTATGGAGTCAGAATCTGGAAAAGTGATTCAAAGAGAAATTGTAGAAAATTATCTTAGCTTTCCAGCAAAAAAAAATCAGCCCATTTGGACATCTATAGCTCCAGATATCGCCAAAATACTGAACGCTGCGCGTGCAGAAATTTAAGGACGAATCAGGGGAGAATTTCTAAACTTTTGCATTCTTTTTGTTTTTCTTTTTCTTTCCCATTGAGGACAATGTGATATTCAAGTTTGGGGGGAAGGTTTACAAATTCATTTTTATTTTTATTATTTTTGAAAAGAAAAACAAAGTAAACAGAGATTATAATTAGGCTTACCTTTACACTTTTGAGTTCTTTATTGTGATAAGCATTGAAATAATTTTTTTGGGATAAACAATTGTTTATAATGTAAGAGTAAGCATACTTATTTACTTTAGGATTATTGAGTTTCAAAATTCTTTACAAAATTGTGTGGGTCATGCTATTATACATAAAAGACAAATGTGATGCTTTTTCTTGTGAATATCCCCTTTGATCTAGTCCTAAACAGAGTTTAAGTAAATATAGTAATAATGAAAGAATTTTTTTTTTTGAATAAAGTCAATCTACTCCAATGTTTTGAGTTGCTTAGTAACTAGGGGTATTCATCACAAATGTTTACACTTACGTCAAACGTCAACTTGAAATATGAGTGTGCAAAGTACTTTAAGTTTGTGACTTGTTGAGTAACCGGGTGAATTCATCACAAATGTTTTGCATTCGCGTCAAAAGGCAAGTGACAACTTAAAGAAGGGACTATTTAAAAATAAATAAATAAAGGGAAAAAAAACCTCTAGTTTGCTACTCGGTTTGTAGTAGTGAGAAGGGATAATCACAGATTGAGTTGTTACATACTATAACTACATTAATTGCATGACAAATATGATTGGGTTTGGAATTATGAATAAATAATTGCACTGGAGAAAGTGGGTATGCTTGATTTTACTTTATTTGCTATTGTTTATATTTTTAATTGAAATTTTGATGCTTGCATGATGAGAATTCCTAGTGTGATGGGTTGAGCCTACTATTATTATTCCCTTATTCATGATTCTACTTTTTGCTCGAGGACAAGCAAAATCTTAAGTTTGGGGGTATTTGATGTGTCTAATTTATATACAAATATTTGTACTCATTTACCAATAAAAATTGCTTGTTTTCGTTGATATTGTCTATAATTCATCTTATTTCTATAAGATTTCATTTAATTAATTATTTTTGAAGAAATAATATTTTTGATGCAAAAAGTAAAGATTTGTGGAAAAATCTGGATTTATCAATTTTTATTGTTTTGTTGATTTAAAAGTGTGACAAATAATTTTAAAAAGATTTTTATAAGCTAATATGATTTGTAGTTAGTTTAATTAATTTTAAACTAATTAATTTTATTTTATTTAAAAATCCTAATTTCTGGTATTATTTTGTGTATGCAGCAGCACATGGTTGGCAGAATAGGAAGAAAAGAGAGAAAAGAGAAAGAAATAAAATTCAGATCAAATAAGGAAGGAAATAAAGGAAAAGAGGGGGGTTTTCTGCAAAAGTGCAAACCCTCATTGTTCTCCCCGTTCTCTATAAATACAAACCAAAGAAGTAGAGAGAATGGTAAGAGGTGACGGCTGATACAATCACTAATAAAAAAATATATATATACAAACCAAAGGAAAGAAAAGTCAGAGAGAGAGAAGATCACTTCTCTCTAACTTGACGCTGTGTTCAAGAACCAAAGAAGGAGATTGGTGTGCACTACAGGACGAAAACAAATAAAGGGAGAGAGAAAAGAGAAGCAGTAGGCTTCTGGCTTCGGCAGTTTGGCTTCGGCAGTTTCTGCGGACGTGGACTTCGGCGGGACCCACGCGCTCAGGAGGAAGCCATTGGACGAAGCACAGGCGTGACAGGTCTGAACGCTGACGTGGCGATTTTCTGGGTTCGGTTTTTGAGATAGAAAGAGAGAGAGAAAGGACTGGTTTGCATTATTAAATTTTGTATTCCTTTTTGTATCTCATCTTCTTCTCTGTATTTTTTAGATGCAATCCCAAACATTTTTATTAATTGCAAAATTGAACATGAACTGAATTTATTGTTCTAGAGGCTAAGATGTATAGCCGAGTTTTGTAGAACACAAATTTTAATTCCTTATTATTACTCTATTTTTCCTAGTTGTGTTTTAATTTTTATAATTTATGCGTACAACATGGTGGATAGACATTTGTATGATTTTTCAAATCATAAAAAGACCGAACAGGTTATTTGTGATTAATAAAAATTAACACTGTATATTGGAGGACGTGACCGTTAAGAAATCCAAATTTTCAATTAATAATTTGATGGATAGGCAAATGATTAGTTGAGAATAATTTTTAGACTACGTGGATAGAGTGGTTAATATCTTTAGGATTTTGGTCTACAATTGGGAAAGATAATATTTTTATTTATAAGGAATTATAATTTGTGTGTGTGATAAATGAGGTGAACCAAGAGCCCTAGAACTAATTTTACTATTAAACAAAGTACAAGAGCTTCATAGTTTCACAGCCCTCTCCCTCTTCACAAATTTAGTTAGATTTAATTAGATTAATTTAATTTAGTTGCTTTATCCTTAATTAAATTCGATCTTCCAAATAGTGATTAATCTAGTGATATCGGTACTCAGTAAAATATCTAGTCCCTGTGGGTTCGACACTCTACTCATTTAACTATATTACTTGTGCGATTTTGTACACTTGCAAAAATCAACATCACCCTTCACCCCGAATCACGGCGTTCGACGAGGCCGCCAACTCCAAACAGCTGCGAGCCGACCTGGACCACATAGACGAGGTCAGGGAGAAGTCCGCCATTCGAAGAAGCATCTACCAACAAAGAATTGAGAAGTTCTACAACAAGAAGGTGCGTCCCACCGACATCAAACTCGGAGACCTCGTTCTCCGAAAACTGGCGGTATCAAATTCCGGCCAGAAAAGGAAATTGGCCATAAACTGGGAGGGCCCCTACAAAGTATCGGAGGTCGTGCGCCCAGAGACATACCGCCTGACCAACTCAGAGGGCAAAGCCATCAAGAGGCCCTAGAATGCGAAACACCTCATCAAGTTCCTAGGAGGAGATTAGCCTCCATTCCCCCATGTAAATTATGAAGAAATGTAATCGGCATGTCGTGCCTTGTTTTTTGTAAGAATCCCTTATGATGTAAATATGCCAACTTTCTTAAAACAAGTTTATGGCTTCATATTTTGTTCTCAATAAAAGACTTCTCGAGCTCGGCACTCGGATAACAGTGCGAGCCTGAGAAGCTTCTCTTACAAGCTTAGGGCTCGGCGCTCAGATAACAGCGCGAGCCTGAAAAACTTCTCTCACAAGCTTGGGGCTCGGCACTCGGATAACAGCGCGAGCCTGAAAAACTTCTCTTACAAGCTTAGGGGCTCGGCATCCGGATAACAGAGCGATCCTGAAAAGCTTCTCTTACAAGCTTGGGGCTCGGCACTCGGATAACAGCGCGAGCCTGAAAAGCTTCTCTTACAAGCTTGGGGCTCGGCACACGGATAACAGCGCGAGCCTGAAAAGCTTCTCTTACAAGCTTGGGGCTCGGCGCTCGGATAACAGCGCGAGCCTTAAAAACTTCTCTTACAAGCTTAGGGGCTCGGCGCCCGGATAACAGAGCGAGCCTGAAAAGCTTCTCTTACAAGCTTAGGTGCTCGGTGCTCGGATGACAGCGTGAGCCTGAATCGGCGTCGACCTCGAGCAAGGTAAGGGCTTTCTTCAAAGCTCCACGGCCTTTACGCTCGGCGGTGACCCTCTGCTATGCTTGCTACTGGCTTTCTCCCCGGTGTGGGGGCTCGGCACCCGTCCCTCGTTCGGTTTGGGCTTCTTCAAGCCCATCAACCGATGCACGAGGCGACAACCGCCAGCCACGCTCGCACCGTCTTTCCTAAGAACAAGTGCGGGAGCTCGGCGTCGACCTCGAGCAAGGCAGGGGCTTTCTTCAAAGCTCCATGGCCCTTACGCTCAGCGGCGACCCTCTGCTATGCATGCTACTGGATTTCTCCCCGGTGTGGGGGCTCGGCACCCGTCCCTCGCTCGGTTTGGGCTTCTTCAAGCCCATCAACCGATGCACGAGGCGACAACCGCCAGCTACGCCCGCACCGTCTTTCCTGAGAACAAGTGCGGGAGCTCGGCGTCGACCTCGAGCAAGGTAGGGGCTTTCTTCATAGCTCCACGGCCCTTATGCTCGGCGGCGACCCTCTGCTACGCCTGCTACTGGCTTTCTCCGCGGTGTGGGGGCTCGGCACCCGTCCCTCGCTCGGTTTGGGCTTCTTCAAGCCCATCAACCGATGCACGAGGCGACAACCGCCAGCCACGCCCGCACCGTCTTTCCTAAGAACAAGTGCGGGAGCTCGGCATCGACCTCGAGCAAGGCAGGGGCTTTCTTCAAAGCTCCACGGCCCTTACGCTCGGCGGCGACCCTCTGCTGCGCCTGCTACTGGCTTTCTCCCCGGTGTAGAGGCTCGACACCCGTCCCTCGCTCGGTTTGGGCTTCTTCAAGCCCATCAACCGATGCATGAGGCGACAACCGCCAGCCACGCCCGCACCGTCTTTCCTGAGAACAAGTGTGGGAGCTCGGCGTCGACCTCGAGCAAGGCAGGGGTTTCTTCAAAGCTCCATGGCCCTTACGCTCGGTGGCAACCCTCTGCTACGCCTGCTACTGGCTTTCTCCCCGGTGTGGAGGCTCGGCACCCGTCCCTCGCTCGGTTTGGGCTTCTTCAAGCCCATCAACCGATGCACGAGGCGACAACCGCCAGCCACGCCCGCACCGTCTTTCCTGAGAACAAGTGCGGGAGCTCGGCGTCGACCTCGAGCAAGGCAGGGACTATCTTCAAAGCTCCACGGCCCTTACGCTCGGCGGCAACTCTCTGCTACGCCTGCTACTGGCTTTCTCCCGGTGTGGGGGCTCGGCACCCGTCCCTCGCTCGGTTTGGGCTTCTTCAAGACTATCAACCGATGCACGAGGCGACAACCGCTAGCCACGCCCGCACCGTCTTTCCTGAGAACAAGTGCGGGAGCTCGGCGTCGACCTCGAGCAAGGCAGGGGCTATCTTCAAAGCTCCACGGCCCTTACGCTCGGCGACAACTCTCTGCTACGCCTGCTACTGGCTTTCTCCCGATGTGGGGGCTCGGCACCCGTCCCTCGCTCGGTTTGGGCTTCTTCAAGACTATCAACCGATGCACGAGGCGACAACCGCCAGCCACGCCCGCACCGTCTTTCCTGAGAACAAGTGCGGGAGCTCGGCATCGACCTCCAGCAAGGCAGGGGCTTTCTTCAAAGCTCCACGGCCTCTACGCTCGGCGGCGACCCTCTGCTATGCCTGCTACTGGCTTTCTCCTCGGTGTGGGGGCTCGGCACCCTTCCCTCGCCCGGCTACGGCCTAGTGCCATGATTTAGCAAAATTTTATATTAAAGTTTAGAGCATCCGTCTTCGGCAGATGCCCCGAGCTCCGAGTCGTTCGGTTGACCGCCCTCTCGCCCGCGAGCAACTCGGGGTTTATGGCTTTCGCAAGCCGAAACCCCGAATTGTTCGAGGACGGCAGGGGAGCCACCGACCCTCTGCTCTCTTCGTCCCGGACTAACCCTCTGCTTTCAATCGACCCTCCTCTCACCCACGAACAACACGGGGTTTCCTGCTCTTGCAAGCCCGAAACCCCGAATTGTTCGAGGACGGCAGGAGAGCCACCGAGCCTCGACTCTCTCCGAACCCTCGAACCGATCAATCGGCCCACCCACCACTCACCAATGAACAACCAGGGGTCTCGTGGCTCTGCTGGCCCGAACCCCGAATAGTCCGAGGGTGATTGGTGTGCCGCCGATCTGGAGCGTTCGGAGAATATTTTGTTTCTGGGCGCCCGCCTTAGGCAGACACCCAAGTCAAGCGACTTTCACTCCTTACCAACTAGTGGGGGGAAGTAGGGATTATATAACCCCCTGAGCGGGGCAATTATTATGTCTGGGAATGCGAAACGATGGAAGGTGAAATGTCGCCATTAATGCTCATGGGAAGGCAAAACGTCACCATTAATGACGCAGTCACCTCGGTGGCGACCCTTCGCAACGGACACCGCAGTCACCTCGGTGGCAACCCTTCGCAACGGACACCGCAGCCACCTCCGGTGACCGAGACAGTCAAGGTTGAGGAAAAAAAAATGTTATTATTATTACTCATTGTTTACAACTCAATGAACGTCGGTACAATTACAAAGAACAACTCACTCGTGCTCAAACTCGGCGCCTCCTCCGGAGCTCTTCTGACGCTCGGCTGGACCGACCAGCGAGTATACCCCCGGCACCGAGCTTCCTGCGTCATCAGGCTGGGCCCTCATTCAACAGAAATGTCGGAGACCGCCTCGGGGTCGAGTTGCTGGCCTCTTCGATCAGGCCTGCGCCTAACACCAACTTCAGCATGCGAATCTCCAGCTCTTTCTCGACCACGGCCTCGTGAAGGAAGGACTCCGAAGCCAATCTCCCGCTCGAGGCATTCGAGAGGGACTTGTCCGTCTCGATTACCCACCAGTCCTGGTCGGCAATGGCCTTCTTCAGGCGCGCCACCTCCAGACCGAGCTCCCTAGACTTGGTCAGAAAATAATTAACAGCGGCCACTCGGTCCCGAGCCTATTTTTGCTGGTGAACCAAAGTTGCCTCCACTTCCTCCTCCATCGCTCGACCCAGAGGTACCCCGGCAGAAACAGGGGCGGCGACCCAGGTCCCGTGCGTCTATCAAAAGGCGAGAGCAAACATCACAAAAAGCGCAAAGTCTTGAAGCCTCGGCCTAAAAAAGTATATTTCATTTCTTTCAAAAAATTGATACAAAAGCCGCGGTGGCCATTCCGCTAGAGGCATTTACATCAAAATAAAAACAAAAAGAAACTAGTCTATTCTTGAGGGGGGTGGCACCTCGTTTTCACCCTAGACGCCCCCCGTCACGTCACCACCAGGGGTCGGTGGAAGGTTTGCCTGCCATCCGTAGTAGAGGTGGTCCACGCTCTGCTCGGGGTAGATTTGCTTGAAATGCGACTTGGCCTGCTCATACACCTCATCCTGCGCTATCATTAGAGCCTCCGTCGAAGCCGCCTCCATCCTCTTCAGGGCCTTCTGCCCCTTCGCCGCCTCCTCCTCAATCCTCTCCTTGAGACGATCCACGTCCACCTTGTGGATGTCGGAGAGCGAGGCCACCTGCGCCTCGTGGACCTTCACCATAGTCTGGGCCTCCTTCAGGTGGTCATTCGCCTTGTTCAGCTCGCGGAGGTATTTCTCCGCGTTTCTCCTCTCGATGTAAATCTCCTTCTCCAAGCACTTTTGGAAGTGCTGGCCATGAAGCATCGCATGTCCGAGGGGAAAGAGGTTAGAAAAATTCCAAGTTCAAAACCAGAATGGAAATGCAGCACCAAGCTGGCTTACCGAGATGTGCGCTTGGGACCACCGCATGAAGGCCTGGTCCACCGTCTGCACTGCCAGCGCCATCCGATCGCGTTCGGTGGTGGCCTTCGTGACGAATTCAATTGACACGGGCCCATCGAGCAGACTATCCCCTGCACGATCGACCAGTCAGGGGCATAGGGTCGCAGCCCCTGCTGACCCACCATCTCCTCGGCGGAAGGCCTCGGTGGTGGGAGTCTTTTTTCTGGGGCCTCAACGGTCTTGCCCGAGCTACCCCCTACGTCCCGAGCTCCCTTCGACGCTTGTGGGTGATGCCTCTTGGCCTTCTTCGCCGGGGAGGGCTCCTCTGCTACCAGGGCCGCCCCCTTGGAGGACGCCCCGGCTGTGGGCGCCATCTTCGCCTTCTCGGCCGCCAGCCTCTCCTGCTCAGCCTTCTTCCTTTTTTCTGACCTCACCTTCTCGGTGACGGCAATCAGCGCCCGCCTTTCATCCACCCGTTGAGAAGTCATCCCTGCAAAAAATAAAAGAGGAAAGGCTAACGTCAACACGAAGGCTGAAAGATGCAAAAATTTGGAAATAAACATACTAGGGTCGGCAGGGCTCAGTCCGGCCTGGGCAAGGTGTAGCTCGGTCACTCGAGGCCACGCGATACTGTGCCCCCCGACTATTTTCTCCACCTTCTTCCATTCCTTGGCTGTCAAGTCACTTATCTTTGGGGGCTTGTGGTTTGGTTTGAAAAAATTCCACCAGGTGGGTATCCCTCAAGGCCTCTCGTTCCGAACCACGAAATACTTCTCTTTCCACCCCTTGATGGAATCCGGATGGCCGTGCATAATTTTCTTATGCGGCCTCGGCGAGAAATAAAAAATCCCCTCCTGATCTCCGAGCGAGCTAATTCCTAGGATGGCCCAGAAATACGTCAACCTCGGCTTCACCCGCTTCTCTTGGCACCTTAGGATGAAGCAGACTAAGTGCTTCCAAGAGTTCGGCCCGTACTGCATGGGGCACAGCTTCGCCCAATTCAAAACCCTCTTAACGAAAGGATGCAGTGGCAGCCACAGTCCCGAGAGAAAGGCATCTTCGGGAAACATACAGTAGCCCGGCATGAGAACCATTGTGGGCCGAATGCCTGGGCTCGGAATAAAGACTTTGAACTCCCTCAGAATGAAGTAGGCGGCCCTCAGAAGGTGGAGGTAGTCCGCCTTAAAGATACAAGGGATGCTATCCATACGAATCTTCACCTGAGTGTCCTTGCCTGGCACATGAGGGATTGGTTCGATGTCCTTGATATCATCGGGATACATCCGAATCGATCCCAAATTTTTGAAGGAGACCGGGGGAAACTCAAGACCCGGTCTAGGTGCATACTCATCTGGTGAGGAAGGGCTGTGTGGGATGGTCAAGACCTTCTTCTTCTGACAAGGGCAAGCCTTCCGCTCGGGAGACGACGTCGACAAAGGGGGAAGGGATGGGAGGTCTTCTCCGACCCCAACCGACCTTCCTGCCGTACCCTGGCCAGCGCTTTCTTGAGCAGCCTCCCGTTCGTCGCCATCATCCTCCTCATCGTCAACATCCTGGGCCTCGGGATCCTGATCCTCCTCGTCTTCCTCTTCAGCCTCGGTACCCTGCTCCTCCTCTTCCTCGTCGCCCCCTCCTCCTGATCCTCCTCGCCCTTGCCGTCCCCCTCTTCCGCTTCCTCCTCCTCTTCGCCCTCGTCCATTGGCTCCTTTCCCGACCTTCTGGATCTCAACGGGGAAACCACGAAGACTACATCGTCACCACCATCCGACCCAGGGTCGGTCTGGACCTCCTCCTTCACCTTATACTTGCTCCAAGACGAGGACGTCTCTGACTCGGACTCCTCCGCGGAACGGCCTGACGAGCTAGCCTCGGATCTGGACTGAGTGCGCGACATTACTAAAATGGAAATACTAACCTGAAGCGTAAGAGTGTACGATCACCGAAAAGTGTCGCCGACGGCAAGTAAAATCTTGCTCTTGTAAAATTAGAGAGTGAGTAAAGAAGTGAAGAAGAAGAAATGAGGAGGGGGAAGGGGATTTATAAGGAGAAAGCGACTCCTCGATTTCCGCAAAAAAGATCTGGCTGTTGGATCTTAACTACCAAGATCTTACGGCCACCAAGATCTAAAAACGCTTTGATCCTTGCGCTCCTGACGTCAGCAATGGGCAAGAAATTACCCCACTACCCCCCAGGACTTTTTTCTCCTCCAGACTTTTTTCGACAAGTCAGCGGAGCTCGGAGCTCGGATGGTATCGTGAGCCAATAATTCCCCTTCTATCTCACAGAAGGGTTGACGCTCGGATAACATCGCGAGCCACACTGCTTTCTCTATTGCACAAGGGAGCTCGGAGCTCGGATGGTATCGCGAGACAAAAATTCCCCTTCTATCTCACAGAAGGATCGACGCTCGGATAGCAACGCGAGCCACACTGCTTTCTCTATTGATCAAGGGAGCTCGGAGCTCGGATGGTATCGTGAGCCAATAATTCCCTTTCTATCTCACAGAAGGATCGACGCTCGGATAACATCGCGAGCCACACTGCTTTCTCTATTGCACAAGGGAGCTCGGAGCTCGGATGGTATCGCGAGCCAAAAATTTCCCTTCTATCTCACAGAAGGGTCGACGCTCGGATAGCATCGTGAGCCACACTGCTTTCTCTATTGCTTAAGGGAGCTCGGAGCTCGGATGGTATCGCGAGCCAATAATTCCTCTTCTATTTCACAGAACGGTTGACGCTCGGATAGCATCGCGAGCCACACTGCTTTCTCTATTGCTCAAGGGAGCTCGGAGCTCGAATGGTATCGTGAGCCAATAATTCCTCTTCTATTTTGCAGAAGGGTCGACGCTCGGATAGCATCGCGAGCCACGCTGCTTTCTCTATTGCTCAAGGGAGCTCGGAACTCGGATGGTATCGCGAGCCAATAATTCCTCTTCTATTTCACAGAAGGGTCGACACTCGGATAGCATCGCGAGCCACACTGCTTTCTTTATTGCTCAAGGGAGCTCGGAGCTCGGATGGTATCGCGAGCCAATAATTCCTCTTCTATTTCACAGAAGGGTCGACGCTCGGATAGCATCGCGAGCCACACTGCTTTCTCTGTTGCACAAGGGAGCTCGGAGCTCGGACGGTATCGCGAGCCAAAAATTCCCCTTCTATCTCACGGAAGGGTCGACGCTCGGATAGCATCGCGAGCCACACTGCTTTCTCTATTGCTCAATGGAGCTCGAAACTCGGATGGTATCGCGAGCCAATAATTTCTCTTCTATTTCACAGAAGGGTCGACGCTCGGATAGCATCGCGAGCCACAACTACAAACCACTATTCAGAAGGGCTCGGATCTCGGATGACACCGCGAGCCCCAACCACCCTCTGCTATGCAGAAGGGCTCGGAGCTCGGATGACACCGCGATCCCCAACTACTCTCCGCTATTCAGAAGGGCTCGGAGGTCGGATGACACCACGAGCCCCAACTACCCCCCACTATTCAGAGGGGCTCGGAGCTCGGATGACACCGCGAGCCCCATGAGCCCCCTCTAATCACCGGAGCTCGTCTGCCGACCCCCAAGTACTCGGTGAGCCGATCTCCAACAAAATCGACCTCAACGCACCCTCGCTCTTCCAACTAGCGAGGGGATCGTCCATCAACCATCGGAGCTCGTCGGCCGACCCCCAAGTACTCGATGAGTCGATCTCCAACAAAATCGACCTCAACATCCCCCCGCTCTTCCAACTAGCGAGGGGATCGCCTACCGATCACCGGAGCTCGCCCGCCGACCCATACTGCTCGACAAACCGAGCCCCAACAAAATCGACCTCAACATCCCCTCACGCTCCTAACTAGCGAGGGGATTGTCTACCGATCACCGGAGCTTGCCCACCGACCCTTAGTGCTCGACAAACCGAGCCCCAATAGGAGACCTCGACGTCCCCTCGCTCTTCCAACTAGCGAAGGGATCGTCCACCAGCCCTCGAAGCTCGTCTGCTGGCCCCTAGCGCTCGACAAATCGAGCCCCAACGGGAGGCCTCGACGTCCCCTCGCTCTTCCAACTAGCGAGGGGATCGTCTACCGACCCTTGGAGCTCGTCCGCTGACCCCTAGGGCTCGTCTGCCGACCCCAAGCCTCGGCGAGCGTCGCTCTGACTCTCCTACTCTTCTACACTTAGCCTCCCGCACAAACTCCAAGAAGGGATCCCTTCCTCCTACCCCCTGGCCACTTCGGGAAGTAGAAGATCCTACTTTCTCACCACAACATCCACCCTGCTCTTCCTACGGAGGCGAAGAATCACTCCTACATGGCTAGTTCACCCAGCCCTACAGGAGTGTGGGGCTTGTGATATGGGTTAGGAATGATGTGGCCCGTCCTGGGCCACAGGATCCCCCTAGGATGCGCGCACATCCTGATCCTCCGGATTCGCCACGTCAGCATCGGAAAATCGCCCGGGCCGCTGCCACGTCAGCCCGAAAACCGCCTGGGCATCTGCCACGTCAGCCCTAAACCACCCGGATTTCCACCGCTTCAGCTTCACGGGAAACCGGGTCCAGACCCGGCCCCAAACGGGTCCAGACCCGGTTGGCATCTTCTATAAATACCAGACCCCTACTCCTTCTCAAGGTAATCAATCTTTCCCACCAAAACCCTAGTTACTGTTACTCTCTCTTAGTAACTAACTAGATCGTCGGAGGGTCTGCCACCGGGACCAACCCCAGTGTTCCGAGACCGTCTGTAGGTACACGAGACCATCGGATCCGAGCCTCAAAGATCCGAGCCGAGCATCAGCCTCCACCTCACTACAACCTACCTCAGTCCCGTTCGTCCAGTCGAGGGTCGTTTGCATAGGAGTTTCCTCTATCAACACAAATCGAGTAAGAACTCACGCCTGGTGCATCCATACGCCTCCCAAAAACAAACCGCATCAAAAATAATAATGACAAAAATAATAAAAATAATAATAATAATAATAATAATCATCATAAACATACTGATAAAAATAATAATAATAATAAAATATTAACAATACTGGTAATGATAATAATACAAGACAAAAAATAATTTGGGGTTCATCATTTTGGTGAAAGTAATTCAATATCAACATCAAAAATAAAATAGTAAGAAAATTACAATAATAATAATAGTTTTAGTAATAACAATAATAATAATAATACTAATAATAATAAGGAAAACAATAATAATAGTAATAGTAGAAATTCTTTGATGTGGGTTCGACTCATTTATATCCATCTGTAGTCTTGCCTTCTCAACATCAAGTTGCAGGTTTGCCTCCACGACAATAGGTTACAGGTTACCATTTGGATATTTGATTACACATTTTGCCTCCCCGATATCCAGTTGCAATTTGCCTTCATTGACGTCTAGTTGCATGTTTGCCATCTCGACAACAAAACGATGAATGAGATGATGCAATCTTCCACACGTACTTAGATATTGATTGCTCAATTTAAGTACGAAGTTACATTTTGAAATTTGTGATATTAAAATACACAGTTATTCGAAATAACAAAATTTTTAGAAAACAATTTTATAGAAGATCCAAAATATAACAAATAATATTCGAAATACACAAAATATTCGGAAATATATATATATATATATATATATATATATATATATATATATATATATATATATATAAGAAAATTATAGGCAGGAGAAGAATAAATTTTATACTCAATAAAGAGTCAACCAAGGGAGACGACTACAAGGGACGAAAAAAAATAAGAAATCAAAGAATTGAATATGAAGAGAGAGGAACGAGGGGACATAAGCGAAATTTGAAGAGAATATGGCAGGAAAGGAATAACTAGCACGATACTCAAAATGAGTCGACAAATGAAAATGAATGAAATGATCAAAGAAATATGGGTACGGAAAGAACGAAACTATACCCAATAAAGAATTAACAAATGAGAACGACTAAAAGAGACAGAAGAGATAAGGAATCAAGGAATTGAATAAGAAGGGATAAAAAAAAAAGGAATAAGACTAGTATCCAGATCAATGTTGATAATAACTGATTCATTTATGCATGCATGGTTAGTGAAATGTTGAGCAGATTCCAGATCGAGCCAAGCTTGTCTAATATATTAGTCAACTAATACATTAGCCAAACCTGGGCTCTGATACCACTAAAAACCCTGTCACGCTCCGCCCAAAAATACAGAATACGAGCATGTAACCTTGGCCCAGCGAATGATTTTTATCATCCAGAAACTGTTCAAGAATCTTTACAACATTTCACAAGATAATCAGAGTCGGAAACCAGAAAAGTCAACCACATGCACATATGAACCAAACACCAACAACAATACTTGAAATAAAATATATTAATCTCAAATAGTCATGATTTGAATAACACAAATGATCCTGGGTCACATTGCCCAAATACAAGAATAAATCCAAATACATGAATACAATTATTGTTGAAGCAAACTATAAGAAATAATAATAACCAGATCCAGCACTAATACTTCATGTCACCAATACCGTCTAGAACATGTTCTCCAAAATCTACAATTCAACAATTGCAGGGAAGAGGAAAAAAGAAAACAAGTACCTATCAATTGCAAGTTACGGACCACTTATAATGTAGGATACAAGTACATGGAGAAACTAACTAGCAACATGGTATAAGCATAATGTCAAAATAAACAACTAGCATGGCAAAGTAAACAATTGTAAATGGCATGAATCAAGTTTCAAGTAATCAAGTATCATGTAAACAAGTGTCAAGTGTCACGAATTATGTAATCAGGCATCAAGCAAACATGTATCATGTTCAAGTCTTATAGTGATTACTATCTAGGTTGCACTTCATGCATCCATCCTTTTACTACATGGTTGCTACAGTCAAAGCAATTTCGTTTTAGATTTCATACAGAGACAAGTAATCCAAATCATATGCCAAATTCCAAATTAACCAAATCATATACCAAATTCCAAATAATCCAAATCATATACCAAATTCCAAATATGGGAAACATGGGCCCCCTTCCGAGTATACGTTTCTGAATTATCCACTATTAGATCATTCCCTTAAACCCCAGCTTGGCTATTTATTGTTATAATCAGGCATGCATGTTTGTGTCACAAAATAAAGCAGGGATAACAGGATATAAACATGTATCAGGTTCAGGGTGCAAGATAAATAAGTACAGGTACAAGATAACACATAACAGGGTAAAATAACTAGTTTTCTAATTCAGGACAACAAGACGGTGTTGTACAAAAACAATGATTCCCGCTACTAAAAACATCCAAATCTGGATCCGTCGAAGGGTCTGGAAAATAGACTCCCACACGAATCCAGTGAATATAAATAAGTCATATAGTAATTCACAACATCTTAAATCAAAACAGGTTTGAATCCAGAAAACATGTTCAGTCAGAAATCAGTAAAACAAATTCTCACTCAGGAAAACCGCATCAAAACCTCTCAAATAAATTCAGAAAAAATCTGGGGTATTCCCCTATATGTCTAGAATCAGAATATAAAGTTACATAACATTCCAGGAAAAATATTTTAGCCATCAAAAATAAGAAAACATCAAGAAACGATACTTTGGAAAATCTGGAATTCCCAACACTGTTGTACGAAAACTGAAATATCTCGCAAGCCGTGAAACGAAATCCAAATCCACCAAAGGGAGGTGAAAATAGACAGAATAATTTAACTATTATATTTCACAAATATTTTTCATACAGTAAAAGGAATTAGGGTGAAAACACAATTCTTTACAAGACAGCGAGCAAAATACAGCAAGTATGACTTTTGCAAACATGCATGAAACAACATATAAAACTCATCAATAAAATCTACCAAAATTCTGGGTAATCCCTAGATAGGTATAGAAAAACTGACCAAAGTTTTGATCAAAATAATATATGTAGCATCAGTATCAAAATAATTTAGTCATCAAAATCATCGAAAACGAAATCTGGAAAACATTCACACCTCTGTAGTAAAACAGTCAAATCTCACACATACGAAAACGAAATCAAGCAAGGTCAGAGGGGTTTGAAAATAGACGAAATCCTCTAAAACTCATGTTTTATATCGAAATTAAGTTACTGAGTTCAAGACAGTCCAAAACAGCAAACAAAATAGATGAGTGGAAAAATACAGATTTTTTCCTTTAACAACAACTCAACATATATCATACAAAACTTGTTCAAAACACAACCAAACATGAAATCGAGCCTACTAACTGTCCAAACAATATAAAATAGGATAATTAACATATCTAAAGCAAGGCTATCACAAGGATCCCACAAATACCCGAATTCTCATAAAAATCCCACATACATGATCAAATCAAGAACGGGCAAAACCTAAGTTAATTAATATCAAGATTGTGTCATGAGGCACCTATGGTCAAGTTTTCACGATAGAGATAAAATCCATCAAAGATAACACAACAAGAGTCGTCTCTAGACCCAACTACACTATAGGTGGTATTTTTGACTTGTATCAAATAAAGGAATTGGAGTACAAGTTACTTGCCTTAACCGAAGATGAAGAACGACGAAAATCAAGAGTAACGGGAATGGATTCCCGACAACGAGAAAAACCCACGAACGAAAATCCATGAACTAATGAATCCAAGCAAACTTGAGCAAAAATCTCCACACGAACAAACTCCACCAAAAGAGAGATAATCCAAGAGGGATGATGACAATAGTGGCATGCGGCCACAAGAGAACACCATGGAAGAGAGACTAGAGTGGTATATGGGGGTGTAGGAGGTCGGATGGATGAGTGGATGGAGTGCGGCCAAAGGGGGGTCTCGGGATGAGGGGGATAATCGGCCTAGGGGTGGGCGTCGGGTGTGTACGGCGCCGCCAAGGGGGAAAGAGAGAGAGGGTAGGTCGGGTGCTAGGGTGTAGGGTTTAGATGTTAGGGTTAGGGTTTGAGGTTATGGATATATATAGAGGGGATTTGGGTTTAGGAGTTGGGTTAATGGGTAATTGGGTTGTGGGTAATTAGGAGTAGTAATAGGATTGTTTAATGGGTATTAATATCGATTAATGGCATAGGATTTAAAATAGTATTGGGTTTAATTTAGCTTTGGTAAATCTATTAGGGATCAATAATAGGATTTAAATAAAAGATCAAATCGAATAGATAAAGTAATAAATAAAAGTAGGATTATATATCAAAATATATATTGATCTACAAGATAGAAATTATTTGAAATACTACAAATACAAATAACAATAGAAATAGATTTTTAAATCAACAATAAAGAGTAAAAGATAAAATAACACGAATAACAAAAATAACAATAATCATAAAAAATCATCAACATAAACTTAATAATCCAAAGCATAATAAAGAATATTTGTATTATTAAAAAAATATCATTGGGAACTAGTTATAAATAAACTATTGATTAAAAATAGGTTTTAACAGAAGATCTAACAACACATTTTAACAAAGAATTTGAAAGCAGGAAAATTAATTTACAAAAATTTTTAATATAGAAAAATACACATAAAATATGGGTTTGGGGAAATAGGGGTTACACCAGATATTCTAGAATGTCGAATGTAGCATATGCCTTGGTCATGGCTGCGCGGATGCTCCGTCCCTATTTTCAGGCGCATTCGATTCAGGTGCTCACAGACCAGCCTCTGAAGGCTGTGCTCTATAAGCCCAAGAGCTCCGGACGATTGGTCAAATGGTCGATCGAGCTCAGTCAATACGACATCGTCTATCAGCCAAGGACGGCCATCAAAGGGCAGGCCCTCGCCGAGTTCATCACGGAAAGCACCATCTCCGAGCAACCCAAAAGCAAGGAGGCCGACCAGACGTGGGAAGTTTACGTCGATGGTTCCTCCTGCGAAGCGGGGAGTGGTGCGGGTATCATTCTGCAGGGTCTCGACGGTTTCCTCCTTTAATATTGCCTCCGCCTCAACTTTCCGGCCTCTAACAACGAGGCTGAGTACAAGGCCATGATCCCCGGGCTCACCCTGGCACATCAGGCCGGAGCCAGACAGATCAGGGCCTTCAGCGACTCTCAACTCGTGGTCAACCAGATCACCGGAGAGTACGAGACTCGTGACGATCGGATGATCATGTAACTGGCCGGGGTCCAACAGCTATTGACGTCCTTCGACGAGTCGGCGGTCGCAAGGATCCCCAGGGAGCAGAATGCCCAGGCCGACGCCCTGTCAAAGTTAGCTTCCTCGTCCTTCGAGGGCCTCGATCACACCGTCATGATCGAAGTACTCCTAAAGCTGAGTACTGACTTCCCTGAAACTCTTTGCATTGAAGACGGAGCTCATCCTGACGATTGGACCACTCATATCAAGAAGTTCCTAATCAAGGGAGAGCTCCCCGAAGACCGAGCTGAAGCAAGACGGTTCAGGGTCCGTTCAGAAAGGTTCGCCATGATCAACGAGACCCTCCTCAAAAGGTCATACACAACGACGAACGGAAGACCCTACCTCCGCTGCCTGACCTCCGATGAAGCAAAGTACGCTCTCAAGGAACTGCATGAGGAAATCGGCGGGTGCCATATAGGAAGCCGCTCGCTCGCGTGAAAGGCTTTGAATCACGGGTACTACTGGCCTACAATGCTACAAGACACCCTCGCCCTGGTCAAGAAGTGTGGTCCTTGTCAACGATTTTCCCCTGTGAAAAGGGCTCCGCAGGCAAACCTCCGTTCCCTGGCCAGTCCGACCCCCTTTGCGATGTAGGGGATGGATCTGGTAGGCCCATTTTTGAAGGCAATGGGCCAACGAAAGTTTCTCATAGTGGCAATCGACTACTTCAAGAAGTGTATCGAGGCCGAGCCACTAGCCACGATCACCGAGTAGCAGACCCAACAGTTTTTCTGGAAACACATCGTCTGCCGGTTTGGGATCCCACAGGTGCTCATTACAGACAATAGGACCCAATTCACGGGTAAACATTTTCGAAAGTTTTGCAAAGATCTCGGGATCCAGTAGCATTTTTTTTCGGTGTGCCACCCGCAGTCAAACGGCCAGGTCGAGAACGCGAACCGCCAAATCCTTGACGGTCTAAAGAAATGACTCGATAACTCTTCCAAGGGGTTATGGGTCGATGAGCTGCCAAGCGTTCTCTGGACCCACCGAACGACAAAGAGAATCCCCATAGGAGAGTCGCCATTTAATCTAACATACGGCGCGGAGGCCGTCATCCCCCTGGAGATCGGGATCCCTTCGCCCCGGATCATGGCCTTCGATGAAGCAAGCAACTCGGCACAACTACGTGCCGACCTAGGTCTCATAGACGAGGTCAAAGAGAAGTCCGCCATTCGAAGGAACACCTAGCAGCAGAGGATCGAGAGGTTCTACAATAAAAAGGTGCATCCCATCGACATCAAGCTCGGAGACCTCGTCCTTCGGAAGCTGGCGATATCCAACCCCGGCCAAAAAAGGAAGCTGGTCCCAAACTGGGAAGGCCCATACAAGGTATCTGAGGTCGTAGGACCGGGCACGTACCGCTTAACTGATCCGGGAGGCAAGGCTGTCAAGAGGCCCTGGAACGCAGAGTACCTCATCAATTTCCTAGAAGGGGAGGGTTAGCCTCTACAACTCATGTAAAATCATGAAAAATGTAATCGGCATGTCGTGCCTTATTTTTATAAGGTTCAAGTGTGTTGTAATTATGCCAACTTTCTTGAAACAAGTTCTCATTAAAAGCAAGTCTCGGGCTCGGTATTCGGATGGTGCCGCGAGCCACGAAAAGCTTCCCTTACAAGCTCAGGGCTCGGCACTCGGAAGAAACCACGAGCCACAAAATCGTCCTCTATTCCCCGGATGGTGTCGCAAGCCACGAAAAGCTTCCCTTACAAGCTCAGGGCTCGGCACTCGGAAGAAACCACGAGCCACAAAAAAGCTTCCTTTACAAGCTTAGGGCTCGGTATTCGGATGGTACTGTAAGCCACAAAAAAGCTTCCCTTACAGGCTTGGGTCTCGGCATTCGGATGGTACCACGAGCCACAAAAAGCTACACCCCCGCCATCTTCCTGAGAACAAGTGTGAGGGCTCGTCGTCGACCTCGAGCAAGGCCGTGGCTTTCTTTAAAGCCACTCGACCGTTACGCTCTGCAACGACCTTCAGCTACGCCCATTACTGGCTTTCTCCATGGTGTAGGGGCTCGGCATCTGTCCCGAGCATGGTTTGGGCTTTTTCAAGACCATCAACCTATGCGCTCGGCGGCAACCGCCAGCCACACCCTCGCCATCTTCCTGAGAACAAGTGTGGGGGCTCGTCGTCAACCTTGAGCAAGGCCTTGGCTTTCTTCAAAGCCACGTGACCTTTACGCTCGGCCACGACCTTCAGCTACGTCCATTACTGGCTTTCTCCATGGTGTGGGGACTCGGCATCTGCCCCGAGCATGGTTTGGGATTTTTCAAGACCATCAACCTATGCGCTCGGCAGTAACTGCCAGGCACACCCTCGCCATCTTCCTGAGAACAAGTGTGGGGGCTCGTCGTTGACCTCGAGCAAGGCCTTGGCTTTCTTCAAAGCAACGCGACCTTTACGCTCGGCCACGACCTTCAGCTACGTCCATTACTGGCTTTCTCCATGGTGTGGGGGCTCGGCATCTCCCCCGAGCATGGTTTAGGCTTTTTCAAAACCATCATCCTATGCGCTCGGCGGTAACCGCCAGCCACACCCTCGCTATCTTCCTGAGAACAACTGTACGGGTTCGTTGTCAACCTCGAGCAAGGCCTTGGCTTTCTTCAAAGCCACGCGACCTTTACGCTCGGCCACAACCTTCAGTTACGCCCATTACTGACTTTTTCCATGGTGTGGGGGCTCGACATCTGCCCCGAGCATGGTTTGGGCTTTTTCAAGACCATCAACCTATGCGCTCGGCGGCAACCACTAGCCACACCCTCGCCATCTTCTTGAGAACAAGTGTGGGGACTCGTCGTCGACCTCGAGTAAGGCATTGGCTTTCTTCAAAGTCACGCGACCTTTACGCTCGGCCATGACCTTTAGCCACGACCATTTCAAAAAAGTTTTCATTAAGGTTTAGTGTGCCCGCCTTCGGCAAATGCCCTTAGCTTCGGGTCGTTGGTTGACCTTCCTCTCACCCACGAGCAACTCGGAGTTTTCGGCTTTCAAGAGCCAAAACCCCGAATTGTTCGAGGGCGGCAAGGGAGCCACCAACCCCGGACTCTCTCCGAGCCTCCGAACCAATTGATCGGCCTACCACTCACCAACGAACAACCTGAGGTTTACAGCCCTCAAGGCCGAAATTCCAAATTGTTCGAGGGTGATTGGTGCGCCACCAATCTGAAACTCTCGGACCAAAGTTCTACTTCTAGGGCACCTGCCTTTGGCAGGCACCCGAATCGTATGGCGGATAAGCCAATCCCAATTCCTGACAACCAACAAGGAGGGGATGGGGATTATATAGCCCTCTGAGAAGCACAGTTATTGCATCAGGGAAGCCCAAACGATGGAAGGCGAAACGTTGCCATTAATGCTTATCGGAAGGTGAAACGTCGCCATTAATGCTTATCGGAAGGCGAAACGGCGCCTTTCTCCCTCAGCGGCGACCCCTTACAAGGCCGAGCCCGGCAACAATCCTCACTCAATGAATCGTCAAGGTTAAAGAAGTCGGGAGTTTTTTATTATTACTCATCGTGCACCAGTAACGGCAGCACAAATACAATGAAAAGCTTACAAATCACTCATGCTCGGCTTAAAACTCAAATTCGGCGCTTCCTTCAGGTTCCTTCTCATGCTCGGCCGGCCCGACCGGGTAAGGCTCTCCTGCGACTGAGCTTTCTGCATCATCAGGCTGGGCCCCCTCCAATAAAAAGGTCGGAGAAGGTTCTAGTCCCGAATTGCTCGCCTCCTCGATCAAACCGGCACCTAGCACCAGCTTCAACCGACAGATCTCCAACTCTTTCTCAACAACGGTCTCAGGAAGAAAAGACTCCGAAGACGACCGCCCACTCGAGGCATCCGAGATTCGTCTCAATTACCCACCAGTTCCGGTCAGCTATGGCTTTCCTCAGACGAGCGACCTCCAAGCTGAGCTCCCTAGACTTGTTCATGAAGTAATTCACTGCGGCCGCTCGGTCCCGAGTCTGCTTTTGTTGGCGAGCCAAAGCTGCCTCCATGGCTCCCAGCCCAGCTCGGACCAAGGAGGCCTCGGCGGAAATATGGTCGGCACCGAGGACCTCATGCGTTTATCAAAAACACGGAAAAAACAACAAGTCACAAAAGAGACTAAAAAAGCACAAGTCATGGAGCATCGGCCAAAAATTATCTTTCATTAAATTCAAAATTTTTTGTGCTACAAAAGGTGGTGGCCAGTTCGCGCAAGGCGTTTACAAAATCAAAAAGGAGAACCTAAACTATGCTTGAGGGGGGGGGGGGGGGTGTGGCACCTCTTCATCAGTAGGGTCGCCCCCGACCTCCTCTTGGCGAGGGTCCCCTATCTCCTCGCCGCCGGGTGTCAGCAGATGCACAGGTTGCCAGTTGTAGTGGAGGTGGTCGACCCTCTTGTCCGGATAGATCAACCGAAAATGCTCCTTAGCCTTGTCATAGGCCTCGTCCTGCGCCAGGATCAGGGTATCCGCCATGGTAATCTCTGCCTCCTCCATGGCCTTCCGCACCTTCTCAGCTTCTTCCCAAGCCTTCTCCTTGAGGCGATCCACCTCTTTCTTATGATAATCGGCTATCGAGGCTATCTAGGCCTCGTGGACTGCCTCCATGCTCCGAGACTACTTTAGCTCGTTCGTCAACTTGGTCAATTTGCGGACATACGTCTCCGCGTTCCTCCTCTCGATGAGAACCTCCTTATCCAAGCAGTTCTGGAAGTGCTGCCCATGAAGCATCGCCTGTCCGAGGAAGAAAAAGTTAGAAGAAATCCTAAGAGTCTAAACTCGAAACAAAATTACGAGCACTCATCGAGAGCTGTGCATGAGACCACCGCATAAAGGCCATCTCGGATGTCTGCGTCGCCAGAGCCATACGATCTCGCTCTGTGGCAAGGTTCCTGACCACCTCTATGGCCACAGGACCTTCAAGCAGGGAATCCCCTGCGAGAACCGACCAATCAGGGGCATGTGGCCTCAGTCCCTATTGCCCAACCATCTGCTCGGCAATGGGCCGAGGAGGGGGAAGCCTCTGCTCCGGGACCTCTGAAGTCTTTTGGCTACCAGAGCTTCCCCCTGCCTCCCTAGACGCCCTCGGTGTGTGGTGATGCTTCTTCACCCTCTTTAGGGACAGCTCCACAACCTCCGAGGCCAACCCCTTGCTGGACCCCGTTACTTGGGCAGCCGCCTTATCCTGCTCCACCTTCTTTTCCTTCTCCGCCCTCCTCTTGGCAGCAACGGCCAACAAGGCCTGCCTATTGTCGAGCTGCTTGGCCGTCATCGCTGCAAATTAGAAGAAGAGAGGCAAATGTTAACACGAAGGTAGAAAGATAGAAAAATTCAGAACAAAAACATACTAGGGTCGGCTGGGCTCAGTTCGGCTCAGACCAGATGCATTTCCGTCACTCGGGGCCACCCTATGCTGTGCCCCCCAACGATCTTCTCCACCTTCGCCCAATCTTTCTCCGTCAACTCGCTACGCTTTGGAGGCTTATGGTTTGGCTTAAAAAAGTTCCAGGCGGTCGGAATCCCCCAAGGCTTCTCGCTCCGAACTATAAAGTACTTCTCCTTCCATCCTTTGATGGAGTCCGGATGGTCATGCATCACCTTCGAGGTCTAGGCAAAAAATAGAAGATTCCCTCCGTGTCACACAACGAGCTCATCTCCAAGATAGCGCGGAAGTACGTAAGCCTCGGCTTGACGCCCTTCTCTTGGCACTTCAAGATAAAGCAGACCAAATGTTTCCAAGAATTGGGGCCATACTGCATCTGGCTCAACTTTGCCCAATTCAAGACTCTCTTGATGAAGGGGTGCAACGGCAGCCTAAGTCCCGAGATGAAGGTATCCTCGGGAAAAATGCAGTAGCCCGGCGTGAGAGTGGTGGTTGGACGAATACCGGGGCTCGGAATCAGGAGTTCGAACTCCTTGGGGATAAAGTAGGCCGCCCTCAGGATGTGCAGGTAGTCCGCCCTCTGGACAGGCTGGATGTCGTCCATCCTGATCTTCACCCGACTCTCGTCACCCGGCACGGAGGGGAGAGGAGCGAGATCCGTCATCAGGATACATCCTAATCGACCCAGGATTTTTGAAGGTGACAGGGGCAAACTCGAACCCTGGTCTAGGAGCATATTTATCTGGCGAAGGGGGGCTGTCCGGACAGATCCACTTCCTCTTCCTCCTATGAGGACGAGTTTTCCTCTTCGGAGACGGTGTCGATAATGGTGGCAGAGGAGGGAGATCGCCCTCGCCCTCGGCTACCCCTCCTGTGGTACCTTCCCCCGCATCTCCTCGAACATTGTCTAGCCCGGCACCCTAATCGGGCTCCCCCTGGTTCCCCTCGGAATCTTCCTTCTCTTCCTCGTCCTCAACTGTAATATCCCGGACGGATATTACCGTGTATAAATTATTATTTTATTAATATTTTATTATTATTTTGTTTTAATTCCAAAATTAGAATATTTTGGTGATTTTCACCCGGTTTATTCATAGACATTATCTGTACCCAGATATCGGTCAGTATACATCCGTATTGTATCGAATAGGTACCGTGACCTTCCGAACTAATAATAGAATTTATTTTATTATTATTTCCGAGATTAAATTATTTTTATACGGATTATGCAAGGATTTTCTATGTACGTATATATATACACACGTGTATGTAGTATGTCGATTAGTACTATACAAATTGTGTGGACAAAACACTTGTCTTGTTTATGACAAAACCTATTAGATTGTTAGGGTTTATAAGTGGTTAACCTAGGTTAAGTGTGCATGAGGAGGTTAAGAAAACCCTTCTAGAAACCCTCGCATAACACCTCCACCACATAGCACCATACCTCACCATACCTCCACCTCATCCACACCTCCCCTAGGCAAAACCGGCCCCAATATGTGGGGGGGGGGGGGGGGGGGGGGGTTTGTGCAAATGTGCGTGTGTGCACATTTGCACTCTCCACCCTTCTCTCCACCTATAAATACCTCCTTCCTCCACCTTTGTCTCATTTTAGAAAGATCATAAAGAAAGAAAGAAAGAAAGGAAAAGAAAGAGAAAACACCATACTAACTTGAGAGTTTTTCCATTGTAGGTTCATAAGGATTCCTAGGAGCTAAGGAGGAGAGTTAGTCTAGTTCTTCCATCAAAGAAAAGAAACAAGGTGGGGGTTTCTCTTTTGTTTGTTTGTTTGTTTGTATTGTTGTTTTGATGTTCTTCTTCTTCTTACCTTCCTAGTTTTGTCTCTTTTTTGGGGGGTGTTTTTCTTGTGATGTGATTATGTGTTGTTTGTTGTATATGTTATGGCTTAAAAAGAGAAAAGAAATGAATGGTAGTAGTAAATAAACATAAAGATTAAATCTTTATAGTTGTAGTGTTGTTTTGTGTTTGTTAATTGGACTAAAATGACATAAGGCATATGGACTTGTACATACAACCGTTTGGGGTTGTAGGACTTGATGTGAACTCATGAACAAAGCATATGAACTTTTCATACAACCATTTTTGGTTGTAGGACTTGTATTGAACTTGGACTAAAAAGATAAGCATATGGTTGGTTGAACCAAATGAAGGTTCTTACCCTATTTTTATTATTGTTGTTTTCTTTTATAATCTTTAGTAAAAAGAACCTAAATTAGATGTTAGTTCTAATTATGAAAAAGAAATCACTAGTTGTAAAATGAATAAAAAGACCTCTTTTTATGATCACTAGTAATAATAAGAAATCAATGCTAATAAAGATTTAGTAGATATCTAAGTAGTAGATGCTTCATGATTAAAAGAAGTGGTGTAGATGTTTATGTTCATGTTAAAATAAAATAGTAGTAGTATGTTTAAATAAAATGGTAGTAGTAGTATATTAAAATAAAGTAGTAGTAGTATGCTTAAATAAAGTAGTAGTAGTAGTAGATATCAAAATGAAGTAGTTATAAATGTTATGTAAATTTTGGTAGACACTTATGGGTAAATAAAGTAGTAGGAGTAGATGTGTATGTCCCAAATAGAATGGTTGTATCTACACAAATTTGTAGAAAAGGGTTATGTTTTATGGAAGTGGTAGTAGAGGCTTGTTATGACTAGATAAAGATTTTTGGTAGAAGTTTTGGTAGTAGATGTTATGTGGTAGTGGATGTTGTGTTTAATTAAATTGTAGTGATGCATATGAACATTAAATGGATGTTTATGCTATATTAAAGTAAGTATCATGCCTAGAATGTTGTAGGATTTATATTAAAAATACCTACCATGTTTAGGAATGATGTATACCATGCTAAGTGTATAAACATACTTAGAATGTTGTAGGATTCATTCTAAAATTTCCTATCATGTTAGATTAATTTATTCATGCTTAGAATGTCGTAGGATTCATTCTAAAATTTCCTATCATGTAAGATTAATTTATTCATGCTTAGAATGTTGTAGGATTCATTCTAAAATTTCCTATCATGTTTAGGAATGATATTCATGCTTAGGATGTTGTAGGATTTATTCTAAAATTATCTGTCATGTTTAGGAATGACATACATGCTTAGGATGTCGTAGGATAAATGCTAAAATTACTTACCATGTTAGAAGTATATGTATAGATATATACTTAGGAATGTTGTATGTTCATACTAGTAGTTATCCATGCTTAGTAAGATATCCATGCTTAGTAGTTATTCATGCTTAATAAGATTCATGCTAGATTAATGGTAGAAAAGTTGTATGCCATGCTAGTTTAATTGTAGATAAGTTGTATACCATGCTAGATTAATGGTAGGAAAGTTGTATACCATGTTAGTTTAATTGTAGGTAAGTTGTATACCATGCTAGATTAATGGTAGGAAAGTTGTATGCCATGCTAGTTTAATTATAGGTAAGTTGTATACCATGCTAGATTAATGGTAGGAAAGTTGTATACCATGTTAGTTTAATTTTAGGTAAGTTGTATACCATGCTAGATTAATGGTAGGAAAGTTGTATGCCATGCTAGTTTAATTATAGGTAAGTTGTATACCATGCTAGATTAATGGTAGGAAAGTTGTATGCCATGCTGGTTTAATTGTAGATAAGTTGTATACCATGCTAGATTAATGGTAGAAAAGTTGTATACCATGTTAGTTTAATTGTAGGTAAGTTGTATACCATGCTAGATTAATGGTAGGAAAGTTGTATGCCATGCTAGTTTAATTGTAGGTAAGTTGTATACCACGCTAGATTAATGGTAGGAGAGTTGTATACCATGCTAGATTAAATGAATATTCATGTTTACATGATACCCATGCTTAGATAAGTATTCGTTCATGCTATGTTAGTAGATGATCATGCTTAATCATTCTTCATGCTAAGTAAATAGGCGTCATGCTAATTATTGTTTATGTTAAGTTAATGGTATCCATGCTAATGAGATTCATGCTTAAAATATAGTAGATATTCATGCTTAAATTAAGGTAACTGTCCATGGTTAGTTGTAGTGATTTTTATGTTATATTCTATCCATGCTAGAATTGTTGTAGAAACTCATGCTATATTGTAGGTTGACACTTAACTAGTATACATGACTAGAATGTTACTAAAACGTACACCATGCTATATGTTAATGTAAAAGTAGCATACCATGTCTAGGAATGAGGTATACCATGTTAAAGTTTAAATACATGCTTAGAATGTTGTAGGATTAATGTTAGAATACCTACCATGCCTTGGAATGTTGTATGTTCATATTAGTTTGCTTGGGTTGTGGTGATTAATCATGATAAGTAGTAAGCATTCACGCTCAAGTTATAACCTATGCTTGATCATAGTGGACTTCATGTCTAGATCATAGTGATTTTCATGCTTAAGCTTGATATAAGCACATGCTTAATCATATTCGCACTTAGGAGTATTGTGGTGAGTGGTTACGTTATGTACCATAATTAGATCGTCGTAGGAAGACGCTTGCAATTGTATGCCATGCTTAAAGTACTATAGGTTGAAGTAATAAGGATTTGGGAGACCACTAGTAATAGTTAGTTTGATAAAGATTGTTATGTCACCTTCGATTTTTCATTGGTAGAATACCGATCATAGACTATTAGTAGATTCTTCTGTTGCTTCTAATAATAGAAGATCAAGTTTGCTAGTAAGCACGTTTGGTTGCTTCTAGGATTGATTACCTGTATGGTTGTTTGCATATGGTTGTGCTCGTACGTGGCTCGACTTGCCCGTATGTAGCTGTGGGTCTCATACGTAGTTTATTTGGCTCGTATGTAGGTTGCTGTCTCGTACGCGGCTCGACCGGCCCGTGCGTAGCTGTTGGTCTCATACGCGGCTTATTTGGCTGGTATGTACGTGGTTATCTCCTACGAGACCCGCCTGACTCGTAGGTAGCTATTGTTTCATACGTAGCTTATTAGCTCGTATGTGGTTGTTACTCGTGTATAGCTTGTTAGCTAGTACACTGTTCGTTGTGCTCGTCTAGGGTGATATTACCACCCTAGGGGCTATCGACCATCAAGAAATATGTTTTCTACCCTAAGGAACTGTGGAGGAGTCACTCCTTGTGTACCGTCGAATCTTAACCAGGGTAGGTTGATCGAGAACCGGAGTATAGATGGAATCCAAGTTTAGGGTAGCGGCATGCATGTATATTCGCACGGCCGAGGTCTTGGATCGATGGGCCAGGAACCAGATCCCGAAGGATTCTGGTGAGTCTAGGTTGAGCAGCCTAGTAGAGTTGTCTTGCGAAGCCTAATTTAAGGCCTTGCATGTTATGTTTATAATATTATCGTCCCTAGGATTGTTCGAGTCAGGGACATCATTAGGATAGTGACTTATGAAGATCATTTTACTTAAACCCTTTTGCCGGGAGAGAGGAGTCGGTTGTAGGGGGCACCTTACGAATCACTCGTCTCTAGAAGCAGACTAGGTGGTGTTATCGGGTTGTACCTTCCCGTCAAAGGGATACGTACGGTGCCATCTCACAAGTTGTGGACACGGGTTGAGTATCTCGCTCTGTTAATTTCTGATAGGGGTGGCGAACGGGCCGAACGGGCCGGGCCGGGCCCAACCCGCGCGGGTTGGCACGCTGGAGTGGGCGGGCCGGGCCGGGTTGGGTTGTTATGCGGGCCGGGCCGGGCCGGGTCAGATTCTGATTTGGGTGGCCCGCCCAACCCGTGAACCCATTAGGGCTCAACCCGGGTTGGGCCGGGTCGACCCGCGGGTTGGCCCGTTTAATATATAATTTTTTTTTTTTTTTTTTTTGGGTATCTTAAATCGAACTAATAATAATAATAATTTTACAAATGATGTATACAATTATACAAACAACCATATTTTTGTTTGATGAATATTACATTTTTTTAAAAATTATAATACTAAGTAAGTAATACTACTAATAAGTAATAAATTATACAATTCTTCTAATATCCCCAAATGATGTTTAATTATAATACTAAGTCTAACTGTCTAAGTATGTAATTCAGTAATAATACTAATAAGTAATAATACTACAATTCTTAAAATTGAATCAAATATCCCCAAATGATGTTTAATTATAATACTAAGTAAGTAATAATACTATTATACTAATAAACAAAAAAAATCGTAATAATAATAATAAGATTGAAAGAGTGAAATTGACAACAAATTTTGAAATTTTATTCATATGAATTTAAGTTGTACAATTTGAACAATTTATAACGAAATGAAAAATTCAATTCACAAATAAGTTTTATACAATAACATATTTCTTAGTTCTTATGTACAATTTTAATTGACTACAATTTTTCTAATTTAACATAACAAGAAAAGCTATTGTTGTTGTTGTTGTTGTTGTTGTTGGTCTTCAGGCGAGTTGCTCCCACTTGTGGAACTCGATAGTGCTTTCCCTTGCGTCCTATTTTCAGCCTTCAGCCAGTCTTCTGTGCATACGAGCATCTCTAACGTCTCGGGCTTCATCCGATTCCTGTAATCTGATAGAACCCTGCCACTTGTAGAAAATGCACTCTCAGAAGCAACTGTAGAGACAGGAGGAGTTAGTAAATCTTTAGCCATAATTGATAGAATACTAAAAGTGTGTTCATGTTCTTTCCACCACTGTAAAATATCTAGTGCAGAAGTAAAAGGCTCAGCATCTTGTTGGTTATACCAATTTAATTCATTTGGTTGATTAGTCCTAGATTTTTTAGATTGAATTTTTTCAAGTAAACTAAATGTTCTATCACCAATTCTACTTTTACCTTTAGAACTACCAGAAGAAGAACTAACTATAGAAGTTGTACTACTAGAAGCAAAACGTCTATCATAATAATCATACAAGTTATTTAACGTAGATTCAGATTTAACTAAAAAACTAGCGCAATCAATTGTTAATTCTACAATGTTATCTAAATATCCAAAAAATATTTCTATCAAATTCTTCGTACCTTCAAATTTGATACGAGGATCCATAACAGTAGCAACACAAATCAACATAGGAGGAGGAAAATAATACTTCAAAAATTTAGTAAATGCAGGTTTTACAATGTCACTAATATGGGTATCATTTAACATTTCGTTAAATATTTGAACCATGCTAACTAATTCAATAAAAATGCTACTAGAAGTAGATTCATATGTTTTTGAAAATTTTAAAGTTGCGGTTTTAAAAGGTTCTAAAAATTTCAACAAAGATTCAGCAAAAAACCAATCGGCGGCAGTCATTTGAAAATTAGGCATATTTTGTGCGATACAAAAATCATTTACAACTGCTTTATATTCGGTGACAATATTTAGTAAATCAAAAGTAGAATTCCATCGGTGTCTAACATCCTTTGGAAATTTTCTAAAAGAAACATGTCTAGCTCTACACCAAGCTTTCCATTCTTGTAGAATGCTTGGTTTTAATGCAATGAAATGTACACAATCTCTAATTTTAATTATATATGGATCAGCTATACCTAATGCATCTTGAACACATAAATTTATAATATGACATGCACACCTAACATGAAAAATATTGTCAGATGGAGGGTTTAATATTCTTTTTAAAGTATTAATTGCTACATTGTTGTTAGATGCATTATCAAAACTAATAGCCATAATTTTATCGCGAATATGAAAAACATCACAAATTTCTAAAATACGGTTTGCTATTTCAGCGCCACTATGGGGATACGGCAACGACGCAAGTGATATGATTCTTTTATTAAGAATCCAATCATTGTCGATCCAATGACAGGTTATTCCCATCGTTGGAATATTGTTGACACCCGTCCAACAATCCGAAGTTAAACTAACCCTACAAGTTAAACTATATAAAATTGCAATCAACGCGTCCTTCATTTCCATGTACACTTTAAAACAATCCGATTTGCAAGTATTTCTCGGAATTCTTTTAAAATGAGGGTTTAAGGCCGTTTGATTAAAATTTTCCAAGTTCCTACTCTCGGGATAGGTAAATGGTAACTCATCCTTAATTACTAATCGGGTCATTTCCCGACGAACAAGTTCGGGATCATAAGGGTGGCTATCTACTTGACCGGTCCTAGGGTTTATTCTTTGTTGGCCTTGTAGTTGATCAAGAAGATCTTTATGATTATTTAGGATGTGCCTACTAAGTGTACCGGTTCCGTCACCCTTCTTGAATTTGTATAGTTTATCACATGATTTACACGCTTTCACACCTACACCCGGAGTATTTTCGTCCGGGATATAATGATAAAACTTATGCCAATCGCTAGTTTCTCCTCTACTTTTCCTACTACTACGGGGTTGTGTGGTGTCGGTTTGTTGTTGTTGTTCTTCTTCTAATTGTTCATGTCCAACATCATCGTGTGTACCCCATTGTTCCATAGTAGGATCAATGTAATCTTGGGCGGGCTCAGTAATTGGGACAATTGGTGGCCTACGTGAAGATGAGGAAGAATCTTGTCCACTACGACCGCTACCACGTGATCTAGACATAGTGTAGTAATGTGGTATGTAAAAAAAAATCTACAATGTAGGAGCGGTGAATTAGACAAAAAAAAACTAAAAACAAGAGGGTTGAGATAGAGAAGTTCAAAAAACGAACAATAATTTTAACTACAACGCAAAAAAAATAATAACAAGAGAAAAGAGATAGAGATATTTTGATACCGTTCACCGTGGAATACGCGTATAAAATAAAACCGTGAAAATTAGAATATAATAGAAAAGATGGAGGAGGGCTTTGCCGATTTCACAATTGAAGAGTTGAAGTAGATTTGAGTCGATGGTTGAAGAGAGTTGAAGACGTTGAATTTTGTTCTCCGATACGACCAAAATTTGATCGTGTATACGCCTCCTTGTACACTTGTTTGATGATTACTACAATTGTTCAAATTTTTTTTTTTTGATGTATAATAGTAGAGAGAGTAAGAGAGGAAGGTGTGATTTTTTTGGAGATTTTTGGGGGCTATTTATAAGGTTAGAAGTGGGTAAAAACAAAAAAAAAATTAAAAAAAAAAGAACAACAACAAGCAACGGCTAATAGCCGTTACCTGCTGTCAGCCCAACGGCACCAACCCAACGGAATGAAACGGCTAGCGACCCGGTCGAATTCGCGGGTTTCGACCCGTTCGACCCGCGGGTCGAACGGTCGACCCGTCACGGGTCGGTGGGTCGAAATTCGCGGGTCGACCCGCGGGTTGGCGGGTCCAATTCGCGGGTTGACAGGGTTCGTGGGCCGGGTTTCGCGAATCCAATTCGGGAAAAAGGCAACCCGGGTCGACCCGGTAGTGTTCACCGGGTTCGACCCGAACCCGCGAAAGCTTTAACCGGGCCGGGTTCGTGGGCCGGGTCGTGGGTGGGTCGCCGGTTGACCCGGCCCAGTTGCCACCCCTAATTTCTAAAATACCGTGGCTGGGGTGCCACAAGATGCATTGTGCAGTCCTGTGCTTGCGAGACCCCAGAGGGTGCCACATGATAGGCTTCGTGCTACCCTGTGCTTGCGAGACCCTATGGTTTGATTTTGGAACGATGCCCTATACACTGGGATCGAGTGAGGTCCGGCATGCCGGGTAGTAGTGGAAAACGGAGATACCATAAGCAGACTGCATAGGGGGACTTGATCCCTTCTGCAACCTCACAAAGTCATAGAGTATTGTCAGGAACAGGTTGTGTACAATTAGAATTCATAACGCGGGTTCAAATCCCTATATATGGAGAAACTGCTTGAGATGGGGTCGCATGTAGTATGGGCTGCATGTTGCTTCGGAGACTCGCTGACATTAATATAGGAAGCATCCTAGTTCTATTTAAATATCGCATTAGAGTCTAGTCATAGCACTCACGAACACTTAAACTACACCAACACCATTGCCATGTTTTGTATGTTGTTTGGGAGATTCGCTGCTTTGATATCAGCCCTTAAGCGTCAGTGAATACTGACGTCCCCACTTCCATAGGTACTGGATCGCCGAAGTACAAGGGCGAGATTCAGGAGGACTCAAGGCGAGGAAAGCAAGGAGTCATTGTCTTATTTAGTTCCGCTGTAATATGTGTGTAGTTATCTCAAGTGAAAGTTACCAAGTGTTGTTCTTCATTCCTTGTACTCTGATGTAAGATGTTGAAGGTTGTAATACTTGGAAATGTAAAGGTAATATTGTAACTCTATTGTAATGTATTGCAGTTGTATAATGTTCAGACTTGTAATACATTGAGTGTTGAATAAAAAGTTTTAAATTCTCCTGTTTTTCTGTGTACTATGACTAATTGAAGAAAAGGTCTTGGCTCGTGTCTCGGTTTTCCCAGTTACGTGAAAATCGGGGCGCTACAGAGTGGTATCAGAGCTAACTTCAATTTACAGTCCAACACAGTAGGAAAATTGAACTTGGATGCCCTTTAGGAGTCGGGTCTTAGTTAGTTGTAGGCAATTGTAACTCATATTGTTGTTCCTTTCAACTTATGTTTTATGATTTTTCTATATCTGGACTAATTCCAGTATATATATTTTAGGATGGTATTCGAAGATATCCTAACCGAGGATGTATTGATGGAGGAGAGTGAGCCAATATCAAGGGATGATCTGATGATCTCGAGCGAGGAGCCGAAGGAGATTTCACTACAAGTTAACCTCAAGATGAACTCGCCTTCACCACCGCGAGGGCCAAGTATGGATCAACGCAGGGCGGCGACGGCTAGCATATATCGAGAAATGAGGAAGCTAATGAAGTACGTAGCCAGGATAGATCGTCAAGCTAAGCAACTGGGTGATGCTTGCATAGCTACATTAGCAGGCCTGGCAGAGGAGCGGGAATATTTCAACGCTAGATTGGCACAACTACGACGTGAGTGGGAGCAAGTTCTAGAGACCGCCAAGGTTATAGTATGCCATTTCTGTGAGGAGGATGGGCACGAGAAATCAGTCTGTCCACGACGTCAAGGTAAGAGATCTGCACCAACATCAGGGTTTGAGGACCGAGGTCAGGAGCGGAAGACTCAGAAGACGGAGGCCAAACTTAGAGGCACCAAGGCAGAAAGTTGTTTTCTATGTGGGGAGCGAGGTCATTTTATGAGGCAGTGCCCGAAGAAGGACCCTCGGATGGATACCCGTGTTTGCTACAAATGTGGAGAAATTGGTCATATTAGGCCAAACTGTCTCCAGTTTCATAAGAAGAATAGCAGATCATCTCCGAAGATGAACGCTAAAGGAAAGGAGCCTGTTCACCAAGGGTGAGAATTCACACGTACTAAGAGCAAGTTGAAGGAGCTAGTAACAATAGGTGCATATAGAACTGCAACTAAGTCTAAAGGTTGCATCTTTTGAAATTTATTTTGGACGGAAGAAGTTATATATGATGTAACACTTTTTGTAACCCGTCGGATTTATATATATATGAAATCCAGGCAACTGTTTTGTTCAAACTTGGTTCATCATAATCTTTTGTCTAAATTATTTTTCCAAGAGTTGAGGTGTTTGCGGGAGGCAACTCCAGAATTGGTTCTGTTAATTACAACATCTGGAGCGTCAACTTGAGCAAATTACATGAGAGAATCCTGGAAGTCGGAAGTGATGTTCATAGGTCATGTCCTATTCTAAGGAGGGAGTAGCTACCGAATTGCAAAGGTCAGGGTTCTTTGGAGAACCAGTTCGTGGATGAGCCACTAGGGAGCCGGAAAGCAGCATAAGCTTTCTTCCCCGAGTTATTAGGGTATGAATGTTTGCCTGTTTTCCTAACTTAACGTAGTTCTGAGGACAGAACTATTCTAAGGAGGGAGTATTGTAATATCCCGGACGGATATTACCGTGTATAAATTATTATTTTATTAATATTTTATTATTATTTTGTTTTAATTCCAAAATTAGAATATTTTGGTGATTTTCACCCGGTTTATTCATAGACATTATCTGTACCCAGATATCGGTCAGTATACATCCGTATTGTATCGAATAGGTACCGTGACCTTCCGAACTAATAATAGAATTTATTTTATTATTATTTCCGAGATTAAATTATTTTTATACGGATTATGCAAGGATTTTTTATGTACGTATATATATACACACGTGTATGTAGTATGTCGATTAGTACTATACAAATTGTGTGGACAAAACACTTGTCTTGTTTATGACAAAACCTATTAGATTGTTAGGGTTTATAAGTGGTTAACCTAGGTTAAGTGTGCATGAGGAGGTTAAGAAAACCCTTCTAGAAACCCTCGCATAACACCTCCACCACATAGCACCATACCTCCACCTCATCCACACCTCCCCTAGGCAAAACCAGCCCCAATATGTGGGGGGGGGGGGGTTTGTGCAAATGTGCGTGTGTGCACATTTGCACTCTCCACCCTTCTCTCCACCTATAAATACCCCCTTCCTCCACCTTTGTCTCATTTTAGAAAGATCATAAAGAAAGAAAGAAAGAAAGGAAAAGAAAGAGAAAACACCATACTAACTTGAGAGTTTTCCCATTGTAGGTTCATAAGGATTCCTAGGAGCTAAGGAGGAGAGTTAGTCTAGTTCTTCCATCAAAGAAAAGAAACAAGGTGGGGGTTTCTCTTTTGTTTGTTTGTTTGTTTGTATTGTTGTTTTGATGTTCTTCTTCTTCTTACCTTCCTAGTTTTGTCTCTTTTTTGGGGGTGTTTTTCTTGTGATGTGATTATGTGTTGTTTGTTGTATATGTTATGGCTTAAAAAGAGAAAAGAAATGAATGGTAGTAGTAAATAAACATAAAGATTAAATCTTTATAGTTGTAGTGTTGTTTTGTGTTTGTTAATTGGACTAAAATGACATAAGGCATATGGACTTGTACATACAACCGTTTGGGGTTGTAGGACTTGATGTGAACTCATGAACAAAGCATATGAACTTTTCATACAACCATTTTTGGTTGTAGGACTTGTATTGAACTTGGACTAAAAAGATAAGCATATGGTTGGTTGAACCAAATGAAGGTTCTTACCCTATTTTTATTATTGTTGTTTTCTTTTATAATCTTAAGTAAAAAGAACCTAAATTAGATGTTAGTTCTAATTATGAAAAAGAAATCACTAGTTGTAAAATGAATAAAAAGACCTCTTTTTATGATCACTAGTAATAATAAGAAATCAATGCTAATAAAGATTTAGTAGATATCTAAGTAGTAGATGCTTCATGATTAAAAGAAGTGGTGTAGATGTTTATGTTCATGTTAAAATAAAATAGTAGTAGTATGTTTAAATAAAATGGTAGTAGTAGTATATTAAAATAAAGTAGTAGTAGTATGCTTAAATAAAGTAGTAGTAGTAGTAGATATCAAAATGAAGTAGTTATAAATGTTATGTAAATTTTGGTAGACACTTATGGGTAAATAAAGTAGTAGGAGTAGATGTGTATGTCCCAAATAGAATGGTTGTATCTACACAAATTTGTAGAAAAGGGTTATGTTTTATGGAAGTGGTAGTAGAGGCTTGTTATGACTAGATAAAGATTTTTGGTAGAAGTTTTGGTAGTAGATGTTATGTGGTAGTGGATGTTGTGTTTAATTAAATTGTAGTGATGCATATGAACATTAAATGGATGTTTATGCTATATTAAAGTAAGTATCATGCCTAGAATGTTGTAGGATTTATATTAAAAATACCTACCATGTTTAGGAATGATGTATACCATGCTAAGTGTATAAACATACTTAGAATGTTGTAGGATTCATTCTAAAATTTCCTATCATGTTAGATTAATTTATTCATGCTTAGAATGTCGTAGGATTCATTCTAAAATTTCCTATCATGTAAGATTAATTTATTCATGCTTAGAATGTTGAGGATTCATTCTAAAATTTCCTATCATGTTTAGGAATGATATTCATGCTTAGGATGTTGTAGGATTTATTCTAAAATTATCTATCATGTTTAGGAATGACATACATGCTTAGGATGTCGTAGGATAAATGCTAAAATTACTTACCATGTTAGAAGTATATGTATAGATATATACTTAGGAATGTTGTATATTCATACTAGTAGTTATCCATGCTTAGTAAGATATCCATGCTTAGTAGTTATTCATGCTTAATAAGATTCATGCTAGATTAATGGTAGAAAAGTTGTATGCCATGCTAGTTTAATTGTAGATAAGTTGTATACCATGCTAGATTAATGGTAGGAAAGTTGTATACCATGTTAGTTTAATTGTAGGTAAGTTGTATACCATGCTAGATTAATGGTAGGAAAGTTGTATGCCATGCTAGTTTAATTATAGGTAAGTTGTATACCATGCTAGATTAATGGTAGGAAAGTTGTATACCATGTTAGTTTAATTTTAGGTAAGTTGTATACCATGCTAGATTAATGGTAGGAAAGTTGTATGCCATGCTAGTTTAATTATAGGTAAGTTGTATACCATGCTAGATTAATGGTAGGAAAGTTGTATGCCATGCTGGTTTAATTGTAGATAAGTTGTATACCATGCTAGATTAATGGTAGAAAAGTTGTATACCATGTTAGTTTAATTGTAGGTAAGTTGTATACCATGCTAGATTAATGGTAGGAAAGTTGTATGCCATGCTAGTTTAATTGTAGGTAAGTTGTATACCACGCTAGATTAATGGTAGGAGAGTTGTATACCATGCTAGATTAAATGAATATTCATGTTTACATGATACCCATGCTTAGATAAGTATTCGTTCATGCTATGTTAGTAGATGATCATGCTTAATCATTCTTCATGCTAAGTAAATAGGCGTCATGCTAATTATTGTTTATGTTAAGTTAATGGTATCCATGCTAATGAGATTCATGCTTAAAATATAGTAGATATTCATGCTTAAATTAAGGTAACTGTCCATGGTTAGTTGTAGTGATTTTTATGTTATATTCTATCCATGCTAGAATTATTGTAGAAACTCATGCTATATTGTAGGTTGAAACTTAACTAGTATACATGACTAGAATGTTACTAAAACGTACACCATGCTATATGTTAATGTTAAAGTAGCATACCATGTCTAGGAATGAGGTATACCATGTTAAAGTTTAAATACATGCTTAGAATGTTGTAGGATTAATGTTAGAATACCTACCATGCCTTGGAATGTTGTATGTTCATATTAGTTATATATCCATGCTTGGGTTGTGGTGATTAATCATGATAAGTAGTAAGCATTCACGCTCAAGTTATAACCTATGCTTGACCATAGTGGACTTCATGTCTAGATCATAGTGATTTTCATGCTTAAGCTTGATATAAGCACATGCTTAATCATATTCACACTTAGGAGTATTGTGGTGAGTGATTACGTTATGTACCATAATTAGATCGTCGTAGGAAGACGCTTGCAATTGTATGCCATGCTTAAAGTACTATAGGTTGAAGTAATAAGGATTTGGGAGACCACTAGTAATAGTTAGTTTGATAAAGATTGTTATGTCACCTTCGGTTTTTCATTGGTAGAATACCGATCATAGACTATTAGTAGATTCTTCTGTTGCTTCTAATAATAGAAGATCAAGTTTGCTAGTAAGCACGTTTGGTTGCTTCTAGGATTGATTACCTGTATGGTTGTTTGCATATGGTTGTGCTCGTACGTGGCTCGACTTTCCCGTATGTAGCTGTGGGTCTCATACGTAGTTTATTTGGCTCGTATGTAGGTTGCTGTCTCGTACGCGGCTCGACCGGCCCGTGCGTAGCTGTTGGTCTCATACGCGGCTTATTTGGCTGGTATGTACGTGGTTATCTCCTACGAGACCCGCCTGACTCGTAGGTAGCTATTGTTTCATACGTAGCTTATTAGCTCGTATGTGGTTGTTACTCGTGTATAGCTTGTTAGCTAGTACACTGTTCGTTGTGCTCGTCTAGGGTGATATTACCACCCTAGGGGCTATCGACCATCAAGACATATGTTTTCTACCCTAAGGAACTGTGGAGGAGTCACTCCTTGTGTACCGTCGAATCTTAACCAGGGTAGGTTGATCGAGGACCGGAGTATAGACGGAATCCAAGTTTAGGGTAGCGGCATGCATGTATATTTGCACGGCCGTGGATCGATGGGTCAGGAACCAGATCCCGAAGGATTCTGGTGAGTCTAGGTTGAGCAGCCTAGTAGAGTTGTCTTGCGAAGCCTAATTTAAGGCCTAGCATGTTATGTTTATAATATTATCGTCCCTAGGATTGTTCGAGTCAGGGACATCATTAGGATAGTGACTTATGAAGATCATTATACTTAAACCCTTTTGCCGGAAGAGAGGTGTCGGTTGTAGGGGGCACCTTACGACTCACTCGTCTCTGGAGGCAGACTAGGTGGTGTTATCGGGTTGTACCTTCCCGTCAAAGGGATACGTTGTAGCGCCCCGCCCCAATACTCAGACAATTTTAATATTTTTAGAATACAAATTAGATACTATGTAGTACAACTGCCCACCACAGGCTGCCTCTCAAAAGGTGGTTAACCAATTAGGTGACTCTTGATCCTCGGCTAATAGTATTTATACTCAAATTATTTTTGTATATTCCCGATATGGGACTATATTTCTCAAATCCTTTCACAAATCTCAATAGCACTCGACTGCTAGGTATACCAGTCGACTGTTCGCTACCAGTCGACTGCTAGGTATACCAGTCGACTGTTTTCGCTCCAAATCTGGGGTATTACATACACCCCCCCTTTAGAAATCAGCGTCCTCGCTGAGTACAGGGCACACATCTAGTGTAGGACCTCCCTTTCTAGCACCCTGCCTACTTCCGTGAACACCCCACGAAGCAAATTCCGGAGACTCATCTCCCTACCGTGTATCAAATACACCCGGTACGTAGAAAGTCGGCTCTGATACCATTTGTAGCGCCCTGCCCCAATACTCAGACAATTTTAATATTTTTAGAATACAAATTAGATACTATGTAGTACAACTGCCCACCACAGGCTGCCGCTCAAAAGGTGGTTAAACAATTAGGTGACTCTTGATCCTCGGCTAATAGTATTTATACTCAAATTACTTTTGTATATTCCCGATATGGGACTATATTTCTTAAATCCTTTCACAAATCTCAATAGCAGTCGACTGCTAGGTATACCAGTCGACTGTTCGCTACCAGTCGACTGCTAGGTATACCAATCGACTGTTTTCGCTGCAAATCTGGGGTATTACATATGTACGGTGCCGTCTCACAAGTTGAGGACACGGGTTGCGTATCTCGCTCTGTTAATTCCTGAAATACCGTGGCTGGGGTGCCATAGGATGCATTGTGCAGTCCTGCGCTTGCGAGACCCCAGAGGGTGCCACAGGGTCGGCTTCACGCTACCCTGCGCTTGCGAGACCCTATGGTTTGATTTTGGAACGATGCCTGATACACTGGGATCGAGTGAGGTCCGGCATGCCGGGTAGTAGTGGAAAACGGAGACACCATAAGCAGACTGCATAGGGGGACTTGATCCCTTCTGCAACCTCACAGAGTCATGGAGTATTGTCAGGAACAGGTTGTGTACAATTAGAATTCATAACGCGGGTTCAAATCCCTATATATGGATAAACGACTTGAGATGGGGTCGCATGTAGTATGGGATGCATGTTGCTTCGGAGACTCGCTGATATTAGAATAGGAAGCATCCTAGTTCTATTTAAATATCGCATTAGATTCTAGTCATAGCACTCACGAACACTTAAACTACACCAACACCATTGCCATGTTTTGTATGTTGTTTGGGAGATTCGCTGCTTTGATATCAGCCCTTAAGCGTCAGTGAATACTGACGTCCCCACTTCCATAGGTACTGGATCGCCGAAGTACAAGGGCGAGATTCAGGAGGACTCAAGGCGAGGAAAGCAAGGAGTCAATGTCTTATTTAGTTCCGCTGTAATATGTGTGTTGTTATCTCAAGTGAGAGTTACCAAGTGTTGTTCTTCATTCCTTGTACTCTGATGTAAGATGTTGAAGGTTGTAATACTTGGAAATGTAAAGGTAATATTGTAACTCTATTGTAATGTATTGCAGTTGTATAATGTTCAGACTTGTAATACATTGAGTGTTGAATAAAAAGTTTTAAATTCTCCTGTTTTTCTGTGTACTATGACTAATTGAAGAAAAGGTCTTGGCTCGTGTCTCGGTTTTCCCAGTTACGTAGAAATCGGGGCGCTACAGAGTGGTATCAGAGCTAACTTCAATTTACAGTCCAACACAGTGGGAAAATTGAACTTGGATGCCTTTTAGGAGTCGGGTCTTAGTTAGTTGTAGGCAATTGTCACTCATATTGTCCAACAAGTCGGGAGGGTCAGCGCTCGGATGGCACCGCGAGCCCCAAAATCCTCCTCTATTCAACAGGAGGCTCGGAGCTCGGATGGCACCGCTAGCCACCAAGAAACCCCAGGCTTTTCTAACAAGTCAGGAGGGTCGGCGCTCGGATGGCATCGCGAGCACCAAAATCCTCCTCTATTCGACAGGAGGAGCGGAGCTCGGATGACACCGTGAGCCCCAAAATCCTCCTCTATTCGACAGGAGGCTCGGAGCTCGGATGGCATTGCGAGCCCCAAAATCATCCTCTATTCGACAGGAGGCTCGGAGCTCGGATGGCACCGCGACTGGGTCTGTAGAACCCCGTATTTTCAAATACTATTTTAAATATTTGAAAATGAATTAAAATGATTTTCTGGAAATTTAATAAATATTTTCTAAAGATTAACCTTTTACACGTGCGAAACACGTGCAAATATTTTTGGTGTAAATAACCAATTTTATATTTTTAGTAAATTCTCCTAATTATAATGGAGTATATTCTAAATTTTGGAATTTTTCCGAGTAGAGAAACTATTTTTTATAAATACCTCGAAAGGGAGGGGCTGTTATGTAAAAGTCATTTGGATCTTAAATAAATTATGAAAATTTATTTTTACTGATATTTTGGTTCTCCATGGTTATCATTTGAATTTAAATATTTTTAGATTTTATTTAAAGTCTATTTGGTAAAGATTTAAACAAAAAGGGTGTTTTTGCAAATATGGAATTCATGTAGAATTTGGTGGAAATGTTTTTATGGAAAGTAAAAGTCAAATATTTTGATTGGAAAATATAATATGTATTATTAGATATTATTTCTGATTTTTCTGTATTTTTATGAATATTTTATGATATGTTTGCAAATATTACAAAAGGGAGGGCTTTTGTGCAAAATCGCCACCCTGAGTTGTAAATCCGGATTTTTCTTATTTACTGGGCTGTGCTGGATTGCTGGACAACTCAGTGATAAGAAGATTTGATTTGGTTTTGATTTAGTTAACCTATTTTAACTAAGAAAAGGTTATATATGTAAAGTTATATTTTGGAAGGACTATTTTGCAAATATATTTCTAAAACCCTAAATCCTTATTCCGGGCTGTATAAAAGAGGGTGTGCAGCCGTCATTCGCTGCACAACACAAGTTTTATTATATCTTATATTTTCTTGGTGATTGAAGAGGAGGATTTTGGAACTCACAAAAGAGGGGCTTTCTTGTTGGATCTCTTTATTTCTAAGGTGAGTGATATGAACTTTGTTTTGTTGTTGATTTATGTGAATGATTGTTTTGTTGTTTGTTTGGACATGCTTGTTTATTTAGTGTATCTTTGTATGTGAGCGATGCAATGGTTATTGTTGTATTATGTATGTGAAACCTATGAACGTTTAGTAGATCTTGATTAATGAATTCTTTATTGCTTGAAAACATGTTTAAGATTTGAGTATGGTTATGATAATAAGGGATCGGATGAATGAACATCTGGATCTCGTGAATAAAAATCAGATTTGGTTTTGAGTTGTGGAAGAAATTCAGTATTGAGGAATCCTAATGGAAGAATTAGGAATTTAGAACATGAGAATTGAGTTTTGAGATATTGGTTGATTTGAGGAATTGTATCTATAATGAGGATTATTTGAGATTATCGTTTTTACCTGAATACAAATTATTTTAGTAAACAATGATTACTTTTGGAAAACCCTAATTTTGATTATCATGTACAACCAAAACCTTGCAGTCTGTAGGCCGACAGTCGACTGGCAGACCTTTCAGTCGACTGGTATGACCCGGCTGCTAGATCTTTAGTTTTCTTGAAAATCCGTTCTGGACAGTCAACTTAGACCCTTTTTAGTCGACTGGCACACTTAGAATTTATTTTTCAAAGTTATTGTAGATTTTTCTCTGGTAAGTCGACTTATAATCTCTTTCAAGTCAACTTATGACTTTTATAAGTCAACTTATAATACTTAACTTATTTTCTTAAAATTACTGGATTTTCCTCTGGACAGTCGACTGGTGAGTTTTGCAGTCGACTGTAGACACTTAAATCTTATTCCTTAAAGATGTTAGTTTTCACTCTGGACAGTCGACTGGTGACCTTTTGCAGTTGACTGGTACTGATACTTTTCTAAGGTGTTTTGATGTTCTTTAAACGACTATTTCTTTAAATATTTTGGGTCTATAACCTACACTTATAAATATTATTCTTCTACAGAACATACGCTTTCAATATATATTATGGTTGGATTTGGATGATGGAATCTATTAAAGACTTGAGTTTTGTTGAGTGGAGAGATTTCTCCTTTGATCGTTTGACAATGGAATAGTGAGTTATGATCACATTGAGATCTCTAGGAGTTGAGTGGGAGTCCTGCGAACCAGCAGAATACACTAACTCTAGAGATAAGGATTTTTGGTGTATTTGATAATAATCGACGTAAGTATAGACTCATGATTTGTTAGTCCAACTAGAGGGTATTTAGATGTTCGCGTGTCGAGGGTCTACGGGCCTATTCACGGAGCATGCAGGATGCATTTACGTGTCGAGGGTCGGCAGACCTATTCACGGAATGTATCGGGTGTATCTGCACGTTGAGGGTCTTGAAGGCCTATTCGTGGGGTACATAATATTTAGATGTTCGCGTGTCGAGGGTATACGGGCCTATTCACGGAGCATGCAGGATGCATTTGCATGTCGAGGGTCGGCAGACCTATTCACAGAATGTATCGGGTGTATCTGCACGTCGAGGGTCTTGAAGGCCTATTCGTGTGGTACACAATATTTAGATGTTCGCGTGTCGAGGGTCTACGGGCCTATTCACGGAGCATGCAGGGTGCATTTGTGTGTCGAGGGTCGGCAGACCTATTCACGGAATGTATCGGGTGTATTTGCACGTCGAGGGTCTTGAAGGCCTATTCGTGGGGTACACAATATTTAGATGTTCGCGTATCGAGGGTCCACGGGCCTATTCACGGAGCATGCAGGGTGCATTTGCTTGTCGAGGGTCGGCAGACCTATTCACGGAATGTATCTGGTGTATTTGCACGTCGAAGGTCTTGAAGGCCTATTCGTGGGATACACAGCAGGAAGATGATTCTCCGGTTATTGTTATTGAGCTATCTTGTTTGATGCTTTCGCGTCGAGGGCGGTGACGCCTATTCGTGGAGTATTCTGAATCTTGTTTCCCATCACCTTAGTGGGATTAGTTGCATATGGATTGTGTTTTCTTAACTTGGTTTTATGCATGTGTTTTCCAGTTTTCCTACACTTGACACTTAGACTAGATTTACTTGTTGTTTTCATTCCATGATGTTTCCCTGCTTTACATCTTTGTTATTTCTCATTCATTTATCATTGTGGTTAATACATGCTGTTGATGACTTTATGTTTTCTGATTAAATTATGTTGTTTTGTTTTTATATCACTCACACCATTTATGGCTGACCCTTTTAGTTTGGGGGTTAGGGATCATCTCTAGCCTCATGTGTTACAGGTTGTTGCTTAGAGTTTGGAGGCTTGGATGCTTGAGATAGATTTGAGTTAAACTGATGTAATAGAGCTTTGTGTAAAAATTGTAAAGAGGTGTTGTAGAAAGAAGAGTTGTAATTCATGGTGTTTGTATTTCCGCTGTGTTTAAAAAAAAAAGATTGTTGTAATAAAAGTTTGGAATAAAATTATTTGTGTTTTTGGGCTATGTGTACTATTACATTGAAGTTGATGCTGGGATTGTGCCACGTATTTTCTAAGTTATTATATTAGAAATTCGGGGCGCTACAGGGTCACCCAGCCCTCCAGGAGTGGGGGGCTCTTGATATGGGTCAGATGACGTGGCCCTTCCTGGGCCACAGGATCCCCTCAAAAGGCGTTCACCCCCGGATCATCCGGACCTGCCACGTCAACCTGGAAACCACCCAGGCCTCCGCCACGTCAACCCTAAACCACCCCGAGCCCGTGCCACATCAGCCCTATACCACTTGGGCTTCCGCCACGTCAGGCCCACGAGCAATGGGTCCAGATCCGGCCCCAAACGGGTCAGACCCGGTTGGTTTTTCTATAAATATCAGGCCCCTACCCCTTCCAAAGGTAATCAATATTTCCCCTCTCAAACCCTAGTTACTGTTACTCTCCTTCGGTAACTGACTAGATCGTCGGAGGGTCTGCCACCGGGACCAACCCCGGTATTTCTAGACCGAGTGCAAGTACACAAGACCTCTGGATTCGAGCCTGCAGATCCGAACCGAGCCGAGCATCCAATCTCCACCTCACTCCCGCCTACTCCCGAGCCGTTCCCCCAGCTGAGGGTTGGGCGTACCATCCGTACCGAACCTTCTCTAAAAATACAAATCGAGAAGAACTCACACCTGGTACAGTCACCCCCCAAAAAACAAACCGCATCAAGATTCATGAAGTTACGTAACATACAGTGCGTCCCAAGAAAGATTAATTACTCTATTAGGCAAATTCAATCAGCACAAAATTCAAAGCGCCCGATTGATGGAATCTTTTACCAAATTGACCCACTTTTTGAAAGTATTTACAAGAATAATCCACTTTCGAAAGTATTTACCAAAACGATCCACACTCAGTTAGTCAGTTAGTGAACTTAGTGAAAACAGGACTGCTAACTGAGTTAGCCAGTGTATACTTAACTTTTTTCTTTAGATTTCACCACTTGGGAAAAAATTTGAAGAAAAAAACCAAGTATACACTCGCTATCTCAGTTAGCAACCCTGTTTTCATTAGGGTCGCTAACTGAGTTAGCGAGTGTCGATTGGAAATTTACTTAATACCACACTCCCTATCTCATTTTCTTCTTCCCCATATCTTTCTCCACACTCCAAAACCCTAGTGGCCAAAATCTCATCATCGTTCTACCCAATATTCGTGTGGTATTTGTTTATAACTCTTGCTATTTGATTTTTGTGTTAATTTTGATGTAGGGTTAGATTTAGAATTGTGAGTTAATTTGAGATGTGTTTAACAATAAATTGAGTGTTTTGATTATACGAATTATGCTTACATTTTACTAAGTGTGGATGATTTGTACTAAACTTATTTGTGTAATTAACGTAAAATAACCTATTGTACTAAGTTAGTGTTATTCGTATGTTTGTACCCCGCTTTGGAGAAAAAGTAAAGAAAAATACTAAGTTTAGTCTCGCTATCTCATTTAGAGAGTGTGTTTGTACCACACTCGCTAATTGAAATAGCGAGTGTATTGGCTTGAATTTTAAAAAAATCATTGGGTTTAGACTCGCTATCTTAGTTAGCGAGTGTGTTTATTCCACACTCGCTAACTGAGATAGCGAGTATATTGGCTTGAAAAAATATATATTTTGGTTTAGATTCGCTATCTCAGTTAGCGAGTGTTTTTGTACCACACTCGCTAACTAAGATAACGAGTCTAAACCCAATTATATTTTTCTTCAAGCTAATACACTCGCTACCTCAGTTAGCGAGTGTGGTACAAACACACTCCCTAACTGAGATAGCGAGTCTAAACTTGGTATTTTTATTCATTTTTTCTGTACAACCATAAACTCGCTATCTGAGATAGCGAGTGTGGTACAAATACAATCACTATCTCAGATAGCTAGTCCATACTTGATCTTTTTCTTGACAGTAATATTTCACGAATATAACTTAGTATAATATATGTTATTTTAGGTTAATTACACAAATAAATTTAGTACAAATCATCCACACTTTGTACAATATAGGCATAATTCGTATAACCAAAATACTCAATTTATTGTTAAACACATCTCAAATTAACTCACAATTCTAAATTTAACCATACATCAAAATTAACCAAAAATCAAATAGCAAGAGTTATGAACAAATACCACACGAATACTGGGTAGAACGATGATGAGATTTTAGCCACTAGTGTTTCGGAGTGTGGAGAGAGATAGGGGGAAGAAGAAACTGAGATAGCGAGTGTTGTATTAAGTGAATTCTCAATCAACACTCGCTAACTCTGTTAGCGACCCTAGTGAAAACAACTGAGATAGCGAGTGTATACTTGACTTTTTTCTTCAGATTTCACCACTTGAAAAAATACCTGAAGAAAGAAGCAAGTATATACTTGCTAACTCAATTAGCGACCCTGTTTTTACTAAAGTCGCTAACTGAGTTAGCAAGTGGGTCATTGTGGTAAATACTTTCAAAAGTGGGCCAGTTTGGTAAATACTTTCAAAAAGTGGGTCATTTTGATAAAAAATTCCGATTGATGTAAGCCCATCTGATTTTTTCCAACATATGAAAATCCTTATAAATAGTAAATCAACAATTATGTAGCTCAAGTTTGAATAGTATGACAATAATTAGTTGTAAATATGGTATAAAAGTCCATGTTTCCATATATATATATATATATATATATATATATATATAATATTATAATGGGAGAAGCCCTTAGTGTCATTTGTAAATATACCACTTTATTTGTAAATCTACCACTTTACGTGTGTTGCACGTGCAACTCAAATTCTTCCATTATACACTTTATTTAAATCTACCAATTTACGTGCATTACACGTATAACTCAAACTCTGTGATTATACTTTTATATTACTTTAAAAAATATGTATTTATTAACACGTGTTATATTATATTACTTTAAAAACTATATATTGATTAAAACGTGCATCGCATGTGTTAACTACTAGTATGTATATATATATATATATATATAGAAAGAAAGAAAGAAAGAGGGGGGGGGGGGGGGGGGGGGGAATGTCTTCTTACTATTGAAGAAGAGCCACTTGGTAGCTTTTATTTGTGTTTTATTATATAGATATTACTAAAGTTTTTTTTTCTTTTTTTCTTTTTCCTTTTTTTTGCGCAGGGGGGGGGGGGATCTGGGAAGAGTCGGGAGATTTTGTAAAATTGAGAAAGTGAGAGGAGAAAAGACTTATTTGAGGGATTGGTAGGGCTGTAAATCGGACTGGACGGGACCAGACAGTCATATGTTCAAGCTCCGACCGAAATTTTACTCGGACGGGCTTATGTCCGGCTCGGTCCAGATCGGACAAACTTTTTATAGTCTGGAGGTAAAGCATCGGACCACAATAATATTCAAACGGACTTATGTCCGGCTCGAGCTCGGTGAAACATCGGACCTAATAATCTGTTCCAGTTCGGTTCGTATAACTGTTTGGACGGTCCCCGGTCGGGCCATTTCTAAAGCTGGACTTGGACGGACGACGCACCATCATGTTCATTTTACACCCCTAGGGATTGGAGTTTTTGTTTTTGTTTTTGTTTTTGTTTTTGTTTTTTAATAAAAAAATTATATGTAGTGCACGTGTTAGTTAAATATGAATCCCTACTTTTCCTCTTCTTTCTCCATTTCAAAATAGAGAAAGGTGAGAGGGGTAGACTCTCTCATATTGTTCTCATTTCTCTATTTCAAAATAAAGAGGAGAGGGGGGTACACTCTCTTTCCTATTATCATAATATATAGATATAATATAGATATTGATGCTAATTGAAAAGACTAAAGCTAAAAAATACATGCAATGAACTGAATAACCAACCCATTTATAATCATCCCCACACAAAAAATTGACAATTTTGTTATTCTACAATAATCAATTAGCATCAATATCAACTAATACAAAATTTCTATACCTAATCACCCAGACCGATCATTTCATGATAATACATTTTAATATCCCTACTAACATAACCCAATAAAATCTTCAACAGTTTTACATTTAATCTCTTTTCCTTTTAAAAAAAGAGCTAATATACGTATTCATTTCATGAACATAATTACACATTAACCATAGTAACACAAAGCAATCTACATTCTAATAAAAAAAAAAAAAAATTTTAAAGGAATTTGTCGAAAACTTACTTTAACCATAGTTGAAGACAACTTTCTTTTCGATTCCCGATGAATGTCCAACTCACCCACCTGAATTCAACCAACCAACAAAAAAAATCTTAATTAATTCACAAATTTCAATCAAAAATTGGGAAGCAATCAGATCTTGGATCTCGGAATCTTACGGGCTTAGCGCAGTCGCCGTACTTACGGGGCAGGATGGTGGGGCCATTGTCGTTCCGGCGGTCATGGAGCCTTTCTGTGATATATTGAAAATTAGGGTTGGAGATTCAGTAGTAGATATTTTAGTTTTAGATTGAAGTATAAAATCTGAAACAAAATTTAGCCAAAAAATTATATGTGGAGCATAAAAATGACCTCAGTTTTTCACTTCATATGATGGTGAGCTCATTAAGAAATGATTTCCAGTTGATGTTCCAAGTGATTTAATAAGTTAAACTAAATTTAACTTTTGACATGGCACTTATGAGTAACCAAATGGGTTATTATAAGTTATGCAAATTTTTTTTATGTATTAACTGATGCGTCTAATTTTTATATAAATATTTGTACTCATTTACTCATAAAAATTACTTGTATTCTTCTATTTTGTTAATAATTTATCTTATTTCCATAGATTTCAGTTAATTAATTATTTTTTGAAGGAATGAGATTTATTAATGCAAAAAGTGAAAATCAACAAAGAAAACAAGGAGAATGATTGTTAAATTTTTATTGATTTGTTAAATTTTGAATTTTACAATTTGGTCATGTGAAAACCAATATAAAATATTTCGGTCAATTAGGGGGTGTAATGAAATTATGTAATAGCAAATTATTTATGAAAAAAGAAAGAAATAAAAAGGGGAATACTATGGATAAGTATGTAGTTTAGTTTATTAATTAGTTTATAAATAATGGATTAATCTTAATCTATATTTTAATTAATTAATTAACTAATTCTATGATTATAAAACTAACCTAATCTTAACCTAACCCTACTGTTTTACTTTTCTATTTAAAGCAGAGGATGTGACGAAGCCAGAGGTCGGCTCTGGGAGGCGGCGCGAGAGGGGGGATTTCGCCAGGAGAGAGAAAAAAGGGTGTGTTGGCGGCGACGTGACCAGAGACCAGGAAGAAAGAAAGAGGGAAAAGAAGAGCACGGATTTTGAAGTGCGAATTCTTCGGCAAAAAATCGAGTTCTTTCCTTTCTCTTCTAATTTTGATTATGCAATTAAAGAAAATTTTTGTTAGTTGCAAATTTACTATGAACTAATTTTATTTTTCTAGGGCTTTGATGAGCCTTATTTTGATAACACAATTTTAATTCCATATTATTTTTCTATTTTTCCATAGTTGTGTATTTGATTTTTGTTCTTAATGCTTACAATTGTTTGGCCAACTTTTGTATGATTTATTAAATCATGGAGAGACGGAACTGATAATTTGTGATTTTGAATAAATAAAATTAAACACCGTTATAAGAGCGAACTGCTGTTAATGTGACCGTTAAGAAATCCATAGATCTTAATGAATTTTCAATTATTAATTTGTGCATGAACTATGACAAATAATCAGTTGAGAATATTTTTGATATCGCTTGAGAGAATATTGAATAATTTGGGGATTTTGGTCTACAACTTGGAAAAATAATATTTTTATTCATATGAAATTATGAATTGTGTGGAATTAACTAGGTGAAATCGAAAGCCCTAGAATTAATTTTGCTATTAACAAACAACTAAATTTTGGATTTCGTTCATTTTAATTAGTTTATTTCTTTCCATAGTTTAATTTAGTTTTAGTTGCTATTTTTATCATATTTTCGGTTTTCCAAATAGTAGTTGATCTAGTCAATTTTTATACTCGATAAAATAATTAGTCCTTGTGGGTTCAACACTCTTTTCACTTATCTATACTCTTATTGTGATTTTGTACACTTGCAAATAATTCACATCAAGTTTTTGGCACCATTACCGGGGACTAATTATTCTTTTATTGATATTGATAATTGCTAGATTGTTACTAATTTGGTTTTTTCTTATTATTTTTATTTTTTATTTTTTATTTTTAGTTTTTCTGTTTTTTTTTTGTGTGTGTGGATATATTTCATGACATAGAAGTGTATCACAATGGCAAACAATGAGGAAAATAAGGCTTTGAGAGATTATGCTATGCCCTCACTTAATGGAGCAACATCAAGCATAAAGAGGCCGGTTATTGAAGCTAACAATTTTGAAATTAAACCGGCGATCATTCAAATAATTCAACAGACTGTTCAATTTGGGGGACTAACGTACGAGGATCCTAATGTTCACATTGCAAATTTTCTAGAAATTTGTGATACTTTCAAGCATAATGGAATATCAGATGATGCAATTTGATTGAGACTCTTTCCTTTTTCGCTAAGAGATAAGGCGGTTTGGCTAAATTTTCCACCACTCGGTGGTATTACTACTTGGGAAGGACTTGCACAAAAATTTCTAGCTAAGTATTTTTCGCCGACAAAGACAGTGAAGCTATGGAATGACATTACCACATTCACTCAATTTGAGACTGGGTCTTTGTATGATGCATGGGAGAGGTATAAAGAGTTATTAAGAAAGTGTCATATCATGATCTTCCGAAATGACTACAAATTCAAATATTCTATAATGGTTTGGGAGTTACAAATCGATCTATGGTTGACACAGCAGTTGGGTGTACACTTATGAGCAAAACTCATGAAGCAGCCTATGAGCTTTTAGAGGAGATGATCTAATAAATACCAGTGGTCTTCATAGAGTACAATGCCAAGAAAAGTGACGGGAGTTTTTGAACTTAATCATATTACTACATTAACTGCAAAAATTGATATTTTATCTCAACAAATTGGTAATATTCAAACTAATATGATTTGTGATCTTTATGCATGAAATCACTCAAGTACAAATTTCCAAGTGCCCTTTGTTCAATCAAATGCCGAACAAGTAAATTTTGTGCCATATTTTCAAAAGCAAAACAATCCTTATGCAAACACATACAATCCAAGGATGGAGAAATCACCCCAACTTTTCTTGGAGCAACAATCAAGGAGGAGCTAGATCACAAAAAAAATTCAACAACAAGAAAAGAAGCCGACACTTGAGGAGATGTTCATGCAGTACATGCAAATGACATATTTGACAATCCAAAATGTTGCAACTTCAACTTCAGCTTCAATTCGCAATCTTGAGGTTCAGATTGGTCAACTTTCAAATACTGTTAAAGAGAGAATAGCAGGAACCTTACCCAGTAATGCCGTAACAAATTTTGAGGAGCATGTCAAAGCAATAACACTAATAAGTGGGAGAACAATCGAGCAGCCACAAGAAGAAATTGCCGACCAAAATGTGGTTGAAAAGCAAAGTGAGATCGAGTAAATTGTGGAAGAACAAACGCAGCAGGTGGCCAGTCACCATTCCAAGAAGGATAAAGGGGTTTCAAGCCAAACAATTTCAGGGCAGTTTAATTCTGACACTTATCCTAATTCACCTTATGACCCACATATTCCTTTTCCACAAAGACTTAAAAAGAACAAGCTTGATAATCCGTTTTCAAAATTTTTAAATATTTTGAAGCAATTGCATATTAATATTTCTCTTATTGAAGCTTTAGAACAAATGTCTAAATATGCTAAATTTTTTAAGGGTATTTTATCAAACAAGAGGAAGCTGAAAGAACATGAGACGGTGATGCTAACCGAATGGAGTAGTGCAATTTTACAAAAAAAAAGTTGTCTCCTAAACTGAAAGATCCAGGGAGTTTTACAATTCCTCGCACAATTGGAAATTTTTATTTTGATAAAGCTTTATGTGATTTAGGAGCAAGTATTAATCATATGCCTTATTTTTTTCTTCAGGAAATTAGGTATTAGAGAAGCAAAACTGACCACAATCTCATTGTAATTGGCGGACAGATCTATTAAGTACCCAAGAGGAGTAATTGAGGATGTTTTGGTGAAAGTAAACAAGTTCATATTTCCCGCTGATTTTATTGTGCATGACATGGAGGAAGATGAACAAATCCCTTTGATTTTGGGGAGATCCTTTCTAGCTATGGGGAGAGCTTTGATTGATGTCCAACAAGGATAACTTATTTCGAGGGTTGAGGATGAGCAAGTAATGTTTGATGTTTTTAAATCCATGGAGGTTGCTGCTGAAGCTCACTCATGTTTTCAAGTTTGTGAAACTAATTTAAGTGTGGGAGAGACACAGAGAGCGGAAGTTGAGAAATTACCAATTAAAGTGTGCCGAACAAATTCAGCAACTTTTGAATTTGAGAAAGAAAAGATTTGGAATACATTTAAGTTGCACCATCTATTAAATTTTCTTCTCAGCTGACATTCAAGGCAGTGAGGATATCAAGAACGACATCGTCAAGAAAGAAACGACTTAAACTCAAGCTTCAACCACTGCCATCTAGCATAGGGGATGCTCAAAGAAAACCTAATCCAAACATGGAGAAAGTTATTAGAAAAGATGTTCTTATGTTGTTGGATCTTAGCGTCACATAATCATCTCCGCTATTAAGTCTGGCTGAAGACTTAAAACTTAGCACGTCTTAGGAGGCAACCCATGCTTTATTTTGCTGCATTTAGATAATATTTTCAATTTAGTTTATTTTAATTTTAAATTTTTATTTTTATTTTATAGGATTGCATAATTTTGGAAGTCGTTGGGCGGAGCTGTTTTCTGGACCGACATTGATGGCTGTTTTTAGCAGGATACAATCTGAATCTGGAAAAGTGTATAAAATACCAATTAAAGAAAATTGTCTTAGCCTTCCAGAACAAAAAGAATCATGTAATTGGACATCTACAGCTCCAGATATCACTGAAACAATGAACGTCGCGCGTCCAGAATTTTAACACGAATCAGGGGAGCAATTCTGAACTTTTCGCATTCCTTTTGTTTTTCTTTTTTCCTTTCCCATTGAGGACAATGTGATATTCAAGTTTGGGGGAAGGCGAACAATTTTTTTATATTTTACATATATTTGAAAAGTAAAAAACAAAACAAAAGGAATTTCACATAGACTTACCATTACACTTTTGAGTTCTTTATTGTGCTAAAATATTGAAATAATTATTTTTTTAGGATAGACAATATCGTATAAAGTAAGATTAAGCATACTTATTTACTTTAAGATTATTGAATTTCAAAATTCCTTACAAAATTCTGAGAGTCATGTGATTATACATAAAAGAAAATTGAGATGTTTTTTCTTGTGATTATCCCCTTTGATCTGGTCCTAAACAGAGTTTAAGTAAAAAGGGTAATATTTTTCAAAAATTGATACCCCGTAATTTCTAAAGATATAGTGTGTGTGTGTGTGTGTGTGTGTGTGTGTGTGTGTGTGTGTAGGGAAAAAGGGGTATGAGCAATTTGCACATTTAGTAAATGAGCAAGTGATGAGGTGGCATGCATGTGATTGGGAAATCCTAAAAGTTGTCAAATACTCAATGTATCACATGCATGCCACCTCATCATTTGCTCATTTATTAAATTAGCAAATTGCTCATATCCCTTTTACACACACACACACACACACACACACACACACACACACACACATATAAGGATGGCAATTCAGTAATTAAGTGGTTGAGAGGGGGGGCCACGGTTGAGATGAAAACAATAGATGGGCTGTTGTTCGGTGATGTCAGCGTGACATCACCTGGGGCCCACCCGGTCTGAAGGTGAGACATCATCGATAGCACCCCGAATTTTCAATATAATATCACAGAAATACGTGGCACAATTTTCAGCATCAACTTCAATTGCAATAGTAAATATAGCCAAAACACAGATACTTTTTATTTCAAACTTAATTACATCACTTATTTACAAAATACAGCGGAATACAAAATACCTTGAATTACAAAACTTTATTTACATCACTTTCTTTTACAAATTTACACAAGCTCTATAACATTCTAGCATGAGCATCCAAGTCCCAAGCTATATGTACCTTTCTGTAAAACATGAGACTAAAGATAACCCTAACCCCCGAAACTATAGGGGTCAGCCATAACGGTGTGAGTGGGATAAGAGAAAACAACATGAATACAACATAAAGCATAGAGTCATCAACAACATGTATTAACAGTAAGAATAAATGAAATGAGAAATAACAATAAGTAAAGCATGAAAACATCAACGAATATAAGATAGTAAATAATAGAGCATGAAAACAAGTGAATCTAGACTAAGTGTCAAGTGTAGGAAAAACAGGAAAACACAAGCATAAAATCAAGTCAAGAAAACAGCAATGTTAAATGCTGACTCTCTAATGCATACTTGTCGGTATCTACACATTCCACAATACATAGGTCCGGTGCAAGCCCTTAACGATCTCCACTTAATAGGGTTAAATCCTTTGTTATGCAACTAATCCTACTACGGTGATGGAAACAAGATCCAGAATACTCCATGAATAGGCACCACAGCCCTCGACGCGCAAGTATCATGTAAGAATAGCTCTAAAACTGGAGAATTACCTCCCCACCGTGTACCCCACGAATAGGCTTGCAAGGCCCTCAACTTGCAGATACACCAGGCACATTCCGTAAATAGGCCTGCCGACCCTCGACACGCGAATGCACCCTGCATGCTCTGTGAATAGGCCTGCTGACCCTTGACACGCGAACATACAAATGTCCTCTCGAGATAGGACAACAAACAGTCCAGGAATGCATCCATTGGACTAAACAGACCAAGAGCATATACTCACGTTTCCCAAGTTCCATCACATCTCCACTAGTGTCTGTCCTTAAGTTGGTTATTATTAAAACACAAAAATCCTCATCTCTAGAGTTAGTGTATCCTGCCGGACTTAAATACTCAACAACAACCCCAAGACCCAACTGGTCTAAATCAACAAATTTCATCTGCCGGTTCACAGGATACCCACTCAACTCCAAGAAATATCATGAAGACCAAAACTCACAAATCCATCGTCAAAACGATCATATGAAGAAACTTCTCCAATCAACAAAACCCAAATCTTTTATAAAATTCCAGAATCCAAATAAATATTAAATCTATTAAATAATTGAAAATCATATTTTTAAGTTGTAGGATATCACAAAACATCAATTCCTTTTAAATCTGCAGTAAAACATATTTTGAAATAATATAATATTAAAGGAACAATCATTCGAAGAAACATTAGAAAAACTCAAGAAAACATCAGTCAGAGCGGTAACAGTCGACTGTAAACAGCAGTTGGTCGACTGTCCAGAGCGAAAACCCAACACTTCAAGAAATATAATTCTAAGTAGTAGCAGTTGACTGTAAAAAGTGATCAGTCGACTGTCAAGAGCGAAAATCCAAAACTTCGAGAAAACATCAAAACAGAGCAAGACAGTCGACTGTAAAAATGGGTCAGTCGACTGTTCAGCGCGAAATTTTAAGAAAATGAGAAAACATAGCAGCCAGGTAGCGACGGTCGACTATAAAATTCAACCGGTCGACTGTCGACCTGCAGACTGCAGCTTTTAGTTGTGCACATTTCAACCAATACGGAGTTTTACTTTATGAAAACGAATTTTGTAAAAAGTACATTTCTGATAGGATCAAATACGACATGTAAATTATACAAGAGTCCACAAAAACCAATCAAAACCACTTTGAATTGATAAAAATAGCTTTTTGATGAATTTCTTCAAAATAGAACATGAATGTGTGCATATATAAAAAATTGAGTTTTTAAGAATCAATTATACATCAAAATAACTTCGTATTATGTTCCAAACCATATCAATGCCAAAATAAGTTAAGATATAATTAAAACCCACACAACACACAAAGATTAAATTTCTTCAAAAACCACAAAATAGGATATCCATATGAAAATGTTTGTGCATGTTTGTGCACCAAGAAAACTTCACAAATCTATCAATTAGAAATAACAAAATATTCAGATTTAATATTAGTATTTGAGAAATTCAAATCCAAGTAAAACTTTTCACAAATCACAAAATCCCCAATTTAGTTGTATTACATCAAATCCAATTCAGTTTACCCCAAATCCAATTCTCAAGACATGATCTCTTAATTCATTAGTCTTCCTCAAACTTCCTCAAACTCAATCACCATGATTAACTCAAGAACATAAACAAATTTAACATTTTCTTAATCAAGTTGTGTTCATCCAAACTCAATAATAACAAAAATCTCATCTTTAAATCAAATTATGCATAACATCCACCATACTCAAACAAATCAGCGTAAATCCAAAGGAAATAGCCTAATCATGATTTAGATTAGGCTAAACAACAATCTCAAATCATCTACATGCAATTCTACACTTAAATAATTAGGTTTCATAAAAGATCCAATTTTAATTCACCAATTCATCCAATCCATCATATAAATTCATACCCAAACCCTAGCAAGCTTTCTAGTAGATGAAATGTAAGCCCTAGTTTCAAATTTTATTGTATTTTGTATTCTTTTGATTATTGTATTTGAATTCATTTGTTATAGTGTATTTTGTCTTTTCTTGGATTCTTTTGTTCTCTCTTAATCGATCTGCGTTCTTTGGGTTGGATCCTGTTCTCTTTGCAAATTTTGCTCTTTCTATTTTGAGTTTTATTTGTTCACCTTTTTGTTTGTCTCATCTCATTGCATTTGTTTGTCTCTTTTTGGAGCCAAAACCGTTACCCAGAACCCACATAATCTCAACCCAAAATCCTAATTCTTGATCCCCTATAAATAACCCTATTAAACCCTAATAATTTTTTCTCTCTCTCTCTTCCGCCGTTACCCTCTTTCTCTCTCCCCGATCCCTACTTTCTCTCTGTTTTTGCTAAACCCAAACCCAACCGCAAAACACCCTACCCTCGTCACTACTCCAATCACCCTTCACTACCGTTACCACCATCATCATCTCCATCCCCTCGTCTCCACCTCACTGTCGTTGTCCCCCATCATCCTCGCCATCCTCGACCGAAACCCATTTACCGAAAGCTTCACCATTGCTGTAACCCCTCACTATCACCCTAACACATCTCCGTGCACCCTCATTGCCCTCGTCGTCTCTTACTGCTCCTTTGCAATCCCCTAGCACCACCGTTCGAGCCTCGGAGTCGCCGTTGTCGTCATTCTCTGTTTCCAACCGAAAACAAGGTTCGCTGGAGTTTCGTTGTGGTTGCCGTCGCCGCCGTCGCTTCCCGACCGTGGTGCCAATGCCGCTTCGCCCCGGCCCCGTCGCAGTCATCGTCGATGACGCCGTCTCTCTCTTAACTTGCCGAGGAAGGTGACGACCAACTATTGGTCGAGCGCCGTTGTTCTGTGTTCGGCCACACCAGATCTCCCTCTTGCTGTCCCGTGTTTGGATCGGATCCGGTGTGAGGAAGAGCTCCTATTGGTCATATTTGGTGTTCTGGGCGCATCAGATCCAGTTTTACCGTTCTGTGTTCTGTCCCGATCTAGTGTGAAGATTTGTTCTTGGATTTTTGCTGTTGCTGTTGGTTCTTCACACGTGTTTTTGGGAGATTTCGCCTGTGATTCTGATCCCGTTATTCCTATTTAATTATATCTACAATATAACAGGTAAGTCTCTTCTTGAACCCTTTTTATCGTTTGTGTTTAAGATTATTTGATCTCATGCAAGTAGATCTGTCCATTTTGTTATCAAAAATTGCTTTTGACAATTCCGTTAAGATTATCGAGGGTTTACACGAGTTAATCGGACATACTCTTAACATCGTGCTACCTTTTTGATCTTAGACCCTGTCCCCATTGTTTCATGCATATGCACATTTAAATAACTAGATTCATACATAGGACTGCTTGATAAATTGGACATTGAAATTGTATGTGCTAAATTGAAATTGCTCGATGAATTGACACCATGACTGTGACATTTGTATCTTAAAACTTAGAAATTTACATGTTGACACCTAGGATTGCTTTGATTACCATTTTGCATGCTATATATGATAGTATGATTTATTCGATGTCTTTTTATGTTAAGTTGATTTCTGGACTGCTGTATGTTTCACTTTGAATCAGATTTCTAGTCTTGCTAATGACATAATTTGAAAGAACTTACTGAACATAAAATGTAGTCCTTGATGTCTAGATAATTTTTCCCTGGTCTGGATTTAAATTCCAATTTCTCATCTGTTAGATATCATCACTTTACTGCAACTGTGTTAGTAATTCCAGACTCATAATTTCACGCGTATCCTGCTGTTTCTTATTTTATTTGACCCTGTTAATAGTAAAAGAAAAATCTGAAATAAATTAGGCAGGACCTAGACATGTATAGCTACTTCCCTGAATTTTTTTAGATTTTATTAATGAGTTCTCTGACCCGAAATAATTTATTGAACATAACCTACTGCATGCTGACTGAACATAAAACCTAATTAGAATAGAGTTTTCACCCTAGTTCTTGTGTCTTTATATAGCTTAATTATACTCGCTGGAACCGTGTGGAAATCTACTTTCCAGATCTTCCGACAAATTCAGGTTTGCTGTTTTGTAATGACCATAATCCATGTTTTGGTACAGCAAGGTCATGCTGTCCTGATTTTGTGAAATGTGATTATATGATGTGTTTGCTTCATGCTTTGTCTGTAGTGCATAGAATTAGTCACACTTAGTAATATATAACATTGACACCCTCTTGCCGGGGTATTATGGATAGACTTGGTAGTGAACAATCGGAAAATGTACCCGGTAAGGCCTTCTCGCTCGCACAAATACTTGACATAGAAGGAGTATTAATTGCAATGATTGAATGATGAATCTTGCACGTAAATTCTTGTCATCAATGTTGAGTACATGAACCGTGAATTCACCATCGGTCTAAAACGATCACTGTGCTTGTGCGGAACCTGTGAAATGGAATGCAGTAGTACGTGCACTAGATAGATTAATAAAATATTTAACAACCTGCATACTTGACCTTGTATTAAACTTGACCTGACATCACGCATTTCATGTGTGATTATTGTACACCTTTGATAATATTGTCTGCTCTTTGTTTTGTTCTTTGTTTTGTTCTTTGTCTTTGACCATGTTCCTTTCCCATGATATTCATGCTTTCCTATTAATCCTTTATTTTCTCTACTTGCCGCCCACGACTTGCTCTAAGGGCACTATTTTCTTTCTTTTTAGATCAAGATTGTACAGGTACTGAAGGATCTGTTCCCGAAGGAATTGGTAAGCAACATTTCTAGTGTTGGATCCAGTCTCCGCTGCGTAATTTTATTTGCTGCTAGATTTATTTTCTGAACATTGTTATAACTTGTACTTTGTTTTGGGCTCTATGACCCGTAGTTTGTTTTGATTCCAAATGTTGGATATTTATACTGTTGGATTATTTAATCTATTATTGGAATTTATCTTCGTTTCATGTGGTTATTTTTTTTGCGTGGTTATATTTTGTTATTCTTATTGCTGAGTTAGTCTGGTACAGCTTATGGATGGTATTTACATCATTCGCTGGGCCTACGTTACGTACTCGTGTTCCGTATTTTAGGAAGCGGGGCGTGACAGGGTTTTTAGTGGTATCAGAGCTCAAGGTTGAGTAATATATCAATCAAACATGACTATCTTTACAAGGTTTGGCTTTGATTGGTATATTAGTCGAATTTGGCTCTAGCCGAGTTAACTCAGTGATTTACACACCATGATAATCACATGAATACTTGTATAATAACCAACATATAATCTGGGTACTGACCATCTTTGATCGTGTTTTAGGCTATGGCTCGTGGGAATTCTTCTTCTCGCTCGGGGATCAGCAGCTAGACAACGCTACTATTCTCTAGACGATTCAGCAGATGATGGCTCTTCAGCAGGAGCACAATGAGTTGATGAGTGCCACTTTGGCAGCCAATGGGAATGTCGCTGGACCTCCACCTGGTGCTTTGCCACCTAGGCCTGGTACGGTAGCGAATTCCATGAGGCTGCACCCGGATAAGTTTTCGGGTACTGAGTCGCCGTTGGAGGCCGAACAATGACTTATCCGGACGGAACAACTGCTGTTCACCGCTCGTGTTGCTGAGGCGGATCGTGTGGATGTGGTTCGCATCCAATTGGTGGATCTCGCTCATATCGGGGGGGGGGGGGGGTTAAATCCGAGAGGATGCCGCGACCCATTGAGTGGGCCACTTTCTTTGAGAGCTTCATGGCGAAGTTCTTTTCCAGTGTCACCAAGGCAGAGATGGAGCGACAATTTGTTTTCCTAACTCAGGTCAGCTAGATAATGTTCTTAAATGTCATTTGTTGTTTCCTACTTCACTTGTGATGGTATTAATTTGAGCATTATCTTAATCGGGGAAACCGTTCCGTGGACGAGTATGCTGCAGAGTTTACTCAACTCAGTCGCTTCGCCCCTACCCTCGTTGCCATTGATGAGGCTCGGGCTAGTCATTTTCTGTCGGGCTTGAGTTTTCCCCTCCAGGACCGTTTGGCTGCTCTTCGGCTTCGTGCTTATTCCGATGTTCTGGATGCGGCTCGGATCCAGAAGCAGACTCTCAGCAGGCCTAGTGTTCCTCAGAGGACTGTTTTGCACCCTGTTGCAGCTCGACCTTCCGAAAGACCTATTCGGAGGCCAGTTCCGCTCCCTCCCGCGAGAGCACAGCCGTAAGCACCTGTTGTCCTGAGGAATGTTGAGACTTGTGGCTACTGCCATAAGACTGGGCATTCACAGCGAGACTACAGGATGGGCAACCGACAGTGTTTAGTATGTGGGAGCAGTGAGCATATGATTCGTGACTGTCCGAGGAACAGAGCTCCTGCGCCGGTTGCTGGTGCTGCTCAGCTAGGAGAGCCGACGCATGGTCAGGGTAGGCCGCCTCTTCCTCCACAGAGGCAAGTCTTTGATCAGAGGTGTGTGGCTCCTAGAGGAGGTCATGTTGGTGGACGTGGTCAGGCTTATAACCTGACAGCCGAGAAAGCGAAAGTTGCTGTTGAGTGGTTGCAGGTATATCACAGTAGTTGTACTTTATTTTCTTTCTTTCAGTTTTCTACATGTTGTTGCTGTTGTTTTTCCCTCCTTTGTACAATTATTCGTGTATATATACTGCTGGCACCTTATTCTTTGTTTGATCTTCTTCTAGGTGTAATTTTTATCTTCTCTCTCCTTGCTCATGTGTTGTTTGATTCGGGTGCTACCCACTCTTTCATTTCTTCTCGCTTTATCGATCAGCATAGTTTGTCTTGCGATGCTATGCCCGCAGCTTGGGACATCACCACAGGCGGAGGTGTCGTTGTCTGTTCTAGGATTTGCAAGCAGAGTCCGTTGCTGATTGGTGATGTGGTTTTCTTGGTGGATTTAATTGTGATTCCCAATTCCAGTTTCGATGTCATTCTGGGCATGGATTGGTTGGGTGTTTCCTGTACCGTGATTGATTGCTAGGAAAAGAAAGTGACTTTCAGGCTTTCTGGTCAGCTAGAATTTGTTTTCCATGCAGGTGAGACACCGCCAGGGCGTGTCAAGAACTCTTTGGATCCCGAGGTTGTTTCTCTTGCGTCATTGGGTTCTAATAGGGTTGTTGCACTCTTGGTTGTGCGGAACTTTCTTGATGTGTTTCCCGAGGAATTGCCCGGTTTGCCTCCAGTCCGAGATGTGGAATTCAACATTGATGTCCAGCCCGGTACGACCCCTATTTCCAAGAGTCCGTATCGTATGGCGCCAGTTGGATTGGTGGAACTGAAGGTGCAAGTTCAGGAGCTGCTTGATAAGGGTTTTGTCAGACCTAGTGTTTCGCCATGGGGAGCTCCAGTTTTGTTTGCCAGTAAGAAGGATGGAAGCCACCGGCTTTGCATTGACTACAGGGAGTTGAACAATGTTACTGTCAAGAATCGGTATCCATTGCCGAGGATTGACGATTTGTTCGACCAACTGGAGATGCTTCAGTGTTCTCGAAGTTGGATCTGCATTTCGGGTACCATCAAGTCAGGGTGAAGTCAGAGGATGTTCCGAAAACGGCTTTCCGAACGAGATATGGGCATTACGAGTTCTTGGTGATGCCTTTCGGAGTGACTAATGCACCGGCTGTATTCATGAGTTTGATGAACCGTGTGTTTTTGCCATTCTTGGATCAGTTTGTCGTGGTCTTCATAGACGACATATTAGTGTACTCGCGGAACAAGGAGGATCATGTTGAGCATCTGAAGGTGGTTCTGTAGACTTTGAGAGAGAACCAGCTGTATGGGAAGCTAGATAAGTGCAATTTCTGGCTGGATCAGGTTGCTTTTCTTGGCCACATTATCTCCAGTGCTGGTGTTTCTGTGGATCCGTCGAAGGTTTCTGCGGTCAAGAATTAGCCTATTCTGAAGTTTGTTTCTGAGGTGCGGCGTTTCCTTAGTTTGGCTGGTTACTATCGGAAGTTCATTCAGGATTTCTCCAAGATCGCTGGACCCTTAACCAGTTTGACCAGGAAGGAGCAGAAGTTCGTCTGGGATGAAGCTTGTGATGGAGCTTTCGCCAAGTTGAAGCGTCAGTTGACGTCAGCGCCTGTGCTGATTATCCCCGATAGTTCTGGTGGTTTTGTGATCTTTTCTAATGTTTCGGGGAGAGGTTTGGGAGCAGTGCTGATGCAGCAAGGCAGGGTTGTCACTTATGCATCGAGACAGTTGAGACCTCATGAGAAGAACTATCCTACGCATGATCTGGAGCTTGCAGCTGTGATCTTTGCCTTAAAGTTGTGGAAGCACTATTTTCTTGGGGATAGAGTTGAGATTTTCACAGATCACAGGGGCCTCAAGTATGTGTTCACGCAGAAGGAGTTGAACATGAGGCAGAGAAGATGGGTGGAATTGATGGCAGATTTTGACATTAATTTGCAGTATCACCCGTGCAGAGTTAATTCGGTGCTAGATGCTTTGAGTCGGAGGCCTGCCGCTCTGTTCCTCACTTAGCAGAAGGAGCTAGTGGAGGACATGAGGAGGCTAGAGTTGGATGTGTTGCTTTCCGGATCAGATCGGCAGCTTTTGTTGTTGCAGTTACAGTCTTCCTTGGTAGAGCAGATCAAGGTAGCTCAAGGGATTGATCAGCAATTGCAGGAGTTTCGGAGTGAGGTTGAAGCGGGTTTGAGATCTGATTTGGTTGTCCATGCTGATGGGTCGCTTCGGTTTGGCTTTAGGTTGTGTGTACCTAGAGAAGTTAAGCAGAAGCTACTCGAGGAGGCTCATCGGTCCCCGTATTCTATTCATCCTAGTAGCACCAAGATGTACAGGGACTTGAAACAACATTTCTAGTGGCATGGTATGAAGCGGGATGTGGTTCGATTCGTTGTCAAGTACCTAATCTGTCAGCAGGTGAAGGCGGAGCATCAGAAGACCGCAGAACTTTTGCAACTCCTTCCTATCCCTGAATGGAAGTGGGAGAATATCACGATGGACTTTGTGACAGCTTTGCCGAAGAGTCCTAAAGGTCATAATGCTATCTAGGTGATAGTGGATCGGCTGACGAAGTGTAACACCCCAAATTCAAAATATAACTGAATTCGAGATTCCACAGGATCTTTACACTTATTTCGTACAATTTTACAAAGAATTTAAAACTTTTCACTTTACATCAGAGTTACAAGAAATCTTTACACTTTAGATTTCACAGCGGAAGCAAAATTATAACATTTATATAAATGAAATTACAACAACATTTGAATAATCTCTAAGCATCAGTTCTCCTTTAATCTTTATCATGTCATTTATCCTGCATACAAAATTGTGGGTACGTCAGTTTATTCAACCGACGAATATTATACACGGCCATCATCTCTATGCCGGAAACATTATAATTGATTTTCCATATTTAACAAACACAAACTTGTTCACAAATCAAACTAAGGGGAATATCCTATTAATGTCGTGTTGTGATTGTGCACTTAGTCCTTAATGCAGTTATTTATATTATATGACACTAATGCGCACTTGTTCGGATTCTATGCATCACATACTACATAGGTCCGAGGGCAAGCCTCTTAATCGTTCTTCATCTTGTAGGGTTCAATCCCTCGTCATGACTTAATCTACTACTGTAACTACGGTAAGTATCCTATATGTTTTCCGATCTACGAACTCATGTCTAGGCGCCCTGAAGGGAATCCCAACGCACTGACACATGACTCATCATGCAGGCATTCTGTGGTAATTCAGCTCCTACCATAGACACGACACCACCCTAGTCGTCAAACACCCCACGAGTGTCGCCACCGGGACGATACTCTGGAACAGTATCCACGCCCTATCATGACTCATCATGGGACATCCTGTGAATACTCTCACGCCGCCAATCCAATGGCCCTTATACTCAATGTTTTTCTCTTACTTTCATCACATCTTCACTATATAACTAATCCTTAATTTAATGAAATCATGAACATAATCAATCTCTTAGAGTCAGCCCTCTCACCAATACCGGTCTTATTTCTTTCATTTTACAATGATCCAAACTTGGTCTTTTCAATTACAATTATCATATCTCATCACTTTTCACTTGCCGGTGTGAGTTTTGGCTACACCCTAATTTTCAATTTCAATTCACAAATTCACATATCTGAGTTGTCATACTCAAGAACATTTCTTTTTTTTTTTCAATTACATGATTTCCAATCTTTTCATAAATCAATAATCATACATGGAGTTCAATTCTAAATCATGCATTCCATAACCAACATTTATTTCCACATTAAAATCATCTTACGAAATATTTAGTCAAAGTGAATATTTACAAAATCACCATTGTCACGCTACTCTTTTAATCAAAATAACCCACACAAAATTCACATTTATGTTTTCTTTCCATCAGTTTTCCTTTTTCAATACTTATCTTAATTCTCTCGTGAAATCACACATTTTTATGAAATTATGCGAGTGTGAAACCATAGTTTTGAATACACTTTTACTTCAAAAATATACTTTATTTCATTCCAATGACTCCCAATTAATTTTCATAAGTCATATATAATTTTAGAATAATAACGGTATTTTTTCGGAATTTTTACACATCAAGAGAACCCCCAAAATTTTACACAAAAATAAAAATTCTGGCCTACACCAGAATCGAACCCGCAACCTTTAAGAAGTCAGCCGCACGCACTAGCCACTGGGCTATTTGCGCTCAACGATATGAAGAGGAGACAGAGAATTTTATACTCTCTGTTCGAATCTGGGTTAATTTAAAAGAACGCACACAAAAGAATGGTGGACGCAAGTATCGAACCAGCGACCTCAAGACACACGCCAGCGCTACTGTAGCGCCAGAGGGCTCACCGACCACTTGAGCTATAGGCTCAGGTTGTCACAACTATAACTTGAATTTTATTTAATTCGACTCTCTGTTTCATTAGAACATTTCGATGTTCAAAAGCTCTTATTTTTGTTTGTCTTGTACAAAAATCCTGTAAATCTCCAGAATGTATATTTTAATTTAAATTAACACTCCAGTACTTTTAAAATAATTTTTCTGTAATTTAATACACATTTCTCATGCAATAATTTAAATTTGCATACTACTCTTTTCATAATTCATTTTGACATTTCTCGCACAACTTTGTATTAAAAAGATTTCACATTAATTCCCTGTTTTTCCCTCTTTCATAAACCCAAAAGCATAGGATAATTTCATTCCTTCGTAATAATATCATGGTAGTCCATTTAGCACATAAAAGAATAATTTCATCTACTAGCATTTTGTACTTAATTTTGCATTATCAACAATCCCAATACTATATTTCCATAACTACAAATAATTCGCACACAAAATTAAGCTTCATGATAAGTTAACATACATTCTATCAAGCATTAATTTAATCAACTAGCAAGTCCATTTTTCCAATTAAGTGCACTCTTATTAGTTTCTTTCATGCATTATCATTTCAACCACTCCTAACATGGCATCTAAATTAGAAATATAGAAAACCACCCACCTTATTTGGAGAGAAAATCACACAACACCTCCTAAACGAAAGAGTCCTTCTCCTCCTAGATCGAGCTTGCCAAACGAGTACTCCTCCTCCTTGCCTGATGTGCAACCCGAGCCTCCAAGTGCAACCCGAGCCCTCCTAATGGTGATGTAGCCGGCCTCCTTGATGCAAGCACACACAAATCCCTCTCTCTCAATCTTTTATTCACGCTTCTTACTAATAATCCACTACTAATAATTGTATTCTTTCGCTATAGGTTGGGAGAATGAAGAGTGCAAGAATAACTAGGCTAGGGGGGGTATTTATACTAAATTTTGGGACAAATAGAGGGCTAGGATTGATCTGGGAGTTAAGAAACAAAGGCTAGGATTCAAGGGGAAGTTGTAGTAACCAACCATGATCACAAAAAACCACCTCCCACAAACTCCACTCTCTTCTTTTCCTCCTAATCCCAACCGGCCTCACATGGTGCACAAAACACGTGCACGTGAAATGCACGTGTCTCCAATAGTCCCCTATTTTAAAAGTTGTACATTTTATTTATTATAAAAATAATCTATAAAAATTGTCTACATTACAAGTTGTATTAAAAAAAAAAAGACTTATGGGCTTTTATTTAATGGGCCAAATTAGCCTACAATTAAAATAAATTAAGTTGGGCTCAAATTAAAAGAAACTTATGTTTGTTAAAAATGGGCTTTAATAAAAATAATGGACAAAGCATATATATATATATATATATATATATATATATATATATATATATATATATATATATATATATATATATACCCATTTGTCATTTGTCTATGTAATGAAAATAATTCTAAAAGTTTCATACTACAAAATTGCACGTGCACAATACGTACAAAAAAAATAATACAAAATAAAAATTTTCATAAACGAAAATCAGGGTATTACACGAAATGTGCTCACTTCATTCCTTTCAGTGTGGGTTAGTCCACGGAGAGTTTGGCCGAGCAGTACGTTCAGGAGGTTGTTCGTCTGCATGGAGTTTCTGTCAGCATCGTATCAGATAGAAATACGAGGTTCAGGTCTCAGTTCTGAGAGAGTTTGCAGAAGAGCTTGGGTACAAAGTTGAGCTACAGTACAGCGTTCCATCCTCAGACGGATGGGCAGTCAGAAAGGACAATACATACCCTAGAAGATATGTTGAGATCCTGCGTTCTTCAGTTTGGAGGTTCGTGAGAGGATCATCTTTGCTTGGCCGAGTTCTCTAGTAATAACAGTTACCAGGCGAGTCTCAAGGCTGCTCCATTCGAAGCTTTGTATGGGCACAAGTGTAGATCACCAGTCTGTTGGGATGATATCGGCGAGAGGAAGCTTTTAGGCCCTGAGTTGATCACGAAGACAGTTGATGTCGTGGCTCAGATCCGCAAGTATTTGCAGGCCGCTCAGGATCGGCAGAAGAAGTGTGCTGACTATCGTCGGAGACCTCTAGAGTTTGAGGCAGGCGAGCATGTGTTCCTCAAGGTATCGCGTTGGAAAGGTGTTATCCGTTTCAGCGGTTGAGGCAAGTTGAGTCATCGATTCATCGGTCCATTCGATATTGTGGAACGTGTGGGCAAGGTAGCTTACAGGCACGTGTTACCGCCAGCTTTAGCGGGTGTCCATGATGTATTCCAAGTTTCTCAGCTCGGGAAATACATCAGAGATGACAGTCATGTGGTTGACTACTCAGACTTGTCTGTGAGGCCGGATTTGTCCTGTGAAATTCGACCTGTCTCTATCTTAGATCGTCGAGAGAAGGTGCTAAAGAATAGAGTCACCAAGTTGGTCCGAGTTTCTTGGGATCCTTTCTTGCCAGGGGAGTCTACTTGGGAGTTAAAGGAAGAGATTCGGAAGAGGTTTCCTCATTTGTTTGAGTAGTCATTTGTTTTGCTTTGTTTTGCTTTGTTGTTTCGGGGTTTGTCCTATGTACCTCTTGTATGAATTTCGAGGATGAAATTCTTCTTGTAAGGTGGGTAGGATTTGTAAGCCCAATTTTCAGATTTTATTGTATTTTGTATTCTTTTGATTATTGTATTTGAATTCATTTGTTATAGTGTATTTTATCTTTTCTTAGGTTCTTTTGTTCTCTCTTGATCGCCTGTGTTCTTTTGGTTGGATCTTATTCTCTTTGCAAATTTTGCACTTTCTATTTTAAGTTTGATTTGTTCTCCTTTGTATTCGTTTCATCTCATTGCATTTGTTTGTCTCTTTTTGGAGCCAAAACCATTACGCAGAACCTACAAAATCTCAACCCAAAACCCTAATTCTTGATCCCCTATAAATAACCCTATTAAACCCTAATAATTTTTTCTCTCTCTCTCTTCCGCTGTTACCCTCTTTCTCTCGCCCCGATACCTACTTTCTCTCTATTTTTGCTAAACCCAAACCCAACCGCAAAACACCCTACCCCCGTCGCTACTCCGATCGCCCTTCACTACCGTCACCACCATCATCATCGTCTCCATCCCCTCGTCTCCACCTCACCATCGTTGTCCCCTATCGTCCTCGCCATCCCCATCCGAAACTCGTTCATCGAAAGCTTCACCATTGCCGCAACCCCTCACCGTCGCCCTAACCCATCTCTGTGCACCGTCATTGCCCTCGTCGTCTCTTACCGCTCCTTTGCAATCCCCTAGCACCGCCGTTCGAGCCCCGAAGTCGCCGTTGTCGTCGTTTTCTAATTCCAACCGAAAACAGGGTTCGCCGGAGTTTCGTCATGGTTAAAGTCGCCACCGTCGCTTCCCGACCGTGGTGCCGACGCCGCTTCGCCCCCGACCCATCGCAGTCGCTGTCGAAGACGCCGTCTCTCTCTCTCTCCTTGCCGAGGAAGGTGACGACCAACTATTGGTCGAGCACTGCTGTTCCGTGTTCGGCCACACCAGATCTCCCTCTTGCTGTCCCATGTTTGGATCGGATCCGGTGTGAGGAAGAGCTCCCACTGGTCATATTTGGTGTTCTGTGTTCTGGGCGCATCAGATCCAGTTTTGCAGTTCTGTGTTCTGTCCCGATCTGGTGTGAAGATTTGCTCTTGGATTTTTGCTGTTGCTGTTGGTTCTTCGCACGTGTTTTTGGGAGATTTTATCTGGAATTCTGATCCTGTTATTCCTATTTAATTATATCTGCAATATAACAGGCAAGTCTCTTCTTGAACCCTTTTTATTGTTTGTGTTCAAGATTATTTGATCTCCTGCAAGTAGATCCGTCCATTTTGTTATCAAAAACTGCTTTTGACAATTCCGTTAAGATTATCGATGGTTTACACGAGCTAACCCAACATACTCTTAATATCGTGCTATCTCTTTGATCTTAGATCCAGTCCCCATTGTTTCATGCATATGCACATTTAAATAACTAGATTCATGCATAGGACTGCTTGATAAATTGGACATTGAAATTGTATGTGCTAAATTGAAATTGCTCGATGAATTGACACCATGACTGTGACATTTATTTCTTAGAACTTAGAAATTTACATGTTGACACCTAGGATAGCTTTGATTACCATTTTTCATCCTATATATGATCGTATGATTTATTTGATGTCTTTTTATGTTAAGTTGATTTCTGGACTGCTGTATGTTTCACTTTGAATCAGATTTCTAGCCATGCTAACGACATAATTTGAAAGAACTTACTGAACATACAATGTAGCCCTTGATGTCTAGATAATTTTTCCTTGGTCTGGATTTAAATTCCAATTTGTTATCTATTAGATATCATGACTTTATTGCAACTGTGTTAGTAATTCCAGACTCATAATTTCATGCGTATCCTACTGTTTCTTATTTTATTTGACCCTGTTAACAGTAAAAAAAAAATCTGAAATAAATTAGGCTTGACCTAGACATGTATAGCTATTTCCTTGAATTTTTTCAGATTTTATTAATGAGTTTTCTGACCCAAAATAATTAGTTAAACACAACCTACTGCATGCTGACTGAACATAAAACCTGATTAGAATAAAGTTTTCACTCTAGTTCCTGTGTCTTTTATATGCCTTAATTATACTCACTGGAACCGTGTGAAATTCTACTTTCCAGATCTTCCAGCGAATTCAGGTTTGCTATTTTGTAGTGACCATAATCCATGTTTTGGTACAGTAAGGTCATGCTGTCCTGATTTTGTGAAATGTGATTATATGATGTGTTTGCTTCATGCTTTGTCTGTAGCATATAAAATTAGTCACACTTAGTAATATACAAGATTGACACCCTCTTGCATGCTCACATAGGATGAAAATAAACTATTAACAAGCCGGGATATTATGGGTAGACTTGGTAGTGAACAATCGGGAAATGTACTCGGTAAGGCCTTCTCGCTCGCACGAATACTTGACATAGAAGGAAGAGTATTAATTGCAATAATTGAATGATGATTCTTGCACATAAATTATTGTTTTCAATGCCGAGTACACGAACCGTGAATTCACCATCGGTCTAAAACGATCACTGTGCTTGTGCAGAACCTGTAGAATGGGATGCAGTAGTACGTGAACTAGATAGATTAATAAAATACTTAATAACCTGCATACTTGACCTTGTATTGAACTTGACTTGACATCACGCATTTCATGTGTGATTATTGTACACCTTTGATAATATTGTCTGCTCTTTGTTTTGTTCTTTGTCTTTGACCATGTTGCTTTCCCCTGATATTCATGCTTTCCTATTAATCCTTTGTTTTCTCAACTTGCCGCCCACGACTTGCTCTAAGGGCACTCTTTTCTTTATTTTTAGATCAAGATTTTACAGGTACTGAAGGATCTGTTCCCGAAGGAATTGGTAAGCAACATTTCTAGTGTTGGATCCAGTTTCCGCTGCGTAATTTTATTTGCTGCGAGATTTATTTTCTGAACATTGTTATAACTTGTACTTTGTTTCGGGCTCTATGACCCGTAGTTTGTTTTGATCCCAGATGTTGGATATTTATACTATTGGATTATTTCATCTATTATTAGAATTTATCTTTGTTTCAGGTGGTTATTTTTCTTGCGTTGTTATATTTTATTGTTCTTATTGTTGAGTTAGTCTGGTACAACTTATGGGTGGTGTTTACATCATTCGCTGGGCCTACGTTACGTACTCGTGTTACGTATTTTGGAAAGTGGGGCGTGACATGAAACATCACATACAACATTCAAAGAACAAAACAAAACAAATATATCACTCACCTTGTTGAAGAAATCGAACGAAGACAAATAGAAAGTAAGAAAAGCCTCTCCTTCGCAAGAAATCCAAGATCTTCTTTTTAAATCTCCAAGAAATAGTAATAATAAAATCATTTGTGTTGTGCAGTAAAAGATGGTTGCACTCCACCTTTTAAATAAGCCGGAATATAGGTTTTTAGGGTTTTGAACACATTTGCAAAAATACTCCTTTTAAATATAACTTTACATATGTAGATCCATATACTTGGAAACTTGATAAAACCAATTTATTTGAGATTTAAAAACAAAAACAACCATCATAAAGTCAGCCGGCACTGTTTGAAAAACCCAAAAAACGAATTTACACTTTTACCCCTCAAATGACAATTTTGCAAAAATATCATCTTTTATCAAAACTTTTAAAATAAATCAAATTCATCAAAAAAAAGTAAACTTTTTAACCCTGGGTTGACTAGGCATTATACCCAGCCCAAAAGTCCGAAAATCTGGAGTTTTCACTCCAACTGGTAATTTTACACAAAAGTCCTTTTTCTAATATTTGCAAATAGGTCCAATAATTATCGGAAAAATCCAGAAAATTCACAATTAATCTCAAATAATAAATAATGAGTTTCCCCGAAATAATTTTTGACTTTGAACTTTCCGAGAAAATATTTGCACGTGTTTTGCACGTGTAAGCAGATAAATTTTCAGAAAAAATATTTATTAAATCTCCAAAAAATTATTTTAATTCATTTACAAATCTTAGAAACAACATTTTAAAAATATGGGGTACTACATCACTCCCACTTTAGAATAGTTCTGTCCTCAGAACTACTACTAATAGGGTCCAAACAAAACAAGCAAAAGAGTTGAAATCTCATAAATGGAAACATAGTTTAAGAAATACAATTGCACAAGAGAATACATTCCGACAAAGAAATACAAACACACAGAAGGAACACAATCATACAAAGAGTTTAGGAAAAACGTTCCGCTGCGCAACTCTGATGACTTACCATAGGGAACCTGCTGCAACAACCTCTGAATCCCTTCATCTAGCTCTGACCTTCCACCATCTGCTTCATCCTTCCGAGGATCAGTGGTCACTCCCTCCTTAGAAAGGAAATGACCAAGAAAGGTCACCTCAAATTTTCAAAACTCACACTTTGACACCTTGGCATACAAGTTACGCTCTTGTAACTTCTGTAATACTTATGTCAAGTGCATAGAATGCTCTTCCCCTGATGGTGTTTCCACCGTCAAAACTCTGCCTGGAAACACCTTAAGCTCCACACGTAAGACTAGCAAAAATTATAATGGGGCAACACAAATGTATGCAAGAAAACAGTATCAAATAAAACTTTTGTTCTTATTCCATTAACCCAAAACAAATTCTGTTACATGGAGAACGATACTCAAATCTCCAATTTATTCTCAACCAAAGCTTTACTTAATACATAAATGAATAAATTCAAAATCCTTGCACACCCGGGATGACACACTTGAGTTACCCGCATCCCCCTCAGTTAATGCGAACACTCGCCCCTGCCTCAGAACTTTGCCTTCACCTGCACCATCCTTCTTCAGCTGCGGACAGTTTGGTCGGATATACCCTTCACAACCACACTGATAACAAATCTACACCTTCCGAGGCTTGGTGCATGCTGCCTGATAATGACCTGCCTCTTCACTGTTGAAATAAGTCACGCCTTGAACTGCGGGCGCCTTCTGTACTGGCCCGCTGAACTTGTCTTGCTTCACTGGGAACTCCTTCCCACTTTGACTATCTGCTGGCCTCTTGTTCTTGTTCCAGGTCTTTTATTCTTGTTCCAGGTGTATTGCTTCTTCTGGAACTGATCCATATCTTCTTCTGTCATAGCTGCTCTCCTGACCATCTTATCAAATCTTCTTATGCCCAAAGGAATCATCCTCGACCTCAAATTCGGCCTCAAGCCTAGCTCGAATTTCTTGGCCTTCTTCGCTTCTTTCACAATCAGTTCTGGTGCATACCTTGACAGGTAAGCGAACTTAGTCTCATATTCGCGCACTGACATGCTGCCTTACTGCAGGTTCAAGAATTCCGTTGCCTTCTTCTCCTGAATATCCAGAGAAAAGAAACGATCCCTGAATTCATCCAGAAAAGCCTCCCAAGTCACTTGCTGATCCCCAAACGTCATCTTCACTGACTGCCACCAAACACCAGCATCCTTCTCTAACTGCATCGTAGCCAATTTCCTCTTATTGACTACTGGAGTCTCTAAGACTTCGAAGACCATCTCCATCTGTCTAATCCAATCATCAGCCCTATCTGGATCAGACTGTCCCTCAAACACAAGCAGCTTTATCTGCTTGAAGGACTCAACTCGCTTGATCGGATCAGTATTAACAAACACTGGTCCAGCCCCCTGATTCTGATTCTGCGCCATATTAGCTGCCATGAATGTGTTTAAGGTCTGATACACCCTGACAATCTCAGTCTCAAGATCAAGTCCTGCTCCATGGGAACCTTCAGCTCCATCACCATTACCACCATTCCTGGTCCTGGGTCCTGCCATTCTACTGAATACTGCAAAATGAGGGTAAAGTTAGTGCATCACAACACAATTCACATCTATATCAATACCCTATGGAAAAACCCCAAGCATACCCCAAACCAAAACATCATGTTTTAACTCTAAATGATACTCACACTCTAATGTCCACACCTAGGTACTCACGCTCTAGTGTCCACACCTAGATTTATTTTTATATTATGCTTATTATTACTATTGAAGCATGCTCTGATACCAATCTCTGTAGCGCCCCGAATTTCCAATATGATATCTCAGAAATACGTGGCACAATTCCCAGCATCAACTTCAATTGCAATAGTAAACATAGCCAAAATACAGATAATTTTTACTTCAAACTTTATTACATCACTTATTTACAAAACACAGCGGAATACAAAACATCTTGAATTACAAAACTTTGTTTACAGCACTTTCTTTTACAAATTTACACAAGCTTTATAACATTCTAGCACGAGCATCCAAGTCCCAAGCTATAAGCAGCTTTCTGTAAAACATGAGACTAGAGATAACCCTAACCCCCAAAACTACAGGGGTCAGCCATAATGGTGTGAGTGACATAAGACAAAACAACATGAATAAAACATAAAGTATAGTCATCAACAACACGTATTAACAGCAAGAATAAATGAAATGAGAAATAACAATAAGTAAAGCATGAAAACATCAAGGAATATAAGATAGTAAATAGTAGAGCATGAAAACAACAAGTGAATCTAGACTAAGTGTCAAGTGTAGGAAAAACAGGAAAACACAAGCATAAAACCAAGTCAAGAAAACATCAATGCTATATGCTGACTCTCTAATGCATACTTGTCAAATTTTACGCATTCCATAGTACATAGGTCCGGTGCAAGCCCTTAACGATCTCCATTTTATAGGGTTAAATCTCTTGTTATGCAACTAATCCTACTACGGTGGTGGAAACAAGATCCAGAATACTTTGTGAATAGGCACCACTGCACTCGACGCGCAAGCATCATGTAAGAATAGCTCTAAAATAGAAGAATTACCTCCCAACTGTGTACCCCACAAATAGGCTTCAAGGCCCTCGACGTGCAGATACACCAGGCACATTCCGTGAATAGGCCTGCCGATCCTCGACACGCAAATGCACCATGCATGTTCTGTGAATAGGCTTGTACACCCTCGACACGCGAACATACAAATGTCCTCTCGAGACAGGACAACAAACAGTCCTGGAACGCATCCGTTGGACTAAACAGACCAAGAGCATATACTCACGTTTCCCAAGTTCCATCACATCTCCACTAGTGTCTGTCCTTAAGTTGGTTATTATTAAAACACAAAAATCCTTATCTCTAGAGTTAGTGTATCCTGCCGGACTTAAATACTCAACAACAACCCCAAGACCCAACTGGTCTAAATCAACAAATCTCATCTGCCAGTTCACAGGACACCCACTCAACTCCAAGAGATATCATCAATACCAAAACTCACAAATCCATCGTCAAAACGATCATATGAAGAAACTTCTCCAATCAACAAAACCCAAATCTTTTATAAAATTCCAGAATCCAAATAAATATTAAATCTATTAAATAATTGAAAATCATAATTTTAAGTTGTAGGATATCACAAAACATCAATTCCTTTTAAAACACGTACAACTCAAATAAGGTCCAAAAGAATACTTTTGAAGTTCCAACATAAATCTCTATAAACATTTAGATCTGCAGTAAAACATCTTTTGAAATAATATAATATTAAAGGAATAATCATTCGAAGAAACATCAGAAAAACTCAAGAAAATATCAGTCAGAGCGGTAACAGTCGACTGTAAACAACAATCGGTCGACTGTCCTGAGCGAAAACCCAACACTTCAAGAAATATAATTCTAAGTAGTAGCAATTGACTGTAAAAAGTCATCGGTCGACTGTCCAGAGCGAAAATTCAAAGCTTCGAGAAAACATCAAAACAGAGCAGAGACAGTCGACTGTAAAAATGGGTCAGTCGACTGTTTCGCACGAAATTTTAAGAAAACGAGAAAACACAGCAGCCAGGTAGTGACGGTCAACTGTAAAATTCAATCGGTCAACTGACGACCTGCAGACTGCAGCTTTTAGTTGTGCACATTTCAACCGATACGGAATTTTACTTTATGAAAACGAATTCTCTAAAAAGTACATTTCTGATATGATCAAATACGACTTGTAGAGTATATAAGAGTCTACAAAAACCAATCAAAACCACTTTGAATTGATAAAAATAGCTTTTTGATGAATTTCTTCAAAATAGAACATGAATGTGTGCATATATAAAAAAAAGAGTTTTTAAGAATCAATTATACATCAAAATAACTTCGTATTATGTTCCAAACTATATTAATACCAAAATAAGTTAAGATATAATTAAAACCCACAAAACACACAAAGATTGAATTTCTTCAAAAACCACAAAATAGGATATCCATATGGAAATGTTTGTGCATGTTTGTGCACCAAGAAAACTTCACAAATTCATCAATTAAAAATAACAAAATATTCAGATTTAATATTAGTATTTGACAAATTCAAATCCAAGAAAAACTTTTTACAAATCACAAAATCCCCAATTTAGTTGTATTACATCAAATCCAATTCAGTTTATCCCAAATCCAATTCTCAAGACATGATCTCTTAATTCATTATTCCTACTCAAACTTCCTCAAACTCAATCACCATGATTAACTCAAGAACATAAACAAATTTAACACTTCCATAATCAAGTTGCGTTCATCCAAACTCAATAATAACAAAAATCTCATCTTTAAATCAAATTATGCATAACATCCACCATACTCAAAAAAATCAGCATAAATCCAAAGGAAATAGCCTACTCATGGTTTAGATTAGGCTAAACAACAATCTCAAATCATCTACATGCAATTCTACTCATAAATAATTAGGTTTCATAAAAGATCCAGTTTTAATTTATCAATTCATCCAATCCATCATATAAATTCATACCCAAACCCTAGCATGCTTTCTAGTAGATGAACATCACATACAACATTCAAAGAACAAAACAAAACAAATATATCACTCACCTTGTTGAAGAAATCGAACGAAAACAAATAGAAAACAAGAAAAGCCTTTCCTTCGCAAGAAATCCAAGATCATCTTTTTAAATCTCCAAGAAATAGTAATAATAAAATTCTTTGTGTTGTCAGCAAAAGATGGCTGCACTCCACCTTTTAAATAGGTCGGAATATAAGTTTTTAGGGTTTTGAACACATTTGCAAAAATACTCCTTTTGAATATAACTTTACATATGTAGATCATATACTTGGAAACTTGATAAAACCAATTTATTTGAGATTTAAAAACAAAAACAACCATCATAAAGTTAGCCGGCACTGTTTGAAAAACCCAAAAAATAAATTTACACTTTTACCCCTTAAAATGACAATTTTGCAAAAAGATCATCTTTTATCAAAACTTGTAAAATAAATCAAATTCATCAAAAAAAAAGTAAAATTTTTAACCCTGAGTTGACTAAGCATTATACCCAGCCCAAAAGTCCGAAAATCTGGAGTTTTCACTCTAATTGGTAATTTTACACAAAAGTCATTCTTTTTGTAATATTTGCAAATAGATCCAATAATTATCGAAAAAATTCAGAAAATTAAAAATTAATCTAAAATAATAAATAATGAGTTTTTTCAAAATAATTTTTGAATTTGAACTTTCCAAGAAAACATTTGCACGTGTTTTGCATGTCTAAGAAAATAAATTTTCAGAAAAATATTTATTAAATCTCTAAAAATCATTTTAATTCATTTATAAATATTAAAAACAATATTTTAAAAATACGGGATACTACAACACTGCTGTGTGTGTCTCTAGCCTTGATGACGTGGTAGTGGACCCGGGGTTTGGGGGCTACTGTGCACGGATTCAAAGGGGAGAAAGTATTAAGAATTGTCCCATATTGGGAATACTACTAGATTAATTAAATATAAATCATAATGTCTTTGATCAAGATTCACCTAATTGGTTAACCAAATTTTGAGAGGCAGCCTGTGGTGGGAAGTTGTACTATAAGTATTAATTTGTCTTCTAAAATATATAAAATTGTCTGAGTATTGTGGCGGGACATTACATATGGTATCACAACCGACTTTCAACACTGATTGTGGGTAAGAGTGGGTGAGATGTATGCCGAGCTGAGGTCAATATGCTGGTAGAAAGACTAGGAGTGCAGTACGCTAGCAGGACGACTGAGGTCAGTACGCTGGTAGACCAGGGGTGCAGTATGCTAGTAGGATACTCCACTCCACATCGACTAGAAAGGAGGATCCTGCGCTAGATTGCATGCCCTGTACTCAGCAAGGACGCTGATTTCTAAAGGTGGGGTATATGTAATACCCCGTAATTTCTATATATATATATATATATATATATATATAGGGAAAAGGGGGTATAAGCGATTTGCTCATTTAGTAAATAAGCAATTGATGATGTGGTATGCATGTGATTGAAAAATTCTTAAAAGGGTTAGTTGTCCAATGTATCACATGCATGCCACATAATCACTTGTAGTTGCTCATATCCCCTTTACATATATATATATATATATATATATATATATATGGCAATTCGGTAATTAAGTGGTTGAGAGGGGGGTCCACGGTTGAGATGAAAACAACAGAAGGGTTGTTGTTTGGTGATGTCAGCGTGACATCACCTGGGGCCCACCCGGTCTGAAGGTGAAACAACAGTGCTGTGTGTCTCTAGCCTTGATGACGTGGCAGTGGACCTGGGGTTTGGGGGCTACTATGCACGGATTCAAAGAGGAGAAAGTATTAAGAATTGTCCCATATCAGGAATACTACTAAATTAATTAAATATCAATAATAATGCTTATGATCAAGAGTCACTTAATTGGTTAACCACCTTTTGAGAGGCAGCCTGTGGTGGGCAGTTGTACTATAAGTATTAATTTGTCTTCTAAAATATATAAAATTGTCTGAGTATTGGGACGGGGCGTTACACTATCTACTCCAATGTTTTGAGTTGTTTAGTAACTAGGAGTATTCATCACCAATGTTTACTTTTACGTCACACGGCAATTTGAATTTTGAGTATCCAAAAACACTTTAATTGTGTGGCTTATTAAGTAATCGGGTGAATTCATTACAAATATTTGCATTCACGGCAAAAGACAAGTGACATCTTAGAAAAGTTTTTAAAAAAAAAAAAAAAAAAACTCTAGTTTGCTACACGGTTTGTAGTAGTGAGAATGGGTATTCACAGCTAGACTTGTTGCATGATATAATTACATTAATTGCATGACAAATATGATTGGGTTGAAAATTATGTATAAATAATTGCACTGGAGAAAATGAGTATGCTTAGTTTTCCTTTATATATTATTGTTTATGTTTTAAGCTGATTTTGATGCTTGCATGATAAGATCTCTTGGTGAGATGAGTTGAGCCTAATTATGATTACTTTTCTTTTATTCTTGATTTTACTTTTTGCTCGAGGGTAAAAAAAATCTTAAGTTTGGGGTATTTGATGTCCAATTTTTATATAAATATTTGTACTCATTTACCCATAAAAATTGATTGTATTCGTCTATCTTGTTAATAATTTATCTTATTTCCATAGATTTCAGTTAATTAATTATTTTTTGAAGGAATAAGATTTATTAATGCAAAAGGTGAATATTTTTAGTAAAAATCAATAAAGAAAATAAGGAGAATGATTGATAAATTTTTATTGATTTGTTGAATTTTGAATTTTACGATTTGGGCATGTGAAAACCAATATAAAATATTTCGGTCAATTAGAGGGTGTAATGAAATTATGTAATAGCAAATTATTTATGAAAAAAAAAGAAATAAAAAGGGGAATAGTATGGATAAGTATGTAGTTTAGTTTATTAATTAGTTTAGAAATAATGGGTTAATCTTAATCTATATTTTAATTAATTAATTAATTAATTAATTAACTAATTCTATGATTATAAAACAAACCTAATCTTAACCTAACCCTACTGTTTTCTTTTCTATTTAAGGCAGGACGAAGCCAGAGGTCGGCTCTGGGAGTAGGGCTGCAAACGAGCCGAGTCGAGCCGAGTATCGTGAGGCTCGAGCTCGGCTCGTTAAGCAATCGAGCTCGGTTCGAGCCGAGCTTTGACCAAGCTTTGACAGAGTTCGAGCCGAGTACTCGCGAGCTTAGCCTAATAATCACAAAACGCCCAAGCTCGAGCTCGGCTCGTTAAGCTGTCGAGCTCGATTTCGAGCTCGAGCTCGGCTCGAGCTCGTCTCGAGTCGAGCTTTGACCGAGCTCGAACCGAGTAGCTCGTGCGTAGCTCAGATCGTTTGCAGCCCTATCTGGGAGGCGGCGCGAGATCCGAGGGGGAATTTCGCCAGGAGAGAGAAAAAGGGGTGTGTTGGTGGCAGCGTGACCAGAGACAAGGAAGAAAGAAAGAAGGAAAAGAAGAGCACGGATTTTGAAGTGCGGATTCTTCGGCAAAATCGAGTTCTTTCTTTTCTCTTTTAATTTTTATTATGCAATCAAAGAACATGTTTGTTAGTTGCAAATTTATTATGAACTAATTTTATTTTTCTAGGACTTTGATGTAGCCTAGTTTTGATAACACAATTTTAATTCCATATTATTTTTCTATTTATTCATGGTTGTGTTTGGTTTTTGTTCTCAATGCTTACAATTGTTTGGCCAATAATTTTATGATTTATTAAATCATGGAGAGATGGAACTGGTAATTTGTGATTTCGAATAAATAAAATTAAACATCGTTACAAGAGCGAACCGCTGTTAATGTGACCATTAAGAAATCCATAGATCTTAATGAATTTTCAATTATTAATTTGTGCATGAACTATGACAAATAATTAGTTGAGAATATTTTTGATATTGCTTGAGAGAGCATATTGAATAATTTGGGAATTTTGGTCAACAACTTGAAAAAATAATATTTTTATTCACATGAAATTATAAATTGTATGGGATTAACTAGGTGAAATCGAAAGCCCTAAAATTAATTTTGCTATTAACAAACAACCAAATTTAGTCAATTTTTGTACTCGATCAAATAATTAGTCATTGAGGGTTCGATACTCTTTTCACTTATCTATACTACTTGCTGCGATTTTGTACACTTACAAATAATTCACATCATTAACCCAGAAAACTGAGTGAAGAGGAACATAGAATTATTAATTTTTAATAGATAAGGGATACATGAACAATCACAACTTATTATTAGTTGATGGGCATATGATTGACCCCTACAGATTTGAATAATGGCTGTTTAAAAATACTTGTTCCTAAGAAATATTATTGTATTTGTAAGACCCTTACAAATCATTATATATATTAGTCTCTCACAATCTGGAATTGAAGCAGGAGTTCAACATTAACATCAATGTTTACCACTGATTACTGATGGCATATCAAGCCCTTTTTAATAAGGATACTGTCAAGAAATCCATAGATCTTAATGAATTTTCAATTATTAATTTGTGCATGAACTATGACAAATAATTAGTTGAGAATATTTTTGATATTGCTTGAGAGAGCATATTGAATAATTTGGAAATTTTGGTCAACAACTTGAAAAAATAATATTTTTATTCACATGAAATTATAAATTGTATGGGATTAACTAAGTGAAATCGAAAGCCCTAAAATTAATTTAATTAGTTTATTTCTTTTTAATTAGTTTATTTCTTTCCTTAGTTTAATTTAGTATTAGTTGCTATTTTTATCATATTTTCGGTTTTCCAAATAGTAGTTAATCTAGTCAATTTTTGTACTCGATCAAATAATTAGTCATTGAGGGTTCGATACTCTTTTCACTTATCTATACTACTTGCTGCGATTTTGTACACTTACAAATAATTCACATCATTAACCCAGAAAACTGAGTGAAGAGGAACATAGAATTATTAATTTTTAATAGATAAGGGATACATGAACAATTACAACTTATTATTAGTTGATGGGCATATGATTGACCCCTACAGATTTGAATAATGGCTGTTTAAAAATACTTGTTCCCAAGAAATATTATTGTATTTGTAAGACCCTTACAAATCATTATATATATTAGTCTCTCACAATCTGGAATTGAAGCAGGAGTTCAACATTAACATCAATGTTTGCCACTGATTACTGATGGCATATCAAGCCCTTTTGTATGAGAATACTGTCTCCTCATAGCATGTATGTGTGTGCTTTAAAATGTTTATAATTTAACAGTTTTATTAGTAGAGTATTTTTATAAAAAAAAATAAATAAAATTTATAAAATTTAAATTTAATTTTAAAAAAAAAACACCCCGCGTTTTTGGCAAAAATGCAGGAAAATGGTATTTTCTCTTTTTTAAAAATATAACATATTGCCGGAATAGGGGATTTTTCCTTTTTTTTTAAATTATAACCTATATCGGCGATTTTTTCCTACAACGCCGGGAGAGGTAACTTTTTTTTTTTTTAATTAACGTGTCTATCTAGGTGTTTTTATTGAAAACGCCGGGATAGGTACCTATATAGCGGTGTTTCTTATAAACACCAGGATAAACCTATTATCTATCCCGACGCAGACTATTGTAGCGCTTTTGGCAGCGTTTTCAAGATCATTGCTACATACTATAGCAGCGCTAAAAAATGTCGGGATAGCCATATAAAAAACGCTGCTAAAGCCTAGATGGTTAGTGAATGTGAATGGGAGGTAAAGCATAAATATGTCCTTTCATGATTTTAAGCAAAGTAGAACGAATAGTTGTTTGGTGGCTTGATTATATAGACTTTGGAGAGTTCATGAGAGCTTGTTTGTATAACATATTAACTTTTAAAGGATTATATATTCTACATGGTTCTTGCTAAAATATATAAAGTAATATAAATCCTTCAACCCTCGTTATAGTTCTTGAACTTTTTCTATTAGTAGTCTCATTCAAAAATATTCTATTTTCATCCAAGATAAGTCTTTTTATTTGAATTTGACATATGTGATCTTACTTGCTATTCTAGATCTATTTTACAAAATTGTGCCTGGTTGTGAACCATGATGGTCGTTACAAAGATCCCCAATTGAAGGGTTCTATATGGCGAGTGACTAGGGCTGCAAACGAATCGAGCTATTCGCAAGCTATTTGGCTCGAGCTCGGTCAAAGCTCGGCTCGAACCGAGCTCGAGCCGAGCTCGAGCTCGAGCAGTTTCGTAAAAGAGCCGAGCTCGAGCTTCGATTTTTTTTTTTTAAGGCTAAGCTCGCAAGCTATTCGGCTCGAATACGGTCAAAGCTCGGCTCGAACCGAGCTCGAGACGAGCTCGAGCTCGCAATTGAGCTCGATTCGTAAACAAGCCAAGCTCGAACCTGAAGGTATTCGGCTCGGCTCGATTGCAGCCCTACGGGTGACTACATGAAGTAGAAATATTTAACTTCGATGGAGGGTGCTATTTTATCTGGAAAGCTTTGTGCAGTCTATTGTACATGTTAGTATAATTGTTTACTCATGATTGTTAATCTTGAACATGCATATGTTATAGTGTATTGGAATAGAACTATTCTATAATGTTCTCATAATGTGTGTATTGTAGTTCTATCATGGTCTTTATGCACATACTTGTAAAGGTACTTGAGCAACTTAGGATTGACACATATGTCAATGTTGATATGAGCATCATATTTTGTTGCTAAATCTAAATTGTATGGTACCACAGATCGATTGTCAACAACCTTCGAATTATGGTCACTTATTACAAATGTTTGACCATTATTCCGACGACGATATTGAACATACCCATGCTTATCGATAATAGTGTCATTGATAAACTGTCTTAGATACATTTTTGTGCACACACCATTCTCCATACATGGAGAGGTTGGATTGTACTCCCTGCATGGCCCATGAATCATAGACTGAAGCACAATTGCATAACCTTCGAGAAATTTTTCCTTGTCTAGAATTTCACCAGATACTAATCTATTAATATCATTTGGCATAACACTTCGTATGCATTTTTGTCTTAACTCAAGAATTTTTATCGTACGTGAAATTTTGTGTTGATCTGAAGTAAGGATTGTCCTCATAGGACGATGCCTTTTTTACAGTAATTTCAAATCTTTGACGCTGTGTCAATGCAAAAAGTGTTTTATTGAGTTGGGAAGATGACATGCTATTTTTGTCTTGCATCCTACATTAATAAGTGTGATTTTTTTTTTCAATTATTTAAATTTGAATAATAATATTACCTTCATTATTTATCCAATTCAACATAGTGAAGAAAAAATGAAAGAAACATTTCATATTGAGATAAATAACAATATGGATTAACATGAAAGAAGGTATAGCATGAGATAAGAATATATATACCACACTAATGTAATGAAGTCTTGACTTACCTCAAAATAATTGGAAATTTCACTATATATTTGATTCTTCACACCTACTCTTGCAACAAAAAAGTTGGGAAAATGAATTTATATGTGAATTCATCCATAATAAGTTACGAATTGAGATTAACATATATTGAGATAAATAACAATATGGATTAACTTGGAAGAAGGTATAGCATAAGATAAGAACACATATAGCACACCTAATGTAATGAAGAAGTCTTGATTTGCCTCAAAATAAAAATAAAAAATTTATATCTTTGATTCTTCACACCTACTATTGTAAACAAAATAGTTGAAAAAATGACTTTATTTGTCGATTCATTTATAATAAGTTACGAATTGAGATGAACATATATTGAGATAAATAACAATAGGGATTAACTAGGAAGAAGGTAATAAGAACACATATAGCACACCTGATGCAATGATGATGCAATGAAGAAGTCTAGACTTGCCTCAAAATGATTGAAAATTTGTCTATATCTTTGACTCTTCACACTGACTGTTGCAAACAAAAAAGTTTGAAAAATGACTTACTCTGTGGATTCATTTATTTTAAGTTACAAATTGAGATTAACATATGCTATTTGTATTAATTTAAATTTATATAAGAAGACATCCATAGTAACATAACATTTACGTATTAGTTAGTGGTTGATCTTATACATGAGCTCTCAAAACACCAAAGTAAGAAAGTCGAGATAGGACAAAGCTAAATCTTTCATTCCTCCACAGAGTTTTCCATTTTCCAGACATGAATAATACAACGATGTTTTTAAGTTCTTATTTACAAAATTGTAACTTATTCTAATTCCATATCTTTCCAAAACTTCAAACAACAAATAAATCTTCTACGGGGGCGAGGTCACGTTTCAAACCATTCAATATACATTGTAAAAATGGTGGTTTTCCAAAATGAAATATCAATGCATTCATGTAAGCAATTTATGCAGGATGAACCAATCTTGTTCCAAGTAATCTCCTTACATAGGACAGGAACAACCCTAGTAAAGTTTCCAAACCACTCATTCCCCTCGCTTAAATTTCGCTCGCAACTTAAGATGAATTATAGGATATTGCAAACTGAGTTGTAAATTTAAATAATATGCTATCATTTCTCTTTATCATGACAAGTTGTTGAATTAGATAAAGCGATCATCCAAAATATCATACTAAAAAAAATTCTCATCCCAAAAACTAATAAAATTCGGTGCATATAACATGAAATCGACACTCTTAATTTCTAAAATCAAAATTCTCAAATTTCTTCATAACCTGATATATTTTCACAATAATAACCACAACCCATCTTGAAAATCGCTTATTTCAATATCCATTTGATACTGATAATCCGATCACTCTACGACATGCCCATTTCAAAAGACAATTTTTTTAATGAAAACAATATAATTCTGCAGAAAAAATAAATTATAAAAGACTCATCACTTTCCAATTTTTTTTCGTAATAACATAATGGAAAACAGTTGAATAATTATTGAATTATTGAATTATTGAATATGTGGGAGCACCGTGCGGCATCTTGCGGGGGCGGCTGCTGGGACGGTGCTAAAGTTAAAGTATTAGACCTGTATTGGTTGAAATTTGAGGTAGTTGTCATCCTTCTTATTAGGTGAGAACCCCTTGCCATTAATATCATATAGAGAGAAACATACATGCTTATGCCATTGTCCTAGATGAATTTATCAATTTTGTTTGTTTTGATACTAAATAGCAGGGGATTTTCTACTACAACACTACTCAATTGTCAACTTCATACATTGCAGTAAGTCCATGATGATGATTTATAGTGTTTTCTATGAATATTAAGGTCAATATAGTTTGATTATGCTGACAACATAGACAAATTTGCATTATAAAAGTTTAATGTCATCCTCCATAGGATTAAAAAATATTTCTATTCTATTTTGGAATTTGAAACCCAAAGGATTTATCGTTTGTTAGCTTCTAAGCCAAACTAAGCACTGTAGTTGCAAAACTCCTTGTTGGTATGATATTTATTTTGAAAGTAAGGAAAATTATATAACAACTAAAATCAGAAAAACCACAATTACATTCGGCTGGTTGTGCTTGCGGCGGCTGGGAGGCGTGCAGCGTGAGGGTGGGGTGAGCAGCGATGGGAGAGGGGTGGCAAGCGGCGTAGGAACAGGGGACGACGAGCAACATGGGGAGAGGGGTTGGCGTGCGGTGTGGAGAGCAGGGGCAAAGTGAGGGTGCAGCATGCGGCAAGAGGAGGCGGTGTGCGGCGGCAGGTAGGTGAGTGGCATGGGTTGGGTAGGTTTTGAATTTTGAACGTGGGAGACGAAGAGATTGCGCGTGGGTTTTGTGGTTTTTATTTTTTTATTTTATTAAAACTTGCAAATTGCACGTGTTAGTTTAGATGGAATACCTATTTTTGCTCTCCGGAGAGGGGTTAGACTCATTAGTATAATCTATACTAGTATAATCATGTGCAATATTGCACAGAATTTTCAAAAAATGAGAAGGTAGCAAAATATTTTTAAAAAATTCATCTAATAACATCTAATACAATATTGCACTATTTTTTAGGTTTAATTAAAGGATATGAATCCAGTTTAAAATTTGGATGGAGAAAGTATGAGTGGTTGCCTCCTACACTTTTTCTCCTTTTTTTATTTTAAAAGAAAAAAAAAGGGAAAAATCCTTGAACCAAAAGTGGTCTTAGCATAAAATATATATATATATATATATATATATATATATATATATATATATATATATATATATATATATATAGACAATATATTATGCTAAGACCACTTTTGATCCAATATTTTTTCTCCCTTTTTTTCTTTTTTAAAAAAAAAATAATAGCAAATGTAGGAGATAACTCCCCACTCTTTCTTCATATAACTTTTCAACTGAAATCCTACCCCTTAATAAAACTGCAAAAATCGTGCAATATTTTATATATGTCATTAGATTAATTTTTCAGAAATAGTTTTGTTATTTTTCATTTTATTTATGAAAATTCTGTGCAATATTGCACAGGGTTATACTAGTTATAAATATATATTAAGCTAATGAGGTAGTGTTTGGCCCAGCTTAAAATTAGCTTAGCTTCTCCTTTAGAAGGAGAAGCTAAGCTTAAAATTAGCTTAGCTTCTCCTTTAGCTTCTCCTTTAGAAGGAGAAGCTGGGCCAAACATATATTTTGAAAAGCTCTACAAAAAGAGAAGTAGCTTTTTTTTATGAAGAAAAAGGAGCTCTAAAAGAAGCTACCAAGATCTACTTCTAGCTTCTAGCTTCTAGCTTCTAGATCAAAACCAACAAAGAAAAAAACAAATCAAAACCCAACTCTCCCCTTCTTCTTCGATTTGAACTCTCCCCATCTCCTCCTATATCTCCAAATCCACAAAACCATCTTCCACGTTCAGCTCCTCCGGCCAAATCCCGGCCACCCACTCCCCGTCGACACCCCGTCGACTCCTCAGCGCCGCCTCCCGTCGCCAAATACTCCGGTCGACGCCGTCAGCCTCACAGATCACCCCCGACCTCCCCTTCTCCTTCATCGACATTAACACAGAGCACCCAACCTCCTTTCTCTCCCTGTCTTGATCGTTGGCGACGCCACCAGCGCCGCCGCCCCGTCCCCGTCAACGCCGCCCGTCGACGACCCAGCAACGCCGTCGCCCTCTTGGTCGTGCTCCCTCTCCCCCGCGATTGCTGCACTGTCTCTTGGTGTTGCTGTGTTGCTGAGTTCTCTTTGTGTGCTGTGCTATTTTGTCTCCTTGTGCGATTGGTAGCGAGGACTCAAATGGTTTCAAGAAGGACGTGAGGATTTTGTGGACGTTGGGTAAGAGGGGTCTGAAGATGAGGACCATTACTGATTGTTGATGGAGTGTGGGGGAAACTTGAAGTTGGAGATCTTTGACTTGAGTTTGTTGTACTAGGGAAACTTGAACAGAGGACCATCGCGGGAATTAGGGATTTGGTGAAGATGATGTATAAAAGTTGTAACGCCCAGAATCCCAAATCACTGAATTCGAGATGTTCTACAGGATCTTTTCACCTTCTTTGAGTACAATTTTACAAGGAAATTCAAACTTTTCTTTATACATCAGAGTTACATCAAAATTACATCTTTCTTTTTACACAGCGGAAGCAACATTTACATAAATGAACAACAACATAATAAGATCTTTATCCATTCCTCCTTACATGTAATTTACCTGCATGTAAACTGTGGGTACGTCAGTTTATGCAACCGACGATAATTATACATGGTCATCCTCTCTATGCCAGAAACAGTATAACGAATCTCATTTCTTACAAATCACAAACATGTTCAATATAAGCATGTAAATAAAAGGGAACTCTTAAAGATGTCGTGTCGTGATTGTGCACTTAATCCTTAATGCAATTTATTTAATTTACATGACACTAATGCGCACTTGTTCGAATTCTATGCATCCCATACTACATAGGTTCGAGGGCAAGCCTCTTAATCGTTCTTCATTTTTGTAGGGTTCAATCCCTCGCCATGACTTACTCTACTTCTGTAATTTCAGTGAGTATCCTAGATGATTCTATGAGTACAAGCATGTATCCTGGCCCCTGGAGTAGAATTTCGCGCCATGTCTTGACTCATCAAGCATGCATTCTGCGACAATTCAGCCTCCTCCCTGAACACACTCCTCTTGTAGTCACCAAAACATCCCACAAGCGTGACTAAAGTCCGATCATTACTGTGTTGTGCCCGCGCCATGTCTTGACTCATCAAGCATGCATTCTGCGGCTCACACACCCGCACCGTAACCCTAGTTCTCATACTCATGTTTTTCTCTCACCTTCATCACCTCTTCACTATGCACTAAAATATTAGAATCATGAATATAAATCAAGCTCTAGAGTTAGCCTCTCCACCAAACCGGACTTATCATTTCATTTCAATACATGACCAACCTTGGTCTTTCAATTCTCATTTTATTTCATTCATTTCACTGCCGGGGGAGACTTAGCTACTCTTAGTTTCAATTTACAATTCACAACTTCCAATTGAGCACTTCAGCTCATAATTCAATTAGAGTCTCACAGACTTTCTCATCATGATCTTAGCCTTTCATATTCATTTAATTCTCACTTCCCATTTATGATCCATAACCCACACAGTTATAAAAAGAGTTCATAGAATTCGATCATAAAGTTCACAATTTCTAACAGCAAATAAAATGAAATTCATACATATCAAGTTCACTCTGTATAGTCGACTTGGAAGCACACCAGTCGACTCATACAGTCAAATACAGGTTCATCATAATGCTCGGGATAGTCGACTGCTGTACACAACCAGTCGCCTGTCTCGCAACTTTTCATATTCATAGTGTCATCCACATGACAGTCGACTGTTCATCCATCAGTCGTCTGTTCTGGGATTCTCAACAACACAATTCCAAGTCCAGCTCAGTCGACTTGCTACGCGCATTCAGTCGACTGATTAGTTCCATAATTCAAATTAAGAGATTGTCTAATGGCTTTTATATATTCTTGCATCATGATATCAATTTACAATACCCATATATTCATATTTCATAAACACGGAGCCTCTGATTGTTCAGGAACATCACAAACATAGAATTTCAAGTTATTAATATACTCTTTCCTTTGAAGAAAAATACTTTAAACATGCATTCATACTGCTTATAACTTTCTTACGATGATGAAGATATAACTCCCAAGTCATTATACTGGGTCAACATAACAGAACATCTCATTACACGACATTCCAAATAATCATAATTAAATTGGAGCACCAGTCGGCTGAACACAGTGTCAGTCGACTGTTCCGACAGTTCTTAATTTGTTTAATCATCGCTAGTTCTTTTTCATCCATTTATCTTCCCTCCATCATATGTGTCGTAGGGAAATTACAACTCAGTAATCACACCATTTTGTCTATTTGCATTCAGTTTATCACCACATCACAGATCAACGGTCTCGTACTAGTCGACTGGTGCATGTGACAGTCGACTGTACTGACACTTCCGTTCTCATTATTAACAGCATGTTCAAGCAATTTCTAATACATCCAATTTACTTTTTATAACATGGTAGCAATCATAATAATCATGGTATAATCCCTACATTAGAAGTCCTGAGAAACACCCACCTTATATGAAGAAATAACGAAATCCCGCAAAAGCTCCTTAATATAGTGAACGCCTCCTTGCTCCTTGTTCCACACCGAATCCTCAGAATGCTACCCGGCTTCCACAGGAATGCTCCCACACACACACTCACAGAATGCCTCTCTTACAATAATAACTTTAGTGTAAAAGAGATAGGTAATGAGAGGGGTATTTATACACAAATTAGAGTGAGATGGAGGGTTAGGATGTACTAGGGAGTTGGAGATCAAGGGATAGGATTCATTCGGGAGTTTGAGAAACTACCCACACCTCAAGAGTAACCACCCATGACCTAAGTCCATTACTCCACAATCCGGCCAAGCTTTGTGCCTTGTGCACGTGTACATGGAGTGCATGTGTACACACAAACCCCACTACATAAATTGTACATCAATACCCGAAAAATAAAAAGAAAAGATGCTACACATACAAGTTGTAAGAAATAATAAAAGGTTAGATTTATGGGCTTAAATCCATTTGGGCCAAAATATTTTAAAAAAGAAAATTAACATTGGGCTTTTAAGAAAATGTATTATAGAAACATTACACTTAATTCATCATGTTGAGAAATAATAGTCAACATGCTACACAAGTATATCATATGTAAAAATAAGTAATCTTTCACATATTTGAAAAATCAGGGTATTACATCACTCCCTCCTTAGAATAGTTCCGTCCCCGGAACTAAGTCAAGAGCGAGACAACAGAAAATACAACACAACCACACAACAAAAGATACAAAGATATAAAGATACAATCAAACAGAAACAATCAAGCAAAAAGCTCAGGATAGTCCTTCAACATCCTCTCCTCAGATTCCCAAGTAGCCTCTTCAACCAGGTGGTTTCTCCAGACTACATTGACCATTGGTATCGTCTTATTCCTCAAGACCTTCTCCCTACGGTCAACAATCTCGACAGGAGTCTCGATGTAATTCAGGTCTAACTGTAAACCTTCCGGTACTTCTGGCAAATGATGACTCGGATCTGGAATATAACCTCTTAGCATAGACACATGGAAGACATTGTGCACCTGAGACAACTCTCCCGGTAATTCAAGCCGGTAAGCAGTTTTCCCGATCCTTTTCAATATCTTATATGGGCCTATAAACCTCGGGGCTAACTTCCCGCCTTTGCCAAATCAAACCACACCTTTACTGGGCGATACCTTCAGAAAGACGAAGTCACCAACCTCAAACTCAAGGTCCCTTCTCTGGTTGTCTGCATAGCTTTTCTGCCTGCTCTGAGCTTCCACCAACCTCTTCCTGATCAGATCAATCTTCTCAGAAGTTTGTTGTACAAGCTCAGGACCAAACAACTGACGCTCCCCAACTTCATACCAACAAACAGGAGTCCTGCACTTCCTGCCATACAAAGCTTCATACGGCGCCATCCCAATGCTAGCCTGAAAACTGTTGTTGTAGGCAAACTCTACCAAAGGTAAATGCCTCTCCCAACTGCCTCTGAAGTCTAGTATACAACACCGAAGCATATCCTCAAGAATACGATTGACTCTCTCGGTCTGCCCATCGGTTTGCGGATGAAAAGCAGTGCTGAAATCTGTCTTGGTACCCAAAGCGGTCTGAAGACTCCTCCAGAAATGCGAAGTAAACCGCGCATCTCGATCAGACACAATAGTTGACGGAACGCCATGAAGTCTGACAATCTCACCAACATATAACTCAGCCAACTTGTCCATCGAAGCAGTGAGTTTCATCGCCAAAAAGTGAGCGGACTTGGTCAGTCGATCGACTATAACCCAAATCGCATCATTGCCTTTAGAACTCTTAGGCAAACCCGTAATGAAATCCATACTGATGTTATCCCACTTCCATTCCGGAATAGGTAACGGCTGTAATAGACCTCCGGGTCTCTGATTTTCGGCTTTGACTTGCTGACAAACCTCACACTTTGTAACAAATTCAGCCACATCCCGCTTCAAACCTGACCACCAGAAATGCTGTTTGATGTCCTTGTACATCTTAGTACTCCCAGGATGTACCGACAAAAGAGTAGCATGCGCCTCCTGAAGAATACTCTCTTTCAGGTCTGCCTGATCTGGAACACACAGCCTATCTCCGAACCACAGCACTCCATCCCTGGTTTGAAATCCGGGCAACCTGCCAGCACCAACCTGCTCCTTCATCTCCAAAATATCAGCATCAACTTCCTGACTTGCAATGATCTTTGCATTCAGAGTAGGCTGAAGCTTCAACTGAGATAAAGACGCTCCCAATCCTTGCAAGACAACCTCAATACCTGCTCGATCCAACTCCGCAATCAGATGCCTCTGAGTTGTAATCAAACTGGCCAAACTGCTCTTGCGACTAAGTGCATTCGCAACAACATTAGCCTTTCCAGGATGATACTTGATCTCAGGTCGCATATCCTCGAGCACTTCCAACCATCTCCGCTGCCTCAGATTGAGATCCCTCTGCTGATATATATACTTCAAGCTCTTGTGGTCCGTGTACATGTTCAACTTCTCACCGTACACATAGTGCCTCCATTGCTTCAAAGCAAAGATAATCGCAGCCAACTCCAGATCATGAGTCGGGTAATTCTTCTCATGCGGTTGTAGTTGCCTAGACCCATAAGCGATTACTCTTCCTTCTTGCATTAAGACACAACCAAGCCCCCGATGTGAAGCATCGCTATAAACATCATACTCAACACCTGCTCTAGGCAAGGCCAGGATAGGTGCAGTAGTCAGCTTATCTTTCAACTCCTGAAAGCTCGCCTCACATTGCTCGGTCCACTTGAAGCTCACATTCTTCTTGGTCAGTCCAGTAAGCGGTACAGCTATCTGAGCATAACCTTGAATGAATCTCCTGTAATATCCAGTCATCCCAAGAAAACTTCTGACTTCCTTCACTGTAGTAGGCCTAGCCCAATCTCTCACTGCCTCTATCTTCTGAGGGTCAGTTGTCACTCCCTCCTTAGAAAGGATGTGACCTAGGAATGCCACTTCAGATTTCTAGAAATCACACTTGGATAACTTGGCATACAACCTCTGCTCTTCCAGCTTCTGCAAAACTGCTACCAAATACTCAGTGTGCTCCTCCTCAGATTTGGAGTACACGAGGATATCGTCGATAAACACCACGATGAAAGAATCAATAAACGGCCTCAGAACTATGTTCATCAAGTCCATGAAGATTGCGGGTGCATTTGTCACTCCGAATGGCATAACTAAGAATTCGTAATGCCCATACCGAGTTCTAAATGCAGTTTTGTGCACATCTTCAGCTTTCACTCGCACTTGGTGATATCCTGATCGAAGATCTATTTTGGAGAAAACAGCTGCTCCTTGTAGACGATCGAACAAGTCATCAATTCGAGGAATCGGATACTTATTCTGAACAGTAACCTTATTCAGCTCTCGGTAATCGATACACATTCTCATCGATCCATCCTTTTTCTTTACCAAAAGCACTGGTGCTCCCCAAGGTGACGCACTAGGTTGAATAAAGCCTTTTCCCAACAGTTCCTCAATCTACCGTTTCACTTCATCCTGTTCCACTGGAGCCATTCTATACGGTGCCTTAGAAATGGGTGCACTTCCCGGTTGAACAGTGATGCTGAACTCTACATCACGATGCGGAGGTAACCCAGGAAAATCTTCCAAGAACACAGCCGGATAGTCCCGAACCACAGGAATCCCTTGCAATTCCACAGGAGTCTCTTCCTTGCGGATAGTTGCCACCAGCTTAGAACACTTCTGCTTCCCTTGGAAAGTGACTACAGGTCCACCTGGAGCCTTCACTGTTACGGTCTTGGTCTTACACTCGATGCTTGCACTGTACACTGACATCCAATCAATGCCAATGATAACATCGACTCCCAAGATAGTCAGCTCGATCAGATCAATGCTAAAGATTCGATCCCCAATCACAATCTCGCAATCAGCATAGTACCGATCAGTGGTTAAAGTTTCCCCTGATGGATTAGCTACTGCTAAGATCTTGCCTGGAAAAATCTTCGGTTCCACTCCCAACACTTTAGCAAATCTAGGAGACACAAAAGTATGAGAGGATCCAGTATCGAATAATACAACAGCTTTCTTTCCATTAAGATAGAGTTCTCCTGTTACATAATACACACCATTACATAACAGTTTCACCATATAAACGGGAAGAAGAAATGACAAAACCACACTAAACATCAGCCCTCGTACCAGAGGTGACCTGATCCGTTTCCTCAGCATCAGCTTCTGTCAAAGCAAATACTTGCCCTGACTGGTACGGCCTCTTCCCAGTCTGCTGTATTGGTACATTGTGATTGCCAGCCTGTGGTTTGAGACATCGAGATTGGTAATGTCCCACTTCGCCACAGTTAAAGCAAGTGACTGCAGAAGGTCTCCCCACCTCGTTTCCAGGTCTTCCAGCTATACTGACAGCGTTCGCCCCTGTCGGTTTGAACCTCTGTGCAGATGGTTGCCCCTTGAAACTCCTCGATTGTGCAGGCCTCTTCCCGGACTGCCAGTTGTTTCTCTGGTGCTGAGCAACATGGAACTGCTCCATATCTGCCTCCGTTGCTGCCGCCCTCTTGACCAACTTGTCAAATCGCCTGATACCAAGGGGTATCATACGAGACCTCAAGCTCGGCCTCAGACCATGCTCGAACTTGCGAGCCTTCTTCGCCTCATCCATCACCAGTTCTGGAGCATACCTGGAGAGCTGAGTAAACTTAGTCTCATACTCCCTCACTGACATGCTGCCTTGCTGAAGTGACAGAAATTCCATCGCCTTCTTCTCCTGGACATCGGAGGGGAAATAATGACTGCGGAATTCTTCCAGAAATTCCTCCCAGCCGAGCAATAAACCGCCCATGGTCCTCTTCATCGACTGCCACCAAACAGCCGCATCCTTCTCCAACTGCAAAGTCGCCAACTTGACCTTGCTGCCCTCCGGTGTCTCCAACACCTCAAAGATCGTTTCCACTTGCCGAATCCAGTTGTCAGCTGCATCTGGGTCTGACTTTCCCTCGAACACTGGTGGTTTCATTCTCTTGAACGATTCCACTAGCTTAATCGCCTCGGGTACTGGATTCACCGGTCCCCTTCCTTGATTTGCAGCCACTGCATTCAGTGTCTGGTAAACCCTAGCAAGCTCGGTCTCCAGATCCAAACCTTCCCCATTCCTAACTCCTCTTCTCGACATATTCTGATGCATCAAATTCGAAGTATAAGACACGAATTTAAACCAACTTGCATTTCATTGAATTCCAAAGTTTATACATTCGAATAAAAATATTTTTGACATCAGAATAGAAGATAGTAGAAACTAAGACAATCTAATCCCTATGGGTCCTCTTCGCTGCTCGAAGTTCATTCCGCAGTTCATCCACTTCATCTTTCAACACATCCGTCAGATTCTTTCTCTTCTCAAGTTCCCACACTCGGTGACTGAGAACAGAGAAAATCCGCCTTCCGCTGTGCCAGCTGAGCTTCCAAAGCTCCAACTCTATCCTTCAGGGTCTCCACTTGCCTCTGAAGAGAAGCCACAGTGCCACTCAGAGCTGGTCCCTCTTCTTCATCGGAAGAAGAATCGTCAGATGAATCCGGTGGTGGGGTAATCTCTCGAGATTCGGGCCACTCCTCATCATCAGAATCTGCTTGCCCAGGGTGATACTCGTCCTCAGAATCAGCCTGTCCAGGATGGTACTCTTCCTCAATAATATGCCAGTCGTCACCTTCAGCAGGGTCGAAGTGATCAGCCATCTTAGAAATAGAGAGGAAGAAGCATAAATCATAGAGCAACACAAATGTAAGTCACTTACATTTAAATCTCCAGACTCAAACACACACTCTAATGTTCACATCTAGGGTGTCGTTCCTTATAAATTTGTACAAGTGTGAAAGCGTAGAAAACTTGGCTCTGATACCACTCTGTAACGCCCCGAATCCCAAATCACTGAATTCGAGATGTTCTACAGGATCTTTTCACCTTCTTTGAGTACAATTTTACAAGGAAATTCAAACTTTTCTTTATACATCAGAGTTACATCAAAATTACATCTTTCTTTTTACACAGCGGAAGCAACATTTACATAAATGAACAACAACATAATAAGATCTTTATCCATTCCTCCTTACATGTAATTTACCTGCATACAAACTGTGGGTACGTCAGTTTATGCAACCGACGATAATTATACATGGCCATCCTCTCTATGCCAGAAACAGTATAACGAATCTCATTTCTTACAAATCACAAACTTGTTCAATATAAGCATGTAAATAAAAGGGAACTCTTAAAGATGTCGTGTCGTGATTGTGTACTTAATCCTTAATGCAATTTATTTAATTTACATGACACTAATGCGCACTTGTTCGAATTCTATGCATCCCATACTACATAGGTTCGAAGGCAAGCCTCTTAATCGTTCTTCATTTTTGTAGGGTTCAATCCCTCGCCATGACTTACTCTACTTCTATAATTTCAGTGAGTATCCTAGATGATTCTATGAGTACAAGCATGTATCCTGGCCCCTAGAGTAGAATTTCGCGCCATGTCTTGACTCATCAAGCATGCATTCTGCGACAATTCAGCCTCCTCCCTGAACACACTCCTCTTGTAGTCACCAAAACATCCCACAAGCATGACTAAAGTCCAATCATTACTGAGTTGTGCCCGCGCCATGTCTTGACTCATCAAGCATGCATTCTGCGGCTCACACACCCGCACCGTAACCCTAGTTCTCATACTCATGTTTTTCTCTCACCTTCATCACCTCTTCACTATGCACTAAAATATTAGAATCATGAATATAAATCAAGCTCTAGAGTTAGCCTCTCCACCAAACCGGACTTATCATTTCATTTCAATACATGACCAACCTTGGTCTTTCAATTCTCATTTTATTTCATTCATTTCACTGCCGGAGGAGACTTAGCTACTCTTAGTTTCAATTTACAATTCACAACTTCCAATTGAGCACTTCAGCTCATAATTCAATTAGAGTCTCACAGACTTTCTCATCATGATCTTAGCCTTTCATATTCATTTAATTCTCACTTCCCATTTATGATCCATAACCCACACAGTTATAAAAAGAGTTCATAGAATTCGATCATAAAGTTCACAATTTCTAACAGCAAATAAAATGAAATTCATACATATCAAGTTCACTCTGTATAGTCGACTTGGAAGCACACCAGTCGACTCATACAGTCAAATACAGGTTCATCATAATGCTCGGGATAGTCGACTGCTGTACACAACCAGTCGCCTGTCTCGCAACTTTTCATATTCATAGTGTCATCCACATGACAGTCGACTGTTCATCCATCAGTCGTCTGTTCTGGGATTCTCAACAACACAATTCCAAGTCCAGCTCAGTCGACTTGCTACGCGCATTCAGTCGACTGATTAGTTCCATAATTCAAATTAAGAGATTGTCTAATGGCTTTTATATATTCTTGCATCATGATATCAATTTACAATACCCATATATTCATATTTCATAAACACGGAGCCTCTGATTGTTCAGGAACATCACAAACATAGAATTTCAAGTTATTAATATACTCTTTCCTTTGAAGAAAAATACTTTAAACATGCATTCATACTGCTTATAACTTTCTTACGATGATGACGATATAACTCCCAAGTCATTATACTGGGTCAACATAACAGAACATCTCATTACATGACATTCCAAATAATCATAATTAAATTGGAGCACCAGTCGGCTGAACACAGTGTCAGTCGACTGTTCCGATAGTTCTTAATTTGTTTAATCATCGCTAGTTCTTTTTCATCCATTTATCTTCCCTCCATCATATGTGTCGTAGGGAAATTACAACTCAGTAATCACACCATTTTGTCTATTTGCATTCAGTTTATCACCACATCACAGATCAACGGTCTCGTACTAGTCGACTGGTGCATGTGACAGTCGACTGTACTGACACTTCCGTTCTCATTATTAACAGCATGTTCAAGCAATTTCTAATACATCCAATTTACTTTTTATAACATGGTAGCAATCATAATAATCATGGTATAATCCCTACATTAGAAGTCCTGAGAAACACCCACCTTATATGAAGAAATAACGAAATCCCGCAAAAGCTCCTTAATATAGTGAACGCCTCCTTGCTCCTTGTTCCACACCGAATCCTCAGAATGCTACCCGGCTTCCACAGGAATGCTCCCACACACACACTCACAGAATGCCTCTCTTACAATAATAACTTTAGTGTAAAAGAGATAGGTAATGAGAGGGGTATTTATACACAAATTAGAGTGAGATGGAGGGTTAGGATGTACTAGGGAGTTGGAGATCAAGGGATAGGATTCATTCGGGAGTTTGAGAAACTACCCACATCTCAAGAGTAACCACCCATGACCTAAGTCCATTACTCCACAATCCGGCCAAGCTTTGTGCCTTGTGCACGTGTACATGGAGTGCACGTGTACACACAAACCCCACTACATAAATTGTACATCAATACCCGAAAAATAAAAAGAAAAGATGCTACACATACAAGTTGTAAGAAATAATAAAAGGTTAGATTTATGGGCTTAAATCCATTTGGGCCAAAATATTTTAAAAAATAAAATTAACATTGGGCTTTTAAGAAAATGTTTTATAGAAACAATACACTTAATTCATCATGTTGAGAAATAATAGTCAACATGCTACACAAGTATATCATATGTAAAAATAAGTAATCTTTCACATATTTGAAAAATCAGGGTATTACAAAAGTAGCTTTTAATTGATAAATGCCAAACAACTTCTAGCTTAAAAGTAGCTTTAAAGTTAAAAAAAAAGCTGACTATCCAAACAGCTTCAGCTTTTAATTTCAAAGCTGTACTTTCTAGCTTTTCCTTCTGAAGTAGCTTTAAAGCTAAAAAAAGCTAGGCCAAACCCACCCTGGGAGTCTACTCCTTCTCCACTTCATCTATTTTGAAATAGATATAGGAAAGCAAAAGTAGGAATCACATTTAAAGTAACACGTGTGTGCTGCACACGTTTTCATAATGTGAAGAAATAAAAAATAAAAATCTCAAACCCTCATAAGCCATGATCTCATCATCTCCCACTTAAAAATCGCCCCCCCCCCCCTCTCCTCCCATGCTGCCCCCTCACATGCCACGCACCCTCCTCGCCTCCAAGCCACCTTACGTTGTCCCCTTCGATTTGCCTCCTGCGCTCCTTCCTTGCCTCGGACTCGCCTCCGACCCGCCTCTGGATCCCTTGCACCCTCGTACCTTCCTCACCTCTGATGTTGCCGCCGCCTCCCACGTGCCCTTCTCGCCTCTGACGCTGCCCCTCTAGTGCAACCCTCCCCAAACCTCGACCTCGTCTCTGATGCTTTTGCCGCCTCCCACGCACCGTGCCACCGCCTTCACCTTTTCCGAACCACCACATTCATCAATGTAGTATTTCCGATGAAATTGGGGAAGAGTATGGGTTGAAGACGGTGATGATTGCGGTGTCGAATTCATGACTGTGATTTGGTAAAGTTTCTTCTACTTTTCCCCTTTTACTATTGCCTTATGCATATTGGAATTAGAAACACTTGAAAACCTAGAAATTCGATACTTAATTTTCAGTGTTGTGCTTTGCTCATGAAGTGTTCAATGAAATGCATATATATCACACAAGGTGTTTGTGAAAATGTTTTTGAGAAATTTTGCTTAACTAAATGAATTGTATCTATGTGTGGTGTATGTATTAATTTTTGAAACCTTAATTTACTACCTAATTTCATTTTCAATTTCTAATTTGTGTTTTTGAAATCCCAAAATTTGGTTTTGGGAAAGAGTACGGGGATGATTGCGGTGTCGAGTTTAAAACTGGGCTTTGGTAAGGTTTCTTCCACTTTTCCCTTTTTGTTATTGCCTCATGCATATTTGAATAGGAAACACTTGAAAACCTAGATATTTTTGTAATTTCTAGAATTGTGCATTGCTCATCATGTGTTGGGAAGAAATGCCGATGTTGCACACAAGATGTTTATGAAAAATGCTTTTGAGAAATTTTTCTTAACCAAACCGATTGTATCCATATGTGGTGTATGTATTAATTTCTGAAACCTTAGTTTACTACCTAATTTCATTTTCAATTTCCAATTAGTTTTTTATTTCTAAAACCATGCTTTCGTCATCCACTATTTGATGAAATGTCTATGTAGCACGTAAGGTGTTTTGTGAAAATATTTTTGAGAAATTTTGCTTAACTAAATCAATTGTATCAATATGTGGTGTATGTATTTATTTCTGATACCCTAATTTACTACCCGATTTCATTTTCAATTTCTAATTTGTGTTTTTGAAATCCTGAATGATTGCGGTGTCAGATTCAAGACTAAGATTTTGTCAGGTTTCTTCTACCTTTTTTTTTGATATTGCCTCATACTTATTTGAATAGGATACACTTGAAAAGCTAGATTTCTAGTACTTAATTTCTAAAATTGTGCTTTGATCATCAAGTGTTGGGAAGAAGTGCATATATAGCATGCAAGGTGTTTGTGAAAAATGCTTTTGAGAAATTTTTCTTAACTAAATCAATTGTAACATATGCGAAGTATGTATTAATTTCTGAAACTTTAATTTTCTACCTAATTTCATTTTCAATTTCTAATTATTGGATTTAGGAAAATTATGGGTTGAAGACGGTGATGATTGCGGTGTCAGATTCAAGAATGAAATTTGGTAAAGAGGGACTGGCGGAGGGCAGGGTAAGGCAGACAGAGAGGTGGAGGTAAGGCTGTTAATGGGCCGGACTTATACAAACCCGAGCCCGAGCCCGAAAATTTATTTAGGATCTGAAGTCCGCCCAATTTTGGTTTGGGCTCCAAAATCCAGGCCCAAGCCCGGGCCCCAAAAAAACCAAAAAACTCGAGCCCGACTGGATTCTTTTTAAAAAAATACATGAATTTTCTTTTGTAGAAAGTAATTACCATTCATCACTTTACGTACACTAAAATACATACAACTAAAGCTCTGCTCATGTAAAATTCAATTTATTACAAGAAAGACAATTACAAAGATGTATATTAAGATTTACAACAATTGGCTAGTTGATACGGACTTACGGAGTTGTGGATCAAGTCGATGCCTTTGCTGAGCAAAATTGGGGCTATCGATGTAAATATTACTTCTAGTAGTAATAATCGGTCGTTGACGTTGGTGTGGAAGTGCAAGATGGGTTTTCCATCTGGAAGGAACTAGAACTTCTTGGCTTTAACTTTCAGGAGATTGGGATGTGGCCATGGAGGCAGCAACAACAGCAGTAATCCTGATTACACAGGAAAGGAAAGAGAACAACTCTTTCATATTTGCATTTTTATGTCATTAAATTGTTGTATTATTTTCCATTGAACTTCTATCTTGTGTTACTGTTATTTATATGCTTTCTTGTTGAATTGAAATTCAAGTTGTTGTACCACCCAAGCGGCAACAACTTGTTATATGTGCCTACTTCAATATATCTATCATGCATGCATATTTGCTTGATGTTCATTGATGAATTTGCTCTTCGAATTAATGCTTTGCGTCTTTTCTTAAATGGATTTTATCCATCATGTGATGAATATTTTCTTCTTGACACTACAACCGGCGATGGATTCACCGGCGCTTATTTATAGATTCACCGACGCTTATAAGCGCCGGTGAATACCCTACCGGCGTGTCAAACAGCGCCGCTCCAACCGCCGGCGTTGCGCGTGCCGGGGATTCACGGCTAGGTTTCCCCGGCGCTTGGGAAACCACCGGTGAATGCTTTATAATGGGCGGCGCTTGTAAAAGCGCCGGTGGATAGTTTTTTTTTTTTTTTTAATTTATTATTTTTTTGGGGGGGGAAATCTACCCCGGCGTTTTGAAAAACGCCGGGGTAGGTAGAAATATTTTTTAAAAAAATTATTTTTTTTATTTTTTATTTTTAATGAATGAATATATAAAAAAATCATTTTCACATACATTATATAAAAAATAGTTATGCTTCATCGCATACATGATTTGTATTCAAAAAGTTAACGTATACAAAATGATTTATACAAAAAGTTAACATATCAAAAAGTCGGGTATTAGATCAAGCTTAAGTCAGAGTATTAGATCAAGCTTCAATCAACATCATTTGTATTCAAAAAGTTAAGGCCTAAAAAAGGCCATACTTGCACATATACAAAATGCAAAATTTCAGAAGTACCAGGTTACAAACACCATGATCATGGTTCAGTCTGAAGACTACCAGGTTACAAACACCATACTATCTACAAACAGAAAAAAAACTCCTATACTGTAATTATTCATATCACATCCACAACATGGCTTCCAAGAAACAAAATATTACATCTGGCATATGCTCACACAACAATGTGATAAAATTTCTGGCAACTGACATTTTACCATAGGAGTTCTTGGTGCTTCTGAATATGAACCGTCACGGTTTCCTGAAGCCTCACTCTCTCTATTTTGTAACTATCATAGAAAAAAATGGAAGTTATGCAAGAGAAACGCAATCGGCTAGGTGTTTATGCAACTGACTTCTGGATCACTTGACAAAAAGACTGTATATCAGTTTAACTAATCATACACCTTCAAGAAGAGAGATCAATCAAGCATGTAGTTAAACATCTTACATATATTTTTCAAAAGTGAATCAAGAAGGAACAAGATTAAGAAAGGAAATCTAAGGACAGATCAAATCAAAGCAAACTCAATTACATATTGGAGAATTTGGAAAGGTAATATCAAGGAAATTCAGTAAAAGAATGTTCAGTTAATGCCTTGTTTTCACTTCAACTCAATAAAGACACCTGAACAGTTATCAAAACATAGCATACTTCTTGAAATAAGAAGAACAACTTTACTATTCAATATTCAGTAATATATTAGTCTTATAAACCATAAGTACACAGTTTGCATAGTATGAACCAACAAGAGAATACATTCTAAACACAATTAAAATTCTTAAACTAAATCAATATAGTAACCGCTAAGATTCTAAGCTGCTAAGTCAGAACTGAGCTAATTTATCCTAACGCCAACAAATGGTCTCTACAACCCTGGGACTACACCAAAACTCTCAAATAGTGCTGAGAGATTGATATCAGTTTATATTCAAACAGCAAGATAGTAACCCAAGTGCCCGTGGTAGCATATCCATACTTATGCTTCTAAGCAAAGAACCACTCAGAAGTCAAGGTAAGTATTCCCTCGCCCTTGTGCAAGAAGTTTTATAAGACAAGAAGCAAGGAAAGATTACCTCAAGGGGAACACCAGTTTGTAGAGTACTGCTAAGACCACCAATAGCTCCTCTAGGATACCGTAGGCAAACAGGTTTGTAATCGATGCATGCTGCAGTTGCCACCATGTCAACAAGATCAGTTTCATCAGAAGGTGCCATAACTATCATGTTTGGTAAACAGGCCATGAATGTAATGTCAAATGCTCCACACATAGTAGTACCATCAGATCCTACAAAACCTGCACTCGTAATTGCAAAGCGTACAGGCACTTTCTGCAAATCTACGTCTTGCACAATCTACCAAGTAGCATAGACAATGTCAAAAGCTTCAGTGGAAGTAGTTGTTTAAGACATGCTAACATATTAATGTTAGTTTTATTCTTTATAATGAAGAAAAAGTAATATCATATATGAACTAATAAAATTCCTCTTGGCAAGCATGAACACATGTATTAATCCAATACAAATAAGGCACAAGGAGACGGCATAATATTTTAATCCTAATGACATCTAACACTAAAATTTTGAGTATATAATCTAAAAAATGAAATCGTTGAGGGATTTCATAAAAAAATGAAAGCGTACAGGCAGAGGGGAGTTTCTTGATAATAAAAAAAACAATCGTTGAGGGATTTCATAATTAAAATGGAAACGATGGGGGCGTCTATGACTCTTGCCCTTTTATTTGTTGATTAGTATGTTTTGCGTATGATATTTTTGTGTTATTTATAATAGTTTTTTGAAATTGTAAATTGTGATGAGTTGGTGAATTCACTGAATTGTATGAAATTGTGTGGGTATGTTGAAATTAACAATTCAAGTTCTTCTATGAAGCTGTCTTCCTTGAGACTATGAGTTCTGATTTAGTTAAGAGTACTGGTTTTATTTTGATCTGGTTGTGGTACTATCACAGAACTAGGCTTAAAGGTTTAGTACAAAAACCAGCCACTTTCACATACAAAATGCAGTAATACAAGGTGTTTCATGTAAAATACAATGTAGTACAAGAATATTATTCTTCCTATCATGATCATAGAAATCATTTCATGTACAAATTATTTTTGGGGTGCATCGATGAGGTTTTCAATTCATGAGACTCTATACCACTTAAAACAGACTTTAGAAATATGAATAAAGAGGACAGATGTATAAAGTTTCCCAAGTTACCTTAATTTCAAATGCGTGATAATTAGGGTGCTTGGTGTGAGGCTCATGCCGCCCATGCGCGCACTTTGTTTACACCATATCTATTTAATACCACTACAATGAAAAATGAAACTTAGGTATGAGCATCAAATCAGTTGCATTCGAACTATTTCTGGCCAAACCCAAATCTGGAAAGCAGAAAAAAATGGAAAGATTAAAAACCCACCTGAAACTAATTGGATATAAAAAATTTATACACCACAAAAGAAGAACACTTCAAAGAAAAATACTAACTAAAGCATTCATGTATTTATCATGATGCGCATGTGGCATGTGCACATACATGTTTTCGTGTATTTTCTTCACAAGTTCAAGATAGTATAGCACCCTCTTCTTAGGATTCTCCGCCAACACTAACCCTTTGATGACTAAATAGACTATGTTTAACATCTATATAAAAGAATTAATTTGTGAATAATTAGTGCTTAATTGCATTTTAGCACGTCCAATATCATAGCACATTTGTGAGACATCAAAGTTTGCTATCTCTTTCAACTTTATTAGTGCGGCTTAGATGGATATAGATACCTATACAAACGTACTGCCTTGAAAAATATTCTCTATAGCTAGATAAATGAAGACTCATTGTGTTCTTATAGGAATATTATAGCGTTAACAAAATATTGCGAGCATCTTTCTACATATCAATTGCATCAATCTTAAAGGCGGCTTCCTGGTGACTTCACCATTAGCAAATGTGCAATGCATCATAACAAAATTTTAAAAGAATTAAAACTAAAGTAATAGAAGTAGGACGAACCTAAATATCCTTCAGTTCCTTCAAAATCCTCTTCAACGCCATCGCCAATCAACCAAATTCTATCCTGCAACCAAAAAAACCAAACCTAAACAACCAAACATATCCAAAAAACCCTAATCTAACCCCAAAATAACCCCCAAATAGATCAAAAACCGAAACCTTAGATCAAACCCTAGATCAAATCCTAACTTTTGGGGAGAAATCGTACAGAATCGAGGTTCTAGGGTTTGAGAGCTAGAGAAAGGGGGGGAAAGATGGCGTGCAAGGGCGATGACGACGCCGGAGAGAATACGCGGGAGCACATCGGAGGAGACGAGCGCGAGGATCGCGGGATTTGGGTTGCGGCGATGGACTAGGGTTTTCAGGAGAGAGAAGCTAGAGGGATTTAATTGGGTTTTGGGTTGCATAATTAACAAGAGAGAGAGAAGCGAAGGATTAATAATAAGATTAGGTATAGAGTATACCCGGCGTTTCTTACCAAACGCCGGGGAATATATGACTACACTGGCGTTCTGTAGGAAGCGCCGGGGAAATAAAGGTATTTTTATTTTTCAATTAATAATTTCTTTTCGTCCCCGGCGTTTCTCAAAAGCGCCGGGGTAAAAATGCCGCTGTAGGGCAATTTTGTTGTAGTGTGATGTTATGACTGCTGTGTTTGATTCTAGGAAATCTTAGTATTCAGAGTTAACGTTATACAACTATACAAGAGATGATTGACTTAAATGATGTGTAAGATGACAAATGAAGTTTCATCAGTTGCATCTGGAGGTGCTTACTAATTTTAATTTCAAATCACCTATGTTAATTAGATTTTGTGCTGGATATGGCCTTCAATTACCATGTACCTTCAAACAAAATGAAAAGATTGAAGTATTTCAAAGTTATGTCAAATTTCTCTGTGTTTAGTAATCTTAAATCAAATTTCAACAAAAAAATAAATATTTTAGTTGCGAATTTAATCAGCTCATTAACAAAGTTTCACCTATTATGAAAGAAATGCAAGAAAATGCCACATTGTCAAGGTTCACATTAGAAATTGAACTTTTACATTTAAACTTTGTTTTAAACTACTCTACCGTCCAAACAAGTCTGCTTTTAATTAAACATATACGACAATTAATCGTACCTCATAAACCCTGGAACCATAAACTAAACAATTAGTTTCCGGTTTAACATATTATAGGTTAACCCATGAATCTTGACAAAAAAGTCCATTAAACGTGTCTAATACGCTATTAACTTCGCAATTACAACCTTTTAGTTAACGACAACTTGAAGAAGCCGACTGTAAATTCAAACAACCAAAACCAACAAATCAAATTCATACCACCAAACCCTAAATTGAACCCAAACAAATAAAGAATTACTTCAAAAAAACCACAAAAATTAACCTTTTGGATTCGAGCGATGCAATGGTGGTCAAGTTCGTGGCTGAGCTGGCGGAGGGTGGAGCGGAGCTTGTAACAGTCGTCGGGGAGGGTTTGGGCGATGCTGAAGGTGATGGTCTTCGAGATGCGGTTGATCTTCTCCTGGAGCTCATAGTTGGTTAGGTCGGAAGCGTCGACAACGATTTCTTCGATGATTAGAGGGTCGTCGGCGATGGGAACAGGGATGAGCTCCTTCCAGAATAGCGGTTGGAGGTGAGATTTGAGATTAGAGACAGAGAGACAGAGAGATCTTGTTGTTCGTTAACCTAAATCTACATATGAATAGGGAAAAGAGAAAGATACAATCAAAGATTGGATTTGGGGTTAGGAAGAGAAGTCGGTAACAGTTTTTGGGGGTTGGGAAGAGAAAGCCAGAAAGGAGTAGCAGTAATGAGGAGGCGCGCAGGTTTTGAGGAGCCTCGTAGAAACTAATCAACCATAAGTTTGTAATCAATAATAATGTATTGTGGATGCACCCACTTCCAGGCGATTTGAAATCGGCTCCCTCCTCCATCCTTCCCGCCCATCCTTCCAGCCCAGATCCGGCCATTCCTCGCGGCTTTCCCCCATACTCCTTTCATTAATCTTGTTCACCTCGTCCAAAGCGTCCGACCCAGATCCCCATTTTTTGCTCTCCTCCCATTCCTACGCGATCCCTTTTTTCCCGTCGGAGGTTCTTGCCGGAGCGTACTAGCGGCTCCTTGGCGTTCCCTGCTCCCCTTCTCTCCTCAGCTGCTCGAGTTTCCCCCATAGTTTGAGTTTCGTGCTTCTCTTCCCTCCGGCGTCGCACTGACTCAGCCTACTAGGTGACGCACTGTCCCCCCCCCCCCCCCCCGCTCGCCGGTGATCCACTGCACGGTGAGTTTTCTTCCGGAGTCGCTCCCATTCCCGCGGCTATTCAGTCGGTCCAGTTGACCGCTCACTGTGAGTTCGCTTGAACTATTAGTTAGCTTCCTTTTCTGTTAGACTTATTATTGGGTGTGTCATTTGGGATTTGCATTGTGCTTCGCTGTCTCTATTGAGAGCGATTTCGGTTCCCAGAGCTGTGGATCGTCCAGCTTGACCGATTGTTTTTTTCTTGCATTGTGCTCCCCTTGGGGATAGTTTTGATCTGTGGTTTTATCAGCTCCGAGCTGATTCCTTACCAAGAACTTGATCAGGATCAAGTTCGGTTGTTCAGGCTACCCTCTCTGCATCTATTTCTTCCCATTTCTTTCTCTCTCTATTTGGAGGGTGCTATTGCCACTCTTTAGTCTGTGTTGGGCACTTCTTTGGTAGTGCTATTTTGGTGGGTGTGGATCTATTCTGTGTATGGTTCCATTGTCCTGTACAGTTCCTCTGTTAGTGATTTGCTTTGAGCCTTTCTAGGGCTGGTCTCTTCCATGGCTCTCTAAGAATCCGAAGCTAGTTCCTCCAGTTTAGATACGGTTCTGGATTTGAAGGGGGAATTGTATCCTCCTCATTTGGCTGACACCGGTTATCATTGGTGCTCTCCCATCTTCTCTAATTCCCCTTCTCCTCGTTTGTCTGACCCTCATCTGGTCTGCTTCAGGTGCCTCCTTCCTGGGCATTTTAAACGTGAGTGTGTGAATAAACTGAAGTGCTTTTTCTGTGATAAGTTTGGTCACTCTCGCAGTCGATGTTTCTCCCTTCAGAAACTCCTGGGTTTTCCTAGAGGCCATCCCCTTCCGGCCAAACTCCTCTTCTTTCTTAACTATCCATTCTTAAAGTGCAAGCTTCACGCTTGCTTGGCTAGTAATCTCAGGATTGTGTCTGGAAAGGATTTCGACTCCTCTGTTGTTGGTTCTCTGCTAGCTAAGAACTTCACCACTTCTTTCTCTCCTGATGTTGTTTCTCTTGCTTTTCTTCGATCTCCTAATATTGCTAACCTTTTTAAGGATCGTAAGGTTTATCCGAAACTCGTTTCCTACCCTCGCTTGGGTTCTTTCAAGGCTCATTCTCGATCCATCTCTGTGGCACCTTCGTTGAGTTGGAACTTAATTAAAAATTCTGGATTGTTTACATCATACTTCTCTTCTCATTCGTGGTCTCATTGTGCGAGGGGGTTTGCTCTGCGCTGCCGCACTTCTGACCCCCAAGTGCACCCAGATAAGGCTATTGTTTCTGTTGAGGCCCCCTCTTTAGTGTTTAATCCTCCTTGTGCTTTGGGGATTTCTTCTCCCTAATATTCTAAGTTCTCGTTTCATTTTCCAGGATGCTTATTCTCTTTGTATCAACATTTAGGGGTTCAATCGTGGCTTAATCAGCTCCTGATGGAAGTTAAACCATTCCTGTACTCTTTTCCCCTAACTCTTCTCCGTTCATGGATGACTCTTCTTTCCCCCGTCGTTCCTTTATTACTAGCACCGTTCCTATAGCCACGTCGGTGGCTCCCAGTTTTGTCTTTACCCCTTCTCTCCTCTTCGAAGCTAGATCTTCTGACCTTGTGACTATATCGCCCCCCTCGGTGGAGGTGACAACTCCCCCCGTGAGGCGGAGATACAATAAGAAAGTCTTTAACAATTCGCAGATTCGAGTGAGCGCCGGTATTCGTGCGAGGAATGCAGCTTCTGTGTCAGCTCATCAGCTGGTGCACAGTTGAGTTTTGGCTTCGCTTTACCATCCGTGGTATAGGCAGTCTGTTTTGCCTCCGTTGTGCTGCTAGAGTTCTCCGGGACTACTAGTGGAGTTGGTTGTCTTCGCGTGGGGAGGTTCACCCTCCTAGTTTTTGGCTGTCGCATCGTCCGGATCTTCTTTCGGGCACGGCATGTTGGTTTGGCTCCATCAGAGGCTTGGTTTTCCTGGATAATTGCTTTGCCCCCTTCCTTTTTTGATGTGGCGCTCCGTTGTTTTTGTCGCACCCTCCTTTTGGCACGCGTGATTCAGCCGCTATTGTATTCTTTTATGCTTTCATTACCTGTTTTACTCCTTGTAAAACCATTGATTATTGTCTGTAATTTAACTGTTTTTATTGATTTATATACTTTTTGATGGCTGGAGCCGTTTGGCTCTATCCGATATATCAAAAAAAATAATAATGTATTGTTAGACCGGGTCGGGTTCGGGTGGGACCTATAAAAACCTGAATCCGGCCCGTAATTTAATTCGGGCTCAACTATTGAGTCCGGGTCCGAAATATTTTAAAAAACCTAGACTCGTATCCTACTAAAAACAGGTCGGACTTGATCGGGCTTGGGTCGGGTTTCAGGTCAATTGCCAGCCTTGGGAGACAGGGTGTTGGAGAGGGGGACATCGCGATGATCGAGGATGGCGGAGATGAGGGGGAGGAGGGGGGGAGTGGAGGGCTGCGTCGGAGAGTGTGTGGAGTTGGGAGGGGAAGGGTAGGGCGGGAAGGGTCGAGATTAAGTGGGCCAGTTTCTAAGTGTTGCCGGTCAGGATGTACACAAAGACATACTACGCGCGTATTTTTTAGGGTGAATTTCACTAAACTATACAATTGAAGAGGTAATTTCTCTCAAATCTCTCAAATTATTTTAGAGTTCCATATGCGTCCCTTAAAATTATTTTAGTTTATATAATTTGCATAGGGTAACACTAATATAAAGTTATAACTAGCGATTATGGGGGGCCTAATGTGAAATTTCAATAGTTATTGGGGACTGATATGAAACCCCCATAAAAAGAAATGAAGCGAACTCTATATAGTTAAACACCACCATTTCTTGAAGTACCAAAAAGTTAGGGGTGGCAACCCGGCCGTACGGGCCGGTCTAGGTCGAGGCACGGCGGGCCCGCCACTGTAGCGGTCCGGGTCTGGGTCTGGGTTGGCCTTGCTCGAGAACCAGTCTGGGCCCGACCTGTAACACCCCATAAAATAAAAGATATTATTTTAAATTATTAATTATTATGGTAACGCCTCGAATTCCAAAACACAGGTAATTGTAGCAAATTCGGAATCTTTAATTCGATTTCGTACAAAATTACAGGGAAATTTAAACTATTTCATTACAATGTTATTATTTACAATACGCGGCAGAAATTTACATATAAAATATAACTTATATCATCAAACATCATCAATCTTGCAACATTCATCGACACCAAACTCATGCCCACGCCGCTTGCTAATCCAAGTTCTGCAACTTGAGAACTGTGGGCACGTCAGTTGAATGCAACTGACGCAACGCTATAATACTGCGATTCCTCAATTTAACAATCACAAACTAGAATGCAAAACCAAATGAAATGTGACTATCTTATATCAGTGTATGTTATGAACCTAGTGACTAATGCATACACTTATGCTTACAATGCAACTCTAATACGTACTTGTTCGGATTTTATGCATCCCATACTACATAGGTCCGAGGGAAGCCCTTAATGTTCTTCTCATTATAGGGTTCGATCCCTCGCTATGCAATACCTAACCTAGTGAATGTACTCCAACGCGTAATCACGTGCAAGTTGTAACCCCAGGATATTGGACCTTACTGGCATACCCCTAGCCCACACCATGGATTTATCGGGCGTATCTTCGGTCACGACCATTCCTAGAAATTGCAAGCTCTTTACCGGTCTTTTCGTGGACTGACAAACACACCCTTAGCCTATATATAAGGATTTACCGGGCGTATTCCTCGGTCCCAAACCCTTAGGAGCTGCAAATTCTTTACCGGATATGTTCGTCATTGTTTCTATCATATATTCTTCTAATGCCTGACCTTATATTTTGCCATCTGCCGGACTTAAATCGACACACGAGAATATTAGCCCATACTTGTCACTTCTTAAACTTTCATAATCATAAATTTGACGGTACCCTAGGTCTCGCTCAGCCTCTAGAATCCACTTATCCAAATTTTCATCAACTTCTAGGTTATTTTTAACCTCTTTCATAAAAAAAAATTCTCATTCATTCATTTATAAGTCATTTTATTCTCTTATTCATGTTTTCAATTAATCAGTCTCAAAACAACTAGATAACTTTTTTTTCTTATTATAATAGAATTTGCAAAAAAAATTTAACTTGATAAAACTTTATCTACTACCTCAAGTCAAAATTTCCAAATCCATTCTTTAATTAAGTCTTAGTTCATCATCCGCAATAATTTACATGAACTCCAAATTTAACTCGTTTTAAAACGATACAAAATTTTAAATCAATTCAAATCGACCAAATAAACATACTTTTTAAGCGAATCTAATTTGCAATGTAATTCAATCCCAAATAAATTTTAAATTTAGAAATATAATATCAAAAATAATCTCATAATTATCATATAAGTTCTAAGTTTCAAATTATTCCCCAAAGTAAAACTAGCAAAAACAAAATCGATTAATATAAACAATTTGTGCCCCTAATGAATCAAACCAAAGCGCCACCCCCTTTAAACTGCACCAGCTAACCAGATTTCCAACCCACTTTCTGTGTAGAAACTTCTCACAAAATTCTATACGTTTACTGCCCACTATTTAAATAACTTATAAAAAAATTCAGAAAAAAGGAGCCCTCTAGGATTCGAACCAACGACCTGACCTACTATACACAGCGACCAAACCCGAACGCACTAACTAGGTAACCAACCCCAGAATCTTTCTATATTAGAAATGCAAAGTTTTTAACTATGAACTCTCTATTTCCCAACCCGAATTAATTTTTTCCCCGAAATTCGATCTTATAATCAAATTACAATCACAACATGGTATAGAACTACTCTTAATAATTTTTTAGAGACGAAACCCTAATTAAGATAATATATTTTGGCATGAATATAGACATTTTACACTTTACAATTTCGCAATAATGAATTTAGCACACAATTCACATATATGATAAACAAGACTTTAGAATCCATGATGATTAATTAAGTTATAATGAACAAAATCAATTTATTGGCTATCCATTTATAGTGATTCACACATACACAATTTTTCTCATGCAAGAAATTTATTTATAATTCTACATGTCCTTTAACCATAAACACTACTACCTCAAAAAAAAAAAAAAAACCATAAGCACTACTATAGCAATTTGGACACAAAATTCTAAGAATTCATACACACATACATTCCATATCAACATACATAAATTTGTAACTAAGCATGAACAAAATCTACTAAAAATTAGAAATTTTGAAAACACCCACTACTGAAGTGTAACGCCTTACAATTGAAGCTTATAGCAAGAACTTCCAAGCCTTCTCCCCTACCAAAAGAACTCAAAATTTTGTAATCTTATGCTAAAAGGAAATGGCCGGTGGGTTTTAAAAGAGAGGAGCGTGGAGGGGTTTTATTTTTAAAAAGAAACCAGATGATTAAAGAGATAACCACCCATTACTCCATCATTTTTGACTAAGTCTACATCCTCCCTTGCTAATTTGACCGGTCAACTATTGTGTGGGATGTGCACAGGTTGCATTCTCCACACATGCACACAAATTATATAACTATTGTAAAGTGATATTCAGCTAAAATGATTTTAAATAAACATACTATGGATTATTTTAATCTAGTATTCCATATGTTTAAATTAAGCATAATTAAAAATTATTATGCACATTTCATTAATTTTATATACACAGCAATATAATCAACAAGGGCATTAAAAACACGTGTAAAGCACGTATGCACAAAAATATTTGAAATTAATAATTTTTTGTTGTTACAATTACCAATTTAATTTATTGGTTATTTTTATTATTTTTCCATTGACTACTATGTTTGTATGTGCATTATACTATATTGTAGTACTTGTACCATAAATTTATTGTTATTTTATTACTTATTTATTATAATCTTATTATTTATTTTTACTTTTATATATATATATATATATATATATATATATATATATATATATTGTTTATTATTTATTTTATATATTTATTTATTGGCTAATATTGAATTTTAATTTTTATTTAAATATTTTGTTTGGGCTCTCAAGGCCAAACCCGACCAAGCCCAAACCCAAAAGTAGGGCAAGGCTTGGCCGGCCAATTGATTAAGGAGGTGAGTGAAAGCTTGAATGAAATGATTTGTTTGGAAGATTATAATAAAAATTATTCATTTTGGGGACTTAAATGAAAATAAACCAAACCCTAACCCTAGAAGGAGGCCAACCAATATATATGGGGGAGGGGAGACTCTTTTTTATTTTATTTTTGGAGGCCACCTTTCTTGGAGCAATTGTAGAGGAGAACAACTTTCTGGAATTTTTCAAAGATTTCAGCTTTAAGGTGGACGTTCTTCTACTCTCTTGTATTATTTTAATTTGTTGTTTTGATGAACTAAATAGAAAGCATGCTAGGGCTATCATATGGACATATAAAATTTTAATTAGCATATTATTCATGGTTGAATATGTGATGATTGATGTATGCATGATGAATGATTGTGGTATTAATATTTTTCATGGAACTATAACTCTATTGATGTTGTAATTACCATGCAAGAAATTGTTTATTGATGTTAGACACATAAAAGGACTCGTTTTGATTTATGAACTTGTTATATGATCATGGATTGTGTGGGTGTTAATGCATATTATCATGAACATCTAAAGAATATTTAATGCACAAAAACAATAAACTTTTTTACATGATCAAACCTCATATTTCTAAATCTAATGCTTGCTGTTTTGTTAAGATATACATTTGATTTAATTAGGGATTAATTAAATTAAGAATTAGGGTTTAAACTCTGATTTTTGGGTTTCTGTGAAGGAAACCGCGTATGAGTGTTGGATTCGGATCCAGATCTAGACTCAATAAGAAAGAATCATGTTTTGTTTGCTTTGTGTTTACTGTTTTGGGGCGGTTCTAAGAGCATCTCCAATGGCTCTTTAAATTCAATGGCTCTTTAAGTTCACTAGGCATCGGCAATTTTGGCTAGCGATCTTGAATTTGGCTCTCCAACGGCTAGCCAAATTGGCTTGCTATTTTGCCGATCGTGAACAGTGCTAGGCAAAATGGAGAGGGAGAAGGGGCTCGGCAAAATTAAAAAAATTGGGAAAAAATTAGCCAACGGCTAGAATCTCAACGGATGTATTTTATCCTCTAAACAACATCACAAATTCCAGACTACCACCATTACTTCAACTTTCTTCTATAGATTTGTTCTAAAAAAAAATTGCTTCAATACCGGGAAAAATTGATCTCTTCACTGCGCTTTCCGGCCTTCAAAAGCGCGCTACTGCACTCGAAACCGTTGCGTTCCTCCCAATTTCTTGCTTCCCGTCCTGTTCATCTTCTTCAAAAGCTTGGAGATGTTTTGAGAATGTTTTGCTTTATAAAATTGGGTTGGTTTGGGTTAGCGCCCTTAACGGGATGGTTGGTTGGGGTATCATTAAATTAAATGGGTATTGGGTTGGGTTGAGTTTAATTAACTTAAATAGTAGTGGGCTGGTTTGGGTTTTGATAGTTAGTGGGGTTTGTTTAGTTAATTTGAGTTATATTAACATGTGCTAGGTTTGAATTAAATTGTAATTTGATTTGATTTTATTATACTATACATTTGTTCTAATTTAGTTCTTTTGTTTTGTAGTATTAATATATAATATGAGCTAAGAAATTTGATTTAAAAAATTATATAATATATTTTATTTGGAAAATAATAAAATATTGGATAGCTAGTCAATTTGACTAGCATTTTTGGAGATGAAAAAAAATAGCTAGCCAAATTTACTAGGCAAAATGACAATTTAGATAATTTGGCTAGTCATTTTGGCTAGTGCTCTTGGAGATGCTCTAACTCGGGTTATATTCCTTTTCTGACACCTAGTTGGACAGTTAAGGGATTTAGAGTTTCTGGATGTTTCGTGTGGTTGGGTGCATGGTGGGTCGCGTTCGATCCAGAGAGGGTATTAGTTTGTTTTAAATTATTGTATTTTTTAATGATTTTGATATTAAATCAATTGGTCTTGGTTGCTGTTCTTTCCTTCTTTCTTTTTTTCCTGGCCTGACTGTTTATTTCCTGAGTGGCTGAGGCTGGGACCTGATTTATTCTATAGTTTAGTATTAACTAATTTAGAGTTTATGTAGTATCAGAGTTTTTTACATTGAGTAGTTTTGGATTTTGAAAGTTAAATGTTTCAGATTTTAAGGGATATAGTTTCAATTTTAGAAATGTATGATTTTACGTTTTAATGAATGTCATTTCAGATTTTGTGAACATATAATTTCTTGTTTTGACTATTATAAATTTCAGATTTTGAGAATTTATGCTTCAGATTTTAAAAGTTTACATTTCAAATTTTGTTAGTTTAAGTTTTTTCAGTTTTGGTATGATATAATTTCAGATTCAGAGGAATATAATTTCAGGATTGATACGATATTATTTCAAATTTTTGAAGCATATAATTTTAGTTTTGGAAGGGTGTAATTTCTGATTTTAAGCGAATAAAATTTCAGATATGGGGACATATAGTTTCAGTTTTTAAGGAGTATAAATTTCAGATTTTGAATTGGTCTGTTTCAGTTTTAAATTGATTGAACCTCAGATTTAAACATATGGAGTTTCATATATAGTTGGGCGGATGTATTCCAAGACTATCGTTACAGTCAGGTAGATGTATTCCGGGACTGTGATTGTTCAGAGATGTGTTTATAGATAAAATTCAGATTTTTTGAACCAAATTAAATTCAGATTGGAATAAGTAAAAGATGGAATGAGTTAAACCGTTTTGTGAATGTTCTAAGAGTTAGGGTTAATTTAGAAAACCCTAGAGTAGAACGTTGTGATGTTCTAGTTGTGTGGACTCTCTAGAGGCTGAGCAGGACGCATGATACCGGTAGGTTATGATTATTTAAAGGTGGGGTTTAACCAAGTTGGGCTAGTGGCATTAGTGATGTTGATTTAAGTTCGGTAGGGTGAGCTAGCTCTAGGGAGTAGTTGTTCATGTTTGAATCTAAGGACATGCACTAGATGGGAGTTGTGACGGAACTTAAGCAAACGTGAGTAGGGGGTTCTATACAGTCGGGTGGATGGATTCCGGAACTGTGATTGTCATGCGGAGGAGCTAAGTCTCAATTATTTTTGGGGCTATGAATGATCGGGCGGATGTACTCCAAGTGTCACGCCCCGCTTTCCAAAAGAATACGGAATACGGATACGCAACAAAAGCTCAGCGAATGATTTTCATCATCCTTATGCTGTTCAAGAAATCCTTACAACATTCTCAAGAATCATCAGAGTCAGAAGCAAAAGAATCAACCACATGCACATAATGAGCCAAATTACCAACAAGAATACTTGAAACCAAATACATAAATCTCAAATAGTCACGATCTGAATAAAACACATGTCTTGGGTCACATCGCCTAAATACAAGAATAAATCCAAGTCTCAAAATACATTATTGTTCAAGCAAGCTATAAGAAATAATATTAATAAAAAGCAGCACTAATACTTCATGTCTCCGATACCATCTGGAACCTGTTCTCTAAAATCTGCAATTCAATGAATGCTGGAAAGAGAAAAGGAGAAAACACAAGTACCCGTCAATTACAAGTTACGGGCCACTTATAATGTAGGATACAAGTACATGGGAAAACTAACTAACAACATGGTATAAGTGATGTCAACATAACAACTAGCATGGTAAAAGTGATCAAGTGTACATGGCATAGATCAAGTGTCAAGAAATCAAGTATCATGTGAACATGCATCAAGTGTCAGGTGTCAGGTAATCATGTATCAAGTCTCATGTATCATGTAGTCAAGTATCAAGCAAGCATGTATCATATTCAAGCATCATGTTCAAGTAGCATGTTCGAGTATCATGTTCAAGTAGCATGTATCAAGTCTTGTAGTGAATTACTATCTAGGTAGCACTTCATGCAGCCCACCTTACATGGTTGCTACAACAAACAGTTTCGCTTTAGATTTCATAGTGGACCATTGAGGGCAGTATACTCGGGGACAAGTCAAGTAATCGAGCTCCAACTCTAAGTATCATGCATCATGTAATCACGTGTCAAGTTGTGCAAGTAGCAAGTATCGTGTCTTGCGTGCAAGTAGCAAGTAGTCACGTGTCAAGTATCATGTTTCAAGTAATCACGTAGGATCAGTGGATCCCCTTCCGAGTATACATTTCTGAATTATCTACTATTAGATCTGTCCCTTAAATCCCGACTTGATTATTTATTATTAATGTCAAACAAAGCATGTATATGTACAAAATATATCAAAAATAACATGGCATGACCATGTGACAAGTGCAAGTTGCAAGCTAAACATGTACGAGTGCAAGATATCTCATAAAAGACTAAGATAAACACATCTCAAGTTCAGGACAACAAGACCATACTGTAGTAAAACAGTGATTCCCAGTGTTACAAACAAGCAAATATGGATCCATCAAAGGATCTGGAAAATAGACTTCTACATGAATCTAGAGAATATAAATAAGTCACATACTAGTTCACAAAAACACAGCTCAAAACTGATTTTAATACAGAAATTAGGTTCAGCCAGAAATCAGGAAAACGAATTCAAGAATAGGAAAACATCATGAAAACACATTAAATTAATCCACAAAAAATTTGGAGTATTCCCCTATATGTCCAATACCTAAATATAAAGTTTCATAATTTTCCAATAAACTTAGATCAGTCATCAAAAATAAGAAAGCATCAAAAAACCATAGCTTGGCAAATCTGGAATTTCCAACACTGCTGTACGAAAACTATGATATCTCACAACCAGTGAAACGAAATCCAATTCCACCAAAGAGATATGAAAATAGATAAAATATACTAACTTTCATATTTCACAAATATTTTTCATACAGTAAAAGAAATCATAGTGAAAATAAGATTCTTTACAGAACAGCGAGCAAAATACAGCAAGTATAGATTTCATAAACGAGCATGAGACAACACATAAAACTCATCAATAAAATTCACCAAAATTCTGGGTAATCCCTAAATAGATAAAGAAACACTGAACAAAGTTTTGGATCAAAATAATATATGTAGCAAAGTTCTTTAAAATGGTTTGTCCTCAAAATTACCGAAAAATAGAATCTGGAAAAGATCGACACCTCTGTAGTAAAACAGTCATAAATCAGTCATACGAAATCAAAATCAAACAAGATCAGAAGGGTTTGAAAATAGACGAAATTCTCTAAAACTCATGTTTTATACCGAAATCAAGATACTGACTTTAACACAGTTCAAAACAGCAAACAAAACAGAACGGCGACCAAATACAGATTTTTCCCTTAAAAACAAAATCAACATAAATGCAAGAAAATTGATCCAAACACATCCAAACATGAAATCGAGTCTACCAAGTGTCTAAACATCATAATTTAAGGTATCTAATGTATCCACACCAAATATATCACATGAGTCTCAACCAAAATACGAATTCTCACAAAAGTCTCACATACATGATCCAAATCAAGAACGGGTAAAACCTAAGTTAATTCATATCCATATTGTGTCGTGAGTCATCTATGGTAAAATTTGCACAATAGAGACAAAATCCATCAAGCATATCACAAACAAGAGTCGTCTCTAGACCCAACTACACTATAGATGATATTTTTGACTTGTATCAAACAAATGAATTAGAGTACAAGTTACTTGCCTTAATCAAAGATAAAGAACGATACAAATCAAGAGTACGAGCAAAACCCACGAACAAAAATCTGCTAATCAACGAATCCAAGCAACTCGAGCAAGAATCTCCTCAAGAATGAAACTTCCAAAAGCGAGAGATGATCGAAGTGGCTTGCAGCCACAAGAGAACACCACGAGAGAGTAGAGGGATTATATGGTGCAAGGGGGTTGTTGATGGTGGTGTGGGAGATGATCGGTGGCCAAGGGAAGAAGGGGATCGGGCTTGGTGGCTGTCGGGTTGAGCACAGGCCGAGAAAGGGAGGAGGTCGGCCTGGGGGGTTTCGACCTGGGGCTTTTGGTCGGGTGTGCAGCCGCAAACAAAGAGGGAGAGAGGGAGAGGGAGGCCGGGTTTGTGTGTAGGAGTCTAGGGTTAGGGTTTGTGAGAGAGAGTGTTTATATATACGGTTTAGGATGTGGGTTTATGAGTACTGGGTTGTGGGTATTAAGAGTTAGTAATAGTTTACCAATGGGTTTTGGGTTTGGAAATTTTAAATAGAAATACAATTGTATAGGATAACAAATAGGTTTGGGAATTTTAAATTAGCTTTGGTAAAAATCTTATTAGGGATCAAATAATAGGAGTGGGAAAAAGATAACACCCAACCACCACCACAAGCACTCAAGAAAAATAAAACGAAGATAACGAGACCAAAATAAAAGAAAGAACCAAAACAATGAACAACGAGACAAAAGAGACAACCAATCAAACACAACGAGCTCAAAATGAAATAAAACGAATATATATTGAAAACAACTCCAATATACGGTTCAAAAAAATATAAGAGAGAAAAATACACCAAAACAAAAAATACACTCAAAAATACACAAAATGAAAAACATGGGTTACACCAAGATTATGAATAGTCGGGCGAAAGGGAGACAGATCTCCAGTATTTTGGGCTAGAGCGACGCTTACGAGATTTTTGCGCAATGAGGTTTCTGTATGGTTGGGTGGATGGATTTCGGGACTGGAGCCAATATTCGCGGGATGTCTAAATCTTTTCTTTTGTCATTGTTATAGGATTGCATGGAGAGGGATTAAATCCTATAACGAGGAGAATGTTAAGGGCTTGCCCTCGAATCTATGTAGTATGAGATGCATAGAATCTGAACAAGTATGCATTAGTAGAGCGTTGTGTGCATTTGTTTTTATGCATTTGTTTTATGCTCTTTTGATTTATGTTCCATGATATACACTTAGACTAGATTCACCTTGTTATTTTTATTTATCTTTAATTTTTTTATTATTTTGCATCAAGTTTGTGATTGTTGAGAATTGGAAGATCACTATTTCTATTGTATTGCGTCAGTTATATTTAATTGACGTGCCAACAGTTTGTAAGTTTTGCATGATTCTTGATAATAAGTGGCGTGGAGACGAGTTAAGACAAGGATTCTTGTGAAGACTCAAGTTTGAGTATTGTATCAAGTTGTAATTTAATGTGTAATAATTCTGCCATGCATTGTAAAGAGAGTTGATGTATAAAAGTTTAAAATTTCCCTGTATTTTTGTATTGTGTTTATATTACATTGAAGCAAACGGTTCTGGATGAGTCACAGATTTCTTATGTTTGAAATTCGGGGCGCTACACAACCAGTTCAAAGAGTGGAGAGGTCAGCGCGGACTGGCCCCCAAACCCGACCATCTAGGTTCCGGGCCGGGCCAACCCAGGAATTTTTCGAAATCTTTGTGTTTTTTTCTTATACTTGTAGCTTGTTTAATTTTATTTTGACACATTTTTTCAATTTTTCTTAACATATGAAATATATACATATTGTAAGATATTCAGATATACAAGAATCACAATCACATAAAAAAAGCATGTATTATTTTTCTTCATTTTACAACTACGGAATGATTTACAATAGTAAAAAAAACATGTTAATAAGATTAATTTGAAAATTACATGATAATAATGGATTTAAATTTTGAGATAGCCTAGAGTTAAGTTGAAGAGAGGGCAGAGGAATACTGTCGTGCACCTCAACTTAACATAAACTTAGGATCTCATCGCTCTAAATTTTCTTTAAAACTCCTTACTACACAAAATCTTCAATCTTGGGGAGTTATCTTCAGTCTTCTTCAATCTTCGAGTGTTTGTTTTCATGAATCGTCTTCCGGAGTGATGTTACCGCTTGAACCTCATGTTATTCTGTAACCTTCATTTCTGTTATACGGATTTGTATTTATTTTCCTCGTATTCCTGTCACACACCGCTTCCCACTATACGAAAGTACGGACACGCAACTGAGGCCTAGTGAATAATACGACATCATCCATAAATTGTACAGTTATAAGCTCAACACGATATGTATAACACAATCACGTAGGCAAATATAATGATCACATAAGCTGGAAATAGAATAACCATCATCTAGGAAATACATAAACATCAGGTCAAGAAGTCCGGAAATACAAGGTACCAGAATTAAAACAGTACGATAAACAGTTCGCTATAGCAACTAGATAAAATAGCGACTGAAAGGAAAGCAACATGAAGTAGTAAATATGTAGCAACGATTGTCTAGAGAGTCTGTTTGTCAGGTCATCAGTACTTGTATAATTATTAACTCAAAAAAGGGGAAAGTACCCGTTACAGCAAGCTTCGGGCAACAAGTAGCAACAACCAGTTAAATGGTAAGACAACAAGATATAACATGGAAGGAACAAGAAGAGGCAGTGCAATTACTAAAAATAGTACAATACACGATGAAAGGAAGCAAGAAACTGGAACAACATGAACATGTAAGCAACAACTATGAACAAGTGTATTCAAGACTTCAAAGTATAATCAATTGGTAATCTAGGATTAGTTAATCAATAATCATGTAATCAAGAATCAAGAATCATGTAATCAAAAATTATGTCATCATGTAATCAAGGATCATGTAATCAAGAGTCAAGAATCAAGAATCATGCTTAGTGTCAATATAGAGTTTATTGGTTTTATAAACTTATCTAATGCACACAATCCTGTGTTTCATACTACAAGTTCGGGTGCATATCAATCATGTGACGTTTAGACTTAAGTAGTGAATTCTATAAGATTATGTACACGGGTCTTCCAGTGATAGTATCAATTATAAAGATATGTAATCAAGAATCAAGAATCACGATTCCGGAAAACACGGACCCCTTTCCGAGTATACTCTTCTATATTGTCCATTACTAAGCCATACCCTTATAACCCCGACTTGTTATTCTTTTAAAATAATAATCAAGAATATACGTAGGTACGAGTAATGGAACAGTAGTATCAAGACATTTAATCAAGAATCAAGAAAAATATCAAAGGCAGTAATCATGGTATTATCAAGTGGTATAAAATGCATTATACGAGAAAATCTATCTATCTATTATATGGGTACAAGTTATTATTACAAGAAAAATAATACATATGGTTAAATTCATTAAATATGGAAAATAATGGGTTTATATGCAAAAACGTAGAGTTGGATTTTTAGACAGCCACACCTATCTGCGTTCAAACTCACTTTTCCGCTGCTACAGAAAAGCAAATCCAATTTCGTTAGAGATTCTATAGAGTATACTCCCTTTCGGTTCCAACACATAATCACACGATACATTCAGGGGACAGCAGTTATGCGTAAAAATTTATTATTTGCTGGTTTCGATGTTTCGTGCACAGTTCTTTTCTGGAAATCCAGGAGTCACAGTACTAAAACATCGATATCTCAGAAACTATAAATCGGATTGAGAAACAGTAAGATGTTCTAGATTCTAGACTCGATGGGATACGATTTTTATGCATAAAGTTCTTGGATCCAGTATTGGAAACTTAGTCTAATTCTTAGTACAAGAGACAGGACAATAGGTTTCATGCACAGTTTTGGTGTTCTGAAAATTTCAATATTACAGTACTAAAATCGTGATATCTCACAATCTATAAATCGGATTGTGAAACCGCAAGATGTTCTGGATTCTAGACTCATAGGGCTACAATTCATATGTACGAAGTTCTTGGATTCAGTATCGGGAACTAGGTCAATCCCTCTGTTCTTTACTGGTTCGTATACAGTTTCTGTGTTCTGGAAATTACAATATGACAGTACTAAAATCGTGATATCACGCAATCTATAAATTGGATTGTGAAACCATAAAATGTTGTGGATTCTATACTTGAAAGGCTACAAGATTCATGTATAAATTTCTTTGTTTCAGTATCAGGAGCTGGGTCGAACATGCAGTGCAAATTCGGGCAATTGACAGGTCAGAGTTATTCGATATTCGATAACACGATTTGAAGTGTGTTAACGGTTCAAGATTTCAATCAATAGCATGGAATAAGTAACTGGATAAGAAAATATGATGATAACTAGGCTACTTGCTGAGAGTTCAAGATACACTTGCCTTATAACGACGATTTCTTGTGCAACGAGAATCACGGGATGAAGATGGAGATTACACAAGCTCGATAACGTGAAATGGAAGGCCAACAATTTGAACTTACAACCGCAACGATGGAGGTAGCTGTTGATTCTTGATTTTGATTATCACAACACACTGCACATGTATCTATGCTAAACTTACAGGTGCTATACACAAAGGACCCACTACTATACAGCTGAACAAATGAACAAGCACAAAGGCTCCAGATAAAGACAAGACTCAAGACAAGATTCAAGACAAGTCAAGACTCAAGACTCAAGCCAAAGTCTCAAGCTCAAAAGTGTCAATAAATTGTCGTGTCTTGTAAACAATGTAATCTTATTTTTTGAGTCTTAGTATGATGTAAAGCCTTGTCACACACACATACACTCACTATTTTACAATGTGTGTTTTTAAAACATCAAAAATAAGGTCAAAATAGTTTGAAATAATTTAACTGTTGAGTACCAGTCGACCGATGCTTCTATCAGTCGACTGGCAGTACAAAACTGTTTAAATTTTTTCAAACTCTGACCAGTCGACTCATTATGGCAACCCAGTCGACTGTTCGAGTGCTTTTGACCGTTTTCTGTTTTCAAAATCGATTTTTCAAATTTAAAAGCTCTTAGATCCGTTGGTTGACAGTTGGAATAACTGTCTCCCAACGTCCAGGAGTTCTAACTCTATAAATAGAGTTCAGAACTCTCTGAAAAAGATCGAACAACACTTTTTAAGATTTCCGAGCATTCTTGAGCATTTCTAAGTGAAAAAGAGAAAAAGCTTTCAAGTTTCAAAATTCTGGTTCTCTACACTCAGTCTAGTATAACATCGGAATTCGTTCTGGAGTGGGTATAGAAGTCGACCTCTTTTTAGCCACGTTCTACAACACATAACACCAACAAGGCTATAGGTTGACTGTAAATTTTTATTGTTTTCTTTTTGCTCTCGGTTGGAGAGTAGACTCTAGGGTGTAGAGTCGGTCGTTTCACTCTTGGTAGTAGAGTGAGTCTGTTTTCTCTGGTTGAGAGAAAGGACTACGGGTTAGACAAGGTTGTTGTCTTAACGCCGTAGGGTATTCTTGTAAACTTGTTTTTCAAGAATAGTGGAAATCTCAAGTGGGTTGCTTGGGGACTGGATGTAGGTCGGAAGGACCGAACTAGGATGTATCGTGTGTACTCTGTGATTGTTCCTCTTGAACTTGCATTTACTTGTTTTTGTTTAAGTTCTGTGAAACTTGTCTGGACAGTCGACTCAGCTCAATATCAGTCGACTGGTCAGACTCGTATAAGTTGTATATTAACTGTGTCTTCAGTCGCCTGTCTCAACTTGAAGTCGACTGCACAGAGTTATTTGTATTTGCTTTTATTTTGTCATATCAGTCGACTGGTTCTGTAGAGCCCCAAATTTCTAATAAGATATCTTAGAAAATACGTGGCACATTCCCAGCGATCCACTTCAATATAATATTAAACACAACTAACACCACTAAAATTTTCAACATTTATTTCAACAAACTTTTACAAAACACAGCAGAATTCAAAAACAACTCAACTCATAATTTCTTTTATTTACAACCCAAATTTATCTCAAAACTGCTATTACAATTTTACACAAATTCTTATAAATCAATTTATCTCATAAACCAACTCAAGCATCCAACCTCCAACTCTAAGCAATCACCTGCAAGATATGAGGCTAGAGATGATCCCTAACCCCCAAACTAAAGGGGTTAGCCATAAATGGTGTGAAAGATATAAAAACAAACATACAACATAAAGATCATACCTCATAAATTCTCAAACAACAGGTACTAAATAAGAATATGGGAAGTACGAAATGACAGATAACATAAAACATCAAGTGGAGCTAAACTAAGTGTCAGGTGTAGAAAATAGGAAAACCACATGCATAAAATCAAGCCAAGAAACAAATACTCTAGATGCAGACTCTCTAATGCGTACTTGTCGAAGTCTATGCATCCCATTCTACATAGGTTCGGTGCAAGCCCTTAACGTCTCCACTTCATAGGGTTCAATCCCCCGCTATGCAACTAATCCTAACACGATGACTACTACGAGATAAAGATAAACCATAGATAGTATCTCATGCCCGATAATTCCGGAGATGGATCCCACACCCAAGATATTTCACTTGAATAATTCCGGAGATCATCCCACACCAAAACATTGACACATCCCCACACGAATACCACATGTGCTTCACCTCGACTCCGATAATTCCGGAGATCAATCCCACACCACAAGTAGTTACCGTGATAATTCCGGAGATTGTCCCACACCACAAGACTGTGATAATTCCGGAGACATATCCCACACCACTAATAATCTACTGTGATAATTCCGGAGATTAAATCCCACACCGAAAGCCATACTGAGGTTCTTGACTCATGTTCCCGTTCATCATATCACCACTAGTGTCTGTCCTTATTATTTTGGGTTAATTGATTACTTAACGAACCTCCTAGAGTGGTATACCCTACCGGCCTAAATTCAAATCTAAATAACTGAAATGCCTCAATGGGCCTCCACAAAATAACTCAACACCGGTATACTAGGGTCACACACCTCTAGAGACTCAACTCAAATGTCAAAACAAGTTCCACTAAACAAAGTGGCTCAACTAAATGTCTCAAATGAAATACTTAACTGAATATCTCAAAGTCAAACGCTTAATCAAATACTGAACTGAATGTCAAGTATAGACTAAATTATCTGAAAAACCAATCATTCAAAATAGCACTAAAGTTTACGAAGATCCGTCAGTACCAGTCGACTTATACTTTAGTAAGTCGACTGTCCAGAAGACAATTATCCAAAATTTTACAAAAATAAACTAAGTCATATAAGTCGACTTAAGAAAAGGAATCAGTCGACTTACCCGAGGTAAATTCCAATAATCTTCTCAAAATTATTCTAAGTATATAAGTCGACTTAAAGGATTATAGGTCGACTGTCCAGAAGGACTAATAGTTTTTACAAAAATACATTCCTCAGTGAACCAGTCGACTGCCTATGAGCTAGGTCGACTGTCCAGAACGACTTTTTCAAAGATTCTAAAATACAGTATCAGACCCGTACCAGCCGACTGTACAGTAGGCCAGTCGACTGTCGGCCTACAGTTCTCAAAATTTAGGTCTGATTACAAAATCAAATCTGGAGTTCTCTAATGATTCAATGTTTATGAAAATAGTTCGTTTTCAGGAAAAATGATAAATCTCAACAAATCCTCATCATGTATATGTATATATTACTCAAATCATCAAATATGTCAAAATTCAAGTTCTCATGTTCTAAATCACAATTTCTTTCATTAGGGTTTTACAAGATCTAACTTTCTTTCACAAATCTAAATCAAAGTCTGATTTATAAATTCAATGCCCAGATGTTCATACTCAATTCTTAACATGCTTTTAGCAACACAATTTTAATAATAAAGATCTACTATTCCATCCACAATTATTCACATGATTCATACCACAATACAAGATCTAAATCGTTCACAACATCAAATCAATACATCATTGATACTTGCACACATAGATCAACAACAAGACAAATTTCTATCATTCACAACATCAAAACAAACAACAAAACAAATTTTTATATCACTCACCTTGAATTGAGAAAAGTCCACGAAAGAGTCTCCCTTTTGCTAGATCCAAAACTCCTTTCTCCACCAAAATAAATCTCCAAAATTTCTGTATATTATCAACAATGACGGCTGGAGAAAAATCCTTTAAATATCCGGGATTGAATATTAGGGTTTTACCCACACTTTTGCAAAATAAACCCTTCCAAAATACAACTTTCATATATAGTTCTATTCTTGGAAATTCAATCAAAATTCATTTAAATTTGGATTTAAAAGAAAATATAAATTCTAAATCTCAATCAATACTTTTCAAAACGTCCAGAATATACATTTTGCACTTTAACCCCCAAAAATGTCAATTTTGCAAAAATGTCCTTCTTTTCTCAAAAATTGCAAATAGTTCCAATTAATTTCAGAAAAATCTGAAAAAATACTAATTAAATCTCAAATATTAAATAATGATTTTTCATGAAGAAAACTAAAATTTTCAACTTCTCAAAAAGTATTTGCACGTGTTTTGCACGTGTACAAAAGATAAATTTTTCTGAAAATATTCATTAAATCTCAAAAAATCAATTTAAATTCATTTTTCAAATATAAAATAATATTTGAAAATACGGGGTTCTATAGGTTCACTCCTAAGTCGACTGCACCGAAGAAAAAATTATTTATTCCGCAGTTTATTTTAATTAACACTATTCACCCCCCTCTAGTATTTGTTGCCTCGCCTACAGGATCCAACACTTGGTATCAGAGCAAGGTTACAGGCTATGGCAACTAATTCAAATGCTAATCAGTACCATGAAGGCCAATCTACACAAAGGCCACCGCTCTTCGATGGAACAAACTACAATTATTGGAAGTGCAGAATGAGAATCTACCTCCAATCAATCAACTATGAAATATGGCACATGACAGAGACGGAATACACTGTCCCTACTATTCCATATGCACAATGGAATGATGATCAAAAGAACCAAACTATGAATAATGCAAAAGCAATGAATGCATTATTTTGTGCTCTCACAAAGGAGGAGTTCAACCGTGTATCAAATGCTACAACCGCGCATCAAATCTGGCATACACTCGAGGTAACTCATGAAGGAACAGATAAAGTGAAAGAATCTAAAATCTCTGTTCTTGTTCACAGGTTTGAGATGTTCCGAATGAAGGAAAATGAAACTGTGTCCGAGATGATCACCAGATTTACTGATATTACAAACTCACTTGTGGCACTTGGAAAGACATACACTCAAGCAGAGATGGTTAGAAAAGTCCTTCGTGCACTCACTCCTGAATGGGAAAAGAAAACCATGGCAATAGAAGAAGCAAATGATTTGTCACAACTTTCTCTTGAGAATCTTGTGGAAAATCTCATGGCGTACGAGGTTCAAATTGAGGAGCGAAAGAAGGATGCAGAATCACAACAAGCAAAGAAGAAATCATTGGCTTTTAAAGCCATGACAGACTCAGAAGATGAGGAAGAAGATGAAGAGGAGATAGCAATGTTCACTCGAAGATTCAAAAAATTCTTAAAGATGGGTAAGTTCAATTCCAAAATTAGAGATTCTAATGACCTCCTACTTGTTTCAGGTGCAATAAAATAGGTCACATGAAGAAGGATTGTCCCCTAGAAAATGCAAAGAACAAGGGAAAAATATCCAACTTCAAGAAGGACAAATACTCAAAGAATAAGTTTGCCAAGAACAAGAAGGCTTATCAAGCAACTTGGGATGATAGTGATTCTTCTTCAGAAGAAGAAACGGATGAAAACAATGAAGTTGCAAACATGTGCTTTATGGCTTCACAAGATCATGTAAGTAATGATTTTGATTCAGAAGATTTACTTGATGCCTTTAATGAAATCTTTCAAGAGTTGAAAAAGGAAAAGATTAGAGTTAAGAATCTAGAGAAAGTTAATCAAACACTTTCTCAAGAAAATCTTAACCTTGATAAGGAAGTAAAATCTTTAAATTCTCGCATTGCAAGTTTAGATACTGATCTTGAATCTCTAAAAAAGAATTATGAAGAGATATCCAAGAACGTGTCTAAGTTTAACAAAGACAAAGAGAATTTAAATGATGTCCTTCATCATCAAGTAAAATCTAGTCAAAAATATGGTCTTGGTTTCAAAAATTCTTCTATAAAAGAATCTTCTTCTAAAAACACCAGTAGAAATAAATCAGAATCTATTTCTAGTGTTACACATAAATTATATGAATTTTTTGAAAAGCCTAAGGTAGTAAATTTGAGTGATAAAAGCAAGTCTGACGTTCGGTTAAGTCGACTGAGTCCATCTATCAGTCGTCTGTCCAGAGGAATTGAATCTTATTCAACAAGATCAAAACCTCATATAAGTCGACCTAGCGTATCATCTAGTCGACTGACTAACACTAGAAGTCGACTGAAGGATACTGTAAAGTCGACTGGACAGAACAAGTTTGTATGGGTTCCAATTAACTTAAATCAGAATGATAGAATTGCGTATATCAATTCATATGTATTAAATGTGTGTAATTCTATTAATTATATTCCTGCTTATGGAGGAAAATCAAACTCATTATGGGTTTGGTTTCTCCCAAACTAATATGTTTTGGACCCAATAAAAAGGGTACCATATTTACCTTAAATATTTTATAGGTACCCAAGAAAGATCGCTGGATACTCGACAGCGGGTGTTCAAAACATATGACCGGACATGCCAATCTATTATCCATAATTCAAAGCATTGATGGAGGAACAGTTACCATTGGTGATAACAACAAAGGAAAAGTTATAGGAATCGGCATGGTTGGTAAAAATTCTAACCCCACTATAGAAAATGTGCTGTTAGTTAGTGGATTAAAGCATAATTTGTTAAGTATTAGTCAATTGTGTGATAAAGGATATAAAATAGTTTTTGAAAAAGATGCATGTTTGATTTATGACTATACTATGCAAAATATTATTTTTCAAGATTTTCGCAAAAATAATATTTATGAATTGTGTTTGAATACAATTGAGTTTTCAAATGATTTTTGTTTAATATCTTCTAACAATGAATCTTGGCTTTGTCATAGAAGATTTGGACATGTGAATATGAAGAATCTCTCAAAATTATCTAAGTATAACCTAGTTAAAGGACTGCCAAAACTATCCTTTAAAAAGGATAATTTATGTGATGCATGTCAACTAGGAAAACAAATCAAATTCACTTTTAAAACAAAAGAAGTAATTTCTACTAGTAGGCCGCTCGAATTAATTCATATGGATTTATTTGGCCCTACTAGAGTTTCTTCTTTAAATAAAAGTAGATATGTATTTGTTTTAGTAGATGATTTTTCAAGATTCACTTGGACTTTCTTTTTAAAACATAAGAATGATGCTTTTGATGAATTTGCAAATTTTTGTAAACGTATTCAAAACCAAAGATCTCTAACTATAGTCACTATTAGAAGTGATCATGGTGGAGAATTTGAGAATGAAACATTTACAGAATATTGCAACAAGAATGGTATAACACATTCATTTGCATTTCCTAGAGCTTCACCACAAAATGGAGTGGTTGAAAGGAAGAATAGGACTTTGCAAGAATGCGCACGTACCATGCTTGTTGAAAGCAATTTACCAAAGTACTTTTGGGCTGAAGCCGTTGCTACAGCTTGTTATATTTTAAATAGGATTCTTATAAGACTTAAGCTAAAGAAGACTTGTTATGAGTTGTTTTTTAACAAAATTCCTAAAGTTTCTTATTTTAATACATTTGGTTGTAAGTGTTTTATTCTGAACATTAAAGATAATCTAGATAAATTTGATCCTAGATCTAATGAGGGTATCTTTTTAGGATACTCAAATAGGAGTAAAGCATATAGAATTTTCAATAAGTCTACAATGACTATTGAAGAGTCAATGCATGTTACATTCGATGAATCTCTACCTTCATCAAATTTAAATAAAGATGATGAAACTGATTCATCACCTTTAAATAATGTGATTAAATCCTTAGAACAAACTAGTCTGGCTGATAAGTCGACTGATAAGGACTCCCAGACGACTGAAGTAAAGAAGTCGACTGAAGAACCTGTCAAGTCGACTGATCCTATTGTGATATCTTCAACTTTACCAAAATCTTTTGTTGAAGTGAAAGATCATCCTCATGACTTAATAATTGGTGACATCTCCCATGGTATTCAGACACGTTCTCATATTAATATGATTTCTCATACAGCATTCTTGTCGGATTTTGAACCTAAAAATATACAAAAAGCTTGTGAGAATGAATTTTGGATGAATGCCATGCAAGATGAATTAAATCAATTTATAAGGAATGATGTATGGGATTTAGTTCCACGACCTCCTGATCAGACTATTATTGGTACCAAATGGGTATTAAAAAATAAGTTAGATGAATCAGGACAAGTTGTAAGGTACAAAACTAGATTAGTTGCTCAAGGGTATAATCAAGAAGAAGGTATAGATTTTGATGAAACATATGCTCCTGTTGCTAGACTAGAATCAATTCGAATTTTATTATCTTTTGCTTGTTTCATGAATTTTATACTTTATCAAATGGATGTTAAAAGTGCTTTCCTTAATGGGTTTATTAAAGAAAATGTTTATGTTAAACAACCACCAGGTTTTGAACATGAACAATTCCCAGATCATGTTTATAAATTGAAAAAGGCTTTATACGGTCTTAAACAAGCACCTCGTGCTTGGTATGATCGTCTGAAAACTTTTCTTTTAGAAATAGGATTCAAGATAGGTAAAGTAGACACTACCTTATTTATTAAGAGAGTTAAGAATGATATCTTAATCATACAAATATATGTTGATGATATAATCTTTAGTTCTACTAATAATAATCTATGTCAAGAGTCTGCTAACACCATGAAAAACGAGTTTGAGATGAGTCACATGGGTGAACTCAATTATTTCCTTGGACTTCAAATTAAACAGTCCTCAAATGACATATTTATTAATCAAGGAAAATATGCAAAGGAATTACTCAAACGGTTTAACATGGATAGTACGAGTAGTAAATCCACACCTATGGCTACTACTACTACCCTTGACAAAGATATATTAGGTAAGAGTGTTGATCAAAAACTCTACAGAGGTATGATTGGTTCACTCTTATATATTACCGCAAGTAGACCAGATATTATGTTCAGCGTATGTTTATGTGCTAGATATCAGTCTAGTCCTAAAGAGTCTCATTTAAAAGCTGTGAAATGAATTTTAAGATACATTAAAGGCACATCTGAATATAGTTTATTTTATCCACGCACCGATAATTTTCAACTTTTGTTATATAGCGATGCTAATTTTGCTGGTAGTAAAACTGATCGCAAGAGCACTAGTGGGACATGTCACTTTTTGGGACATTCACTAGTTTCTTAGTGCAGTAAAAAGCAAAATTCCGTATCCCTATCAACTACAGAAGCTGAGTATATCGCTGCAAGTTTGGCATGTGCACAAATCTTGTGGATGAAACAAACTTTATTAGATTATGGTATTTCCTTTGAAAAACCTTCAATTATGTGTGATAATACCAGTGCAATTAATCTATCTAAAAATCCGATTCAACATTCACGTACGAAACATATTGATATTCGACATCATTTTCTACGTGATCATGTTTTAAAAGGAGATATATCTTTAGACTTTATCTTTACTGATAAACAAGTAGCAGACATCTTTACCAAACTCCTTAAAGAAGATACTTTTATTAACTTAAGAAGAGAACTAGGAATATGTAATTTTACTGACATTTGTTGAAAATTTTATCTGTTAAGTCGACTGTGTTTTGATTAAGTCGACTGTACAGTATTTTTTAAATATACTTATTTTGTTCTCTGAACAGTCGACTGAACCTTATTCAAGTCGACTGATCAGCAGATATAAAAATTAAGTCTCTTCTCGACTAAGTCGACTGCTTTACCCTATCAGTCGACTGTCGCGAGTTCAATTGTCTTCAGCGACGATTCATCACAGTTTTTGAGATAAAAATTTCACTTCTTTTCACCAGTGACTTCTCAAATCAGCCGTTGATCTTTACCCCTTCAATCTCAGCCATCAATCTCCAGTTAAAAACCCTTCTCCCAGCCTCCTTCTTCACTTTTACCATTACCCCCAATTTCGAAACCCTAAGGCCAGAGCTGAAGAAGAAGTTGACTACATTGCTGCTGTTGTTCGACTCCTAGCTGTTCTTTCCCCTTTCTCTTGGTAAAATATTCCCTTTGCTCTTTTCTTATGGCACCCAAGCGTTCTAAACGATCTCATGATGCTAGTTCCCACAGGATTATTCCCAATATCTTTTAAGTCCTGATCTATTAGAACGTTGGTACTTAATGTGTAGCATTGTCATTTTTCCTGGCCGATTCGTCAATTTTGGTGACTTAGATAGGTTTAACCTAGTTCCCCTTTTCCAAAATTGTAGTCTTTATGACTATCTCTCTTTAGCCAATCAACCCGACTATTATCCTCAACTTATCTATCTTTTCTATACGAACATGAGAGTTGTTCAAATGAAAGATGGAGATGTTGTGATCCGTTCCTCTGTCAAAAATACTAAGATGACTCTCACACCCGAGAGAATCAATCTTATAATGGGTATTGATGACGAGGGACTCGATCTAGGTGACATTATCCTTGATGATTTCTCTGTTTTATCTAAAATATTTTTGCCCAATCAAGGACCCCCAATGACTAGTAAAAATATAACACCTGTTGCAAAATTAGTTGCAAGAATACTTGCTTATAACATTCTTCCCAAATGAGGAAGTTATGATCAGTATTCTATGGAACTGCAACAAGCTGTTTATGCCATTTTTGGCAAAATTGTCATTAATTGGGGTCGTGTCATCTTTTCCAAACTTGAACAAAATCATATTCACTTTTTACCCTTTGGAGCTCTCCTTACCAGGGTCTTTCAGGCTTATGATATTGATCTCGACTCCGAGACCAATGTCGTTAAGCAGTATGAATGCTTCGATCGTGCTAGTTTAGCCCGTATGAAGCTTCTTGATCCTGCTCCTAGAATAACCCCTAGGTCTCCTCCTCCTTCCCAAGTACCTTTGGCATCTTCTGCTAGACCATCAGCATCTTCTAGTTCATCTCATCCTCATGCTAAATATGAAGATCCATCTACTCTTTATGAATGTGTCAATTATCTTATGGAACATTCAATCTCTGTTGATTCTCAGCTTGACTCCCTTGACACCAAAATCACCCACCTAACCAACCTCTTTTCTTCTTAATTTCCCCCTCCATCTCAAGCTGCTGATGAAGACTTGGAAGACGACGATTGATGATTTTCTACTTTTATTTTCATATGTATTTTTCCTTATTTCCTTGCTGTTAGCTTATGTATGCTACAATTATTTCTATGTTTATTTATGCAAAAGACTGGTTATTTTTTTATTGTTTTTTGCTGATGACAAAGGGGGAGAAATACCTCTCTTATCTATTTACTGTGTTTGTCTGTGTTTGTTTATATTTCTGTGTGTATTTCTTTCTCTGATAAGTCGACTGATATCATCATAAGTCGACTGAGTTTCCTGTATTTGTGTTTCACATGTGTTCTGTGCATTCTTTCTCTGTTCAGTCGACTGCTTCTATTTTTAAGTCGACTGATACGATCTATTTTATAATACATCTTTGTGTATGCATGTTGTGTTTTTAATAGGGGGAGCATATCATTACTATGCTTGTATTATTTTCTGTTACTATCAGCTATTGTGTTGTCATCATCAAAAAGGGGGAGAATGTTGATTCTTGATTTTGATGATCACAACACACTGCACATGTATCTATGCTAAACTTACAGGTGCTATACACAAAGGACCCACTACTATACAGATGAACAAATGAACAAGCACAAAGGCTCCAGATAAAGACAAGACTCAAGACAAGACTCAAGACAAGACTCAAGACAAGTCAAGACTCAAGACTCAAGCCAAAGTCTCAAGCTCAAAAGTGTCAATAAATTGTCGTGTCTTGTAAACAATGTAATCTTATTTTTTGAGTCTTAGTATGATGTAAAGCCTTGTCACACACACATACACTCACTATTTTACAATGTGTGTTTTTAAAACATCAAAAATAAGGTCAAAACAGTTTGAAATAATTTAACTGTTGAGTACCAGTCGACCGATGCTTCTATCAGTCGACTGGCAGTACAAAACTGTTTAAATTTTTTCAAACTCTGACCAGTCGACTCATTATGGCAACCCAGTCGACTGTTCGAGTGCTTTTGACCGTTTTCTGTTTTCAAAATCGATTTTTCAAATTTAAAAGCTCTTAGATCCGTTGGTTGACAGTTGGAATAACTGTCTCCCAACGTCCAGGAGTTCTAACTCTATAAATAGAGTTCAGAACTCTCTGAAAAAGATTGAACAACACTTTTTAAGATTTCCGAGCATTCTTGAGCATTTCTAAGTGAAAAAGAGAAAAAGCTTTCAAGTTTCAAAATTCTGGTTCTCTACACTCAGTCTAGTATAACATCAGAATTCGTTCTGGACTGGGTATAGAAGTCGACCTCTTTTTAGCCACGTTCTACAACACATAACACCAACAAGGCTATAGGTTAACTGTAAATTTTTATTGTTTTCTTTTTGCTCTCGGTTGGAGAGTTAGACTCTAGGGTGTAGAGTCGGTCGTTTCACTCTTGGTAGTAGAGTGGGTCTGCTTTCTCTGGTTGAGAGAAAGGACTACGGGTTAGACAAGGTTGTTGTCTTAACGGCGTAGGGTATTCTTGTAAACTTGTTTTTCAAGAATAGTGGAAATCTCAAGTGGATTGCTTGGGGACTGGATGTAGGTCGGAAGGACCGAACCAGGATATATCGTGTGTACTCTATGATTGTTCCTCTTGAACTTGCATTTACTTGTTTTTGTTTAAGTTCTGTGAAACTTGTCTGGACAGTCGACTCAGCTCAATATCAGTCGACTGGTCAGACTCGTATAAGTTGTATATTAACTGTGTCTTCAGTCGCTTGTCTTAACTTTAAGTCGACTGCACAGAGTTATTTGTATTTGCTTTTATTTTGTCATATCAGTCGACTGGTTCACTCCTAAGTCGACTGCACCGAAGAAAAAATTATTTATTCCACAGTTTATTTTAATTAACACTATTCACCCCCCCTCTAGTGTTTGTTGCCTTGCCTACAGGATCCAACAGTATCAACATAAACGGTGCCGACGCACGGCAATGAACGATGGCGGAAAATAGCAGCGAATAGCTAGGGCAACAACAATCGTATCAGCGACATCAAGAGTCACTTGGCAGCGAGGGGTGGGCTCTCGTGTGCGCAGCAAGGTGGAGCTCGAAGTTGGCGATAGTGGGGCTAGGTGTGTATGCAGCAAGAGGAAGGAGCTTCGAGTGTAGTTGATGGCGAGCTTCAGTTTTGCGGAGGTCGGAGCAGCAGCTAAGAGGCGGCGTGGTGATGGCCAACGATGGTGTAGGGTGAGGCGCCGACGAGGTGGTGGAGATGAGGAGCTCCCAGTGAGGGATGGAGAAGAGGCAGTGGAGCTTGGGTCGGGTTGGAGAACGAAGAAGAAGAAGAAAATAAGGTGGTGTGAATTGAGTTGGAAAATGAGAGAGAGAGTTGGCTGATGTGTGATTATATGAATGTGTGCATGCATATAGTTATATAGGAGAGAGAGACAATATGCATTAATATATATATATATATATATATATATATATATATATATATATATATATATATATATATATATATATATATATAGGGGTGGAGGCAGTAGTGTATGAGTAGGAGTAGTAGGAGGAGGTGCTAAATATCGTAAAAAGAAGTTGGGGGTTGGGAGTTGGCTGTTGGATTAAGAAATTAGATTTGGATTAGAATTATGAATAGGATTAATCAGGGTTCAAATTTGGGGTTACAATTTTACCCACCTTACAAAAAAATTTGTCCTCGAAATTTACTCAGGGGGATATAGGATACCCAAGAAGCAAATGCAATACTCTTCAATCAAGAGTATAACAAAAGATAAAAGTAACAAAGGGCACAAAGGAACGACAAGACAAATTGTGCACCCTCAACTGGAGAACTCATCAATTTGATGCCTGGGATCAGAATCTGAACCACCAACATCGCTACCAGGCACCTCAATATCCCTGTTCCGCTGAGTCACATGCTCATTTCGCTCCGGCACATACTCCTCCAACTTTCTCAGTAATTTCTTGGGTGATGGAGCTGAAATCAAGATGCGTCTGGCCTTACTGGATATAAACTCCTCAGTCACAGCTGAATTTATGAAGGACAGAAGCGAGTCATAATATCTATCAACATTTAAAAGACCCGCCGGATTGCTATGGATCCCCAGTTGAGCCCATGTGATCACTTCAAACAATTCCTCTAGTGTTCCATAACCTCCGGGCAAGGCTATGAAAGCATCAGCGATGCGAGCCATTTCAGCCTTCCTCTCGTGCATGTTAGAGACAATTCTAATATCTCCCACAGTTCTCCCAGTAATCTTTTTCGGCATTAGTGACTTGGGAATCACTCCCAAAACATGTCGGCCTCCGGCATGAACGGCATCAGAAACAAGACCCATCAATCCCATGCTCCCACCTCCGTAGATGAGATCGATATTCCTCTGTACCAGCTCCTTGTCGAGCTCAATCACAGCCTCTTTGTAGCTAGCTCTCTTGCCAGATCTACTCCCATAAAATACACAGATCTTGCTGAATCTCGATGAAGATGGTGAAGATGAAGAAAGCTTCATCTTTCTCCCCGCTTCACTTTCTTCTTCCACCGATTTCCTCTTCATCCCCGCCACCGATTCTTGATCTCTCCTTTCCATTTGCCAAGAAAATCTGAACTCCTACTCTCTCTTTCTTCTTGCTCTCGCCTCTGCTACCGGCTTCTCACTTTCTTTTTTGCTCCCGAGTTCTCTTCTTCTTCCTCTTCCTCCCTTTCTTGTCCGGCTTCTCTCTCTCTTTCTTTCTTCTCCAACTTCTCTCCTCCTCTTCCTCTTCCTCTTCCTCTTTCTTTTTTCTTCTTTCTTTGACTTCTCTCCTCCTTTCTTCTTTTTTTATTTCTTCTTCTTCTTGTCGTTTTCTTCTTTATGCACTGCCCCCTACAACCGGCCTATGATCAATATCTGCACTTTGGCCCCTATCCATTTCAAATATAACATTGAACACTGAGTTGTTGATGACGATGAAGTTTGCTTCGAAATCCATGCCATGAACCAATAAGGAACTCTGCATTGCTTGCGCTGCGCCACCCTGATTGTGATGCTCCAAGCCGTTGACATGATGCAACAGAAAAAGTGATGCAGATTAAAAGAATGGGTAGCAACAAAATCAAAAAGAGTATGGGTATAAAAAAGAATGAACTAGTAGTATACCCAATAAAGAATCAATCAATGAAGATGAACGCAAGGGACGGACAAAATAGGCAATGAGTGAATTGAATTCGAAGGGATCAAAAATGCATCGAATAAGTTTAATATTCGAGTTCAAAAGATGGTTATCAATGTTCATGTGATCAATACGACGTGTATACTTGTTGAGCTTAACATGTTTCGAGCCTAGGCTCTAATACCACTAAAAACCTATCACACCCCGCTTCCCACTATATGGAAGTACGGACACACAACTGAGGCCCAACGAATAATACGACATCATCCATAAGCTGTACAGTTATAAACTCAACAAGATATTTATAACACAATTATGCAGGCAAATATAATGATTACATAAGCTGGAAATAGAATAACCATCATCTGGAAAATACAGAAACATCGGGTCAAGATGCCCGGAAATACAAGGTACCAGAATTAAAACATTACGATAAACAATTCACTATAGCAACTAGATAAAATAGCGACTGAAAGGAAAGCAACATGAAGTAGTAAATATGCAGCAACGATCGTCTAGAGAGTTTGTTTGTCAGGTCCATCAGTACTTGTATAACTATTAACTCAAAAAAAATGGGAAAGTACCCGTTACAGCAAGCTTCAAGCAGCAAGTAGCAACAAGCATTATAATGGTAAGATAACAAGATATAATATGGAAGGAACAAGAAGTTGAAGTGCAATTACTGAAAACAGTACAATACAAGATGGAAGGAAGCAAGAAACTGGAACAACATGATCATGTAAGCAACAACTATAAACAAGTGTATTCAATACTTTAAAGTATAATCAATTGGTAATCCAGGATCAGTTAATCAATAATCATGTAATCAAGAATCAGAAATCATGTAATCAAGAATTATGTCATCATGTAATCAAGAATCATTTAAACAAGAATCAAGAATCAAGAATCAAGAATCAAGAATCAAGAACCATGTAATCAAGAATCATGCTTAGTGCCAATATCGAGTTTATCGGTTTTATTAACTTATCTAATGTACACAATCTTGTGTCTAATACCACAAGTTCATGTGCATATTAATCATGTGACGTTTAGACTTAAGTAGTGAATTCTATAGGATTATTGTAACGCCCCGATTTCCATACACTGGAAAATCGTGACATAAGCCATAATCTTTTCCTTCAATTAGCCACAATACACAGAAAAAAAGGAAAATTTAAAACTTTTTATTCAACACAAATGTATTACAAGTCCGAATGGTACAAAACTGCAATACATTACATCAGTGTTACAATAATGTCATACAAGCCCAAGTGTTACAAACTTTCAATAAAAATTACATCAGAGTACAATGAATAATATAACACTTGGTACTTTCACTTGGATGCTTTTCAACATAAAATAAATTTACAATTGAAACAATGGTAACCAACATGTATTACATGCGAAATAGAATCCACACTTTGCTTCTCTTGCCTTGAGTCCTCCTGAATTATGTACCTGTAGTTTTGCAATCCAGTACCTATTGAAATGGGGACGTCAGTACATATACTGATGCTTTAAGGCTGATGACTAGCAACGATTCTCAACATTAAAGAAACAGATTGATGAAAAGAGAAACATGTATATATATGATTGATGTGTCAGTGTATGCTATGACTTAGACTCTAATGCAAGATTAACTAATGCAATGATGCTCTTATTCTAATGCAAGCGAGTCACTGGAACAGTATGCAGCCCATATCAAGCCGTTTCTTCATATATAGGGATTTGAAACCGCGCCATGAATTCTACTCTTGTACTCAATCTATTTTTGAAGATACATCGTGACTGATGAGGTTACCCTGAAACGGTCTAATCCCGCCACAGTCATATAGTGGTGTCCCTGTTTGCCACTATTGCCCGACGTACCAGACCTCACTCAAAAATTTGACGAACGCATCCGCAGTACAGGTTAGCTCGAAGCATCCCCTGTGTCCCCCCTAGCAGATAGACCGTAGTCTATGACTTGTTCTCCTTTCTTGATATAGAGCATGACGAAGTTCCGGGGGTCCATCCCCTTGCTCTGACAAGAATCCCTCTCACCCTTATCATGGCACTTCAGAAATTAACAGACGAGTTACGGATCCCATGCTCCCAACTCGTGAGAAGGCACAGACCGTATCCCTTTGACAGGAAGGGTACAACCAATAACACCACCTAGTGTTGGCCTATAAAATAGGTCGGATCATAAGGTAATCACCCTTAATACCAACTCTTTCCTTCGGCAAAATGATAATAAATAAAGGTTAAGTAGTAATAGCCATAAGTTACTACCCTAACGTAACTCTAAACAATCCGAGGGATGACAACAGTACTAACACAACATGCTAGGTCTTAAGTTAGACTTCGCAAGATAAACTCTACTAGGTACTCAACCTAGACTTACTAGAATCTCTAAGGATCCTGTTCATAGCCTATCGATCCAAGTCCTTGGCAATACAAACATATTCGCATGTTACTGTCCTAAACTTGGATTCCGTCTATACTCCCGACCCGCGATCAACCTACACCGGTTAAGATTTGATGGTGCACGAGGGTGACTCGTCCATAGTCCACGAGGAGTAAAATAAATACATGTCTTGATGGTCGATGGCTCCTAGGGCAATGATATCACCCTAGACAAGCACAATAACTACGTACTAGCTAATAAGCTACATACGAGCTAAACAACTTATATACGAGCCAACTAGCTACGTACAAGCCAAACGAATTACATACGAGCAGTACCGACTAGGCAGTCGGGTACCTAGAAGCTGTTTTTGTCATTTTGTGGATTTTGACCCCTACATGTATGATGTATAGATAGGGAGGATGTCACTAAGAAAAATGTGACACTTTGTAAACAGTTAGGTCTAAGGAGACTATGTTGTTATTTTGACTCCTACTCTTGTAAGTATAGGTAGGAAGGTTAGTACTTAGGAAAAAATGACATTTTGTAAACAAGGGGTTGATGTACATATGAATGTAACCCATTTGATGGATGATCAATGGAAAATTTCGGTTCATTTCTTGTTCTCCGACTATACTGTTTCATGTTTGTCGATTCATTCTCCTAACTTAAGGTAGTTCTGAGGACAGAACTATTCTAAGGAGGGAGTAATGTAATATCCCGGATGGATATTAACTCATATAAATTATTATTTTATTATTATTCTATTATTATTTTATTTTAATTCCAAAGTCGGACTATTTTGGCGATTTTTCTCCGGTTTGCCCGCAAACAGTACCTACGCGCAACTATCGGTCGATGCGCAACCAAAGCGCATCAAATTGATAGCGCGACTCTCCGAATTGGTAATAAAATTCATTTTACTATTATTTTCCAAATTAAATTATTTTTGGGAATTTTATGAGGATTTTATAAAAAGATTGTTTGTATACACATACATGTACACATACACATAATTGTATGACACTTAGTATATTATACCTAGTATATAATATGTACTTTAGGACAATACACTTATGCTTGTCATGGCTACTCAATTAGAGAATTAGGGTTTGATTAGAAGGTTAAAAGAGAGTTGTATGCACAAGATTAGAACTAAACCCTTCTAGAAGCAACCTTCCCTCACATAACACCTCCCTCCACCTCACCACTCTAAACCTCACCCCCTACTCCCCTAAAGCTAGGCCGGCCACTCTTCTTGAGGGTTATTGTGTGCCATTTTGGTGCACTTACCACTCCCATCTCCTTTTATAAAACACCCCTCATTCACCTCCTTCTCTCATTTTAGAAAAACCAAAGAAAGAAAGAAAGAAGGAAAGGAAAAGAAAGAGAGAACAAATTAATTAGAGAGTTTTGTTTTGTAGGTAATAGAAGACTTCTAAAAGGAAGCTTAGGGGAAGGAGAAGGTAGCAAGGCTAGTTCTTCCAACAAGTTAGGGAAGGTGGGGGTTTCTTCATTTGATCTTTGTTTGTTTCTTTATTTGGTTGTTTGGTTGTTTGTTGTTTGTTGTGTGACTTCTTCTTCTTCTACCTTCTTGTTTTATTTTGTTTTTTGGGTTGAGTGTGTGGTATGTGTAGTAAGTAAAAGAGGAAAAAGGAAAAGTAGTAGTAGTAAGCACTAAAGATCATAACTTTAGTATGGTAATCTTTTGTTGTATGTTATTGGACTAAGAAACTTACATATGGCATATTGTTGAACAATACAACCATTGATTGGTTGTAGGACTTAATTGTAACTAATGTAATAATAAAAAGATCTTCTTTTTATTTTAACCACTAGTTGTAACCTAATAAAAAGATCTTCTTTTTATTTAACCACTAGTTGTAAATTAACTAAAAAGATCTTTCTTTTATTTTTAATCACTAGTTGTAGAAACTAATAAAAAGATCTTTCTTTCTTTTAATCACTAGTTGTAATTAATTAAAAAAAGGATCTTTCTTTATTTTTAACCACTAGTTGTAATTAATTAAAAAGATCTTCTTTTCATTTTAACCAACTAGTTGTAGCTAACAAATTAAAAAGATCTTCTTTATTTTTAAAACACTAGTTGTAGCTAATAAATTAAAAAGATCTTCTTTTATTTTACACACTAGTTGTAGCTAATAAATCAAAAAGATCTTCTTTTGTTTTACCTACTAGTTGTAGCTAATAAATTAAAAAGATCTTCTTTTTATTCTTAAACACTAGTTGTAGCTAACAAAATAAAAAGATCTTTCTTTCTTTTAATCACTAGTTGTAATTAATTAAAAAAGGATCTTTCTTTATTTTTAACCACTAGTGTAATTAATTAAAAAGATCTTCTTTTCATTTTAACCAACTAGTTGTAGCTAATAAATTAAAAAGATCTTCTTTTTATTCTTAAACACTAGTTGTAGCTAACAAAATAAAAAGATCTTCTTTTGTTCTTAATCACTAGTTGTAGCCATTAATCAAAAAGATCTTCTTTTGTTTTACCTACTAGTTGTAGCTAATAAATTAAAAAGATTTTCTTCTTATTCTTAAACACTAGTTGTAGCTAACAAAATAAAAAAGATCTTCTTTTGTTCTTAATCACTAGTTGTAGCCATTAATCAAAAAGATCTTCTTTTATTTTACCCACTAGTTGTAGCTATCTTAAATAAAATAATCCTTTCTTTATCACTAGTAATAAATGAGGTTAGTAAGCAACTAAGGAATAGTATGCTAAATAATAAGTAGTAGAATGAGATAGTTGTATGTTGTGATTTTATTGTGAATGAAGTAGTAGTAATAGATAGTTGTATGTGGTGATTTTTATTGTAGTAGATAATTGTGTGTATGTGTTGATCAAAATAGAAGTAGTAGTAGTAGTAGAATGTTGTAGGATGTTTTCTAAAAATATTCCTTTATGTTTGTGCTTAAGACATTGTAGGATTGCTTCTAAAAATATTTAGAAGCAATATTCATGCTTCATGTGTTGTAGGATTACTCCTAAAAATATTTAGACACCATTTCTATGCTTCATGTGTTGTAGGATTACTCCTAAAAATATTTAGACACCATTTCTATGCTTCATGTGTTGTAGGATTACTCCTAAAAATAATTAGAAGCCATTTCTATGCTTCATGTGTTGTAGGATTACACCTAAAAATAATTAGAAGCCATTTCTATGCTTCATGTGTTGTAGGATTGCTCCTAAAAATAATTAGAAGCCATATCCATGCTTAGTTAGTTGTGGGATTACTTATGAAAATATCCTACCATGATTCTATGCTTAATTAGTTGTAGGATGTTTTATAAAATTATCCTATCATGCTTTATGTTTAGGATGTTGTAGGACTTTTCCTAAAAATATCCTACTAGGTTCTCATGCTAGTTTAATTGTTGGAAAGCGATATACCATGCTAGCTTAATCGTAAGTATTTTGCATATCATGCTAGTTTAAATTGTAGGCAAATTGTGTACCATGCTAGATAAATGGTAGAGAAGTTAGTGAATGACCATGATTCATGCTAAGTAAGTAGTGATCATGCAAATTATTGATCTTATTAAGTTAAGGATACCCATACTGGGATGTTCATGCTTAGGGTAAAGAAACTACCCATGGCTAGTTGTAGTGATTTATGTTGGATTCTATGCCATGCTAGAGTAATACATGATTAGAACATTGTAGGAGTAATGATAGAATATCTACTACACCTTGGAATGATTGTATGTTATATTAGTTATCTATCCATGCTTGTGTCATGGTTATTAGTCAAGATAAGTAGTAGTTTTCATGCTCGCTTGACTATAGTAGACTCTATGTCTAGGTCGTAGTGATTTTTATGTTTAAGTTCGGTGAAAACTCAAGCATTAATCCTATTCATACTTAGGAGTGTGATGGTGAGTAGTTCTATTTGGTAATTGGATTACTTTAGGAAGATGCCTACGAGTGTATGTCATGCCTAAGACATTATAGGTCGAAGTAGTAAGATCGGGAAGACCACTAGCGATAGTTAATTCGATAAAGGCGGTTATGTCGCCTTCGGATTCTTCCCTAGTAGAATACCGATCTTAGACTACTAGTAGATCCCTTTGTTGCTTCTAATAGTAGAAGATTAAGTGTATTAGTAAGCATGTTTGGTTGCTTCTAGGACTGATTACCTGTATGGTTGTTTGCACACGGTTGTGCTCGTACGTGGCTCGACTGGCCCGTATGTAGCTGTGGGTCTCATACGTAGCTTAGTCGGCTCGTATGTAGGTGGTTGTCTCGTACGCGGCCCGACTGGCCCGTACGTAGCTGTTGGTCTCATACGCGGCTTATTTGGCTGGTATGTGCGTGGTTATCTCTTACGAGGCCCGCCTGGCTCGTAGGTAGTTATTGTTCATACGTAGCTTAGTTGGCTCGTATGTGGTTGTTACTCGTGTATAGCTTGTTAGCTAGTACACAGTTCGTTGCGCTCGTCTAGGGTGATGTTACCACCCTAGGGCTATCGACCATCAAGACCACATCCTACCTCCTTAGAGCAAAACGGATAGATCTCACCTCGGACGTTGACGGATCTTAACCAATGTAGGTTGACCGTGGGCCGAGAGTGTTGGTAGAATCCGAGTTAGGGGTAGTGAGGATTGAGAGAGAGATTGTTACCAGAGTCTTGGATCGATGAGCCACGAACCGGGTCCTGAGGGATTCTGGTAAGTCTAGGTTGAGCGGCCTAGTAGAGTTGTCTTGCGAAGCCTAACTTAAGGCCTAGCATGTTGTGGTTATAATATTGTCATCCCTAGGATTGTTCGAGTCAGGGACATCACTAGGATAGTGACTTATAAGGATCAGTTTACTTAAACCCTTTTGCCGGGGGAGAGGGGTCAGTTGTAGGGGGCCCCGACACTAACTCGTCTCTTGAGGCAGATCATAGGTGGTGTACCGGGTTGTACCTTCCCGTCAAAGGGATACGTACGGTGCCGTCTCACAAGTTGAGGACACGGGTTGCGTATCTCGCTCTGTTAATTCCTGAAGTGCCGTGGCTAGGGGTGCCACAGGATGCATTGTGCAGTCCTGCGCTTGCGATACCCCAGAGAGTGCCACAGGGTAGGCCTCGTGCTACCCTGCGCTTGCGAAACTCTATGGTTTGGTTTTTTTGTAATGACACCCGATACGTCGGGATCGTCTAATTTGAGTGAGGTCCGGTTAGCCGGGTCGCAGTGGCGAACATAGACACCACTGGCGATATGCAACAGTGGCATATGATCACATCTGCAGCCTCGCGAGTCACGTGTAGTTGTCAGGAACAGGTTGTGTGCAATTAGAATTCATAACGCGGGTTAAATCCCTATATATGGAGAAACGGCTTGAGATGGAGTCGCATGTATTTATGGGCTGCATGTTACTTTCGGAGACTTGCTGATATTAGAATAGGAAGCATCCTAGTTCTACCTTCCCGTCAAAGGGATACGTACGGTGCCGTCTCACAAGTTGAGGACACGGGTTGCGTATCTCGCGCTGTTAATTTCTGAACTGCCGTGGGTAGGTGTCAGGAACGGGTTGTGTACAACTAGAACTCATAGCGCGGGTTCAAATCCCGGATATTAGAATAAGAGTGTCCTAGTTCTACTTAAGTACCACATTAGAGTCTAGTCATAGCACTCACGTACACTTAAACTACACCGACACCATTGCTATGTTTGTATATTTTGTATATTGTTTGGAAGATTCGCTGCTATATGATCAGCCTTTAAGCGTCAGTGAATACTGACGTCCCCACTTCCATAGGTACTGGATCGCCCAAGTACAAAGGTGATATTCAGGAGGACTCAAGGCGAGGAAAGCAAGGAGTCAGTATTAAGTTTAGTTCCGCTGCAAAATATGTATTGATTCTGTATTAGTTAAGAGGTACTCTGATGTAAGATGTTAAAGGTTGTAATACTTAGAAATGTAAAGGTAGTATTGTAACTCTATTGTAAGATATTACAGTTGTACAATATTCAGACTTGTAACACATTGTGTATTGAATAAAAAGTTTTAAATTCTCCTGTTTTTTCTGTGTATTGTGACTAATTGAAGCAAAGATCTTGGCTTGTGTCTCGGTTTTCCGGTATTCGGAAATCGGGGCGCTACAATGTATGCGATAAATGAATCATATAGAAGCAACCATAAAAGTCTTCTAACAACCTAGAAGAAAAATAACTTGCTACTAGCTAAACTTGATCTTTTATACATAAAAGCAACATACAAAGCCTTCTAACAATCTAGAAGCAATTAAACATGCTACTCTTATCGGAATTCGACAAAATTAGACTTTTTAGAAAGGTGAGAACATCTAATACAACTCTCTAGTTGAAAACTTTCTTAGATTAAATCAATAAGAGGTACAAAAATCTCGAACAATCTAAACTGCGAAGCTTCAGCCAAAATGGCCAGCTGCTATGACTTGTAACGATCATAACTCCTACTCCGATTATCGGAATCTAACCAAATAGGATATTTTGGAAAGGTGAGAATATATACCACAACTTTCTAGTTGAACACTTTTTTAGATTCAGTAAGTAAGAGGTACAAAAACATCGAACAATCTAGGCAGCGACTTCAGTCAAAAGGCTAGCTGCTATCAATCTTGTAAAAGTCATAACTCCTACTCCGCTTATCGGAATCTAACCAAATAGGATATTTTGGAAAGGTGAGAACATCGAATAAAACTTTCTAGTTAACAACTTTCTTAGATTCCTTATGAAATTCAAATCCCTGCTCTTTGAACAACATTCAAGAACAACAAAAAGAACAGCCAAAGCTGAAACTTTTAAAGCTCACAACTTTTGCTATACTTATCAGAATCTAACAAATTTGGACTTTTTGGAAAGGAAAGAACATCTACTACAACTTTATAGTTGAACACTTTTTCAGATTCCTTATAGAGCTCAAAATCCAGCTCTTTGAACACAACTCAAGAACAACAAAAAGCACAGTAAAAGCTGGAACTTTTAAAGCTTATAACTTTTACTATACTTTTCGGAATCAAGCAAAATTAGGATTTCTAGAAAAGGAGAACATCTACTACAACTTTCTAGTTGACCACTTTTCCAGATTCCTGATAGAGCTCAAAATCCAGCTCTTTAAACACAACTCAAGAACAACAAAAGCACAGCAAAAGCTAAAACTTGTAAAGCTTATAAATTTTGCTATACTTATCGGAATCTAGCAAAATTGGAAATTTTGGAAAGGTGGGAACATATACTATAACTCTCTAGTTGACCACTTTCTCAGATTCCGAATGGAACTCAAAATCCATTCCTTTGAACACAATTTTAAAACAACAAAAAGCACAGCAAAAGTTGAAACTTGTAAAGCTTATAACTTTTGCTATACTTATCGGAATCTTAAAAAATTGGACATTTTAGAAAGGTGGGAACATATACTACAACTCTCTGGTTGAACACTTTCTCAGATTCCACATGGAACTCAAAATCCAGTCATTTGAACACAATTTAAAAACAACAAAAAGCACAGCAAAAGCTGAAACTTGTAAAGGTCATAACTTTTGCTATACTTATCGAAATCTAACAAAATTGGACATTTGGAAAGGTGGGAACATATACTACAACTCTCTAGTTGACCACTTTCTCAGATTCTGCATGGAACTCAAAATCCAACCCTTTGAACACATTTCAAAAATAGCAAAAAGCAGAGCAAAAGCTGAAATTTGTAAAACCCATAACTTTTTCTACTTATCGGAGTCTAGCAAAATTGTTCATTTTGGAATGGGGAGAACATCTACTAAAATCTTATAGTTTACCACTTTTTCAGATTCAATCAATAAGAGGTGCAAAAACTTCGAACCATCTAGACAGCGAGCTTCAGCAAAAAAGCTGGCTGCTGAGATTTGTAAAGCTCATAACTTTTGCAATACTTATCGGAATCAAACAACCATTTTGGAAAGGGGAGAACATCTACTATAACTCTAGATGAACACTTTTTCATTTTCAATCAATAAGAGGTGCAAAAAACTTCGAACTATCTAGACAGCGAGCTTCAGCCAAAAAACTGGCTGCTGAGATTTGTAAAGCTCATAACTTTTGTAATACTTAACGGAATATAACAAAGTAGGCCATTTTAGAAAGGGGAGAACATCTACTACAACTTTCTAGTTGAACACTTTTTCAGATTCTGTAAGGAACTCAAAATCCAACCCTTTAAACACGTGCAAAAATTAACCAAAACAGCATTATGCTTAAAAGCTCGCTGTTTTGGGGGAAACATTTGTTTGACCTATCAATTTAACCCCAAAAAAATCTATAAAAATTACAACATGTTAGTAACACATACAAGAATCTCTCAAATTAATTTGGAGTCAAAATTCTAACTTTAACATAAGTAATTAATTCTAACTACATAATAGTTTAGGGTTCATTCTTTAGTGTTTTATTTGTTTCTACTACTTCAATCTTGTATGCCTTTTTATTCTAGTCCACAATCATCATATGCACATGAAATTAGTCCAATTTCTCTAATTATTAACATAAAACAACGATAATAATAACAATAACAAAACAAGAGATGAGAACCCCCACCTAACTCGTGTAGGAAGGACTTGCTCTTCTCTTCCTTGCTCCGTGTTCTTGATCCTCCAAATGAACCCATGAAATTTGATTGATTTGATCTCTCTTTTCTTTTCTTTTCTTCTCAATTTTTTTCTAATTAAACAAGTAGAAGAAGAAGTAGCAGAAATATAAGAAGAAGAGATGAAGTGAGATGAAAATGAAGAACAAAATGAGAAAGGGCTTTGCCCTAGGGTTGGGGGCCGACCAAGGGTATTTATAGGAGAGGGAGGGTTGAGATTGTGGATGAGAAGAACCCAAGTGTTCTTCTCATTTGTGGCTCAAACAATTAGGAATCAATTTGCAAATTAAAATTGCAATCAACACCCTAATCCAATCCTAACCCTTCATTTGATCATGATGGATAAAAAATAAAAGGTATTTTCCCAAAATCACATACCACATGATTTCGTACAAACATAAGAAATCGATACAGTACATATACGTACATATATCTGTCTATACAGATAATTTTTATTCGTTAAAACGAATAATCTCTACCAAAAATATTTTAATTCAGAAATAATAATAAAAATAATTTTATTACTGGCTCGGAAAATTACAGTACCAATTTGATACAATACAGATGTATACAAACTGGTATATATATATAATGTTTATTAGTAAAACCGGGTAATATCCACCAAAAATATTTCAATTCTGAAAATAAAAATAAAATAATAATTTTTAATATCAGACCCGGATATTTCAGACATTTTCTCAAAAATGCATTTTAATGGATTTTGTATAAGTGCACAAAACCGATACAATACATATATATACTTACTTGTATATATATAAACAGATAATGATTATTTATTAAAACTAAGTAATTTCCATGAGAAATGTTTTAATTTTTAAAAATAATAATAATACAAATATAAAATCTGACCGGGATATTACAATTATGTACTCGGGTCTTCTAGTGACAGTATCAATAATCAGGACAAGTAATCAAGAATCATGTAATCAAGAATTGTGTAATCAAGAATCAAGAATCAAGAACCACTATTCCGGGGAGCACGAACCCCCTTCTGAGTATACTCTCCTATATTGTCCATTACTAAGTCGTACCCTTATAACCTCAACTTGTTATTATTTTACAATAATTAATTAGGAACATACATTAGGTACGACTAGTGGAACGGAAGTATCAAGATATTTAATCAAGAATCAAGGAAAATATCAAAGGCGGTAATCATGGTATTATCAAGTGGTATAAAATGCATTGTACGAGAAAATCTACCAATCTATTATATGGGTACAAGTTATTCTTACAAGAACAACAATACATATGGTTAAATTCATTAAATATGGAAAATAACAGATTTATATGGAAAATAACGGGTTTATATTCAAAAACGTAGTGATGGATTTCCAGACAGCAACACCTATCTGCATTCAAACTCACTTTCTCGTTGCTACAAAAAAGCAAATGTAATTCCGTCAGAGATTCTAGAAAGTAGACTCCCTTCCAGTTCCAACCCATAATCATACGATACATTATAGGGAAAATATTCATGCATAAAAATTGATTATTTGCTGATTTCAATGTTTCGTGCACAGTTCTGTTTTGGAAATCCAGCAGTCACAGTACAAAAACAGCGATCTCTCAGAAACTATAAATCGGATTGAGAACCGTAAGATGTTCTTGATTCCAGACTCGATGGTCTAAAATTTTTATGCATAAAGTTCTTGGATCAAGTATCGGGAACTTAGTCTAATTCTCAGTACAATAGACACGACAGTAGGTTTCGTGCACAGTTTCGGTGTTCTGGAAATTTCAATATTACAGTACTAAAATTTTGATATCTCACAATCTATAAATCGGATTGTGAAACTGCAAGATGTTCTGGATTCTAGACTCAGAGGGCTACAATTCATATGTACAAATTTCTTGGATTCAGTACCAGGAACTAGGTCAATCTCTCTGTTTTTTACTAGTTCGTATATAGTTTCTGTGTTCTAGAAATTACAATAAGATAGTACTAAAATCATGATATCTCGCAATCTATAAATCGGATTGTGAAACTGTAAAATGGTCTGGATTCTACACTTGAAGGGCTACAAGATTCATGTATAAAGTTCTTTGATTCGGTATTAGGATCTAGGTCGAATATGCAGTGCAAATTCGGACAATTAACAGGCTAGAGTTATTCGATATTTGATAACACGATTCAAAGTGTGTTAACGGTTCAAGATTTGAATCAATAGCATGTAATAAGTAACAAGACAAGAAAATATGACGATACTAGGCTACTTGCTGAGAGTTCAAGAAAATGCTTGCCTTATAATGACGATTTCTCGTGCAACGAGAATCACGGGATGAAGATGGAGATTACACAAGATCGATAACGTGAAATGGAAGGCCAACAGTTTGAACTTACAATCGTAGCAATGGAGGTAGCAACACGAACGACGTCGACGCACGGCGATGAGCGATGTTGATACATGGCAGCGAATGGCAAGGGCAGTAGCAATCGTAATAGCAACAACAAGAGTCACTTGGTAGTGAGGGGCGGGCTCTCGTGTGTGCAGCAAGGTGGAGCTCGAAGTTAGCGATAGTGGGGCTAGGTGTGTATGCAACAAGAGGAAGTAGCTTCGGGTGTAGTTGATGGCGAGCTTTGATTTTGCGGATGTCACACCCTGATATGGCTAAAAATGGGGTTAAATCGGGACCGTCCAGATCGAGCACGAATCTTGAAGCACGGGGGGTAAAAAGGTAATTTCACATACAGATGGATCCAAAACGGGTATTGGGCCTCCTTCTCACAGAACCAACCACCCGTGAATAGATCCACTTCAACTGGGCACGGGTTCCGACCCGATACAAGCTCGGTTCACCATGAGGAGAATCAAGGCCACTGATTTGACTGAATCAAATCAATAAGCCTGATTGGCTCTCACCAGGGAATCAGGGCCTAATTTCCCAAAACAGAATAGGAGGATTTTCCTCCTGGCTGTTAGGCAGGAAATCAGGATCCTAACCATTCCAAAGGCAACTATAAATACAACCCCTCTACCACCAAGACCAGGTTAATCACTTCTTGACCACTTAAGCTCTTTCTTAATCTTTTCTGATTACTGACAAGAGCGTCGGAGGGTGCGTCGCCGGAATCAACCCCGGTGTCTCGCACTTCCTTGCAGGTTGCTGCAGGAGCAAGAAGGCTGAGTCAACTGTTCAGGTTTTTCTCGGACTTACAAATTCTATCTGTTTACCCCCACACCGAAATCAGCGGTAACAGATTGGCGCCGTCTGTGGGAAAAATCACACGAACAGCCTCAGCCCATTCTTCGTCGTCCTCTGCAGTCATGCCGCCGAAGAAGGTCAGATCCAGAGGGTCGAACCGTGTGGGCAACCTCGCCGACCCGGCGAACGAAGCCCCAGTCAATCCCATTCCTCAGTCCGACCTCCCTCTGCCGACCCAGCAGGTCCCACCTCCTCCTCCCAAGCAGCAGCCCAACAATGGTCCGTCCGGTCATAACGGTCGGAAGGAGAAGCAGCCCCTCAATCCGGGCCATGTCTCGGTCCATAATGGGTCCTCGGACTCAATGGCTTCTCATCATCCCGACCTCCACATCACACTTCTGAACCGCCAGAAGGACGACAACCTCCGAACCCATCTCGACGAGAGGTGGGCCCGAGAGGGAGCCTCCCGCCAGCGTCAAGTTGAGCGGTCCCCACGTCGCCGGGACGGCAGAAGATCTCCGGACCGCAGAGGCCGAGCGGCGTCCCCCGAGCGCCGAAGGAGAAGGTCCCGTTCCCCCGGGGATCGGCGTCACCCGAGGGACCGAGATGTACCCATAAGTCGAGCCGAATTCCTCCAGTTTCAGGAGACCGTTCTGCAGGCTCTCAATCTTCGGCAGAACGTCCAGAATGCTCAGAGGGCTCCGACGCCCCCCAGGGATCCCAGTCCTCGGCGCCGAACCCGGAGCCCTTCCCCGGCTCCCAACCGCCAGCAGCGGGAACAAAGCCCTCGCCGGTCCCAGGACTACCGGCGCCGCAGTCCACGCTCCCCTTCCTATGAAGAGGAGTCTGGGGGGTCATACGATTACCAGCGGAGGGACGACGCCCTCATCTGCCGTCTTCATGAGGTGGAAAGGCGTATCGGCCGCATGGACAGGGAGGAAGAGTCCCGAGCAGGAACCTTCTGTCCCAGCCGACCCCCCTTCTCACGGTCGATCATGGAGGCCCACATACCGAGGAGTTTCAAACCGCCACAGTTTGAAACATACTCAGGGGAATCCGATCCGGTCGATCACGTCGAAAGCTTCAAGACCCTGATGCTGATCCATCAAGCTTCCGACGCGGTGCTCTGCAGGACCTTCCCTGCCACCCTCAGGGGGTCGGCTCGAGAATGGTATTCCAGGCTCGCCCCCTCATCCATCTTCTCATTCGAGCAGTTCGAGACGCTGTTCATTACTCACTTCGTGAGTAGCCGGCGAGCCGAGAAGACAAGTCTTTCCCTACTGAACCTGCGGCAGGAGAGGGAAGAAAAGTTGCGGGACTATGTGAAAAGGTTCACCGCAGAAGTCAGGTCTATCGCCTCCCTGGACCAGTCCATGGCCACCGTGGCGTTCCAGTCGAACGTCCTCAATGCCAACCTCCGATCCTCCCTAGCCAAGAAACCGCCGCATGACTTCGCCGTTCTCCTCCTGAGGTGCGAGAAGTACATCCGAGCCGAAGAAGCTGAAGCCCTTCCGGGCTTCGGAGGGCCCTCCGCGGGTTCGAAGAGGAAGGCGACGGGGGAAGAAGGGTCCAAGAAAGCTCAGAAGGACATGGGCGGTCAGCGCCGCCCTCCCCCCAGGTTCGAGAAGTTCACTCCCCTCACCACTAATGTCTCTACTATCCTAATGGAGGTGGAGAAGGAGGGGGTCATCCCTCCAGCTCCGAGGATGCACACCCCGGCGAAGAGGAGGAACAAAGATAAGTGGTGTCGGTACCACCGAGACCACGGGCACGATACGAATGACGCCGGGCTTTGAGAGATGAGATTGAAGCCCTCATTCGGAGGGGGCAGTTGGCCAAGTTCATGAAGGCTAACGATCGGATAGATCGCAACTCCCCTCTGCCTCGGGGGGCTAACAAGTGCTCCGAGCGGCGCGAAGAGACACCCGAGTTCGAGGAGGAACGGGTTCTGCACTTGATCCACGGAGGCCCCATGGGGGGCTCCTCTAATTCCTCCCGGAAGGCCTTCGTCCGAGAGGTCAATTCGGTCCATAGTGTCCCTCCCCCGAAAGGTCTCGGCGTCCCTGTGTCTTTCTCCGACGCCGACCTCGAAGGGGTCCGAACCCCACACTGCGATGCCCTCGTCATCGACCTTCGCATGGCCAACTTCAAGGTGCAGAGGATTTTGGTGGACAACGGGAGTTCGGTCAATATCATTTTCCTCTCGGCCTTCCGAGGCCTGCAGCTGTCCCGAGACCGTCTCAAGCCGGCCGGTTACACTCTCCACGGGTTCACGGGGGTCCCGGTAACCGTCGAAGGGGTGATAACCCTAGACGTTACTGCGGGAAGCGCCCCTACTACCCGGACCGAGCCGATGGACTTCATGGTCGTCGACGTCCCGACAGCATATAATGTCATCCTAGGCCGCCCGGCGTAGCCGCCCTGGAGGCTGTCCCCTCGGCATACCATTTGAAAATGAAGTTCCCCACTCGGTCAGGAGTAGGGGAAGTCAGGGGAAACCAGGAAACAGCCCGGAAGTGCTACATGACTTCCACCGGGGGACCAGTGCTCTCGCTCGAGACGCTGGAAATCCCCAAGCCGAAGGCCCGCCAGACGTCCGAGCCGGCGGACGAATTGGAAGAAGTGCTCTTCTCGGACGAAGATCCGAGCCGGAAATTTCTCATCAGCAAATCCTTGCCGATCGCACTGTGTTCGGACCTGATTAAATGCATCCGGGACAACCGTGACCTGTTTGCATGGTCAGCTGCGGACATGCCCGGCATTTCCGAGGAGCTCCTCGTCCATCGCTTAAGTGTCGAACCGGGGTGCAAACCGGTCCAGCAGAAGAGGCGAAAGTTCGCCCCCGAGCGACAGCAGGCCATCAAGGAAGAGGTCGATAAACTTCTAAAGGCCAAGTTCATACAGGAGGTAAATTATCCCGAGTGGCTGTCGAATGTTGTCATGGTCAAGAAGTCCAATGGCTCGTGGAGGATATGCATTGACTTCACCGACCTGAACAAGGCGTGTCCGATGGATCCTTTCCCGCTCCCGAACATCGACACCCTTATCGACGCCACCTCGGGCCATGAGCTCCTCAGCTTCATGGATGCCTTCTCGGGGTACAATCAAATCCGAATGTTCCCTCCGGACATTCCGAAGACTTCCTTCGTCACCGACCAAGGCCTCTACTGCTACCGGGTAATGCCGTTCGGCCTGAAGAACGCGGGCGCCACCTACCAGCGCCTCGTCAACAAGGTCTTCCAGAACCAGATCGGCCGAAACATGGAGGTATACGTTGACGACATGCTCGTCAAGAGCATCCGCGGCACCGATCATGTAGCCGACCTCCAGGAGGCCTTCGGCGTGTTGAGGAAGCACTGCATGCGGCTGAACCCGAACAAATGTGCGTTCGGGGTCTCATCGGGAAAATTCCTCGGCTTCATGGTAAGCCAGCGAGGAATCGAAGCTAATCCCGAAAAGATTAAGGCCATATTAGACATGGCTCCGCCTCGGAACATCAAGGAGGTGCAAAAGCTCACCGGCCGGCTCGCTGCTATCGGCCGGTTCCTTTCGAAGTCGGGGGAAAAGTGCCTTCCCTTCTTCAAAGCCCTCAGGGGGGCCAAAGGTTTTGAATGGGGCCAACCGCAACAGGAATCATTCGACCAACTGAAGGCCTATTTGGTGAACCCCCCTGCTCAGCAAACCGGTACCGGGCGAGACTCTCTTCGTCTACTTGGCAGCCTCCGAGCAGACCCTAAGTGCTGTCTTAGTGAGAGAGGAGGACCGGACCCAGAGGCCTATCTACTACGTGAGCAAGGTACTTCGGGACGCCGAGCTCCGCTATCCAAGGATAGAGAAGATAGCCTACACTCTGGTCATGGCAGCGAGAAAGCTTCGGCCGTATTTTCAGTCCCACTCAGTCGTGGTCCTCACCGACCAACCCCTCAAGCAGATCCTCCACAAGCCTGAGACCTCGGACCGGCTGATGAAGTGGTCCATTGAGCTAAGTCAGCACAACATCTCTTATCAGCCTCGGACGGCAATTAAGGCACAGGCTCTCGCCGACTTCATCGTAGAATCCACTATCCCCGAGGTCGGCCACGTCCCGAATGGGCCCCCCATTTGGACAGTTTTCGTGGATGGATCCTCTTGTAATGAAGGAAGCGGCGCCGGAATCATACTGAACGGCCCTGACAACTTCGTCCTCCAGTACGCCATCCGCATGAACTTCAGAGCCTCGAACAACGAGGCAGAGTACGAAGCCCTCATCGCCGGGCTCGGGCTCGCCCGAAGTGCTGGAGCCCAACGCCTTCGGATTCACAGTGACTCCCAACTAGTCGTGAACCAGGTCTCGGGCGAATATGAGGCCCGAGACGAGCGAATGGCGAAGTACCTCGCCAAGGTCCGGGACCTCCTGAGCCGGTTCGAAGAGGCCACCATCGAACGAGTCCCTCGGGAAGAAAACTCACAGGCTGATGCCCTCTCCAAATTGGCTTCGTCCTCACTTCAAGGTCTCGAACAGACCGTGCTGATCGAAGTCCTTTCTAAGCCGAGCATCGAAGATGAGTCGCCCGTCTCGGCGGAGTCGTTGCCAGTCATGCTACAAGACGATTGGATGAAGCCACTGATAGAATTCTTAAGGGATGGAGTTCTGCCTTCGGACCCCAAAGAGGCTCGCCGAGTTAGGACCCGGGCCGAGCGGTTTGTTCTAATCGAGGGTATCCTGTACAAACGCTTTTTCTCTCAGATAGACGGCCGACCGTACTTAAGGTGCCTCTCTCCGGATCAAGCCGAATATGCCCTACGAGAGCTCCACGAAGGCATCAGAGGGGCGCACTCAGGATTTAGGTCCTTGGCCCGAAAAGCTTTGAATTATGGGTATTTCTGGCCGACCCTCCTTCAAGACGCCGAGCGACACGTTCGGCAATGCAGTTCCTGTCAGAGACACTCTAACATCCGACGCCTCCCTCAGGCCAACCTCGCCTCCTTATCAAGTCCCATCCCCTTTGCGATGTGGGGCATGGACTTACTAGGGCCCTTCCCTCCAGCTCCGGGTCAGCTCAGGTTCTTGGTCGTAGCCATCGACTACTTCTTGAGGTGGGTCGAGGCCGAGCCCCTCGCCACTATAACCGAGAACAAAGTGGTACAGTTCTTCTGGAAGAGCATCATATGCAGGTTCGGAGTCCCCCGGGTCCTCATAACGGACAACGGGACTCAGTTCACAGGCGCAGCGTTCCGAGCTCTATGCGACGACCTGGCCATTCAGCAGCGCTTCTCGTCCGTCTCCCATCCTCAGTCGAACGGACAGGCAGAAAATGCCAACCGGCAGATCCTCGCAGGTATCAAGAAAAGGCTCGACAAAAGTTCCAAGGGCTTATGGGTCGACCAACTCCCCAACGTCCTATGGAACTACTGCACGAGCAAACGGACCCCCACAGGCGAGTCCCCCTTCAACCTCACCTATGGGTCCGAGGCCGTGATACCTCTTGAGGTCGGAATACCATCCCCTCGGCTCACAGCCTTTGACGAAGCACAGAATGCCAGAGACCTCAGAGAAGAATTGGACTTGATAGACGAGCTGAGGGAAAGGGCATCGATTCGGCAGCAGATCTACCGGAGAAGAGTTGAATTGGCGTACAACAGGAAGGTCCGTCCCGCCAACCTTAAACAAGGAGATTTGGTCTTGAGAAAGCTAGCCATATCCCTCACCAGTCAGAAGAACAAGCTAGCCCCGAACTGGGAAGGGCCGTACAGGATTACGAAAGTTGTTCTGCCAGGAACATATCGCCTCGAAGACCTAGAGGGCAGAGAGCTTCCGAGGACCTGGAATGCCGACCACCTCCTAAAATACCAAGAGAGCGCTCCGGCGCCACTCTAAGTAACAAGGAGTATCGAGCCACTCCAGTCCTCCGACTTGTAACCCATTTTTTCATAAATTGTACTATGTAAAACGGTTCGCCGTCAAATATCAATAAAGAAAGCTCTATTATGTTCGTGAATTCGTATGTTTCTCTCCCCTCTCGTCACCTACTTTAAATTATGAACCGATGGTTCGGAGTCCAACACTCGGCTCGACTTTACCTCCTCGGCTCGTCTCCGGACGAACCAGGGGTAGATCGCCGTTCGGAATTGCTCCCACAACCGTTGAACTACACCGATGGTTCGGAGTCCAACACTCGGCTCGACTTTACCTCCTCGGCTCGTCTCCGGACGAACCATGGGTAGATCGCCGTTCGGAATTGCTCCCACAACTGTTGAACTACACCGATGGTTCGGAGTCCAACACTCGGCTCGACTTTACCTCCTCGGCTCGTCTCCGGACGAACCAGGGGTAGATCGCCGTTCGGAATTGCTCCCACAACCGTTGAACTACACCGATGATTCGGAGTCCAACACTCGGCTCGACTTTACCTCCTCGGCTCGTCTCCGGACGAACCCGGGGTAGATCGCCGTTCGGAATTGCTCCCACAACCGTTGAACTACACTGATGGTTCGGAGTCCAACACTCGGCTCGACTTTACCTCCTCGGCTCGTCTCCAGACGAACCAGGGGTAGATCGCCGTTCGGAATTGCTCTCACAACCGTTGAACTATACCAAAGGTCCGGAACACATAATCCGAACTCTCCTAACTATTAGCCGAAGCCCGAAGACCCACACCTTCGGTCGGCTCCCGAACAAGTGCCTTCCCGAGCGTGTAAACGGGGAAAACACACTTTCCCCTCAACTTTCGTGCATGATCTCGATCAGACGGCTCAGATCTTGCCACCTGCGCTAAACGACAAGATAACGTTTTCTTCGGGACTGAGCCGCCTCGAGATTCGCGCCCACGTTCAACGGCTCAGATCTCGCCACCCGCTCTAAACGACAAAATAGCACTTTCTTGGGCGCAGAGCCGCCCAGGAATTCGTACCGTACCGTGTCAGAGCCGCTAAACGACAAAATACCGTACTCATGGGGACCCGTTCGGTTAAACAAACACGCTCGGTTCAAAGATCTCGGCACGACCGACACAGTTATAAGCAAAGACAAATGTGCAAAGCGATGAAAGGGAATTTTATTAATGGTCGGCGCATAATACAAAACCTTCCATTACAAAGTGTTGGCAAACAAAACACCCAACGCCCGACCCACTACACTTGTCTCTCATATAGACACATCCTCACTAGACTGTTCGTCCTCCTCGGCTGGCAGCTCCTCTGCGTCCCCCCGGAGCTTCGCCATCACAGCCTGCAAGTGCCGAATCTCCGAAAGCAAGTCATCCCGCTCGACGATAATCTTCGACTGGTTGTGCCGAATGCATTTGACCCGAAGAGCGTTGCTGAATGTGGTTTGCGAGTCTTCATCCTCTCCTGCGGGGCTCAGCTCGACAATCCTATTCTCCAAGCATTGGATCTCGGCTTCCCGGAGATCGAGGACGGACGAAAGGTGGGCCCACTCACTCTCAGTCCGGCGTAACTTCAGATCGGCGCTCCTAGGGCTCAGAACCACCGTCCCAGAAGTGGTCTCGGATTTGGAGTCATCATTCGAACGTTCGGAGTCCGAGTCATGGATCGTCACCACGAGCTGAAAGAAAGGGAAAACGAATAACACAACTTCAATACACTACCGATGTCTAACACTTGAAAATTTTCCAAAAAGATTCGCATTCAGATATAATAGTGTTACAGACAGCCGAACCGACCCCATAATTAGGTTTTTACAACAACCAACAAAAATGGAAAACGACATGATTAGGGCCTCTTCGGAAGGGGAATGCTTCGGTTTAGGGAAACACGAGGACGACGAGGCCTGCCCTCCGAGCTCGACCCTAAACCAACGAAGCGCGATCCCCCTTCACTGCTAGTCCTAACAGCGACGCCGACCGAGGCATCGCTCGACGAGACAGCCGCGCTACTTTGAGCATCGGCCGGACTCTGCCTGGTCATAGGCGAGCGCGTCGCAAGTTCGTAAAACGTAATCCCCCTCTCGCTCTCCTCGTGAGTGCACGACGTGCTACGGACATTAGCTCTCTCCGGCACGGGCTTGAGCGACGCGATCTCCTCCTCCAGTTCGATAATTCTATCCCTCAAGACGTCGTCCTTCGCCAATTTCTTCGGCCAAGGGGCCCTCAACGAGTCCGAGGAATTGGCGCTATCAGTCGCGAGCCGTCGGTAATGGGTGACCTCAATCCCCCTATCTATTGTGATCCTTCTGAGCCTGTCGATTTCGGCCGATAGCCTCTTGCGCTCGGATGACGCTTTCTCCAGTTCGGAAGTCAACTTCTCTCCCTCCGCCGAACGTTCTTTCTCTGCTAACTCCAAGTATTGGACCTCAGCCAAGAGATCGTCGTTCTTCTGCTCGGCGGCAGCGAGCTCTCTACGGAGACTCTCGACTTCGCCTTTGGGACAAGGAGCCGGGGGGTGCTTCCGTAGTTGCCACAGCTCGCGACAATACCTCCGCAGAGCTGCCTTCGTAATCAAGCTTCATCGTCTCTACAAAAGCCGAATGAAAAAACTTAGAAAAATTTTTATGAACTTTAAACAAAGAGTACAAATACCAAAAGCATACGAGGGTCGATCGGACTGAGACCCCCACGGAACAGATGCTCCTCCGTGATATCTTTCCAGCTTAGCGTTGGCAGGGCGAGGAGCTTCTTCTGGACTTCCTTGTCCTTATCACTCAGCGGCACCTCTCTCTTGGTCCGCTTGGGCAGACCTTCCTTCGCCCAAACCGTCGGTATCACCCATGGCGTCAGAGCTCGGACGAGGAAGTACTTCTCCTTCCAATGTTTGATCGAGTCCGGGTTCTCGATCAACTTAACTCCCGTCCGAGGAGAAAGGAAAAACCTCTGCTCGTCCCGCCTCGGCTGGCAAGGTCGGAAGAGACTCCGAAAGAGGAACATAGTCGGCTTGGCGCCGACCTCTTGGCATCGAAGGACGAACGCCACGACGTGCCTCCATGTGTTCGGCATCAGTTGGGCGGGACTCAAACCGTACCAGACCAAAACTTCAACCACAAACGGGTGGAGGGGAAAGCGGAGTCCGGCAATGAGGGAGTCGACCGGAAAGACACATACGTCCGACGAGGACTTTGTGTTGGCTCGGAATCCCGGCCCAGGAAGGAGCAGTACATACTCAAGCGGGATCCGGAAACCCTCTCGGATCAGACGAAGATCGGTCTCGGTAAGAGTCGAGATCCTATGGTCAACCTCGGACAGCTCCCTAGGCTCGTTCTCCTCCACCAGCTTAGCCGTACCTCGAGTGACTCTCTCCAAGGTATCCTCGGCGTAATCCCGGATGCCTCCCACGCTCGACACGGCGATGGGCTGCCGACCAAACGCCCCCGCTCTCTTCGGTGTTTCCACTATCGTGATCACGGCTTTACCCTTTCGGGACTCCGCCACGACTTCCTCGGGCACTTCAGCCACTTCACCCTCTTTATCCGGACGAACGACGTCTCGCTCGCTCGGCTCCACTACTCCCTTCCCTTTATCCCCCCGGCCATCGGCTTGCTCCGAGGCAGGGGTCTCAGCCGAAATCTTAACCATTTTTCCTAAAAGAGAAGGGAAAGAGACTGACCTTGAAGTGACAAGTGCGGTCGGAAAGCTCGCCGGAAACTAGGAACGCTACCGCGACAGCTAGCAACGCCACCAGAGAGCTAAAAACTTCGAAGCAAAGTGAAAACTGAAGAGAGAGAGTAAAAGTGAAAAGTGAGACTTGGTCTAAGGGGGGGTGAAGATTTATAGTAAAATTGGGACGTCCCTTGGACTTCCAAACAAAAGTTTGCGACTTTTGGGCTGCTCTCGAAACGTCGCGAAGGCCCATCACCACTATCTCCGTCACCAAGTCAACTAGCTCGGCTCCAGGGAATCTGAATCCGAGCAACAAGCAATCCGAACATGCCGGCAATAGGGTCCAGTCAGCTTCCGAGCAAGTGCCTTCCCGAGCGTGTAAACGGGAAAAACTCACTTTCCCCTCAACTTTCGCGACTGATCTCGATCAGACGGCCCAGATCTCGCCGAGAGCACTAAATGACAAGATAGTGTTTTCTTGGGAGCTGCGCCCGTCTCGAGATGCGCGCCTTCATCCAACGGCTCAGGGTGCGCCACGTCGCTCGGACGATTGAACCCTCGGACGCCCCACCTATGTCTAAAGGAACCAGGAAAATTTTGATTCAAAGTTTTAAGGCACCGCCCTCGGCGAGCACCCCCCGGGTCTCGTGCCTCAGTCGGTATCCCGCCGACCCACGGGCCCCGGTCAAAAACAGATCGGCACTCCCCCCATCTCTAACTCCTCCGGGCTGACATCCATCAGAAGCCATCAGCCCGGAAGGAAGACAGAGATGGGAGGGGGCCCATCAACACTCAGAGATCAGGAGAAGCGCACCATTCCGAGCTAGTTGGTAGCAACTGGAAGGCTCGGCTCATCAGAGGACTCTGACAACAGCGCCTTCACAGTTGCTAACAACGGGCTCGGACGGTCCGGAAGCCCGAGCCACGACTCATGGTGGAGAAGCGCACCATTCCGAGCTAGTTGGTTGCAACTGGAAGGCTCGGCTTGTCAGAGGACTCTGGCAACAGCGCCTTCACAGTTGCAACAAACGGACTCGGATGGTCCGGAAATCGGCATCGGACATGGATCATCACCTCTTCCACCAAGATCTCCACCTACCTAGACACCCACTTCGGAGCGACCAAAGAAAGCAGAAGATCTTGGTGGAAGAACGACCACCCGTCCTTCCGAAGTGGCCCACACCCCGGGTCCGGACTATGGTCGTCGCCACTACTGCCTTATCCCCCCCCCGCTCCTGACATCCCCTTCGGAGCAGTGAGGAACGGGAGAAGAATAAGACAACAGGGCGACCACCCGTCCTTCTGAAGTAACTCATCCCTCGGGTCCGGACTATGGTCGTCGCCACTACTGCCTCGTTCCCCCTCCCGCTCCTGACATCCACTTTGGGGCCGTCAGGAACAGAGGGAAAACCAGGCAGAAGAGCAACCACCCCCCCGGACCTCAAAGGAGAAGCTACCCAGGGCAGATACCTCCGAGGTGTGAAACTCTATGCTGATGGTGATTGAAACGACAAAGGGAGTGGGGTACTTATAGCCTGCCTCCAAGAACCAGCCATTATGACCCTCGGAAGTTGAAACGCCGCGCATTAATTAAGGGAGTTATCCTTAATGACATTGGGAAGGCGGAACGCCGTGCAAGTCCCGAAGCACCATTAATACCATTGGGAACAGAGCCATCTCAGATTGCCAAAAACCACAGGCCCTCGGTCGGCCGCCGAGCAAGTGCCTTCCCGAGCGTGTAAACGGGGAAAACTCACTTTCCCCTCAACGTTCGTGCCTGATCTCGATCAGACGGCCCAGATCTCGCCGAGAGCACTAAACGACAAGATAATGTTTTCTTGGGAGCTGCGCCCGTCTCGAGATGCGTGCCAATATCCAACAGCTCAGATAGCGCCACGTCGCTCGGACGACCGAAGCCACGCTCCTTCGGTCGGCTTCCGAGCAAGTGCCTCCCCGAGCTGGTAAATGGAGAAAAAAGACACCGAGCTATCTAAACCGTTGGATCTCTCAGAAATTCGCAATCCCAATGATGAACGGCCCAGATTGCGCCACGTGCGCTAAAAGACAAGATAGCGTTTTCTTGGGAACCGCGCCCGTCTCGAGATGCGCACCAGCATCCGACAGCTCAGATAGCGCCACGTCGCTCGGCCTGCCGAACCCCCTAGCTCCGGTCGGCAGCCGAGTAAGCGCCTTTTCGAGCTCGTAAACGGAGAAAAACTCTGCCGAGCGGTAACGGCCATCAGATCTTTCCGAAATTCATGCTCGTCCACGATCAACGGTTCAGATCGAGCCACGTCATCAATCAGTATTTAAATCGTTTTTTATTTATTTAAATCGTTTTATTTATTTAGAAATTGCGAAAAAAATTGCTAAAAATTCGGGAAAATTAACTAAAAATTCTGGAAAATAATTGGAAATTTGGGGGGACATTTTCGAACCCCTAAACGAACAATTATTACCCAGAATGTGCCGTTAAAGGCCCCCAAACGATTAGTGAACACGTCGCAAAATTAAATAAATAGTCCGAAAAAATAGATAAAAACCCTTAAATACCCGATGTGACCAGAGAACAGCCAGCGGCGTCAAAAGTTACCTCACTACCCCCTTTCTAGATTCAAAATCCCACATTTGGACTCTGATACAACTCCACCAGCCACTAAAACAGCTAGACTACTCCTCAAAGTCTGATCACATTCAGTCTTTAGGAGTGGGGGGCTCGTGATATGGCTAAAAATGGGGTTAAATCGGGACCGTCCAGATCGAGCACGAATCTTGAAGCACGGGGGTAAAAAGGTAATTTCACATACAGATGGATCCAAAACGGGTATTGGGCCTCCTTCTCACAGAACCAACCACCCGCGAATAGATCCACTTCAACTGTGCACGGGTCCCGACCCGATACAAGCCCGGTTCACCATGAGGAGAATCAAGGCCACTGATTTGACTGAATCAAATCAATAAGCCTGATTGGCTCTCACCAGGGAATCAGGGCCTAATTTCCCAAAACAGAATAGGAGGATTTTCCTCCTGGCTGTTAGGCAGGAAATCAGGATCCTAACCATTCCAAAGGCGACTATAAATACAACCCCTCTACCACCAAGACCAGGTTAATCACTTCTTCACCACTTAAGCTCTTTCTTAATCTTTTCTGATTACTAACAAGAGCATCGGAGGGTGCGTCGCCGGAATCAACCCCGGTGTCTCGCACTTCCTTGCAGGTTGCGGTAGGAGCAAGAAGGCTGAGTCAACTGTTCAGGTTTTTCTCGGACTTACAAATTCTATCTGTTTACCCCCACACCGAAATCAGCGGTAACACACCCCACTTCCCAAAATATGGGAGTACGAGTCCGTGACGAAGGTCTAGCGAATGATATTAACATCATCCATAAGTTGTACCAATCTTAACTCAACAATATGAAAAGAATAATCACAACCACACATGAAAAATATAATCACATAAACAAAGATACTGTGATAAAACATGCAATAGTCCAAAGTAATAACCAACAACTGAAAATAAACTAATATGGGTCAACAAAGCCCGGGATACAAGGTTCAACAAGGTAATAATGCAAATACGAAATAAACATGCAGGGAATAATTTATTGTAGGCAATGCTCCAGCTTCCATCCTAGAAGAATTGCTCACCAAGACCTTCAGGCAATTCTCCTTGTGCACCTGTAGTTTGATCATCTAGAGTTGGGGGAAAATGTCCGTTAGAGCAAGTACGGATAGCAAGCAGTGAAAGTAAAGAGTAAAGGAATATGGTACATCAAGGAATATGAAGCTAGAAAAAAAATCAAAAGCAATAACAGGGATTGATGAAAAATCTAGATTTAACAATGCAACTTTCAATAACAATAATCGATAAACAATGTCAATGTCAATAGTCACAATCAAGGATGCAAGTGTCAATCTAGTCTATTACTATTTAGCCTAACTAATGTACGTACTACTGCGTCCCATACCACAGGTTCGGTGCATACAACCAGTGTTCGTTTAGACTATAGTGGTGGGATCTACAGAGCGTGTACTCGGCATCGATGACAATAATTTACAATCAATAATTTACAATCGATACTCCTCCTTCCATGACAATACAATATAACAATAAGACCTTTACCAAGTAAGTTTCTGAGATTATCCACTACTAAGTCAACCCATAATACCCAGGCTTGTTACCATTTTATTATGTCAATCATGATCATGCAAATGTGTATAAGAGAGTAAAGGCAATGATAATGATGCAACAAAATGATGCAATGCACGATATATATTTGATTCTCATTCATTAGATGTAAGGTTAACACATTTACATGCAATACTATGAAAGCGCACATTATGGACAGCAAGACATTGCTGTACAAAAGTGAACTTTTTCACTGCTACAGGAAGGTAAATCTGGATCAGTCAGGGATTCTAGAAACTAGACTCTCTACCGGTTCCAATGAATATACATATGATATACAAATGTTACAGTAGCTAGGTTCAAATCCTTATTTTTTTTTAGAGATTTTCATGTGCAGGCAAAATCTTAAAGTTATGTTTGCATGTATGTATCAGGTCTGGAAACTCATCAATAAATCCAGGAAAATTAAGGGTGATTCCCTAGCATGTCTAGTCTCAGCAAGATAAATTTCATATTATTATATTACTGATAATATGTTCAAATTAAATTGCAAGGAAGGGTGATACAGTGAAATTGCGAATCTGAAAATCCAGACCCAGCAGTACTATTACAGAAATATCTCATAGATTATAACTAGGAGTTTGATTCTGCCAGATGTTCTGAAAACTAGACACATGGGGCCACAATTTATATTCAGCAAGTTTCAATTGATTCTGATTATAGCTAGGTTGATTACTCTATTCTTTACAGATTAAAGGTTCTGGCAGCAGTCTAGAGTCAAATCTCTACATGTAAAATCAATGTGTAAATTCAATACAAAAATCTATAAAAATTAGAAAAATGAATCCTAAGCATGTCTACCAATTTCCTGAAGAATTTCATGTCATTATTCTACTGTTAATACTGTGTTTCAATTAGAAGTTGTGTCAATGTTTCACTAAACAGCAAATCGAAAATACAATCCAGTCGTGACAAAAAATGTGATATCTAACAGCTCACTGATTAGAATCTAGATCCGTAATATGTTCTGGAAACTAGATTCATTAAGCTACAATTCTTTTTTATATAGTTCTAGCTGATTTTAATAGTAACAGGGTCAAAATCTCAGTACAACATAGTGATGAACACAATATTATCCATATTTAGGAGCAATAATCTTAATGCAATTAGACATTTAAAAGATCTATATGTGGTATTTAACTCTTATTTTCTCTTTTCCATAGGGAACGGCCTAAAACGGAGAAACGAAGCAGATTCAGGATTTTAAGGATGATACACAGAAAACTGCAGATCATCGGTCGACTGGTCCATTACAATAGGCGACTGGCCAGAGAAGTTGATTTTCCACAGCCGCTCGGTGCAGTCGACTTACTCCACAGAACAGTCGACTTGGAGGATCAATTATGAAATCTGCAGAAGTTTCGACACAGTCGACTGGTTCAAAGACAAGTCGACTGGTAGGCGGCAGAGTCAAAAAATAAGATATTTGAAGATTCGTCCAAATCTAATTCAAATCAGAATAGAAAAGGAAGAATAGAAGAAAAGAGAAAGAAATAACACGCAGAAGAAGAGGGAGGAAATAAATAAAAGAAAAGGACTTTTCTATAAAAAGAAGAGTGCAAATCCTAATTCTCTAGCCGTGTTCTATAAATACCAACCAAGAAGCATTATTCGGAGACTCTTCCGCGCATCCTGAATCACCGAATCACAGAGTTCCAGAGTCATCAACAAGAGCACTTTATCAGCATCGAAGAAGAAGAGAGGAGAGCAAGCATAAGGAAAGGAACGGCCGATCGACTGTGTGACAGCCAGCCGAGTCATCTAACCGAACCACATCAGTTTATTCCTTCTCTTTCTAATTCTTTTATGTTAATCATGTATTCGAACTTGTTGATCAATATAGGTATTATTATGTGGAACTAATTTCATAGTTGGGTAGATTGAAGCCGTAGTTATGTAGTGCTATATTCTTCTGAATCCTTCTACTTTACTTATTGATTGAATCTGATTGAATTGGTATAGATTGATGATAATCAAACTTGTTCTCAAAGTTCTGAGAGCAGTCGACTGAGGTGACAGCCAGTCGACTGACATACAGAACTTGAGAATATCAAGTTTGCATTACCATCTATCTGAATCTGTTATATGAGCATATTGAGACGACCCGTATCTCGTGTTCATAACTTGTAACAAGGGAATCCTTAGGGGTTCTTGGTTTAATCAACTTAAGGGATCTAGATCTGATACCAATTTCTAGAACCTTGAGTGTTTGTTCGTTTCCACTGTTCTTATGTTTTCTTTAAGTACAACTTAGTAGATACCATGCTAAATACTTAATGAAAGAAACGAATTAGAGTAGATACCATGCCTAATTCTTGGCTTAGGAAAACATTACTTTAAGGAGTAGATACCATGCCCTTGAAGAGAACAAACATGAGTAATAAGAAGAAGTTCAGAAGGTAACTTAGCATTATTGACTACCGGTGGAGATCTAAACCCAACTACGTAATAAATATTTGTGATTCAGTATATCTTAATCTTTTCATTTCTTTTAGACCTTTAGAACAACTCTTTATCATTCTCACATTTTCTATTGATTAGTAAGTTAATTTCTACAATCTCTGTGGGATCGACCCTTGTTATTGCTATGCTTCTATAAACGATTTGTACACTTGCGAGGTTTTTAATTTGTGTCTAGTTTATCTATTTATTTAGGTAACTAGATTGCACAACAAGTTTTTGGCGCCGTTGCCGGGGATTGTCTAGTATTTTAACTTACAGATCAGTAGAAAGTTTTTATTTTCTTTCTTTTAATTTTATTAATAAGTATTTTTCTTTTAGGTTACAGGATTTTGGTGGATGCACGGAAGGAGATCACTTCGTCCAGAACTACTACCTATTGACGCAGAAACAGAATGCACTTTGCACAGACTAGGTAAGCTGGTTGCAGCAAACCAGTCGACTGTCTCTACAAACCAGTCGACTGCTCAGAGACCCAGATCACATACAGCAATGGGTGAGGAAATGCCAAATCGAGTGCCAATGCAGGACAAGTTCACGCCCAAGAATATCGAGCAACCTTCCTGCATTGCGTATCAGCCTAATGTCACAGGAAACATGCATCTATCTTCTCAATTACTTAGCATGGTTCCCCACTTTAGTGGCAAGCCAGATGAAGAGCCTCATCTCCATCTACAAGATTTCTTCGATCTTTGCAGGACACAAAGCGTCCAAGGGCTTACCCCTGAACAAATCAGGTTAATCTTGTTTCCTTTTTCCTTAAAACTTAACGCTAAACTATGGTATAATTCTTTGGAACCAGGATCAATAAACTCATGGGAGCAATTGGCGACAAAATTCTTGAAAGAATTCTTTCCAGCCCAAAAGACCAAACAGCTGAAAAGGGAGATTCAACTCTTCCAACAAAAAGATGGAGATTTATTCTTCGAAGCATGGAAGGATTTCAAGAACAAACTTCTTAAATGTCCTACACACAACATGCCTAAAGATGATCAGGTACAAGCATTTTATGAAGGTTTAAATGATACTAACAAGGCAATTGTGGATTTAGCTTGCAACGGGATCTTAATGAGGAAAAGCGGTGAAGAGGCCATTGAACTATTTGAAGAACTCAGCGAGAATTCACAACAATTCTCAACAAGGAGGGGCCCTTCCAAAAAACAGGGAGTTTACGAAATTTCTAATAGCGATAACATTCAATTAGAAATGGTAAACATGAATAAGAAAATTGACATGCTTGTTAATGCAATGTCGATGATGGGTGGAGTTAAAAATCAAACAAACGAAATTTGTGCAATTTGTTCTCATGTAGATCATACCACTGATACATGTCCCATGTCTTCTTTCACAGATCAAGAGCATGCAAACTATGTAGGTCGAGGAGTGTCTCCACAAAAGAACAATTCCTTCTCGAACACATACAACCCAGGGTGGAGGAACCATCCAAACTTCTCCTGGAGCAATAATCAGAATAATCAAGGGACTCAATTCACACAAGGACATGCACGGAACTTCCAAATGGGAAGTGGGTTTGATAGACCAGTTCAAGAACAGAAGAAGTTGGATTTTGAATCCACCGTTCTTCAATTGCTCCAACAACAACATCAAACAAGCAACCAATAAGGGCAAGCAATTCAGAAGTTGGAAACGCAAATTGGTCAAATTGCGAAAGAATTAAGCGAACGAAAGGCAGGTGAACTCCCATCACAAACTATACCAAACCCTGAAGGCCAAGAACAGCTCAAGGCAGTGACAACATTAAGAAATGGTAAAATAATTGACAACAAAGTTGGAACACACACAGAAGAATCAGAAACACAACCATCAAAAGTTTTGGGTTCCAACAAGGTAAGTGAAAAAGAAAGAACAGTTGTGCCACCATTCCCTCAAAGGTTAGTCAAGCAAAAGAAAGAACAACATTTATTTGACATCTTTGAAACTCTCAGAAAGGTAGAAATTAATATCCCCTTACTTGATGCTATTAAACAAATTCCTTCTTATGCCAAATTTTTGAAGGACTGTTGTACTCACAAAAGAACATTTCAGGTTAAGGAGGATGTAGCTTTGACAGAGGAAGTGAGCATTGTATTATTAAGAAAACTACCTCCTAAATTGAAGGACCTAGGTAGTTTTACCATTCCTTGCAGGGTTGGTGAGCACTTCTTTGAAAAGGCACTGCTAGACTTGGGGGCAAGCATCAATCTTCTTCCTTACTCTGTTTATGAAAAGCTAGGATTGGGGGAACTTAAACCAACATCCATCACTTTGCAGTTGGCAGATCGTAGCATCAAAAGACCTAGAGGTATTTTGGAAGATGTCCTAGTTCAGGTAAACGATTTTATTTTGCCAGCTGATTTTGTTGTGTTAGATATGGAGGAATCTTCAATGCCATCGTCCCTACCGATTATCCTAGGTAGGCCCTTTATGAGTACAACTGATATAAAAATTTGTGTTAAAAAGGGTACTATAAGTATGAAGATAAACGGAGAAAAAGTTGAGTTTAAAATGTTTGATACGCTTAAATTACCACATGATGATCATGAATGCTATAATGTTGATGTGGTTCAGGAGATTGTTGATCAAACATTTCAGGTACATAGCGTCGAACCACTACAAGCCACAATTACACAATCTCTAACTTTATCTAATGTTGAACAGGAATACGGTGACTGGGGGATTGCAGAGACAGTACATCACCTTGAAACTCCAAAGTCATACTCAGGTAACTTTGCACTTGTATTTGAAAAAGTGGTGACTGATGACATTTTTGTTTCTGCAGACAAGTCGACTGGTGGACAGAACCAGTCGACTGCACTGAGACTTCCAGACGAAGAGCTTAAGCAGCTGCCCGACCATTTGAAGCATGCATACTTGGGCGAGAACCAAACGCTACCTGTGATAATTGCTGCGAACCTGAGTGCACAGGAAGAAGATAAGTTGCTGAGGGTACTACGAGAACACAAAGGTGCAATAGTGTAACACCCCGCAAAATTGGAATTACAATTTTGCCCCTGGGTGTTACGCACGTATATTTTGTAATGTATTTCACTACATATTTTGGATTCGTACTAATTATACATTTTCCATATTGATTTCAGTCAACTAAAATATAACATTTCAATCCCTGGGATTTACGTGCTTTTTACGTATTTTGATGCACGTGTTTCCACCACTACGTAAAATGTTTTCTATAGGTTTAAATTATTTTTTTTTATGTATTTAAATCTATTTTATAAGACTGAAATTTATTTTCCCCCTATTTCGATTAAAATGCATTTTTCAATATTCTGCACGTATAATGCACGTGCTTTCTATGCGCAGTGATTTCATCATGAAATTAGTAAATATAATTTTTCTTATATTTTTTTCGATTATATTTAATAGTTTTTCATTAATAAAGTCGATTTTCGCAATTTTGATATTTCACGTGCGATGCACGTGTTTTCGGTGAACGTATTTTGGTATCCGTTTTCAAAATAAATTTTTGAGTGTGTGTACTTATTTTAATTATGCTAGATACATTTTAAAATTTTTAGGTAAACTATTTTTACTAAACATATATATAGTATATATATGAACTTATACTAAGTTGGTTTTATAGTAAAGTTTGGTTTAAATGAAAAATGGTGTGATGGTGGTGGGGACCACCGTGAGATAATAACCAAACCAGCATGTATGCTGTTTGGGCTATGACTTTTGGAATTGGAATGTAATGGAATTATATATTAAGGAGATGTGTAATAGTGAATGGGATAGATGGGCCCATGGTTATATATATATGAGAAGAATTAGTAGTGGAGGCCCACTTGACAAACACAAGCACACAAGTGTGCTGTGTGATCCGGGGAGTATAGTGGCCGGTTGGAGCATGTAGGGGAGAGGAAGAGGTAGAGAGTTATGGGAGTTGGGATTTTTAAAGAAGTAGGAGTTATAAGGAGGTGAAAGGTTGGGAGTTTTTAGGAGTTGAGAAATGAAAAGATAGATAATTAAAAAGAGAATTAAAATGAGGATTTATTAGGTGGGTAATTTTGCAAATTGAACCCTCTACATATCCTATAAATAGCACCCTACCCCTTTTCATTTCACACACAAAAATTAGAATTAAAGCAAGAGAAAGAAAAGAAAAGAAAAGAGAAGAAAGAAAGTAAGATAGAAGAGACTGTTCTTATGCTTGGAGGCTCTTGCTAGGAGGAGAAGATCTAGGAGGTCACTTTGGAGCTAGAAGAGGTGTTCATTTTCTTTCATTGTTCAAGCTTCAAAAGGTGGGTGATCTTTGTGCTTTCTAGTTCATAGTTGAGCATGCTAAATTTTGATAAATGAGTAAAGTAGATTAATGTGATGTGATGAATAAAGATATTTCGTGCTATGTTGACAAATAGATTAACATTGTGTTAATTAGTGATCCTATACTTTCTAATTGTAGGGGTTGCATGCCTAAATAGTAGTAGAGTTTTGATATGAAAATTAGAAGATAAATTCATGTTTTCATATATGTTAAGTGATAGAAATGTTAACAATTGTTTAAAGAGCAAAGTATTTGTCTTGTTGCTTGCAAATGAGAAGAGAAATTTGTAGTTTGCATGCTAATGTACACATATAAAAACTAGTAATTTTAGAAATGTTTTGAAGAGAATTTTCTTTAAAAAGAAGTGTTTGTAAAATAAAATGAGCATGCATAGATTACAAATAATTTGTTGCAAGAGAACACAAATCTTCTAGTTGATTAAAATGAATGATTTTGAAATTAGATCTATTATCAAATATGAAATTTTTATAATCCATAAGTTTCTGTTGGTAATAAATCTCAGTTTATAATAATCACTTGTAGACTAATGGAAGTTTTGATTAAAAGAGATAAACTAAGTTTTATGAAAATGATGAAACATCATAAAATTGGAATAAAACCCACTCGACTTCTCTATAAGTCGATGTGCGTACTTGGCCTATTGGTTTGGCCTTGCGTTGCTTCTTGGTCAGGCCAGGTTCGAAACTTGATGGTTGTAACTTATATTTTGGGTTTTATTTAAATGAAACCGATAATGAAAAGTTTGCATTTGAATATTTCGGTAGGACTCTTTGACAGCAAAGTCCACATGGACTATTGGCTAGTGGAGGGGGTTGGTTGCTTACTGGTCTTGGGTTCGAAACCTTTGGCCACTCTTTTAAAATATTTTTTGTGTTTTAATATGTTAAGGGTAAAAAGAAAATAATTCCCGAAACTGATCCACCGTGGAAAATATTTACCCGACTGGTCCACTTTTGAAAATATTTACCAAAGTTAGTCCATAACTGGTCCACTCTCGAAAAAAATTTGGCCTATGTACCTGTTACCGCTGATTTCGGTGTGGGGGTAAACAGATAGAATTTGTGAGTCCCAGAAAAACCTGAACAGTTGACTCAGCCTTCTCGCTCCCGCCGCAACCTGCAAGGAAGTGCGAGACACCGGGGTTGATTCCGGCGACGCACCCTCCGACGCTCTTGTCAGTAATCAGAAAAAGATTAAGAAAGAGCTTAAGTGGTCAAGAAGTGATTAACCTGGTCTTGGTGGTAGAGGGGTTGTATTTATAGTCGCCTTTGGAACGGTTAGGATCCCGATTTCCTGCCTAACAGCCAGGAGGAAAATCCTCCTATTCTGTTTTGGGAAATTAGGTCCTGATTCCCTGGTGAGAGCCAATCAGGCTTATTGATTTGATTTAGTCAAATCAGTGGCCTTGATTCTCCTCTTGGTGAACCAGGCTTGTATCGGGTCGGGACCCGTGCCCAGTTGAAGTGGATCTATTCGCGGGTGGTTGGTTCTGTGAGAAGGAGGCCCAATACCCGTTTTGGATCCATCTGTATGTGAAATTACCTTTTTACCCCCGTGCTTCAAGATTCGTGCTCGATCTGGACGGTCCCGATTTAACCCCATTTTTAGCCATATCACGAGCCCCCCACTCCTAAAGACTGAGTGTGATCAGACTTTGAGGAGTAGTCTAGCTGTTTTAGTGGCTGGTGGAGTTGTATCGGAGTCCAAATGTGGGATTTTGAATCTAGAAAGGGGGTAGTGGGGTAACTTTTGACGCCGCTTGCTGTTCTCTGGTCACATCGGGTATTTGAGGGTTTTTATCTATTTTTTCGGACTATTTATTTAATTTTGCGACGTGTTCACTAATCGTTCGGGGGCCTTTAACGGTACATTCTAGGTAATAATTATTCGTTCAGGGGTTCGAAAATGTGCCCCCAAATTTCCAATTATTTTTCAGAATTTTTAGTTAATTTTCCCGAATTTTTAGCAATTTTTTCGCAATTTCTAAATAAATAAAATGATTTAAATAAATAAAAAACGATTTAAATACCGATTGATGACGTGGCTCGATCTGAGCCGTTGATCATGGACGAGCGCGAATTTCGGAAAGATCTGATGGCTGTTACTGCTCGGCAGCGTTTTTCTCCGTTTACGAGCTCGGAAAGGCGCTTGCTCGGTTGCCGACCGGAGGTAGGGGGTTCGGCAGGCCGAGCGACGTGGCGCTATCTGAGCTGTCGGATGCTGGTGTGCATCTCGAGACGGGCGCGGTTCCCAAGAAAATGCTATCTTGTCTTTTAGCGCACGTGGCGCAATCTGGGCCGTTCATCATTGGGAGCGCGAATTTCTGAGAGATCCAACGGTTTAAGTAGCTCGGTGTCTTTTTTCCCCATTTACCAGCTCGGGAAGGCACTTGCTCGGAAGCCGACCGAGGAAGCGTGGCTTCGGTCGTCCGAGCGACGTGGCGCTATCTGAGCTGTTGGATGTTGGCACGCATCTCGAGACGGGCGCAGCTCTCAAGAAAACACTATCTTGTCGTTTAGTGCTCTCGGCGGATCTGGGCCGTCTGATCGAGATCAGGCGCGAAAGTTGAGGGGAAAGTGAGTTTTCCCCGTTTACACGCTCGGGAAGGCACTTGCTCGGTGGCCGACCGAGGGCCTGTGGTTTTGGCAATCCGAGATGGCTCTGTTCCCAATGGTATTAATGGTGCTTTGGGACTTGCGCGGCGTTCCGCCTTCCCAATGTCATTAAGGATAACTCCCTTAATTAATACGCAGCGTTTCAACTTCCGAGGGTCATAATGGCTGGTTCTTGGAGGCAGGCTATAAGTACCCCACTCCCTTTGTCATTTCAATCAGCATAGAGTTTCACACCTCGGAGGTATCTGCCCTGGGTAGCTCCTCTTTTGAGGTCCGGGGGGGTGGTTGATCTTCTGCCTGGTTTTCCCTCTGTTCCTGACGGCCCCAAAGTGGATGTCAGGAGCGGGGGGGAACGAGGCAGTAGTGGCGACGACCGTAGTCCGGACCCGAGGGATGAGTTATTTCAGAAGGACGGGTGGTCGCCCTGTTGTCTTGTTCTTCTCCCGTTCCTCACTACTCCGAAGGGGATGTCAGGAGCGGGAGGGAATAAGGCAGTAGTGGCGACGATCATAGTCCGGACCCGAGGTGTGGGACACTTCGGAAGGACGGGTGGTCGTTCTTCCACCAAGATCTTCTGCTTTCTTTGGTCGCTCCGAAGTGGGTGTCTAGGTAGGCGGAGATCTTGGTGGAAGAGGTGATGATCCATGTCCGATGCCGATTTCCGGACCATCTGAGTCCGTTTGTTGCAACTGTGAAGGCGCTGTTGCCAGAGTCCTCTGACAAGCCGAGCCTTCCAGTTGCAACCAACTAGCTCGGAATGGTGCGCTTCTCCACCATGAGTCGTGGCTCGGGCTTCCGGACCGTCCGAGCCCGTTGTTAGCAACTGTGAAGGCGCTGTTGTCAGAGTCCTCTGACGAGCCGAGCCTTCCAGTTGCTACCAACTAGCTCGGAATGGTGCGCTTCTCCTGATCTCTGAGTGTTGATGGGCCCCCTCCCATCTCTGTCTTCCTTCCGGGCTGATGGCTTCTGATGGATGTCAGCCCGGAGGAGTTAGAGATGGGGGGAGTGCCGATCTGTTTTTGACCGGGGCCCGTGGGTCAGCGGAATACCGACTGAGGCACGGGACCTGGGGGGTGCTCGCCGAGGGCGGTGCCTTAAAACTTTGAATCAAAATTTTTCCTGGTTCCTTTAGACATAGGTGGAGCGTCCGAGGGTTCAATCGTCCGAGCGACGTGGCGCAGCCTGAGCCGTTGGATGGTGGCGCGCATCTCGAGACGGGCGCAGCTCCCAAGAAAACACTATCTTGTCGTTTAGTGTTCTCGGCGAGATCTGGGCCGTCTGATCGAGATCAGGCGCGAAAGTTGAGGAGAAAGTGAGTTTTCCCCGTTTACACGCTCGGGAAGGCACTTGCTCGGATTGCGACCGGACCCTATTGCCGGCATGTTCGGATTACTTGTAGCTCGGATTCAGATCCCCTGGAGCCGGGCTAGTTGACTTGGTGACGGAGATAGTGGTGATGGGCCTTCGCGACGTTTCGAGAGCAGCCCAAAAGTCGCAAACTTTCGTTTGGAAGTCCAAGGGACGTCCCAATTTTACTATAAATCTTCACCCCCCCTTAGACCAAGTCTCACTTTTCACTTTTACTCTCTCTCTTCAGTTTTTACTTTGCTTCGAAGCTTTTAGCTCTCTGGTGGCGTTGCTAGCTGTCGCGGTAGCGTTCCTTGTTTCCGGCGAACTTTCCGACCACACCTGTCACTTCAAGGTCAGTCTCTTTCCCTTCTCTTTTAGGAAAAATGGTTAAGATTTCGGCTGAGACCCCCGCCTCGGAGCAAACCATTGGCCGAGGGGATAAAGGGAAGGGAGTAGTGGAGCCGAGCGAGCAAGACGTCGTTCGTCCGGACAAAGAGGGCGAAGTGGCTGAAGTGCCCGAGGAAGTCGTGGCGGAGTCCCGAAAGGGTAAAGCCGTGGTCACGATAGTGAAAACACCGAAGAGAGCGGGGGCGTTCGGTCGGCAGCCCATCGCCCTGTCGAGCGTGGGAGGCGTCCGGGATTACGCCGAGGATACCTTGGAGAGAGTCACTCAAGGTACGGCTAAGCTGGTGGAGGAGAACGAGCCTAGGAAGCTGTCCGAGGTGGACCATAGGATCTCGACTCTTACCGAGACCGATCTTCGTCTGATCCGAGAGGGTTTCCGGATCCCGCTTGAGTATGTACTGCTCCTTCCTGGGCCGGGATTCCGAGCCAATACAAAGTCCTCGTCGGACGTATGTGTCTTTCCGGTCGACTCCCTCATTGCCGGACTCCGCTTTCCCCTCCACCCGTTCGTGGTTGAAGTCTTGGTCTGGTACGGTTTGAGTCCCGCCCAACTGATGCCGAACACATGGAGGCACGTCGTGGCGTTCGTCCTTCGATGCCAAGAGGTCGGCGCCAAGCCGACTATGTTCCTCTTCCGGAGTCTCTTCCGACCTTGCCAGCCGAGGCGGGACGAGCAGAGGTTTTTCCTTTCTCCTCGGACAGGAGTTAAGTTGATCGAGAACCCGGACTCGATCAAACATTGGAAGGAGAAGTACTTCCTCGTCCGAGCTCTGACGCCATGGGTGATACCGACGGTTTGGGCGAAGGAAGGTCTGCCCAAGCGGACCAAGAGAGAGGTGCCGCTGAGTGATGAGGACAAGGAGGTCCAGAAGAAGCTCCTCGCCCTGCCAACGCTAAGCTGGAAAGATATCACGGAGGAGCATCTGTTCCGTGGGGGTCTCAGTCCGATCGACCCTCGTATGCTTCTGGTATTTATACTCTTTGTTTAAAGTTCATGAAAATTTTTCTAAGCTTTTTCATTCGGCTTTTGCAGAGACGATGAAGCTTGATTACAAGGCTCTGGTGGCGAAGGGCAGGGCAGAGCAGGAGAAGAAGAAGAGGCCGTCGGCAGCGCCTCAGGACAGCCGAGCTTCGAAGAAGCCCTCGGTTGTGAAGGCTGCCGACCAACCGAAGGTCGCGGTCCTCAAGGAGGGGGAGATCGAGGTCCTTGTCTCTCCGACGAAGGTCATGGTCCCCGAGCAGGGGGGGGTCGTGGTCTCCGACCCCCTCGCCTCGGATGCACCTGCACCGACCCCGAAGGCGGGTGCTCCCGGTTCGTCGAGCAGCGTGTTCGGGGTGAAGGATGCGCTGTCCCTCCCAGTTCCGCCCCTTACCGCCGATGCGGAGAAGATCTTGACCGAGCGTCATAAGCAGATCTTCATCCCCGACTGGCAGGTGATGAACGTCGATGGCTTCTTGGGCGACGGGAACATCTGCATGGAGGCGGTGAGGCACCTGCCGACCCCGAAGGATCGAGCGACCCTGAAGGCCGGGATGGCAGGGGACGCCGTGATGCAGATTGCCCGGAATACCATGTCGGTAAGCAGGCTGAACTCTTCTTCGTCCACATTTCTTCCTTGGAATTTCTCTAAGTTCTTGGGTTCGGATTTTAACGTGTTGTTCTCTTTCAGACCCTCTGCCACTTCAATTTCCTGGTCGAGGAGTTGGCGAACAAGGAGCAGGAGAAGGAGCGGGAGAGGGCGGAGCGCGTCAAGGTCGCGAAGCGGCTTGATGACGAGCTGCTTCTCTCGACGAAGAGAGCTGTCGAAGTAGGAGGGTTGGAGAAGCAGCTGGCCGACGCCATTCAGCTGTCAAAGGATACGGCGGCCAAGCTTGAGGCCTCGGAGAAGGAGGCGGCCGAGCTGAAGGATACGACGGCCAAGCTCGAGGCGTCGGTGAAGGAGGCAGCCGAGCTGAAGGAGGAGCTGGCCAAGGCTCGGTCGGAAGCGGAGGAGGCTCGGAAGAGGGCCGAGAAGATGAAGGCCAAACACCTCAGGAAGGTGAAGAAGGTGAAGAAGGCCGTGCAGGAAGAGGTCGCGCAGCACATGCTCCAAAACATGATGGATGCCTATGGTCGAGCCTTGCAACATGTGGCCGCCAAGAACCCGGGCTTCGACACGTCCTCCTACAACTTTTACGACCTCGTGGAAGGGGAGGAGGGTGTCCCCGAGGGGTTGCTCGACCCTGAAGGGGAGACGGAACCCGTCGAGGACCCATGGAAGGCCGAGGCCGAGGGCGAAGAGGAGGACGACTCCGAGGAGGAGAGCTGGAGGGAAGGCGGAGGCGGGGGCGATGGCGAGGACAAGGCCAGGGGGTCGACGGACCCGAACGACAAAAAGGTCGACCCCTGACTCGGTTGTCTTTTTTCTTTTTTGTCTCTTTTTGTAAGCCTAACTGCGGACTGGCCACCGCTGTTGTAGAACTTTCTCTTTGAATCTTGAATGAAAAAATGTTTTGTTTGGCCAAAATTTGTCCAAGTGTTGAGTCTCGGATTTAATGTCTGATTTGGCGTAAATTTCTTCAAGTGTTGGGCCTCGGATTTATCTCTGCTTTTCAGGTGAGTTCGGTCCGATCACGGAGGTTGTATACCTTCGGAAGGAGCTGGCGAAAACGAAGGACGAGCTCTTTCAGAGCCGGTATAATCGATTTCTCCTGCTCGGCAGGCTGGAGGAGACGAAGGCAGCTCTGCGGAGGTATTGTCGCGAGCTGTGGCAACTACGGAAGCACCCCCCAGCTCCTTGTCCCGAAGGCGAAGTTGAGAGTCTCTGTAGAGAGCTCGCTGCCGCCGAGCAGAAGAATGACGATCTCTTGGCTGAGGTCCAATACTTGGAGTTAGCGGAGAAAGAACGTTCGGCGGAGGGAGAGAAGCTGACATCCGAACTGGAGAAAGCGTCAACCGAGCGCAAGAGGCTATCGGCCGAAATCGACAGGCTCAGAAGGATCACAATAGATAGGGGGATTGAGGTCACCCATTACCGACGGCTCGCGACTGATAGCGCCAATGCCTCGGGCTCGTTGAGGGCCCCTCGACCGAAGAAATTGGCGAAGGACGACGTCTTGAGGGATAGAATTATCGAACTGGAGGAGGAGATCGCGTCGCTCAAGCCCGTGCCGGAGAGAGCTAATGTCCGCAGCACGTCGTGCACTCGCGAGGAGAGCGAGAGGGGGATTACGTTTTACGAACTTGCGACGCGCTCGCCTATGACCAGGCAGAGTCCGGCCGATGCTCAAAGTAGCGCGGCTGTCTCGTCGAGCGATGCCTCGGTCGGCGTCGCTGTTAGGACTAGCAGTGAAGGGGGATCGCGCTTCGTTGGTTTAGGGTCGAGCTCGGAGGGCAGGCCTCGTCGTCCTCGCGTTTTCCTAAACCGAAGCATTCCCCTTCCGAAGAGGCCCTGATCATGTCGTTTTCCATTTTTGTTGGTTGTTGTAAAAACCTAATTATGGGGTCGGTTCGGCTGTCTGTAACACTATTATGTCTGAATGCGAATCTTTTTGGAAAATTTTCAAGTGTTAGACATCGGCAGTGCATTGAAATTGTGTTATTCGTTTTCCCTTCCTTTCAGCTCGTGGTGACGATCCATGACTCGGACTCCGAACGTTCGAATGATGACTCCGAATCCGAGGCCACTTCTGGGACGGTGGTTCTGAGCCCTAGGAGCGCCGATCTGAAGTTACGCTGGGCTGAGAGTGAGCGGGCCCACCTTTCGTCCGTCCTCGATCTCCGGGAAGCCGAGATCCAACACTTGGAGAATAGGATCGTCGAGCTGAGCCCCGCAGGAGGGGATGAAGACTCGCAAACCGCATTCAGCAACGCTCTTCGGGTCAAATGCATTCGGTACAACCAGTCGAAGATTATTGCCGAGCGGGATGACTTGCTCTCGGAGATTCGGCACTTGCAGGCTGTGATGGCGAAGCTCCGGGGGGGCGCAGAGGAGCTGCCAGCCGAGGAGGATGAACAGTCTAGTGAGGACGTTTCTATATGAGAGACAAGTGTAGTGGGTCGGGCGTTGTGTGTTTTGTTCGCCAACACTTTGTAATGGAATGTTTTGTATTATGCGCCGATCATTAATAAAATTCCCTTTCATTGCTTTGCATATTTGTCTTTGCTTATAACTGTGTCGGTCGTGCCGAGATCTTTGAACCGAGCGTGTTTGTTTAACCGAACGGGTCCCCATGAGTACGGTATTTTGTCGTTTAGCGGCTCTGACACGGTACGGTGCGAATTCCTAGGCGGCTCTGCGCCCAAGAAAGTGCTATTTTGTCGTTTAGAGCAGGTGGCGAGATCTGAGCCGTCGAACGTAGGCGTGCATCTCGAGGTGGCTCAGTCCCCAAGAAAACGTTATCTTGTCGTTTAGCGCAGGTGGCAAGATCTGAGCCGTCTGATCGAGATCATGTACGAAAGTTGAGGGGAAAGTGTGTTTTCCCCGTTTACAAGCCCGGGAAGGCACTTGCTCGGTAGCCGACCGAAGGTGTGGGTCTTCGGGCTTCGGCTAATAGTTAGGAGAGTTCGGATTATGTGTTCCGGACCTTTGGTATAAGCAATTCCGAACGGCGATCTACCCCTGATTCGTTCGGAGACGAGCCGAGGAGGTAAAGTCGAGCCGAGTGTTTGACTCCGAACCATCGGTATAGTTCAACGGCTGTGGGAGCAATTCCGAACGGCGATCTACCCCTGATTCGTCCGGAGACGAGCCGAGAAGGTAAAGTCGAGCCGAGTGTTGGACTCCGAACCATCGGTATAGTTCAACGGCTGTGGGAGCAATTCCGAACGGCAATCTACCCCTGATTCGTCCGGAGACGAGCCGAGGAGGTAAAGTCGAGCCGAGTGTTGGACTCCGAACTATCGGTATAGTTCAACGGCTATGGGAGCAATTCCGAACGGCGATCTACCCCTGATTCGTCCGGAGACGAGCCAAGGAGGTAAAGTCGAGCCGAGTGTTGGACTCCGAACCATCGGTATAGTTCAACGGCTGTGGGAGCAATTCCGAACGGCGATCTACCCCTGATTCGTCCGGAGACGAGCCGAGGAGGTAAAGTCGAGCCGAGTGTTGGACTCCGAACCATCGGTTGAAATCACAATATAAAAGGCAGGTGATAAGAGGGGAGAAAAACATGCGGATTCACAAACATAATAGAGCTTTCTTTATTGATATTTAACGGTGAACCGTTTTACATAGTACAATTTGTGAAAAATGGGTTACAAGTCGGAGGACTGGAATGGCTCGATAATCCATGTTACTCAGAGCGGTGCCGGAGCGCTTTCTTGGTATTTCAGGAGGTGGTCGGCATTCCAAGTCCTCGGAAGCTCCCTGCCATCCAGGTCTTCAAGGCGATATGTTCCTGGCCGAACAACTTTCGTGATCCTGTACGGCCCTTCCCAGTTTGGGGCTAGCTTGTTCTTCTGACTGGGGAGGGATACAGCTAGCTTTCTCAACAACAAATCTCCTTGTTTAAGGTTGGCGGGCCGGACCTTCCTGTTGTACGCCAATTCAACTCTTCTTCGGTAGATCTGCTGCCGAATCGATGCCCTTTCCCTCAGCTCGTCTATCAAGTCCAATTCTGCTCTGAGGTCTCTGGCATTCTGTGCTTCGTCATAGGCTGTGAGCCGAGGGGAAGGTATTCCGACCTCAAGAGGTATCACGGCCTCGGACCCATAGGTGAGGTTGAAGGGGGACTCGCCTGTGGGGGTCCGTTTGCTCGTGCGGTAGTTCCATAGGACGTTGGGGAGTTGGTCGACCCATAAGCCCTTGGAACTTTTGTCGAGCCTTTTCTTGATACCTGCGAGGATCTGCCGGTTGGCATTTTTTGCCTGTCCGTTCGACTGAGGATGGGAGACGGACGAGAAGCGCTGCTGAATGGCCAGGTCATCGCATAGAGCTCGGAACGCTGTGCCTGTGAACTGAGTCCCGTTGTCCGTTACGAGGACTCGGGGGACTCCGAACCTGCATATGATGCTCTTCCAGAAGAACTGTACCACTTTGCTCTCGGTTATAGTGGCGAGGGGCTCGGCCTCGACCCACTTCGAGAAGTAGTCAATGGCTACGACCAAGAACCTGAGCTGACCCGGAGCTGGAGGGAAGGGCCCTAGTAAGTCCATGCCCCACATTGCGAAGGGGATGGGACTTGATAGGGAGGCGAGGTTGGCCTGAGGGAGGCGTCGGATGTTAGAGTGTCTCTGACAGGAACTGCATTGCCGAACGTGTCGCTCGGCGTCTTGAAGTAGGGTCGGCCAGAAATACCCATAATTCAAAGCTTTTCGGGCCAGGGACCTAAATCCCGAGTGCGCCCCTCCGATGCCTTTGTGGAGCTCTCGCAGGGCATATTCGGCTTGATCCGGAGAGAGGCACCTTAAGTACGGTCGGCCGTCTATCTGAGAGAAAGAGCGTTTGTACAGGATACCCTCGATTAGGACAAACCGCTCAGCCCGGGTCCTGACTCGGCGAGCCTCTTTGGGATCCGAAGGCAGAACTCCATCCCTTAAGAATTCTATCAATGGCTTCATCCAATTGTCTTGTAGCATGACTGGCAACGACTCCGCCGAGGCGGGCGACTCATCTTCGATGCTCGGCTTAGAGAGGACTTCGATCAGCACGGTCTGTTCGAGACCTTGAAGTGAGGACGAAGCCAATTTGGAGAGGGCATCAGCCTGTGAGTTTTCTTCCCGAGGGACTCGTTCGATGGTGGACTCTTCGAACCGGCTCAGGAGGTCCCGGACCTTGGCGAGGTACTTCGCCATTCGCTCGTCTCGGGCCTCATATTCGCCCGAGACCTGGTTCACGACCAGTTGGGAGTCACTGTGAATCCGAAGGCGTTGAGCTCCAGCACTTCGGGCGAGCCCGAGCCCGGCGATGAGGGCTTCATACTCCGCCTCGTTGTTCGAGGCTTTGAAGTTCATGCGGATGGCGTATTGGAGGACGAAGTTGTCAGGGCCGTTCAGTATGATTCCGGTGCTGCTTCCTTCATTACAAGAGGATCCGTCGACGAAAACTGTCCAAATGGGGGGCCCATTCGGGACGTGGCCGACCTCGGGGATAGTGGACTCTACGATGAAGTCGGCGAGAGCCTGTGCCTTAATTGCCGTCCGAAGCTGATAAGAGATGTCGTGCTGACTTAGCTCAATGGACCACTTCATCAGCCGGCCCGAGGTCTCAGGCTTGTGGAGGATCTGCTTGAGGGGTTGGTCGGTGAGGACAACGACCGAGTGGGATTGAAAGTATGGCCGAAGTTTTCTCGCTGCCATGACCAGAACGTAGGCTATCTTCTCTATCCTCGGATAGCGGAGCTCGGCGTCCCGGAGCACCTTGCTCACGTAGTAGATAGGCCTCTGGGCCCGGTCTTTCTCTCTCACTAAGACAGCACTTAAGGTCTGCTCGGAGGCAGCCAAGTAGACGAAGAGAGTCTCGCCCGGGACCGGTTTACTGAGCAGGGGGGGTTCACCAAATAGGCCTTCAGCTGGTCGAATGATTCCTGTTGTGGTTGGCCCCATTCAAAACCTTTGGCCCCCCTGAGTGCTTTGAAGAAGGGAAGGCACTTTTCCCCCGACTTCGGTAGGAATCGGCCGATAGCAGCGAGCCGGCCAGTGAGTTTTTGCACCTCCTTGACGTTCCGAGGCGGAGCCATGTCTAATATGGCCTTAATCTTTACGGGATTAGCTTCGATTCCTCGCTGGCTTACCATGAAGTCGAGGAATTTTCCCGAGGAGACACTGAACGCACACTTGTTCGGGTTCAGCCGCATGTTCTGCTTCCTCAACACGCCGAAGGCCTCCTGGAGGTCGGCTACATGATCGGTGCCGCGGATGCTCTTGACGAGCATGTCGTCAACGTACACCTCCATGTTCCGGTCGATCTGGTTCTGGAAGACCTTGTTGACGAGGCGCTGGTAGGTGGCGCCCGCGTTCTTCAGGCCGAACGGCATTACCCGGTAGCAGTAGAGGCCTTGGTCGGTGACGAAGGAAGTCTTCGGAATGTCCGGAGGGAACATTCGGATTTGATTGTACCCCGAGAAGGCATCCATGAAGCTGAGGAGCTCATGGCCCAAAGTGGCGTCGATAAGGGTGTCGATGTTCGGGAGCGGGAAAGGATCCTTCGGACACGCCTTGTTCAGGTCGGTGGTAAACAGATAGAATTTGTGAGTCCGAGAAAAACCTGAACAGTTGACTCAGCCTTCTCGCTCCCGCCGCAACCTGCAAGGAAGTGCGAGACACCGGGGTTGATTCCGGCGATGCACCCTCCGACGCTCTTGTCAGTAATCAGAAAAAGATTAAGAAAGAGCTTAAGTGGTCAAGAAGTGATTAACCTGGTCTTGGTGGTAGAGGGGTTGTATTTATAGTCGCCTTTGGAACGGTTAGGATACCGATTTCCTGCCTAACAGCCAGGAGGAAAATCCTCCTATTCTGTTTTGGGAAATTAGGCCCTGATTCCCTGGTGAGAGCCAATCAGGCTTATTGATTTGATTTAGTCAAATCAGTGGCCTTGATTCTCCTCTTGGTGAACCGGGCTTGTATCGGGTCGGGATCCGTGCCCAGTTGAAGTGGATCTATTCGCGGGTGGTTGGTTCTGTGAGAAGGAAGCCCAATACCCGTTTTGGATCCATCTGTATGTGAAATTACCTTTTTACCCCCGTGCTTCAAGATTCGTGCTCGATCTGGACGGTCCCGATTTAACCCCATTTTTAGCCATATCAGTACCCAAGCAAACTGTAGCAAACTAGTTGTTCGGCTACTTGTGCATTGTATAATGTAGTCTTCATATTTACTACAAGGTTTATATGTTTTAAGAAGAAATGTAAAGTATTACTTTTGTGAAGTGATTTTCTTGAAGAGAATTTTACTCTTATTTGTTCGAAGAATATTCTAAGTAAAGTGAGACATTATAATGTCTTGATTTTATTATGAAATCTCATGTGATAGAATTGTGTTCTTAAAAGAAATTATTCCTTTGCTTATAAAGAATGTGAACGGATGACTAGATAATGATTAATGATGAGACTATGATTACTTGTGATTAAGTTGAAAGAAGAAATTATTTTTAAGTTAAGACATGATTATTGAAGGGTATGTGTACCCATGTTTTTCTTGTACATGAAAGATTATGATTAAGAATTAGTAAGACTTCGGTTACCGGCAAAAATGAAAGAAAGAATTGATATGATTTTGAGATATTGCCGTGGGGCGATCTCGTATTTTGTGACCAAGTCCGGTAGGAAGTAAAACTGATTCTAGAAATGATAGTACATTCATGTCTTGAACTTAGAAAAATTTAGGCACATAAGTGAAGATGTAGTAAACTTAGGGAAACGTAAGTAGGGTGCTCTATATAGTTGTTGGTGGACTCCAAGACTATAGACCCAGTTGGTGGACTGAGGTTGCCCTGTGAGAGACGGATTATTATATTTTAGTCCGGGACTATGAGGACGGGTCAGCGGTGGACTCCGGGATCTTGAGTAGTCGGACGGATGGATTTTTGTGTTTACCGTCTCCAATGTATATATATATATACTGGGCTAGAGGGTCACATACGGGACGGTTCGTACGATGTGGAATCTGTTATAACAGCTGGCGGTGGACTCCAAGGCTGGGATTCACATTCGTGGAATAGTCTGAACTTTGTTTTGCTACCGGGTAGTTTTCATGGCGAGGGATCGAGCCCTGTATTGTGAAGAACGTAGGCACTTGCCCTCGGACCTATGTAGTATGGGATGCATAGAATCCGAACAAGTGTGTATTAGTGTCATCCTAGTATAGAAATGTGTGTATTAGGCATTAAGGCATGACATACACTTATATTTAGAATAATCACTTTTGACACTTTATATGTTCATTCAATCTTTTGTGATTTGTTAATGTATGAGATCGTTATACTATTCCTGGCATAGAGAGGATAGCCGTGTATAACATTTCGTCAGTTGTAAATAACTGACGTGCCCACAGATTGACATGCAGGTAAAGGACCATTCATGGAGCTATAAAGTGGATATGCTGATGCTGTTTTATTTTAAAGATGTTGTAAATATTTTATTGTAAATTTCATTCTTCCGCTGTGTAAAACCAAGTTGTAATTGAACTCTGATGTACTATTGAAAAAGTTTTAAATTCCTTGTAAAATTGTACGAAGTGAAGTAAAGTTCCTGTGAAATCCCGAGTTTGTCCTTATTTGAAATTCGGGGTGTTACAAATAGGATGGACCATTGCAGATATCAAGGGAATAAGTCCATCCAAATGCATGCATAGAATACTTCTTGAAGACAACACAAAACCAAGCAGGGAAGCACAGAGAAGGCTTAATCCAAACATGAAGGAAGTGGTAAGAGCAGAGATTTTGAAGCTACTAGATGTTGGAATCATTTACCCAATCTCAGATAGCAAGTGGGTGAGTCCCATACATGTTGTGCCTAAGAAAAGTGGAGTCACAGTGGTGAAGAATGAAGAAAATGAGCTTATCCCTACTAGAGTGACTACAGGATGGAGGGTATGCATAGACTACAAGAAGCTGAATAACGAAACCAGGAAAGATCACTTCCCTCTTCCTTTTATTGATCAAATGTTAGAAAGATTAGCAGGATATAGTCATTATTATTTTTTAGATGGTTATAGTGGCTATAATCAAATTGCTATTGCTCCAGAAGATCAAGAAAAAACCACTTTTACATGTCTTTTTGGTACTTTTGCATACAGGAGGATGCCCTTTGGGTTGTGCAATGCACCAGCTACATTTCAGAGGTGCATGATGAGTATATTTTCAGACATGGTGGAAAGGTTCATCGAGGTATTTATGGATGATTTTAGTGTTTTTGGATCTTGTTTTGATGAATGCCTTAACCATTTGCAGCTTGTGCTTAAGAGATGTGAAGAATGCAATTTAGTGCTGAATTGGGAAAAGTGCCATTTTATGGTACAACAAGGTATTGTCTTAGGACATGTGGTGTCAAAAAGAGGTATAGAGGTAGACAAAGCGAAAATCGATATAATATCAAAACTACCTTCTCCCACTGCAGTCAAGGGTGTTAGGAGTTTTCTTGGACATGCAGGGTTCTATAGAAGATTTATAAAAGATTTCTCAAAAATCTCCAAACCCCTTTGTGACTTGTTGACTAAGGATGTTGAGTTTGTATGGACAGAAGAATGCACAAATGCTTTTATTACATTGAAAAATCTTCTCATTTCTGCACCTATTGTCATGGCACCAGATTGGAGCCATCCTTTCGAGCTCATGTGTGATGCAAGTGATTATGCTTTAGGGGCAGTTTTAGGTCAAAGAATCAATAAGACACCCCATGTTATTTATTATGCTTCTCGAACTTTAAATGATGCACAGCTTAATTATTCCACTACTAAAAAAGAAATGTTAGCTGTATTTTTTGCTGTAGAGAAGTTTAGATCATATTTAATTGGTTCTAAAGTTATTGTTTTCACTGACCATGCTGCTTTGAGATATTTATTTGCCAAAAAGGATGCTAAGCCTAGGTTGATCAGATGGGTGCTGTTGCTTCAAGAATTCGATCTTGAGATTAGAGACAAGAAAGGAAGTGACAATGTTGTGGCAGATCACATGTCCAGACTACTGCATGAGGAAGAAAGAATTCTCCCACTTAATGAAAATTTCCCGGATGAGCACCTGTTTGAAATAAACATATCACCGGGACAGTCGACTGGTAACAGGACCAGTCGACTGGTATCTCACTGCTCATATTTTCCATGGTTTGCAGATATTGTAAATTATCTCACTGCTCATGTTTTCCCTCCAGGTATGACAAGTCAAGAAAGAAAAAGACTGGTGGCTATGTGCAAGCACTATTATTGGCATGATCCTTATTTGTTCAAATTTTGCCCTGATCAAATTATAAGAAGATGTGTGGCAGAAGAAGAGCAAATAAGTATTCTACAACATTGCCACCAATATGCATGTGGAGGACATTTTGGACCAAAAAGAACAGCACTGAAGGTATTACAATCTGGATTTTATTGGCCTAAAGTATTCAAAGATGCTTTTTCTTTTTGCAGGACTTGTGACAAATGCCAAAGGACAGGCAACATCTCTTCTAGAAATCAGATGCCACTGCAAAACATCCAAGTAATCGAGCTACGTTTGGGGAATCGACTTCATGGGTCCCTTTCCTAACTCATTTGGTTATTTATATATTCTTGTGGGTGTGGATTATGTGTCTAAATGGGTCGAGGCTGTCCCCTCAAAAACTAATGATCACAAAGTTGTTGTCAAGTTTTTGCAGGAGAACATTTTCACTAGGTTTGGTACACCACGGGCAATAATTAGTGATGGAGGGAGCCACTTCAATAACTTTCCATTTGCTTCTTTGATGAAGAAATATGGTATCACACATAGGGTGGGCACCCCATATCACCCTCAAACTAGTGGGCAGGTGGAGATTAGCAACAGAGAAATCAAGAGCATTTTGGAAAAGACAGTCAACACAAGGAGGAAGGATTGGTCGCTGCGCTTGAATGATGCATTATGGGCCAACCGAATAGCTTACAAAACACCCATCGGCATGTCACCATACCGTTTGGTTTTTGGAAAAGCCTGTCATCTACCAGTGGAGTTGGAACACAAAGCTTATTGGGCCATTAAAAGGTTCAATTTTGATATGAAACAAGCAGGTGACAAAAGAAGGTTGCAACTGAACAAGCTTGAAGAGTTGAGACACGATGCATATGAAAATGCAAAATTGTACAAGGAAGACCAAGTTGTACCATGACAAATAGCTAGCAAGGAAGGAATTTTATGAAGGACAGAAGGTATTGATATACAACTCAAGATTAAGACTTTTTCCAGGCAAGCTTATGTCCAGATGGTATGGGCCATACATTGTCACAAGAGTCTTTCCACATGGTGCATTGGAGGTTCATAGCAAAGAGAAGAATCAAACATTTAAGGTGAACGGGCATAGAGCGAAGCCATACATAGAGATGAGCATCGAACTGCAAGAGGAAGATGTGAATCTTCAAACCATTCAATACATGGCATGACCTCATCAAGTCTAGCTGAAGACAGAAAACACAGCGCTTATTGGGAGGCAACCCAATTTTCATGGGAGTATTTACACTTTCCTTTCATTTTCTTTTCGTTATTCATCTTTTTATTTTTAGTCTCTCCTTCTTACTAGATGGTAACACATGCCTATATTTTAAGCTTTGCGCGAACATTGAGGACAATGTTCCATCTAAGTTTGGGGGTATTAGTTAGTTATATTTGGAGTCTTTTGAAATTTTTTTATTTTTTAGGATAAACAATTTCTTATAAAGTAATAGTAAGGATACTTATTTACTTTAGGATTGTTGAGTTTCATAATGCCTTACAAAATTATATGAGTCATGCGATTATACATAATAAACAAATGTGATACTTTTTCTGGTGATTATTCCCTTTAGATCTAGTCCTAAATTGAGTTTAAGTAAATAGAGTGATAAAATATATATATATATATATTTGAATAAAGTCAATCTACTCCAATGTTTTGGGTGCTTAGTAACTAGGGGTATTCATCACCAATGTTTACCTTTACGTCAAACGGCAACTTGGAATATGAGTATGCAAAGCACTTTAAAGTTTGTGACTTGCTGAGTAACCGGGTGGATTCATCACAAATGTTTTGCATTCGCGTAAAAAGGCAAGTGACAACTTTAGAGAAGAGACTTTAAAAAAAAAAAAAAAAAAAAAAAAAAAAAAAAAAAAAAAAAAAACTCTAGTTTGCTACTCGGTTTGTAGTGGAGAAAAGGGATAATCACAGATGGAGTTGTTACATACTATAATTAAAATTAATTGCATGACAAATATGATTGGGTTTGGGGATTATGACTAAACAATTGCACTAGAGAAAGTGGGTATGTTTAAGTTTACTTTATCGGAAATTGTTTATAGTTTAATATGCTGATGCTCACATAATAAAAAAAAATCTTGGTTGAGAGTACTATTATTTTTTCCTTGTTCATAAGTTCACTTTTTGCTTGAGGACAAGCAAAATCTAAGTTTGGGGGTATTTGATGAACACAATATTATCCACATTTAGGAGCAATAATCTTAATGCAATTAGACATTTAAAAGCTCTATATGTGGTATTTAACTCTTATTTTCTCTTTTCCATAGGGAACGGCCTAAAACGGAGAAACGAAGCAGATTCAGGATTTTAAGGATGATACACAGAAAACTGCAGATCATCGGTCGACTGGTCCATTACAACAGGCGACTGGCCAGAGAAGTTGATTTTCCACAGCCGCTCGGTGCAGTCGACTTACTCCACAGAACAGTCGACTTGGAGGATCAATTATGAAATCTGCAGAAGTTTCGACACAGTCGACTGGTTCGAAGACAAGTCGACTGGTAGGCGGCAGAGTCAAAAGATAAGATATTTGAAGATTCGTCCAAATCTAATCCAAATCAGAACAGAAAAGGAAGAATAGAAGAAAAGAGAAAGAAATAACACGCAGAAGAAGAGGGAGGAAATAAATAAAAGAAAAGGACTTTTCTATAAAAAGGAGTGCAAACCCTAATTCTCTAGCCGTGTTCTATAAATACCAACCAAGAAGCATTATTCGGAGACTCTTCCACGCATCCTGAATCACCGAATCACAGAGTTCCAGAGTCATCAACAAGAGCACTTTATCAGCATCGAAGAAGAAGAGAGGAGAGCAAGCATAAGGAAAGGAACGGCCGATCGACTGTGTGACAGCCAGCCGAGTCATCTAACCGAACCACATCAGTTTATTCCTTCTCTTTCTAATTCTTTTATGTTAATCATGTATTCGAACTTGTTGATCAATATAGGTATTATTATGTGGAACTAATTTCATAGTTGGGTAGATTGAAGCCGTAGTTATGTAGTGCTATATTCTTCTGAATCCTTCTACTTTACTTATTGATTGAATCTGATTGAATTGGTATAGATTGATGATAATCAAACTTGTTCTCAAAGTTCTGAGAGCAGTCGACTGAGGTGACAGCCAGTCGACTGACATACAGAACTTGAGAATATCAAGTTTGCATTACCATCTATCTGAATCTGTTATATGAGCATATTGAGACGACCCGTATCTTGTGTTCATAACTTGTAACAAGGGAATCCTTAGGGGTTCTTGGTTTAATCAACTTAAGGGATCTAGATCTGATACCAATTTCTAGAACCTTGAGTGTTTGTTCGTTTCCTCTGTTCTTATGTTTTCTTTAAGTACAACTTAGTAGATACCATGCTAAATACTTAATGAAAGAAACGAATTAGAGTAGATACCATGCCTAATTCTTGGCTTAGGGAAACATTACTTTAAGGAGTAGATACCATGCCCTTGAAGAGAACAAACATGAGTAATAAGAAGAAGTTCAGAAGGTAACTTAGCATTATTGACTACCGGTGGAGATCTAAACCCAACTACGTAATAAATATTTGTGATTCAGTATATCTTAATCTTTTCATTTCTTTTAGACCTTTAGAACAACTCTTTATCATTCTCACATTTTCTATTGATTAGTAAGTTAATTTCTACAATCTCTGTGAGATCGACCCTTGCTATTGCTACGCTTCTATAAACTATTCGTACACTTGCGAGGTTTTTAATTTGTGTCTAGTTTATCTATTTATTTAGGTAACTAGATTGCACAACACATAGCATATGCAGCAGGAAATGATGAAATGCAATCATATACATTCGTCAAAATGAACAATCTACATGTTCCTATATCATGGAATGCACTAACAATATATGAAGCAATTTAAGATGAATTTCTACAATACGTAAGTCAAATTATCATGTTACGATTCATGTATTGAGATCACAATCAATCAACATGCATTCAAATCACCCTATAATTCCTACATGCGAGTTCTAGTTAAGTTATTCATATCGTGTGTGCATATGACTATATACAAGCTTGGGTTTGAATCAAAGGATATTGGCACGAGGTCATGAATACCTCGGGTTAGCTCACGTAAACCCTCGATATCCTCAACGGAAGGTATACAATATAACAATATGATAATTGAAAGAGAACTACTTGCGGAGATCAACAATCTTGAACTAGAATGACAAGTGAGTTCAAGTAGATTTGCCTTTGAATGATGATAAATTAGAATATTAGAATAACGGGATTAGGATCCCAACGGCAATGGCGATGATCGCGAACAATGTGGATCTTAATGTTGATTGATCAAGACGATTGAGATCAAGATGATCAAGATCGAGATCGGAGTGATCAAGATCAAGGCTAAGACAGCAACCAGTGATGCTCAACCACAGCAACAGCGGTTCTGGATCGGCTCTGACGGCGGCAGCATGCAGGGCGAGGGGTTGGTGGCTGCAGCGTCAGCACAGGGGAGCGGGAGGCGCTGCTCGGGTGATGGAAGAGCAGGCGGTGACTGGGGTGCAGTAGGTGGTCGGAGAAGCTGTAGTGAACAGAGGAGGAGGTTTTCGACGACTGGCGATGGATGGTGGTTGAGGGGATGACTGTGGGGGCAGGCGACTGGGTGACGGTGGTTCCGATTGTGGCAGACGAGGAGGCGAGGGGCGGTCGCGACTGGGGATGGAGGTGGAGGGCAATGAGGAGGCACGGTGGTGGCTGAGTTGACGGCTGGAGGGACGAGGGCGATGAGGAGCGGGATGGCGGAGTTATAGTGGGCGACTGGATGGGTTCGATGCAGTGCAGCGACAAGGGTCGCGGTGCTGGATGGGTTCTCGGTTGGTGGTCGCGTTGGGTGAAGATGATGAGGTCAGACAACAGGGGATGTCGATGGCAGTTGCGGGGTGCATTCGAAGAGACGAATGGGAGGAAGACGAGGAGGCTCGGGGGTGCGAGTGGCAGGGAACGAAAGGTGGATGGTGAGTGGTTGCGATGAGTTAGGCGAGAGGAGGGAGATGAGGGGGAGGTGCAGGTGACGGGTTTGAGGTGCAGAGGAAGACGAAGGGGAGGCTCTATTTTTCGGGAAAGAGAACGAGTAGGCGTAGATTGAGGGGGGGGAGAGAGAGAGAGAAAGAGAGAGAGAGAGAGTATAATAAATATAATATAAATATTATAATGGGGATAGTTGAGACAGTGAGGGAGCGTGAGAGAGGAATCATGGGATACGGGGAGATGTGCAGTTGGGGGTTGATCTGGTCAAAAGCAGATTAGGGGGACAATTGGGTTAAAGGGTTTGGGTTTGTGATCCAATAAGATGTGGGTTTGAATTTGGGTTAGAATTCAATAGGAGATGGGCTTTGGTTGGGCTCTGGTTATATATTAATAAATAATACAAATCAAATAAATATAAAATTGGGCTTTAGATGATGGGCTTCATATTACTAAATAATAATACAAGATATATTAAAATCAATAATAATAATAATAATAATAATAATAATAATAATAATAATAACAATGAAAATAATAAAAATAAAGTTAAAATACATCATTATTCGAAATAAACATAATTTTCGATTAGAAAAGATTTTAATAGAAGATCCAAAATAAATCTAAAAAATATATATTTATAATTAATCAAAATACAGAAAATATTCAAAAAATATGTATTTGTGGGAACGGGGGTTACAGCGGAGGTCAGAGAAGAAGCTAGGAGGTGGCGTGGTGATGGTCAACGATGGTGTGGGGTGAGGCACCGACGAGGTGGTGGAGATGAGGAGCTCCGGGTGAGGGATGAAGAAAAGGCAGTGGAGGTTGGGTCGTGTTGGAGAACGAAGAAGAATAAGATAATGAGGTGGTGTGAGTTGAGTTGGAAAATGAGAGAGAGTTAGCTGATGTGTCATTATGTGAATGTGTGCATGCATATAGTTATATAGGAGAGAGAGACAATATGCATGTGTATATTATATATATATAATATATATAGAGAGAGAGGGGTGGAGGCAGTAATGTAGGAGTAGGAGTAGTAGGAGGAGGTGTTAGATATCGTAAAAAGAAGTTGGGGGTTGGGAGTTGGCTGTTGGATTAAGAAATTAGATTAGGATTAATCAAAGTTCAAATTTAAACTCTAATGAAAAAAATTGCAAAAATTTAGAATGGATCGGAAAAATATTTTTGTTCTAATAAGAATAAAATAATGTACGATAAAGAGTTCAAAGATAAGAAAAGAAATAAAAGTTGATTGATAATACAAAATTTTTACGTAATAAAATACGTACAACTGTAACAGGGAGTTACAATCCCTGAATTTTAATTTTTCCAAACAAATCCTACTATCGTTTTGAACCCGATTTCCTTCTTTTGAATATTCGATTATTTCATCTAGCCAAACTCCTAACACATTCAGTAATTGTGTCTATTTATTTATTCTGTAAACCCAACTCATTCTTATAATCATTATTTGATCAATTGATTTTGTTGTGAGTAGCTCAACTCTTAACCCAAACCAACTTAGCCCATTCTTATTTCTAATTCATATTTATTATTTTATTGAGGCCCAATGTTATTCATTTTGAAGCCAATCTTATATCCTTTATATTTGTATTATTGTTGGAAGCCCAAACCAGTTTGATATTATTATTATTATTATTTTCTTTCTAAAAGCCCAATTTTAGCCCATCCTATAAATTGATTTGATTCTTTTGTGAAGCCCAACTCAAGCCCATAGTCTAATATAGATCCAACCTAGATTAACCCTAACCCACTCCTCGTACTAACTGCATACACCTCTCCACTAATTACTGATGATCTCTTTACCTACCCATAACCCCACCAATTACCCTATTAATTAATTTATATATATATATATATATATATATATATATATATATATATATATATATATATATATCGTTATGAAGACGTGCCGTAGGCACGTGGCCACGTGGCCGTAGATTTGCACATGGCCACGTGCCTACGGCACGTCTTCATAACGATATATATATATATATATATATATATATATATATATATATATATATATATATATATATATATATATATAGAGAGAGAGAGAGAGAGAGAGAGAGAGAGAGAGAGAGAGAGAGAGAGAGATAAATAATTAAATAAATAAATGAGTTGTTTTGAGGGGGATTTGAATTTGAGTTTTGGAGGAAAACTTTTGGGGAGAAAATGTGTTTTGTGAAATTAGATCTGGGCCTTTGATTTTGCGAGGATTGAAGAAGAGTCACTTGATAGCTTTCTTTGTGTTTTATTATTATTATTATTATTAATATTATTATTATTATTATTATTATTATTATTATTATTATTATTATTTTATATATGTACATATATATATATGTATATATATATATATATATATATATATATATATATATATATATATATATATATATATTAAAAACTCTCCTGACTCAATATCTCTCTCTCTCTCTCCCCCCCCTCTCCCTCATCGCCAGTCCTCGTCGCCACTCACCGGAGCCACATCCACCTGTAGCTCCATTGCAACCCATCCCCTTCTCCTCAACGCCGCCGCCATTGCCGCTCGAGTCCCTTGAGAACCTCAAGCACTGCCTCTTTGTCTTCCCCTTCGACTGCTCCTCCCGAACACCTCGCAGCGCCCACCTCCGAACGACACCTCTGTCTCCACCGCCATCTCCGACCCTCCCCATCGACAGAGCACCCTCATCATCAGCCCCGAAGCCCCTCCTCTACTGCTCCCCTGCCTCTGAACCCATCACCTCGACTGCATTCTCGCAACCACCGCTGTTCTCCTATCAACCACCAACAGCAACTACCCTCCCCACCTTCCTCATCGAGCACCATCATCCTCTACCTCATCAACTCCACCACCAAGCCTCCGCACCCATCTCGTCGACCTCCGACGGCTGCTCCGTCGACCCCCCATCTCCATCGTCTTCCCTGTCGATCCTCAGCCTACCCCTGCAGCCGTCGAACCTATCATTGCCGTCCAGCTCCCTCCTGCCCTCTTCGCTCGACCACCAATGTCCAACACAGCCAAGCACTCCTCTTGCTGTCGGTCTTGCCGTTGAGTGTTTTTGTTTGTTATTCTGGCTATTGTTGTTGTTTTCCATTCTGGTTGTTCTTGCTATTTGCCGTTCGGATTTGTTGTTGCCGTGTTTGTTGTTCTTGTTCTTGCTATTGCAGTTCACTATTCTAGCTGCTGCCTTGCACGTACTACCTCCGTAGTTTGCATGTGTTGCAAATTGATCTGGGGCAAGTGTTCAGATCTATTATGACATAACAATTAGGTGCTTAACGGACCTTTCGGGACGCTCGTCATTATTGTCGAAATATTTGGCAAGTATTTGTACACTTTATTGTTCTGTATAAGCAATTTAATTGATATTCCGCAATTAGTGGTTATATTTGATTATCGTGATTGAACCTTGTAACCCGTCCATGTTCATGAAAAATGACTTTTCAATTTCAATTGATTGAACCATCGTATAATCATGCTTTACAATATTTCCATGGTTAAATCAGTCATTATATAGTGAACCAAATCAATCTATTTTCTTCTATGATTCGATGCTCATCAAAAGATCATAGATATCGAATTGTATGTTTTTGCCATGCCGTTTACTCTGACTTGTAGCTAGATTTTGACCCAGTTCCTGTTAAAGTAAGTTAGAACTTTATAAATAAGAGTTGTAGCCCCCCTGGGTCTATTTTCCAGAACATCTAACGGATTTGAAATCCGATGTGTAGTTTGCAAGATATACTATTTTTAGTGCTATGAAGTTTAAATTCCAGATTACTATTTTGAAACGTATTTTTTCGAATAACTTATTTAAATATCATGTTAAAAGTATAATTAGGACTTGATATTTATCAGCATGTTACTAGACATGATTATGAATCGATTTACAATTTTTGTAAGATTTTTAAATGAATTTAAAGCTAATTTTTATATATAAGAAGTTGACCCTGGTCTTCTGCCTGAATAGTAGATCAGTAAAGAATTGTCTAGTTGACCTAGTTTTTGTTTTTATAATGTATCGTAAAAATATGTGTCGGAACCAGCAGGGAGTCTAGTTTCTAGAACCCCTGACGGAACCTGATTCGCTTTCCTGTATCAACGGGAAAGCGAGTTTTTGTACAGCAATATTTTGCTGTCCAGAATTGTATATTTATGTTTTATATAAACATGTTATTTTGTATTTAATAATTGAATTGATACAGTGGAAAGATCGAATGACTTAATATCATGTACTGCATGGTTTATTAATGCAACTGTTTCACTAACTATACCGACTGCCTGTATGTAACGCCCTGTTCCAATACTCAGACAATTTTTATTATTTTTAGAAGACAAATCAGATGCTATGTAGTACAACTTCCCATCACAGGCTGCCTCTCAAATTGTGGTTAACCAATTAGGTGACTCTTGATCATAGGAAATTTTTATTTATACTCAATTGATTTTTGTGTACTCCTGATATGGAATAACTCTAATCCACATCTCATCTCAATCCCGTGTACATACTCAAGAGTCTCGTGGCCCCCCTAAATATGCTACGTCACCACCGAATTCAACACAGCACATTTTGCTCTGTCTTTTTCTTCATACCAAACTGGGTGGGACCCAATTCCAATGGTGATGTCATCACCAATCAAAGCTTTTTAACCAGCAGCCAAGTTTTCTTCTACTTCTCAACGTGGGCCCCTCCCTCTTCAACCTCTCTCCTTCATACTTTATTTTATATATATATATATATATATATATATATATACTCTTTTAAATTACGGGGTCTTATATACACCCCACCTTTAGAAATCAGCGTCCTCGCTGAGTACGGGGCACACATCTAGTGTAGGATCCGCCTTTCTAACCGATGTGGCGTCGTCCTCGATCTCGGAGATCATTCACTCTCAACACCGTAGATTGGGTACCCAGAGATCAATCACTCTCAACACCGTAGATCATACCTGATCCCGGAGATCTGTATCCGAAGGACCCTTTTCCCCTTCCAAGCATCGACGCCCTGATCGATGCGACCTCCGGGCACGAGCTCCTCATTTTCATGGACGCTTTCTTAGGGTACAACCAGATTCGGATGTTCCCTCCTGACATCCCGAAGACCTCCTTTGTGACGGACCAGGGCATATACTGCTACAGGGTAATGCCGTTCGGTTTGAAGAACGCGGGAGCTACTTATCAGCGTCTCGTGAACAAGGTCTTTCGAGACCAGAATGGCCGAAACATGGAAGTCTACGTAGACGACATGTTGGTCAAGAGCGCCCGAGGGCAAAAACATGTCCTTGGCCTCCAAGAAGCCTTCGAGGTGCTTAGGAGGCACAATATGAGGCTAAATCTGAACAAGTGTGCGTTCGGAGTCTCATCCGGCAAGTTCTTGGGGTTCATAGCCAGCAATTGGGCGGTTCCTCTCCAAGTCCAGGGAAAAGTGCCTCCCCTTCTTCAAGGCCCTCAGGGGGGCTAAAGGCTTCGAATGGGGGGAACAGCAACAAAAGTCCTTCGACCAGCTCAAGGCATACCTAGCTAACCCCCCGCTCTTGAGCAAGCTGACACCTGGGGAGGTCCTCTACCTATATCTCGCCGCTTCGGAGCAAACCCTCAGTGCGGTCCTTGTAAGAAAAGAGGATAGAATGCAGAGGCCCATCTATTATGTGAGTAAGGTCCTCCGGGATGCCGAACTCTATTACCTAAAGGTGGAGCAGATGGCTCTTGCCTTGGTTTTGGCGGCCCGAAAGCTCCGCTCCTACTTCTAATCTCATTTCGTTGTCGTCCTTACCGACCAGCCACTGAAGCAAGTTCTCCACAAGCCCGAGACCTCCGGGCGCTTGATGAAGTGGTCCATCGAGCTGAGCCAATACGACATCAGCTACCAGCCAAGAACAGCAATCAAGGCCCAAGCTCTGGCCGAATTCATTATAGAGAGCACCATCCCTGACCCTTGCGTGTCATCTGCCGACCCCTTCGTCTGGACCGCTTATATGGATGGGTCTTCTTGCGCCGACGGAAGTGGGGATGGCGTTATCTTGGCCAGCCAGGACGCTTTCCTCACCCAATACTCCCTCCGCTTAAACTTCCCAGCATCAAACAACGAAGCAGAGTATGAGGCCCTCATAGCGGGGTTCTGCATGGCTCGCAAAGCCGGGGCCAAGCGGGTCAGAGTCTTCAGCGATTCGCAATTGGTCGTTAACCAAGTGTCAGGGGAATACGAGGCAAGGGACGAGCGTATGGCCAAGTACTTGGCAAAGGTTAGGGAGCTTCTAGCCTTATTCGAAGATGTTCAACTCCAGCGGGTTCCTCGGGAGGAAAATGCGCAGGCGGATGCTCTCTCTAAGCTCGCCTCCTCGTCCCTCCAAGTTCTAGAACGGACCATCTTGATAGAGGTCCTTCTCAGACCAAGTATTGATGAAGATGTCCCGGAGCCAATGGAAGCCTACCCCCTAACAATTAGGGAGAACTGGATGAAGCCCCTCCTCGAGTACCTCAGAGACGGAGTCCTTCTCGAAGATCTGAGAGAGACAGGGAGGATCAGGAAACGAGCTGAGCGGTACACACTCCTCGACGGAGTCATGTACAAATGCTCGTACACTCAGATTGATGGTCGTCCCTATCTGAGATGCCTCTCCCCGAAGGAGGTGCTTTTATGCCCTAAAGGAGGCCCATGACGGGTTGTGTGGCACGCACTTGGGAGCGAGATCTCTTGCCCGAAAACTCTTGAACTACGGCTACATCTGGCCCACACTACTAGTGACTCCAAGGAGTACGTCCGCCAGTGCGACTCCTGCCAGAAATTCGCCCCGATCCATCGCCTGCCCCAAGCACAACTCACCTCCTTGACGAGTCTAATCCCCTTCGCAATGTGGGGGATGGCTTTGCTCGGACCCTTCCCTCCAGCGCCGGGCCAGCTGATGTTCTTAGTTGTAGTAATAGCCTACTTCTCAAAATGGATAGAGGCTGAACCTCTTTCGACATTCACCGAGCACAAGGTCCAGAAGTTCTTTTGGAAGAACATCGTTTGCCGGTTCGGGGTACCCCGCATCCTCGTAACTGACAACGGGACTCAATTCACTTGAGCAACTTTTCACAACTTTTGCGCCGACCTCGGCATTCAGCAGCTATTCTCCTCGATAGATCATCCTCAGTCCAATGGCCAAGCGAAGAACGCAAATCGAAAAATCCTCTTCGGCTTGAAGAAGAGGCTCGACAAATCCACTAAGGGGCTTTGGGTCAAACAACTCCTGAACGTGCTTTGGAACTATCGCACCACCAAAAGAGCTCCTACGGGGGAGTCCCCTTCAACCTCACATATGGATCCGAAGCTCTCATCCACTTAGAGGTGGGCCTGCCTTCACCCCGTCTGATAGCCTACAGTGAAGCGCAGAATGCGAGCCAGCTTCGCAACTGCCTAGACCTCTTAGACGAAGTCCGCAAAAGAGCCGCAATTCGACAAGAGACCTACCGCCGTAGGATCACTCAGTCTTACAATAAGAGGGTACGGCCAGCCAACCTTAAAGAGGGAGACCTAATGCTTCGAAAGTTGTCGATCTCCAATCCAAGCAAAAAGGCAAGTTGGCACCCAATTGGGAAGGACCGTATAGGGTCTCCAGAGTTATTTGTCCAGGCACATATCAACTCGAAGACCCGGGGGGCAGGAGAATATCGAGGACATGGAACGCGGAGCACTTGATGAAGTACCAAGAGGGTGTCTAAACACCGCTCCAAGCAACTTTCCCAAGAACGCTCCATAAGACATGTCTAAAGTCCTTACTTGTATTTTCTTTTTATCAAAGTATAAAGGTGGCTCGCAACTTAGAAGCGGCCGCCTAGTTGTTCTCAATAAAAAGAAATCTTTCCCGCAAGTTCTTTATTTTTGAGTACTCTAACTCTACTTCTCAAGTTCTCTATTTTTTGGTAGTCTAACTCTACTTACAAAAAAAAATTCATTAAAACGACACGCTTGGAGTCCAACACTTGGTTCGACTCCGCTTCAACTACTTGATTCTAAGCGAGTACGAAGCGGATCACAATTCGCTCCTACAGCTGTTGATATTTTCTAAACGACACGTTTGGAGTCCAACACTTGGTTCGACGCCGCTTCGACTACTTGCTTCTAAGCGAGTACGAAGCGGATCACCATTCAGAATTGCTCCTACAACTGTTGATATTTTCTAAATGACGTGCTTGGAGTCCAACACTTGGTTCGACTCCGCTTCATCTACTTGTTCGAAGTGAGTACGAAGCGGATCACCATTCGAAATTGCTCCTACAGCCGTTGGTATTCTCTAAACAACAAGTTTGGAGTCCAATACTTAGTTCGACGCAACTTTTGCTACTCGCAAACGAGTAAGTATAAAGCGTCCCACCATTCGGAATGGCTCCTACAACTGTTGACAACTACAAACGCTAGCAAAGCACACAAGTTCACAAAACAAGTGTTATTTCATTAAAGTTTGAGAGACAAGTCTAATTACAGACAACCGACTCAACTTTACATCGAGATACAAAACTTGTGAAACCAAAATTACAAGATTATAGAAAGCTACTTCAGCGCCTCTTAGGGGCGGGGATACTCCGATTAAGAGAAACACGTGGGCGACGAATGTTGTACTGCCAATGCCCTACCTCGGCTGACGTCCCTAGGCTGGCGAGCCGAGAAGCATCATCCGCACCCGATCTAACAGTGGCCCCAACAGATGCTTTGCTCGACAAAGCTACCATGCCTCGATGTATGGGCGACGAGCGAAGTGCGAGCTCGCGGAACGATATTCCCCTGTTATACTCCTCCCGAGTGCAAGAGGTAGTTCTGACAGTACTCCCCTCAGATCGTGGTTGAAGACGAGCGACCTCCGCCTCGAGCTTGACAATTCGCTCTTTAAGCGAGTCGTCTTTAACAGTTATCTTCAAACGAGGCAGTCGCATCGAGCCTGCCCCTCGAGAGCCATCGGTGATCGTTCGCCGAAGGTGAGCAACCTCCATGCTCTTATCGAAGTTCACCTTATTCAGCTCGTCCCTCTCTGCTGTCACCTTAGACAGAGAGTGACGAAGGCGCTTAAGATTCAAGCCTAGGTTAGCGGTCGCCGACGAGCCCACATCATTGCCTTCGGGGGTCGTCTCGTTAATCCTATCTTCCAAGCGTCTCCTCTCTATGTCACGACGAACTAGGGTTGATCTCAAGTGATTCAGCTCATACTTCGCTTTACGGAGTCCAACTCCACTTTGCAAAGCTGCTCTTGGTTCCTCGCGAGCCCCAATCTCATCGCCCCTTGACCAGCCTTGAGATGAGCCACTTCGGCCATCCGAGGCACTTCGGCGACCTGTAGCACTGCGATGATCTAAAAAGAGCCAGAGCACGGAGCTACTAAGTTTACACGACTTGTACCCAACGACTCTGAAAAACGAGACAAAGTTCGAAACTTCTCCAACACTTAGGAAAAAAAAACTTCTCCAACACTAAGACAAAAAAAAGAGATAGAATATTTTCATTCAAAGCAAAGGCGGTGGCCAGTCTGCAACGAGGCAATACATAGAGAACAAGCGAGAGAAAAAAAAAGAAAAAAAGAAAGCAACTGAGTCCAGGAGCCACCTCGAGATGCTGCTCCGAGGCGCTCCCGCTCGGCCATGTCACGAGCGCCCCTTCGGGATTCGCCACCTCCTCATCATCGCCTTCGGCTCCTTCACCTTCCTCTTCGGGCTCGACCTTGGCTAGGGGAATGATCTCCTCACCTTCTACCGTGTCGTATAGGTGGTACTCTGAGCTGTCGAAGTCGGGGAGACGAGCCGCAACATGTTTGAGGGCCCGAGCGTAGGCCTCCTCCATGTTGGTCATCATATGGGCCTCCGCCTCGTCTTGGATGGCCCTCCTCGCCTCGTCCACCTTCACCTTCCGCTCTTTCAGGGCCTCTTCCGAGGCCTTCAAAGCCTTCACTAACTCCTCCTCAGCCCGAGCCTTCTCCTTCTCCAACTCCTCGACCTTCACCGCCTCGGCCACTGTGCGCTCGAGCGCCTTGGCAAGAGCAGCTTCTAAGATGCCGACCTTGGCAGCTCGGGAGACCAAGAGCCGTTGCTCGGGCTCGAACAGCTTCACTGCTTTGGCACGTTCCGCCCGCTCTTGGTCGTTCGACGCCTTCAGCTCCTTCTCCTGCTTGGCGAACTGTTCGAGCATGTGGCTGAAGTGGCAGATGGTCTGAAAACAGAAGGAGAAAAACGTGAGAACAAATAATCATGGACTCCGAAATTTAAGAGAGCAGAGCGAGAACACTTACCGACATCGTGAGGATAGCCTCTGCTTTGGTCGGCACCTCGAGGGCCAGTGCAACTCAGGCCGAGAACGCTCCGCTCGAAGACTCGGGGGCATCGGCCGAGGGGAGCGTGGCCTGTGGAGCCGAGGGGGAGTCGCTGACCAAGTCAACGACGGCCGTAGGAGCCGAGGGCGTCTGAGCTGCTCGGCCGAAAGGGGCCCCCGTCGTCGTCCTCTTCCTCTTCTTGCTATTTGTCGCCTTCGCCGCTACCGCGCTCCTCTTTGCCATGAGAGCCTTGAAGTCTATGCCAGGGGCTTCTGAAGAAGAAAAATCAGAGAAAGAGTTAGCAATATAAAAAGTAACATATATAAGCTAAGGAAAAAGAAGTAAATATAGACGGAGCATACTAGGGTTGATCGGACTGAGACCCCCACCGAAAAGGACCTCCTCGGTGATATCTTTCCAACCAAGGGTCGGAAGACCAAGGATCTTCGACACGACCTCCTCTTCTTCCTTAGTCAGCACCGGCTCGGCCTTTGCCCACTTCGTAACGTCCTCCTTCCACACAGTCGAAAAGCTCCACGGCTCGGGTCCTCGGATCAAAAAATACTTCTCCTTCCAATGCTTAATGGAGTCTGGGTTCTTGATCAGTTTGACCCCCCCTTTTCAGTGATAAGTAGTACCGGTACTCCATCTTGCTCATTCGGCAGATCCGGTAGAGGTTGTGAAGAATAACGAGCTGAGGCTGGATGCCCACTGCCTGACTCTGGAGGATGAAGGTGATGACGTGCCACCACATGTTCGGCATGAACTGCACCGGACTCAAGCCGTACCATTGCAGCACCTCGACTACGAATGGTGGTAGGGGCAGCCGAAGGCCGGCATTGAGTGCGTCGTACGGGAAGACGTAGGTGTCTGGCGACGTCCCCGTGCATGCTCAGAATCCTGGGCCGGGGAGGAGCAGGGTGTACTCCTTCGGGATGCGGAACCCTTTCCTAATTCAATGAAGATCCGCCTCAGTCATAACCGAGGGGATCTCGTCTACCTCGGATGGGTCCCTCAGACTGTTCTCCTCGTAGGCAGCCAATCTCCCTTGCACCACCTTCGACAAAATGTCTCCGAAGTAGCTCCTGACCATTCTGAGGCTCGACAGTGTCGACGGTATCCGACCCAGTGCACCACCCCCCCTCACCTTCTCCACAACAGTCTCGACGATGGCCGACTTCCCCACTTCCTTCCCCTTGCTCGGGGGGGACCACTAAAGCTTGGTCGGTCTCTTGGTCCGAGGTGGAGGTCTCATTCATCGACGACACTCTAGACATCTCAAGTAAGGGTTAAGATAATTTACCTTGAAATGACGTCTACAGTCGGAACAGCTCGCCGAAAAGTTAATCGCTTGGCCACAAATGCTAGCAGCGCCGCTCGAGAGCAAAAATGGCTTATGTGAGAAGTGAAAGTAAAAGTGAGAAGTAAGAAATGAGGAGATGGGGAGGCGGTGAAAACTTATAGTGTTAAAGCAGATTCGGGTGGGCTTTTGAATGCTTTGGGCCCCCACAGCGGCCACCAGAAGCCTAAATGCCAAAACTCTCGTGAACCATGCCTCTCGCCTTAGGATTCGCGCCAGATCTTCGTCAGATGGCCCAGATTGTGCCACGTCGCTCGGAACCCAAATCCGAGCAACTTGCATTCCGAACTGCGTATTGGAGAAAAACAACTTTCTCCTCGTGATTCACGTCTGATCGTAATCAGACGGCTCAGATCTCGCCGCGTCGATAGAAATCACGTTTTCTCGTGATCCACACCTTCTTGCCTCAAGATCGTGCCAGATCTTCATCAGACGGCCCAGATCGCGCCACGTCGCTCGGAACCCAAATCCGAGCAACTTGCATTCCGAGCTGCGTATTGGAGAAAAATGACTTTCTCATCGTGATTCGTGCCAGATCTTAATCAGACGGCTCAGATCTTGCCACGTCGATAGAAATCACATTTTCTCGTGATCTACGCACTCTTGCCTCGTGATTCATGCCAGATCTTCATTAGACGGCCCAGATCGTGCCACATCGCTCGGAACCCAAATCCGAGCAACTTGCATTCCGAGCTGCGTATTAAAGAAAAATGACTTTCTCCTCATGATTCGCACCTGATCTTAATCAGACGGCTCAGATCTCGCCGTGTCAACAGAAATCATGTTTTCTCGTGATCCACGCCTCTTGCCTCGTGATTCGCGCCTGATCTTCATCAGACAGCCCAGATCGCACCACGTCGCTCGAAATCCTAATCCGAGCGACTGGCATACCGAGCTGTTCATACGAAGAAAATGCTGCCGAGCCATCAGAACCGTCCGATCATCTCAAAATTCGTGCCACAACCTGATGAACATCCCTGATTCAGCCACGTGGCCGAATACAGATCCACCATCGGATCGTTAAGATATTCGCACCGAGGCCAGATGGACGCCCCAGATTGCGCCACGTTGCTCGGAATCCCAATCCGAGTGACTGTCACACCGAGCTGCTCATACGAAGAAAATGCTGCCGAGCCATGAGAACCGTCCGATCATCTCAAAATTCATGCCACAACCTGATGAACGTCCCTGATTTAGCCACGTGGCCGAATACAGATCCATCGTCGGATCGTCACGATATTTGCGCCGATGCTAGATGGATGCCCCAGATTGCACCACGTCGCTCAGAATCCAAATTCGAGCGACTGGCATTCCGAGCTGCCCATATGGAGAAAATTCTGCTGAGCTACACGAGCCGTCAGATCACTTCAAAACTCGCATCACGACCCGATCAAGGCCGCAGATTTGTCCACGTCGCTCAGCACCGCCCCACTGTCTGATCGTTCAGAACTTCGCGCCGACGCACGATGGACGGTTTAGATTGCACCACGTCATAAATTTGGTGTTAAATCCTTTTATTTTAATTAAAATTTGAATTAATTATTTAAAAACTGTGGGAAATAATTAAAAATTTAGAAAATTAATTAAAAATTCTAAAAAATAATTATAAATTCGGGAAAAATATTTCGAAGCTCCTGTGTAAATAATTATTTGTTAGAATAATTAATTGGTGTTTCTGGAAATTAGAATGTCGCTTCGCAAAATTAAATAACTAATTCGAAAAACTAATTAAAAAATGGAGAAAAATTACCAAAAATCCAGAAGAGCCTAGGAGCAAACTTGGGTGCATTACTCCCTTAGAAAAGCATCGTCACCCCTCAGACGAGATTCGGACACCCTTCGGGGGCTCCGATAAAGCCTTGTACGCCATTAAAACAACAAAACTACTCTCCAAAGGCTGTAACACACAGTCTTTGGGAGTGGGGGGCTCATGATATAGCTAAAAGTAGGGTTAAATCGGAACCATTCAAAGTGGGCACGAATCTTAAAGTCACAGGGGTAAGATGGTAATTTCACCTACAGACGGGTCCGAATTGGGAACCGGATCTCTCCTCTTGGGCCCGCTAACCCATGGACGGATCTGTTCAGCTGAGAATGGGTCTCAACCCATTAGGGACCAGGTCAACAGGATAGGAGGAAATCCTGGCTCGTTCTTATCCAAAGGAGGTGGTTATAACCACCCCTATCCAGCCACACCGGGAAGTAAAGATTCATTCTGATCCTGAAACAGATCCCCAGGGCGACTATAAATACCCCCTACCTCCTACTGTCACAGGTGATCACTCTTTGTGCACTCAAGCTCTTTCCCTTTACTTTTTCTAGTATTGACAAGAGCATCGGAGGGTTCATCGCCAGGATCCATTCTGGTGTTTCGAACATTTGTGCAGGTCCACGGGAGCACCAAGGAGTCAATTTGTCAACAAGGAAGAAGTCAGATTCTGCGCGTTCGAGTTCCTATGAACCTACAAATTCTGTCTATTGCCCCCACACCAGATTCAGCGGCAACAATATGTATCATTAGTTGCAATACCCTTTCCTCTTAAAGAAGATGTAGTACTAGGTGTGAATTGTGTGTGAGAAGCAGATCCAAATTCTCCATCATAACTATTAAACTAGTAATATGCACGTGCGATGCATGTCCTAATATTTTGGATTTTTAAAAGTAAATACTAGGACATTATCTAGCCACGAATCTGAGACTTGTCTTTACTCATCATATACTCTTTACAAATTCTCTTAGTGGCATTAACTTTTATTTTATATGAATGACACTTTTATAAATAATTATGTCATAAATAAATTTGAACTTTAAGGGTATTAAGGTAACTGACAACAGTTGAATAAATGAATGGTTAATATAACTCTCACTTTAAAATAAATGGTTGAGATTAGATAGTTGGTTGTCTACAAATGACAACCCCAACTCTCACATTATAATATTAGAGAAATTATTCAATATTAACTCAAAGTTAAATACAAATTTATCAGAATCAAAAGTGTTATCTTCTACCATACAATAAACATATTAATCAAATTTTGTAATGCCCTGTAATTTTTAATACAATATTTTGAATTAATAACTAATTTTATAAATCAATTTATTTAATTATTTTGAATTTTCGTAAAATTGACATTTCCACACGTGCAAATATTTTTGAAGTATGAATTTAGAATCATGAGTTGTTGAACAACTTCTATTATTTGTTATTGGGTATATTTGAATTTTTGGGAATTTTCTGAATAAAGAAAACTACTTTTGTAAATTTTTGAAAGAAATACGATTTTTTTGTAAAAATGTCGTTTAGGGGGTGAAAATTGAACTTAAAAATTGTTTGGCTGCATTTAAGAGCCGGATAATCAGTAGAAGGCTCTAAGTAATTAGATTATATCCATATTTTATTGATTTATTGATTTAATTAAATAAATATAAAATTATGCAATTTTGGGATTGTTGAGGACTTTATTACAAATATTCTTCCTGGAGGGTAAAAGTCAGAAAATCTGTTTGGGAAATCTGAAATTTATTAGTAAAGATTATTTATAAATTTTCTAGATTTTTTCGAATAATTTATGACATATTTGTAAATACTTAAAAATGAAGGATTTTTGTACAAAATTGCCACCTGGAGTAAAAACTCCAGAGTTTTCTTGAAATTTCGAGCTGCATGTGGGATGGTCAGACCTGGGTGTGAAGGGATCAAATTAATTACATAATATGGATCCCTTCAAAAAAATTGAAGGGACCCATATATGTAAATAAATAATCTTCTTTGTGTGTGTGTGTGGGGGGGGGGGGGGGGGGTTAAATTTGTAAACCTTTGTAAAACCCTAAAGGCCAATCCCGGCTTATAATAAAGTTAGCAACTGGCCACCCTTCTTGTGCACTCAAACCATCTCTTTCTCATTATTTTGTTGGAGTTAAAGCTTGGATCTTGGACTTTTGCAAGGAGGAGACTTTTCTTTATTTCTATTATTATTCTTCAAGTTGATCTTCTTTGAGGTGAGTGATACTTCTAGCTTTTTTTAATGTGTTTTGCTCATATTATCATGATGGATGAACTTATGGATGTTTACATTGTAACACCCTAAATTTTATTTATGTAGAATTTGTGATTTTACGTGTTTTGCACGTATAATTTTATTTGTATAATTTCTTTTATAAAAATATTTCTTATATAGTAGTTTGTTCTCTTTATTTCCAAAAGACTATTTTAAGAGCCTAATTATATTCTAAGCCTATTTGTTCCTTTTAAGCCCACTCTTAATTAATTAATTAATTTAATTAGGAGAGTCCATGGTTAAATTGGCCCATTAGTGAGCCCATTTAACTTAATCCTATTTTAAAATAGCCTAACTTGTAGTGTAGACTCTTTTCATGAACAATTAATTTTATTCACATGAACAACTTGTAAGGAGGGGTACTATTTGGCACGTGCATGCATTAGAGTGTGCATTGCACACCTTTCACCCATGGCCGGATTGAAGGATGGAGAGTGGGAGAGATGAAAGTGGTGGAGAGGTGGTTGTTCATCATGGGTAGTTTATATAACTCCCTAGGGCATCTAGACCCTTGATCTATAACCATTTGATCGAATCCTAGCCCTACATTCACCCTAAAAATTTGTATAAATACCCATCCCTACACTCTTCATCCTCACACTTGAAAATTTTGAAATAAAAGAATAGATTGAAAAGAAAGAGAGGCAATTTGGTGAGACAAAAGATTGAGGAGTTGTGAGTTGAAAAGAGTGAGTTTTTGTGTGTGTGCTTCAACCAAGGAGAGGAGACCGAACTACAATAGGGGAGGCTTGGGTTGCTTGCTCAATAGGAGAAGAAGTCAACTTGATTGCTTGATCTAGGAGGAGAAGGATTCGCTTGTTCGTTGTAGGAGATCTGTAGGAGTTTATTTGTTTTTCTTTCCATTTAAGGTGGGTGATTCTCTTACACTTCTAATTAGGTTTCATGCTAGAGTATGGTTGATGAAATTGAAAATAAACTTAGCTAAATTAGCCATGTGTTATGAGAAGGAGAAAAATTGAGATGATTGATTGTGTGTGAAAAGAATGGTAATTAATTGCAAATTATGATTGTTAGTTTAATATTGACCATGCTACCAAGCTTTAATTGATGAATTGTGCTAAGGAGACATGATTGTAAATTTAAATTGGTAGAAACAATAACCATGCTTAAAGGTGATTTTTTTACTAATTCCCTTGTTAATAATGTGAAAAAGAGAGATTTGTTACTGAAATGATTAATTAATGATAATAAAAATAATAAGAGAGATATATGAGAAGTTTGAATGCAAACTTATAAAAGAAACTACTTTGTATGTGCCTATTTGAAATTATAAGACAAAATCGTTTTAAAGAGGAGAATCACATTTTTATGCCAAAAATTAAGTTTTTAGTTACTGATAGTTTAGAAATACATAAAAATTATATTCTGGAAATTTTGAATGAAGTTGAAATTAGTTTTTTATAAAAATCGAATAAACCGAAATTCGGATCAAAACCCTCAAAACCTAAACCAAATCAGTTTAGTCACTTGGACTTATTGGCTAATGGGTGCGTTTGGGTGCGCTTACTGTAGCGTGGGTTTGGTCTTGGGTCTCGGGTTCGAAACCGAACAAGAGGCTTTTGTTTTGATTTTTTTTTTTTTGAAAATCCGAATAGGGGGAAATGGGTTCATAAGGGTTTGCGCCCTCATCTGTGACGTGGTTGCGCCCTGTCCCTTCTGGCTAGCGCATGCACCACAGTGAGTTGCACTGTAGCACTGGGCTTGGCTTTGGTCGCTAGTTCGATTCCTGAGCTCGGCATTATTAAACCCCTTTTTGATTTTTTAACCTTTTTTTGGTGATTCGGACTATGAAAAATTCGGGAAAAATTTGATAATTATTATAAAAATATATGGACTTCATGAAAAATATTTGCACACTATTTTGACTTAAATTAAATAGTGTGAGAAGTAAAATTGAATAGAATTCTGTAAAATCGATAATTGCATAAGTATATAAAATAGAAAAGTGATTTTTAGCCATGAAGAGTTATACTAAATCTTATAAAAGAGAATTTTGTATAAAAAGAACTTGAAGCATGTTCGATTATGGATTTTCATTTTTGGGAGAAAAAGAACTTACATGGAATTAGTGAAACTTATTTTTGCTTGAATGAAATGCATGAATTGCAATTGAACTTTATGTACGAGATTTGATTTATAGAAAAAATGGACATCATGATAATTGTGAAAAAGAACTTATGAGTTTGAAGACTCAAATTTTGTGATTATGAATTGAAATTGAGAACTAGAGTGTAGCTAAGCCTCATACCGGCATTGAAAGGAAATATGTTGAAATGAAAAGACCAAGATTTGGGTCATATGATATAAATGGTTAAGACCAGTATAATGGAAGGGCTAACTCTAGAGAATTGATTTTTTTCATAATTCAAATAACTAAGGACTAGATACATAGTGAAGATGTGAAGAGAAAAACACGAGTATGAGGGCCTCGAAGCTACGGTGTGAGAATATTCACAGGCTGTCTTCACGATGCACTGTGACATGATGTGGATATGTCTCCAGGAGTCCATACCGCAGACGACGCTCGTGGGGTGTTTGGTGACTGCGGGTGGTGTCATGTCCCATGACGGAGGCTGAATTGTCCATAGGTTCTTCACGATATGTCGTAACATGACGTGGGATTCCCTTCTAGGCTGTTTGGACATGAGCTCGTAACTCATAGCACATCTAGGATACTTATCGTAGTTACAGTAGTAGTTTAAGTCATGACGAGGGATTGAACCCTACAAGATAAAGAACAGTTAAGGGCTTGCCCTCAGACCTATATAGTATGGGATGCATAGAATCTAAACAAGTGCGCATTAGTGTCATGTAATATACATAGCTGCATCAAGGACTAAGTGCACCTTACAATACGATATCAATAGGATAGTCCCTTGTAGTTCTGTTTGTGATCAAGTTTGTGGTTTGTTTAAGTGTTTGAGAATCTTTATACTGTTTCGGCATAGAGAGGATAGCTGTGTATAATATTTCGTCGGTTGTAAGCAACTGACGTGCCCACAGTTTCTGTGCAGGGTAAAGTGATTAACAAGACTAAAGAATGCATGCTGATTAAAGAATGATTCAAGTGTTGTACATTTTAATTCATGTGAATTGTTGTAAATTGCTTCCGCTGTAAATTTGTAATGTAAATGTAAACTCTGATGTAACAAAAAAAAATTATTTCCTTGTAAAATTATACGAAGAGAAGTGTAAAGATCCTGTGGAACTTCGAATTCAGTATGTTTTGGAATTTGGGGTGTTACATACATGAACTAAAGAATTAGTTTTTATGAGAGATGATCATGTTCTATTAATTTTGAATGTTGATTATTGATGATTGATGAAAAATCTAACTTGGGATCTATGGATTTAATTGTAGTTAATAAAGATATGTAGAAATAATTAGAACTTGCTCCATGCTCTTAAATTCAAGCTTGATTGATTATAAAGTTGAGATCTTTTCATGTTATTGATTGTTTTTAATCATCAAAAATTGAAACTAAATATTAGGGTGAATAATTGTTGTATGGATCTAAAGCAATTTACTTTTGAAGTGGTTTGTGCATAAAAGAATATATGAAAGAAATATAGACGAAATTACATTCAAAAAACAAAACAGATGGGGTTAGGGTTTGAGGGTTGAACTCTGGGTTAGGGTTGGGAGGCTCGGGTGAACAGTACCGGGTACTGTTCAAACTCGCAACCCATGTTGCTGATTTCTTTGGGTGTTTTCCGATTTGTTTTATTGTTTTCGTGTGGGTTTAGTGCATGAATTTGTATGCTATATATGGGAGGACTCTAGTATACATATGGGAGCATCTATATATATGTGTGTGTGTGTGTGTGTGGTTTAATCGAGTTTTGATGAGTTTTTGTGGACATTGTATGATCTGGACTGTCGTCTGGAATGAGATTTCGACCTAGTTGCTGATGGAATTACCAAAAACTTATAAAATAGAAATTGTATCTTACTATGTCTAGTTTCCAGAACATCTGACGGATCCCCAATTACTTGTACATGATACTTGATTCTTAACGCTCATTACTTGTTACTTATTTACACGATACTTGTTCACTTGACACTTGATACATGCCACTTGCACTTGTTCATATTGCCAGGCTAGTTGTTCTATTTTGTTATCATATTTATTCCATGCTATGTTGTTTACCCTTTTCCTGTACTTGTGCCTGCATTACAAGCGGCCCGTAACTTGCATTGACGGGAGTTTGTTTTCTTTTTTCTCTTCCTGTAATTTGTTAAATTGCAGATTTTGGTGATCAGCTGCCCGATGGAGTAGGTGATCTGAGATTCTAGTTGGCTAGATATTTTTTCCATATCTATTTATTTTCTTTTTTCTTATTTTGAATAATGTATCTTGTACTTGGATTATTTTGTATTTGGGTAATGTGACCCAGAATTATTGACTTGTTCAGATCTGGTTTATTTGAAATTTAATACGTTTTGTTTCAAGTAAATTCATGTTGGTATATTGATTCATATGTGCATGCTTGGTTGACTTCTCTTGCTTTCGACTTTGATTATTCTTGTGAAATGTTCTAAAGATCCTGACAGCTTATGGATGATGAAAATCATTCGCTGTGCTTAGTCACGTATCCGTATTCTGTATTCTCTTTTTTGGGAAGCGGGGCGTGACAGTTAGGCGATTTCATTCCGGAGGCTGGGATCTATTTGTGGAATTTCGGTATGAAATATTCAAGGCGACGCTTACATGATGCTTGCGCGTTGAGGGTGCTAGTCTATCTGGTAGATACCGGGACGTAGGCCTATTGGCGGAGTATTCTAGATCTTATTTCTATCACCGTAGTAGAATTAGTTGCATTACGAGGGATTAAACCCTATAAAGTGGAGAACGATAAGGGCTTGCACCGGACCTATGCATTGTGGGATGCATAGAATCCTACAAGTAGCATTAGAAGTCAGCATATGCATTTGTGTTTTCTTGACTTGGTTTCATGTATGTTTGTTTCCCATTTTCTTACACTTGACACTTGGTCTAGTTTCACTTGATGATTTATGTCTCATTTATTGTTATTTCATGTTCCATCAGTATTTTGTGTTAATATGTTTTAGTTGCTGGCTTATGATTTTATTCTTTAGGTTTCTATTTAAATGTGTATTTCTTTTGAATATCACTCACACCGTTATGGCTGACCCCTATAGTTTTGGGGGTTAGAATTATCTCTAGCCTCATATTTCACAGGTAGGTACAATTAGCATGGAGTTAGGAGCGTGTGGTAGAATGTTTAATGATTTTGCATATGTTGTAAAAAGATTGATCGTGAAGAGAAAATTTGCATTTTTTGTGCTGTATTGTAAAAAGAATTGTAATTCAAGGTATTTAAATTCCGCTGTGCTTTGTGAAAGAGTTGATGTAATAAAAAGTTTTTAATTTCCCTGTATTTGGTTTCTGTGTTTATGATTATAATTGAAGTTGATTCTGAAATTTGTGCCAAGTATTTCTAATTTTATTTATTGAAAATTCGGGGCGCTACAAATTCCTTGTACCATCTAACTTGTTACAAGGATCCATTACTCTAGCAACCCAATAGAACATAGGAATATGACAAAAATATTTAACAACTTATCATAAGCGAGAACAATAGTAAGGCAAATGTAAGCATCATACAACATTCATTCAAAATATTTCATCATCTTAAATACTATAACTAAAATATTGCTAGGAGTGGACTCGTAAGATTTTAAAAATTGAAAAGTTGCAATTTTAAAAGGTTCTAAAAATGCACACAAACTTTGAATAAAAGCCTAAGTGTAATCACTAATTTGAAACTTTTTCTTGTTTTTTGCAATACAAAATTCATTTATAATATCTTTGTATTCTAAAACAAAAATAAGCATATCAAAATTAGAATTCAACAATGTTTCACATCTTTAGAGAATTTTCTAAAATTCATTCCCTTAAGCTTACACTATTGTTTGAATGCTTGAAGATTGGGACCACTCATATCTATGAAATGCACACATTCTCTTAGTGCACTCATAGTTGTATGGACTATCTTCAGTGCATCTTGCACACAAATTTAAAATATGACATGCACATTTATTTTGAAAAATTTCAGGCTCTTAGGATGTAATGCGTTCATCAATGCAGAAATTGCCCTCGTATAATTCGAGACATTATTAAAACCAATTGCAAGAATTTTATCAGTAATAGAGAAATTAGTGCATGCTTGTATGACATGTGATGCGATAGCTCGTGCATTATGAGAATACATAATATATCCAAAATATATGATCCTCTTTCAGAGGATCCAATCATTGTCAATCTCATGACATGTTACACACATCATTGGAACATTGTTGATATCTTTTCAATAGTTTGAGGTTAACGAAATCCTCCAAGTTAAACGAATTAAAGTAGCAAGTAAAAAATTCTTAAGGTTTTGATAAACTTTAAATCAATTTATCTATAATAACTATATATCTCCAATATTATAATGGGAGAAGGCCTTAGTGTCATTTGTAAATTTAGCAATGCGTGTGATGCACATACATAATTAATATGAAGGAGGTTTCAGGTTCGAGTCCTCACTACGTCAGAGTTCTTATTTAAATTTTTTTTTATTAAGACGGGCATTATCCGTGTATAACTAATATAAAATAGGTTTCAGATTTGAGGCCATACTACGTCGAAAATTTTACTTTAAAAAATATATATTTATTAAGACGTGCATCGCACGTCTAAATCACTAGTAACTATTATAAAGGGAGAATTTGAGTTGTCGTTTGTAAACATACCAACTTACGTGCATTGCCCGTGCATAACTAATATAAAAGAGGTCTCAGGTTCGAGGCTAGACTACGTCGGAATTTTTACTTTAAAAAAATATATTTATCATTTCTAGGAATTCTCTTTAAATCGGGGTTTAGACCGTTTTGGTTAAAGGCCTCTATGTTCCTACTTTTGGAATAAGAAAATGCTAACTCGTCCTTAGTAACTAGTTTTGCCAATTCACTACGAACAAGATCATGATCATAACTAAAACTGTATACACGACCGGTGTTAGGGTTGATGTTTTGTTGGGTAAGCTTTTTTTCAGTTTCGGGTGTTTATTGGTTAAATGACATGCAAGTGTACCTTTACCCTTCTACAAGCTATTCACAATACTTACATCACTTTTTTTCCTTTTTCGAATTAGGGGAATCTTCTTCCCATATATAATGATGGTGGACATCAGAAGTAGATTCTCTATGTTTTCGGGAAAAAGGTTGATTTTTAGTGTTTTGGGTTTCTGTATCTTCAACAAGGATTTCATCGAATTATTTTTGTGAATTAGTAGATTGGGAAAACTCAGGATAACTCACTTCTTCTCTGATACAATCAGAATCTAATTGTAGAATATAAGTGGTGCGTGATGTGATTCTTGTTCGCTCTTTTGGCTACTTCTACGTGAACGTGATGGTGTCATTTGATTGTATAAAAAAAATAGAATATATATATATATATATATATATATATATATGATATGGCTAAAAATGGGGTTAAATCGGAACCGTCCAGATTGGGCCTGAATCTTGAAGCTCGGGGGTAAAAAGGTAATCTCACATACAAGCGGATCCAAAGCGGGTTCTGAATCTCCTTCTCACAGATCCAATAACCCACGAATGGGTTCGCTCCAATTGGGCACGGGTCCCGACCTGAAGCAAGCCCAGACCAGCAAGAGACAAATCAGGGCCACTGATTTGACCAAGTCAACGGGCCTGATTTGCTCTCACCGGGAATCAAGGGGTTAGTTTCCTAAATAGACTGTGAGGATTTTTCTCCTAGCAGTTATACAGGGAACCAGCCCTCTAATCACTCCCCTGGCGACTATAAATACCTCCCCTCTGCCACTGTGACCAGGTTAATCACTTTTTCACCACTTTAAGCTCTTTCTTAATCTCTTTCGATTACTGACAAGAGCGTCGGAGGGTGCGTCGCCGGAATCAACCCCGGTGTCTCGCACTTCCTTGTAGGTTGCGCCAGGAGCAAAAGGCTTGAGTCAACCATTCAGGTTGTTCTCGGACTCATAAATTCTATCTGTTTACCCCCACACCGAAATCAGCGGTAACAGATTGGCACCGTCTGTGGGAAACAACCGCACGAACAGCCTCAGCCCCTTCTCTGTCGTCCTCTCCAACCATGCCTCCAAAGAAGGTCAGATCTAGAGGGTCCAACCGTGGGGCTAATCCCGCCGACCCTACAGAGGAAGCCCCTCTCAATCCTATTCCACAGCACGATCTTCCTCCGCCGGCCCAGCAGGGCCAGCCTCCTCTTCCCAAGCAGCAACCCAACAATGGCCCTTCCGGCCATAACGGTCGGAAGCAGAACAGCCCCTTAACCTGGACCATGTCTCGGTCCATAATGGGTCCTCGGACTCAATGGCTTCGCACCATCCCGACCTCCGCAACACACTCCTGAACTGCCAGAAAGATGAGGACCTTCGCACTCACCTTGATGAGAGGCAGGCCCGAAAGGGAGCCTCCCGCCAGCATCATGGTGAGCGCTCGCCTCATCGCCGAGACGGCAGACGGTCTCCGGACCGAAGGGGCCGAGCGGCTTCGCCCGAGCGCCGAAGGAGGAGGCCGCATTCCCCCGCGGATCGGCATCCTCGGAGGAACAATGACGCACCGATCACCCGTGCCGAGTTCCTACAATTCCAAGACACCGTACTGAAGGCTCTCAACCTTCGGCAGAACGCCCAGAATGCCCCGAGGGCTCCAACGCCCCCGAGGGATCCCAGTCCTCGTCGCCGAACCCGAATCCCTTCCCCGGCTCCCAGCCGCCGGCAGCAGCACTACAGTCCTCACCGATCCCAGGACTACCGGCGCCGCAGTCCGCGCTCCCCTTCTTATGAAGAGGAGTCCGGGGGGACATATGATTACCAGCGGAGGGACGACGCCCTCATCCGCCGTCTCCATGAGGTGGAGAGGCGCATTGGCCGCATGGACAGAGAGGAGGAGTCCCGAGCAGGAACGGTCCGTCCCAGCAGACCCCCTTTCTCTCGGTCGATCATGGAGGCCCACATACCGAGGGGTTTCAAACCTCCACAGTTTGAAACGTACTCAGGGGAATCCAACCCATTTGATCACGTCGAAAGCTTCAAGACCCTGATGCTGATCCATCAAGCTTCCGACGCCGTGCTCTGCAGGACCTTCCCTGCCACCCTCAGGGGGTCGGCTCGGGAATGGTATTCCAGACTCGCTCCCTCCTCCATCTTCTCGTTCGAGCAGTTTGAAACACTGTTCATAACTCACTTCGTGAGCAGCAGGCGAGCCGAGAAGACAAGCCTCTCCCTACTGAACCTGCGGCAGGAAAGGGAAGAGAAGCTGCGGGACTATGTGAAGAGATTCACCGCAGAGGTTAGGTCTATCGCCTCCTTAGAGCAGTCAGTGGCGACCGTGGCATTCCAGTCGAACGTTCTCAACGCCAACCTCCGATCGTCCCTAACCAAGAAGCCCCCGCATGACTTCGCCGACCTCCTCCTGAGGTGAGAGAAGTATATCCGAGCAGAGGAGGCTGAGGCCCTCCCGAGCTTCGGGGGGTCCTCCTCAGGGTCGAAGAGGAAGGTGACGGGGGAAGAGGGGTCCAAGAAGGCGCAGAAGGACAACGGCGGTCAGCGCCCCCTCCCCCCAGGTTCGATAAGTTCACTCCCCTCACCACTAACGTCTCCACCATCCTAATGGAAGTGGAGAAGGAGGGAGTCATCCCTCCAGCTCCGAGGATGCATACCCCGGCGAAGAGGAGGAACAAAGATAAATGGTGTCGTTACCATCGGGATCACGGCCACGACACGAACGACTGCCGGGCATTGAGAGATGAGATCGAAGCCCTCATCCGGAGGGGGCAGTTGGCCAAATTCGTGAAGACTAACGATCGGGCGGATCGTAACTCTCCTCCGCCTCGGGGGGCTAACAAGCGCTCCGAGCGACGCGAGGAGACACCCGAGTTCGAGGAAGAGCGGATTCTGCACCTGATCCACGGAGGCCCCATGGGGGGCTCCTCTAATTCCTCTCGGAAGGCCTTCGTCCGAGAGGTCAACTCGGTTCACAGCGCCCCTCCTCCCAAAGGTCTCGGCGTCCCTGTGTCTTTCTCCGACGCAGACCTCGAAGGGGTCCGAACCCCACACTGTGACGCCCTCGTCATCGACCTCCGCATGGCCAACTTTAAGGTACAGAGGATCTTAGTAGACAATGGGAGTTCGGTCAATATTCTCTTCCTCTCGACCTTCCGAGGCCTGCAGCTGTCCCGGGACCGTCTCAAGCCGGCTGGTTACACACTCCACGGGTTCACGGGGGTCCCGGTAACTGTCGAGGGAGTGATAACCCTGAACGTAACCGCCGGAAGCGCCCCTACTACCCGGACCGAGCCGATGGACTTCATGGTCGTCGACGTCCCGGCAGCGTATAATGTCATTCTAGGCCGACCCGGCCTAGCCACTTTGGAAGCTGTCCCCTCGGCGTACCATTTGAAAATGAAGTTCCCCACTCGGTCGGGAGTAGGGGAAGTCAGGGGAAGCCAAGAAACAGCCCAGAAGTGCTACATGACTTCCACCGGGGGACCAGTGCTCTCGCTCGAGACACTAGAAATCCCCGAGCCGAAAGCTCGGCCAACGTCAGAGCCGGCGGACGAGTTAGAAGAATTGCTCTTCTCGGACGAGGACCCGAGCCGGAAGTTCCTCATCAGCAAATCCTTGCCGACCGCACTGTGCTCGGACCTGATTAAATGCATCCGGGATAACCGAGACTTGTTTGCATGGTCGGTCGCGGACATGCCCGGCATTTCCGAGGAGCTGCTCGTCCATCGCCTAAGTATGAACCGGGGTGCAAACCGGTTCAGCAGAAGAGGCGAAAGTTCGCTCCTGAGCGACAGCAGGCCATCAAGGAGAAGGTGGATAAACTGCTGAAGTCCAAGTTCATACAGGAGGTAAATTACCCTGAGTGGCTCTCCAATGTTGTAATGGTCAAGAAGTCGAACGGCTCCTGGAGAATATGCATTGACTTCACCGACCTGAATAAGGCGTGTCCGAAGGACCCATTTCCTCTTCCAAACATTGACACCCTCATTGACGCCACCTCGGGCCATGAGCTCCTCAGCTTCATGGATGCCTTCTCAGGCTATAATCAAATCCGAATGTTCCCTCCGGACATTCCGAAGACCTCCTTCATCACCGACCAGGGCCTCTACTGCTATCGGGTCATGCCGTTCGGGTTGAAGAACGCGGGCGCCACCTATCAGCGCCTCGTCAATAAGGTCTTCCAGAACCAGATAGGTCAGAATATGGAGGTCTACATTGACGACATGCTCGTCAAAAGCGTCTGAGGCACTGATCACGTGGCCGACCTCCAGGAGGCCTTCGGCGTGTTGAGAAGGCACAGCATGCGGCTGAACCCGAACAAGTGTGCGTTCGGGGTCTCCTCGGGAAAATTCCTCGGCTTCATGGTAAGCCAACGAGGAATCGAAGCTAATCCCGAGAAGATTAAGGCCATATTAGACATGGCCCCGCCTCGGAACATCAAGGAGGTGCAGAAGCTCACTGGTCGGCTCGCTGCTATCGGTCGTTTCCTCTCGAAGTCGGGGGAAAAGTGCCTCCCCTTATTCAAAGCACTCAGGGGGGCTAAGGGTTTTGAATGGGACCAACCACAACAGGAGTCGTTCGACCAACTAAAGGCCTACTTGGTGAACCCCCCTCTGCTCAGCAAACCGGTCCCAGGCGAGACTCTCTTCGTCTACTTGGCTGCCTCCGAGCAGACCTTGAGCGCTGTCTTGGTAAAAGAGGAGGACCGGTCCCAAAGGCCCATCTGCTACGTGAGCAAAGTGCTTCGGGACGCCGAGCTCCGCTATCCGAAGATAGAGAAGATGGCCTACGCCCTAGTCACGGCGGCGAGGAAGCTTCGGCCATACTTTCAGTCCCACTCGATCGTCGTCCTCACCGACCAACCCCTAAAGCAGATCCTCTACAAGTCCGAGACCTCGGGCCGGCTGATAAAGTGGTCCATAGAGCTGAGCCAGCATGACATCTCTTACCAGCCTCGGACAGCAATTAAGGCGCAGGCACTCGCCGACTTCATCGTAGAGTCCACTATCCCTGAGGTCGAACACATTCCGAATGGACCCCCCATTTGGACAGTCTTCGTGGACGGATCCTCCTGTAACGAAGGGAGCGGCGCCGGCATCATTCTAAACGGCCCTGACGACTTCGTCCTCCAGTATGCGATCCGCATGAACTTCAAGGCCTCGAACAACGAGGCGGAGTACGAAGCACTCATTACTGGCCTCGGACTTGCACGAAGTGCTGGGGCGCAGCGCCTCCGAATCCACAGCGATTCCCAGCTCGTCGTAAATCAGGTCTTGGGCGAATACGAGGCCCGAGACGAGCGGATGGCGAAGTACCTTGCTAAGGTTCAGGCCCTCATGGGCCGGTTCGAGGAGGCGCTCATCCAGTGGGTCCCTCGTGAAGAGAACTCATAGGCCGATGCCCTCTCCAAATTGGCCTCGTCCTCCCTGCAAGGTCTCGAACAAACCGTACTGATCGAAGTCCTCTCTAAGCCGAGCATCGAAGACGAGACACCTGGCTCGGCGGAGTCGTTGCCGGTCATGTTACAAGATAATTGGATGAAGCCTTTAGTGGAGTTCTTAAGGGACGGGCTCCTACCCGAAGACCCCAAAGAGGCTCGCCGAGTCAGAACCCGGGCAGAGCGGTATGTCTTGATCGAGGGCATCCTATACAAACGCTCTTTCTCTCAAATAGACGGTCGACCGTACCTAAGGTGCCTCTCTCCGAATCAGGCCGAATATGCCCTACAAGAGCTCCACGAAGGCATCGGAGGGGCACACTCAGGATTTAGGTCCTTGGCCCGAAAAGCTTTGAATTCTGGGTACTTCTGGCCGACCCTCCTTCAAGACGCCGAGCGACACGTTCGGCAATGCAGCTCTTGTCAGAGACGCTCCAGCATCCGTCGCCTCCCTCAGGCCAACCTCGCCTCCCTATCAGTCTTATCCCCTTCGCAATGTGGGGGATGGATTTACTAGGGCCTTTCCCTCCGGCTCCGGGTCAGTTCAAGTTCTTGGTCGTGGCCATCGACTACTTCTCGAAGTGGGTCGAGGCCGAGCCCTCGCCACTATAACCGAGAACAAGGTGGTACAGTTCTTCTGGAAGATCATCATTTGTAGGTTCGGCATCCCCCGCGTCCTCGTGACGGACAAAGGGACTCAGTTCACTGGCACAGCATTCCGAGCTCTATGCGATGACCTGGCCATCCAGCAACGCTTCTCGTCCGTCTCCCACCCTCAGTCGAACGGACCGGCAGAAAATGCTAATCGGCAGATCCTCGCAGGCATCAAGAAAAGGCTAGACAAAAGCTCCAAGGGCTTATGGGTCGACCAACTCCCCAACGTCCTATGGAACTACCGCACGAGCAAGCGGACCCCCACAGGCGAGTCCCCTTTCAACCTCACCTATGGGTCCGAGGCCGTGATACCTCTCGAGGTCGGAATACCTTCCCCTCGGCTCACAGCCTATGACGAAGCACAGAATGCCAGGGACCTCAGAGCAGACTTAGACCTGATAGATGAATTGAGGGAAAGGGCGTCAATTCTGCAGCAGACTTACCGAAGAAGGGTTGAACTAGCGTACAACAAAAAGGTCCGACCCGCCAACCTTAAGAAAGGAGATTTGGTCTTGAGAAAGCTAGCCATATCCTTCCCCAGTCAGAAGAGCAAGCTGGCTCCGAATTGGGAAGGGCCGTACAGGATCACGAGGGTAGTTCGGCCCGGAACATATCATCTTGAAGACCTAGAGGGCAGAGAGCTTCCGAGGACCTGGAATGCCGACCACCTCCTAAAATACCAAGAAAGCGCTCCGGCGCCACTCTAAGTATCATAGGATATCGAGCCATTCCAGTCCTCCGACTTGTAACCTATTTTCATAAATTGTACTATGTAAAACAGTTCACCGTCGATTATCAATAAAGAAAGCTCTTTCGTGTTTTTGAATTCGCATGCTTCTCTCCCCTCTTATCAACCGCTTCTTAAATTGTGATTTCAACCAATGGTTCGGAGTCCACGTTCGGCTCGACCTCACCTCCTCGGCTCGTCCCCGGACGAACCAGGGGTAGACCATCATTCGGAACTGCTCCCACAACCGTTGAACTAAACCGATGGTTCGGAGTCCAACACTCAGCTCGACTTTACCTCCTCGGCTCGCCTCCGAGCGAGCCAGGGGTAGATCGCCATTCGGAATTGCTCCCACAGCCGTTGAACTAAACCGATGGTTCGGAGTCCAACACTCGGCTCGACTTTACCTCCTCGGCTCGCCTCCGAGCGAGCCAGGGGTAGATCACCGTTCGAAATTGCTCCCACAACCATTGAACTACAATGATGGTCCCGGAGTCCAGCACTTAGCTCCTAGTCCCCCCAAGCTTGCTTAGCGGTAAACTGAGAGTGGTCCATCCCTCTGCTCTGTCAGTGGAGGGACACCAAAGCTACGTTCGGACGCATAATCCGAGCACCCTTGCCTAACAGCCGAAGCCCGAAGCCCTACGCCTTCGGTCGGCTACCGAGCAAGTGCCTTCCCGAGCTCGCAAACGGAGAAAACTCACTTTCTCCTCAACTTTCGTGCATGATCTCGATCAGACGGCTCAGATCTTGCCACCTGCGCTAAACGACAAGATAACGTTTTCTTGGGAACTGAGCCGCCTCGAGATTCGTGCCTATGTTCAACGGCTCAGATCTTGCCACCTGCGCTAAACGACAAGATAGCGCTTTCTTGGGGACAGAGCCGCCTAGGAATTCGTGTCGTACCTTGTCAGAGTCGCTAAACGACGAAATACTGCACTCATAGGAACCCGTTCGGTTCAACACTCTCGCCGAAGGAACTAACACGCTTGGTTCAAAGATCTCGGCGCGACCAACACAGTTATAAGCAAGACAAATATATAGAGCAATGAAAGATATTTTATTAAACAACCGGGTCATAATACAAAGCACATCTTTTCCATAGTTACAAAGTGTTTGCAAACAAAATACATGACGCCGACCCACTATACTTGGCCCTCATATAGAAATATCTTCACTAGACTGTTCGGTCGACTGTTCGTCCTCCTCGGCTGATGGCTCCCCTCCATCTCTCCGAAGCTTCGCTACCACAGTCTGCAAGTGTCGAATCTCCGAGAGCAAATCGTCCCGCTCGGCTATGATCTTCGACTGGTTGTGCCGAATACACTTGGCCCGAAGAGCGTTGCTGAAAGCGGTTTGCGAATCTTTGCCCCCCTGCAGGGCTCAACTCGGCGATCCTATTCTCCAGGCGTTGGATCTCCGTTTTCCGAAGGTCGAGGACGGACAAAAGGTGGGCCCGTTCACTCTCAGCTCGGTGTAACTCCAGCTCGACGCTCCTGGGACTCAGAGCTGCCGTCCCAGAAGTGGCCTCGAATTCAGATTCGTCATCCGAACCGTGAAAATCAGCATAAGGGTCGGCCGCCTCGAGCTGAAAAGAAAGGAGAGCAAATTGCAAGCTTTCAATACATTTCCGAGGCACAAGACTTGGAAAATTATCCAAACAAACTTACAAACTCATATATATTGTCTTCACATACATCAAGACCGACTCTACTACAAAGTTTTACAACAAATCAGAAGAAACATAAAATGACATGATCAGGGCCTCTTCGGAAGGGGAACGCTTCGGTTCAGGGAAATGCGAGGACGACGAGGCCTGCCCTCCGAACTTGATCCTAAACCAACGAAGCGTGAACCCCCTTCGCTGCCGACCCTAATTGTGGCGCCGGCCGAGGCACCGCTCGACGAGATGGCTGCGCTACTCTGAGCGTCGGCAGGGCTCCGCCTAGCCGCAGGCAAACGTGTTGCGAGTTCGTAAAAAGAAATCCCCCTCTCGCTCTCTTCGCGGGTGCACGACGTACTGCGGACGTTAGCCCTCTCCGGCACAGGCTTGAGCGACGCAATCTCTTCCTCCAGTTCAATGATTCTGTCTCTCAGAGCGTCATCCTTCGCCAACTTCCTCGGACGAGAAGGCCTCGACGAGCCAGAGGCGTTGGCACCATCGGTCGCGAGCCGTCGGAAGTGGGTGACCTCGATCCCCCTGTCTATCGTGATCCTTCTGAGCTTGTCGACTTCGGCCAATAGCCTCTTGCGCTCGACCAACGCCTTCTCCAGCTCGGAAGTCAGCTTCTCTTCCACCGCCGAGCGTTCTTTCTCCGATAATTCCAAGTGTTGGACCTCAGCCAAAAGGTCGTCATTCTTCTGCTCGGCGGCAGTGAGCTCTCTACGGAGCCGCTCGACTTCCCCTTCGGGACAAGGAGCTTGGGGGTACTTCCGCAGTTGCCACAGCTCGCGACAGTACCTCCGCACAGCTGCCTTCGTCAACTCCAGCTTGCCGAGCAGGAGAAACCGATTCTGTCGGCTCTGCAAGAGCTCGCCCTTCGTTTTCGCCAGCTCCTTCCGAAGGTATACAACCTCCGTGATCGGGCCAAACTTCACCTGAAAAGCGGAGATAAATCCGATGGGACAATACACGGAAACATCTACAACTAGTCACACGCAAATCCAAGGCTCAACACTTGGATAAATTTTTGCCAAACAAAATGTTTTTCATTCAAAACCGAGGTGAAAGTTTTACACAAGCGGTGGCCAGTCCGCAGTTAGGCTTACAAAAAAAAGGGACTAAAAAAGACAACCGAGTCAGGGGTCGACCTTTTTGTCGTTAGGGTTCGTCGACCCCCCGGCCTTGTCCTCGCCATCGCCCTCGCCTCCGTCCTCGCTCCTGCTCTCCTCCTCGGAGTCGTCCTCCTCCTCGCCCTCGGCTTCGGTCTCCCCTGGGCCTTCGATGCCTTCCGTCTCTCCCTCGGGGTCGAGCAACCCCTCGGGAACACCCTCCTCCCCTTCCACGGGGTCGTAAAAGCGGTAGGAGGACGTGTCGAAGCCCGGGTTCTTGGCGGCTACGTGGAGCAGGGCTCGACCGTAGGCTTCCTCCATGTTCTGGAGCATGTGCTGCGCGGCCTCCTCCTGCACGGCCTTCCTCACCTTCTTCACCTTCTTCTGGTGTTTGGCCATGATCTTGTCGGCCCTCTTTCGAGCCTTCTCCGCTTCCGACCGAGCGTTGGCCAGTGCCTCCTTCAGCTCGGCAGCCTCCTTCTTCGAGGCCTCAAGTTTGGCCGCCGCGTCCTTCGACAGCTGAATGGCGTCGGCCAGCTGCTGCTCCAGCCCCTTCACTTCAGCACCCCTCTTCGCCGAGAGGAGCTGCTCGGCATCAAGCAGCTGCGTGGCCTTGACGCACTCCGCTCTCTCCCGTTCATTCTCCTGCTCCTTGTTCACAAACTCCTCGAGCAGGAAGTTGAAGTGGCAGAGGGTCTGAAAAAGAACAGCAGATTAAAATCCGAACCCAAAGACTTAGAAAAATTCTAAGAAAGAAATTTCGATGAGGGAGAGCTCGGCCTACTTACCGACATAGTATTCCGAGCGATCTGCATCACGGCGTCCCCTGCTAGCCCGGCCTTCAGGGTCGCTCGGTCCTTTGGGGTCGGTAGGTGCCTCACCGCCTCCATGCAGATGTTGCCGTCGCCCAAGAAGCCGTCGACGTTCATCACCTGCCAGTCGGGCACGAAGATCTGCTTGTGACGCTCGGTCAGGATCTTCTCCGCATCGGCAGTGAGGGGCGGAACTTGGAGGGACAACACCTCTTTCACACCGAATGCACCGCTCGACGGACCTGGAGCGTCCCCCTTCGGGGTCGGTGTCGGCGCACCCGAGGCAGGAGGGTCGAGGACCATGACCTCCCCCTGCTCGAGGACCATGACCTTCGGCTGGTCGGCAGCCTTCACGACCGAAGGCTTCTTCGAGGCTCGGCTATCCTGAGGCCCCACCGCAGGCCTCTTCTTCTTCGCTTCCTGCTCCGACCGGCCCTTCACCACCAGAGCTTTGTAGTCCAGCTTCATCGTCTCTGCACAAGCCGAATGAAAAAACTTAGAAAAATTTTCATGAACTTTAAGCAAAAAGTACAAATACCAGAAGCATACTAGGGTCGATCGGACTGAGACCCCCTCGAAACAGATCCTCCTCGGTAATTTCTTTCCAGCTTAGCGCTGGCTGGGCGAGGAGCTTCTTCTGGACCTCCGCCTCCTCATCACTCAGCACCGCCTCCTTCTTGGTCCGCTTGGGCAGACCATCCTTTGCCCAAACCGTCGGTATCACCCACGGCACCGGAGCTCGGATGAGGAAGTACTTCTCCTTCCAATGTTTGATCGAGTCCGGATTCTCGATCAGCTTCACGCCCGTCCGGGGCAAAAGATAGAACCTCTGTTCGTCTCGCCTTGGATGACAGGGTCGGTAGAGACTCCGAAAGAGGAACATACTCGGCTTAGCGCCTACCTCTTGGCATCGGAGGACGAATGCCATGACGTGCCTCCATGTGTTCGGCATCAGCTGGGCGGGGCTTAAACCGTACCATGTCAGGACATCAACCACGAACGGGTGGAGGGGAAAGCAGAGTCCGGCAATAAGGGAGTCGACCGGAAAGATGCACATGTCCGACGAGGACTTTGTGTTGGCTCGGAAACCCAGCCCGAGGAGGAGCAGTCCATAGTCGGCAGGGATCCGGAAGCCCTCTCGGATCAGATGGAGGTCACCCTCGGTGAGAGACGAGATGGTATGGTCCACCTCGGACAGCTCCCTCGGCTCGTTCTCCTCCACCAACTTAGCCGTACCTTGTGTCACTCTCTCCAAGGTGTCCTCGACGTAGTCCCGTACGCCTCCCACGCTCGACAGAGAAATGGGCTGCCGACCGAATGCTCCAGCCGTCTTCGGCGTTTCCACGATCGTGACCACGGCCTTGCCCTCCCGGGACACCGCCGCAACCTCCTTAGGCAGCTCGGCCACTTCGCCCTCTCTGTCCGGACGAACGACATTCTGATCGCTCGGCTCCACAACCTCCTTCCCTTTATCCCCTCGGCCAACGGCTTGCTCCGAGGCGGGGGTCTCATCCGTGATCTTAACCATTTTTTCTAAAAGAGAAGGGAAAGAGACTGACCTTGAAGTGATAGGTACGGTCGGAAAGTTCACCGGAGACAAGGAACGCTACCGTGACAGCTAGCACCGCCACCAGAGAGCTGAAAACTTCGAAGGCAAAGTAAAAACTGAAGAGAGAGAGAGTAAAAGTAAAGAATGAGACTTGGTCTAAGGGGGGGTGAAAATTTATAGTAAAATGGAACGTCCTTTGGACTTCCAAACGAAAGAGCGTGACTTTTGGGCTGCTCTCGAAACATCGCGAAGGCCCAACACAACTGCCTTCCTCACCAAGTCAACTAGCTCGGCGCAATGGGATCTAAATCCGAGCTACACGCAATCCGAGCCAGATTGCACAGACTCCGGTCGGTCTCCGAGCAAGTGCCTTTCCGAGCCTGCAAACGGAGAAAACGCACTTTCTCCTCAACATTCGTGCATGATCTCGATCAGACGGCCCAGATCTCGCCGAGGACACTAAACGACAAGATAGTGTTTTCTTGAGAAATGTGCCCGACTCGAGATGCGAGCCGCCATCCAACGGTTCAGATTGCGTCAGGTCGCTCGGACTGCCTACACCGACTCCATGTCATCCGACGGATCCGAGTGTGCCACATCACCCGGACGATTGAACCTTCGGACGCCCCACCTATGTCTAGAGAAACCAGAAAAAGTTTTGATTCAAAGTTTTAAGGTGCCGCCCTCGGCGAGCACCCCCCAGGCCCCGGGTCTCGGTCGGTATTCCTCCGACCCACGGGCCCCGGTCGAAAGCAGATCAACACTCATAGATCGGGAGAAACGCACCATTCCGAGCTAGTTGATTGTAAGTGTGAAGGTTCGGCCTGGTAGAGGACTCTGGCAACAGAACCTTCACAGTTGCAAACAACAAGCTCGGAACGCCCTTTATTTCTCCCCCCTCAATCTCACCGATGGTCTGGAAGTCCGAGCCATTATCTCCCCCCGGGTCCGAATTTGGATCGTCACCTCTTCCACCATGATCTCCTCCGACCCCGCCACCCACCTCGGGACAGCCGGAGTCGGCAGAAGACCTTGGTGGAAGAACGACCACCCATCATACCGGAGCGACTCATACCTCGGGCTCGGATCACAGTCGTCACTGCTCCTGCCTCGTTCTCCCCCGACCCTGACACCCACAATGGGGGCCGTCAAGAACGGGAGAAGAAGAAGGCAGTAGAGTGACCACCCCTCCGAACCTATCAAGGTTAAGACTTCACAAGACTGGCGTCCGCCAGAGGCAGACACCACCGAGGTCTAAAACTCAACATTGCTGCGACTGAAATAACAAGGGGAATGGAGTACTTATAGCCTACCCTCCAAGAACCAGCCATTATGACCCTCGGAAGTTGGAACGCCGCGCATTAATTGGAGGAGTTATCCTTAATGACCTGGGGAAGGCGGAACGCCGCACAATCCCCAAGGCACCATTAATGTCCTTGGGAACAGAATCATCTCGAGACAGTTCGCGCCACGTCGCCCGACTTGCCGAGACCCCCTGTCTTCGGTCGGCTACCGAGCAAGTGCCTTCCCGAGCTCGCAAACGGAGAAAACTCACTTTCTCCTTAAAAATCGCGCCTGATCTCGATCAGACGGCCCAGATCTCGCCGAGGACACTAAACGACAAGATAGTATTTTCTTGAAGAATGTGCCCGTCTCGAGATGCGCGTCGCCATCCGACGACTCAGATTGCGCCACATCGCTCGGACTTGCCGAGACCCCCTCTCTCCGGTCGGCGGACGAGCAAGTGCCTTTCCGAGCTCGCAAACGGAGAAAACTCACTTTCTCCTCAAAAATCGTGCCTGATCTCGATCAGACGGCCCAGATCTCGCCGAGGACACTAAACGACAAGATGGTATTTTCTTGAAGAATGTGCCCGTCTCGAGATGCGCGTCGCCATCCGACGGCTCAGATTGCGCCACGTTGCTCGGACTTGCCGAGATCCCCTCTCTCCGGTCAGCGGACGAGCAAGTGCCTTTCCGAGCTCGCAAACGGAGAAAAAAGACACCGAGCTACTACGACCGTTGGATCTCCCAGAAATTCGTGCTCTTGATGACGAACGGTCCAGATTGTGCCGCGTGCACTAAAAGACAAGATAGCGTTTTCTTGGGATTCACACCATCATCCGACGGCTCAGATTGCGCCACGTCGCTCGGCCTGCCGAGACCCCCTGTCTTCGGTCGGCGGCCGAGCTAGTGCCTTTCCGAGCCCGTAAACGGATAAAAAAGCTTTCGAGCGATAACAGCCACTGGATCTCTCAAAAATTCGAGCTCGACCATGATCAACGGCTCAGATCGAACCACGCCATAAATCGGTATTAAAAATTATTTTTTATTTATTTAAATCGTTTATTTATTTAAAAATTGCGAAAAAATTGCTAAAAATTCGGAAAAATTAACTAAAAATTCTAGAAAATAATTAAAAATTTGGGGGTATATTTTTGAGCCCCTGAACGGACAATTATCGCCTAGAACGCACTGTTGAGGCCCCCGAACGATTAGTAAACACATCGCAAAATTAAGTAAATAATCCGAAAAAATAAATAAAAGCCGTCAAATACTCGATATGGCTAGGAAACAGTACATGACATCAAAAAGTTACCTCACTACCCCCTTCGAAATTCTAAGTCCTCCATATGGACTCCGATACAACTCCGCTAGCCACCAAAACAGTCAAACTACTCCTCAAAGGCTGATCACGCTCAGTCTTTAGGAGTGGGGGGCTCGTGATATGGCTAAAAATGGGGTTAAATCGGAACCGTCCAGATTGGGCACGAATCTTGAAGCTCGGGGGTAAAAAGGTAATCTCACATACAAGCGGATCAAAAGCGGGTTCTGAATCTCCTTCTCACATATCCAATAACCCACGAATGGGTCCGCTCCAATTGGGCAGGGTCCCGACCCGAAGCAAGCCCAGACCAGCAAGAGACAAATCAGGGCCACTGATTTGACCAAGTCAACGGGCCTGGTTTGCTCTCACCGGGAATCAAGGGGTTAGTTTCCTAAACAGACTGTGAGGATTTTTCTCCTAGCAGTTATACAGGGAACCAGGCCTCTAATCACTCCCCTGGCGACTATAAATACCTCCCCTCTGCCACTGTGACCAGGTTAATCACTTTTTCACCACTTTAAGCTCTTTCTTAATCTCTTTCGATTACTGACAAGAGCGTCGGAGGGTGCGTCACCGGAATCAACCCCGGTGTCTCGCACTTCCTTGCAGGTTGCGCCAGGAGCAAAAGGCTTGAGTCAACCGTTCAGGTTGTTCTCGGACTCACAAATTCTATCTATTTACCCCCACACCGAAATCAGCGGTAACAATATATATATATATGAAATTTATATATATATATAAGAGAAATTACCAAGCAAACAATTTTACAACTAACAAATATTGAACAATAAAAAAGATATCGTATTTGAAGATTTCAAAAGAAAATTGAGAAGATAATACTTCTTGTTGTAAGGGTAGTAGCCTGATAGTTGAGAGAGAGTAGTAGATTCTAGTTGAAGATTTCTTCAAAAATTGTAAGAGTAGTAGCTTGAGAGTTGAGAGAGAGTAGTAGCTTCTTGTTGAATAATTCTTCAAAAATTGGAATAGTAGCTTGTTGAAAGTTTCTTCACTTCTTCTTTTTGAAACATGATTTAGAAAATATTGGAAACTTAAGAGAATTATTTGGAATGAATTGAAAGGGTTGAGAGAATAATTTGGAGATTTTTTAGTGAAGAAAATGGTATGAAATTGGTGGGTATTTATATATTTTCATAAGGGGGCAATCTTGTAATTAAATAAGACCATTTAAAAATTAAAAAAAATAAAAAACAGCCAAACTCAACGGTCGAGACCCGGGCCCACCTAGGTTTTTCTGGGAATTTGGACCAGACCGACATGCCAAAATGCGGTACGGACTGGGCCGGTCGAGAGCCAACTCGGCCCAGTTGCCATCCCTACAAAAAGTACAACAAAATTTCGTTTATAGTGGCATTCAGGCCTAGTGGGTCGGGCTGGGAGAAGTGGCTGGCCGGGCCAGGCCTCGGCCGGGAAATGTCAGCCCGGACTTGGGCCCTGGCCCCTAGCTCGAGGGCCGGGCCGGGGTAGAATTTTTTTTATTTTTTTAGATTTTTATTTTTTATTTTTTTCACAAAGTCAAAGGAGAAGGAAAATTGTTCAGAATTTCAAGAACATATAGATAAAAGATATATTCATAAATTAAATTGTTTTTATGAATTACAAAGTTTAATATATAAACAAATAGATTAGTAACATTTCATACAAATTTTATTAAATTACCATGTAAGGAAAACATTTGTATTTAGATATCGAGATGACCTCTTTTTAGATTGAAGAGAAAGTAGTGAACTATTGTCGTGCATTTCTACTTAACCTAAATCTAGAATCTCATCCCCCTAAAATTTTCAATTATTTACAATACATTATCCAAACTTCATTGTACTAGATGTTCATTCGTCGCTACTTGTTGAGCCATTGTGTGCTTCATATAAATCTTGGGTCATTTCTTCTGCTTTTATCCAATCTTCAGTGCATACTAACATCTCCAAATTCTTTGATGTCAAGTAATTCCTATTCGGGCCATAATCCTGCCACCAAGAGAAAAAACACTTTCTGAAGCAACGGTTGACATCGGTATAGTTAGCAAATCTTTAGCCATACGAGAAAGAATAGTGAAAATATTTTCATTGGTTTTCTAAAAATAAAACACATCTACTGCATCATCAACGGGAAGTTGTACATCATACTAATTTAACTCATTTGGAAAATTGGTTCTTGATTTTTTTGATTTAATGAGATTTAAAACACTACTAGATGCAAGACCATTTTCCTTTGATAATATAGAAGAAGAAGAGGAACTAACATTTTGTGTTTGTGTAGTGTTAGATGAATAAAGTCTATCATAACTATCATATAAACTAGTCAAAACATGATCAAAATCTTGTATTTCATCGTGTGGAGCATAAGTATAAAAATCTCAATTAAACTTTTTGTGCCCTTTAACTTAATCATGCGATTTATTACACTAGCCACATAATATAACAAAGGAAGTGGATAAAAATATTTTAAAATTTTAATATAAGCGGCATAAACCATTGTTTCAATAAAAGGGTCATTTATTAAATTATTAATTGTTGTCATCATAGTGGCAATTGCAAGTAAAATACTACTATATGTAGATATATATGTTTTTGAAAATTGTAAAGTAGCATCATTAAAAGGTTATAAAAATTTATACAAACTACCGGTAAAAAAACCAAAAAGTCTTCCTCTAACATACAATCTTGTATACCCCTTGCAACAAAATTCTATAAGATTAAAACGATAGTGAAGAATAACACCTAATAAATCATAAGTAGAATTCCAACGATGTCTAACATCTTTAGAAAAACGTTTAAATACAATTCCCCTAAGTTTACACCAATCATGAAAAGTTTGATATATTGGACCACTCAACGTAATAAAATGAACACAATTTCTCATTGCCTAAATTTTACCATCCATATTTTAGTGCATCTTGTGTACAAAGTTTCAAAATATGACAAGTACACCTAACATGAAAAATTCCCGTTCTATAGGATTTAATGTAATTTTCAAACTAGAGTTTGTCTTAGTATTATTAACGGCGTTATCGAAATCAAAAGCAAAAACTTTATCAAAAATACCGAAATTATTACACGCTTCCATGATGTGTGTGGCAATTATTTCACCCTTATGTGGGTACCTAACAAATCTGAATGAAATTATCATCTTTTTAAGTAGCTAATTGGAATCTATCCAACGACATGTTACACACATTATTGGTACGCCGTTCACTTTTACTCACCCATCCGATGTCAAAGAAACTCTAGTGGTTAGTGATGTTAGAGTTGCGACTAAAAAATCGTTAGTGTAATGCCCTGATTTTTCATTTAATGAAAAATTATTTTATTTTGCACGTAGTGTGCACGTGCAATATTTTTGGTAAATATTTTCATCATGATGAGTATAGATTTTTAAATATGTGCTTTTTAATTATTTGTCTTACAAAGCCTTCTTTCAATTAGACAAAAAGCCTTTTTCTTAAAGCCCAAAATTTAATTCATTTATTTTTATTTTAAAATTTATTATTTTGGGCCATAAACTAAAGCCCATGAGTTAATTCATTTTTGAATACAACTTGTAATGTTGGATACAATTTAAAGGTTATTTTTATATAAAATTTAATGTACAAATTTTTTGGACCTAGTTGCATGCACGTGTATTGCACGTACACGTGTGCACAAAGTGGGGTAGGCCGGATTGCTTCTTTTTGGAGGGAAGATCAAATTTTGAGTGGGGATCATGGTGTGGTGGTTACTTGATTATGGGTGGTTAGTATAACTCCTCATCAAATCATAGCCACTTGTTCCTAACTCCTACTTCAATCTTGGCCATCCATTCTCCTTGATTTTTAGTATAAATACCCCCCCCCCCCCCTGGCTAGTTACTCTTGTGCAAATTATTTTTCTCCAAGTCTATAGTCTAAAATACTATATCTTGTAGTTTATTTAGTGAGTTAAAAGATTGAGAGATTGTGTGGGTTTGTGCATCAATCAAGAAGGAGAGGAGGCCGGCTACCAAGGGAAGGAGTGCTCGGTTTTTGGTGTTCTTGGAGGCTCGAGTGCGCGCTTCTAGGAGGATGATCGTTCGTGTGCAAGGACTTTTGTTTAGGAAGTTGCTAATTGTATTTGTCTCTCCATTTGAGGTGGGTAAATTTTTCCTATTTCTAAATAGGAATGCATGCTAGATTTAATTAGAAAAATGATGCATGAAAATAATTAATAAGAATGCACATTTAATTGAAAAGATGATCTCTAATTGATTGAATTGTTGATATGCCAATTGTATGTATTTCTATTGTTAAAATTCAAGTTGTGTGCGATATGAATATGGCTATGAATTGTGTAAATAAACCTTCGTTAGTAGCATGAAAAATTATGTGCAAAGATTAGTATATTGACTATGTCACTTTATGTGCTAAATTGGAAACTTTGTTATGGCGTTATAACGAATAAATTAAGATGCAATTTTTATGTTTGGAAAATGAATAAGAGTAGAAAATTGGTATAAAGATTAATGAAATTATAATGTCGAAAAAGAATGTGTTAGTGGTAGTATATCAAGTTAGCCAAATTTTTATAGTAGAAATGTGTTAATTATTAGGAAAAATATGTTTAATTATTTAAGAAAATTATTTTCATATACTGGATTGTAATTCAGGATAGAAATGATTAATCTGGAATTTTTACAGTGTGTTAGTAAGAACAATGTGAAATGAAATTTTGATGAACGTCGAAATGTTCTAAATAACAGAGAGTATTGGTTAAATAAAATTTGAATTGCGTTAGTGACAACTTGAGCGCGTAGCTCAAGTGGTTAGGACGGCTCTGATCGCTACAGTGGCTTTCGGTCTAAGGTTGTTGGTTCGAATCCCTGTGGCACCATACTTTTGCTTCTTTTCTTTTTAAATGTATAAGAACAGCGGCCGAGAGTATTTAATACTCTCAGCGCCCTTCTATACTGCTGGCGCAAGCGGCCTAGTGGCCTGTGCCTTCGGCTGTCTTCTTTGTGGTGCTGGGTTCGAATCTTGGTCTCGGCAGTATGAAAAATGTTTTTTTTTTGGTGTTTTGGCGATCAAAAAATTAGGAAAAAAAGATGACTATTCTTCTAAAAATACATGGGGCTTATTAAAAATAATTTGGGGATTATTTACATAAAATAAAGTATGATTTGTGACAAAATGAGTAAATAGAACTATAGTTCCACATTGATATTCTTTGTGAAATTATATCTTGCAAAAATGACTTGAGATGAAGGATTAGAAAATTAATGTGGCAAAAAGAAATTATATTGTGTGATGTGATGCAATTTGTTCTCATTTGAAAATAGGGTGGAAAATATGAAGTGTAAATGTTCACCTTTGATTGAATAATTAGTGATGTGGGTTTTTATGTGAAAATAACATTTCATGAGTTACATGATGAATGGTTGAATTTAATGTATAATTATGGACTATTGAAAAATTTAGAAATCATGATTGGAAAAGAGAAATGCTATTTGAGTATGATAACTCAACATATGAACTTATGAGTGGAAATGCTCAATATTGGAAATTGTGAATTAGAAATTGAAACAAAAGAGTAGCTAAGTCTCCCCCGGCATTTGGAAAGAAATGAAATGAAATTTGAAATGAAAGACCAAGGTTGGTCATGTTTGAATGAATAAATAAGTCCAGTTTAGTGGAGAGGCTAACTCTAGAGCTTTGATTTTGTTCATGATTCTGATAAAAACTAAGGATTAGTACATAGTGGAGACGTGATGAAAGTAGGAGAAAAATATGAGTATGAGGGGCATTGGATTGGCGGCGTGAGAGTATTCATAGGCTGTTTTCACGATGCGTCGTGACATGACGTGGATACTGCTCCAGGATACCGTCCCGGTAGCGACGCTTGTAGGATGTTTGGTGACTGCAAGAGGATCGTGTGCCGTGAAGGAGGCTGAATTGCCACAGGCTGTCTTCACGATGCGTCGTGACATGACGTGGGATTCCCCTCCAGGTTTTCTATACACGTGCTTGTACTCATAGATCATCTAAGATACCTACCGTAATTACAGTAGTAGATTAAGTCATGGCGAGGGATTGAACCCTACAAAGATGAAGAACGATTAAAAGGCTTACCCTCGGACCTATGTAGTATGGGATGCATAGAATCCGAACAAGTGCGCATTAGTGTCATGTAACATAAATAACTGCATTAAGGACTAAGTGCACAATCACAACACGACATCAATAGGGTAGTCCCTTTAGTTTGATATGTGACAAGTTTGTGTTTGTTAAATATGGAAAATAAGTTATACTATTTCCGGCATGGAGAGGATGGCCGTGTATAATGTTCGTCGGTTGAATAAACTGACGTTCCCACAGTCTTATATGCAGGTAAATGGCTTGATACAGATTAAAGAGGAACAAATACTTAAAGATTATTCAATGTTGTTGTACATTCATTTAAATATTGTAATTTTACTTCTGCTGTGCAGTGTAAATTGTAATGAATTTATGTAAACTCTGATGTAAAGTGAAAAATTCAAATTTCCTTGTAAAATTGTACTAAATGAAGTGGAAAGATCCTGTAGAACATCTCGAATTCAGTGTATTTGGGATTCGGGGCGTCACAGTTAGCCTAATTGTAATCCAATTTACAATCACCCTTAACTATATTCCTAGCAATTTTTTTATAATGGGGTTTTAATGCGGTTTGTGCAAAAGTCTCTACATTTCTACTTTCACCAAACGAATACGGTAATTCATCTCTAATTACTAACTTAGCCATTTCCTTACGAACTATATCGTGATCGTAGCTATGACAATCTACTTGACCGGTCTTATGGTGTATTTTTTATTGTGTGAGATTGTCTTTAGAAATTTTGGGTTGAGATTTATTTAATTGACGTTGAAGTGTACATGTTCCCGATCCTATTTTAAACTTATAGGGTGTTTGACATTTCTTATAATTTTTTAGTCCTACACTCTTATCATTTTGTGAAGGGACATAGTCAAAATATTTGTGTACTTCGGCAGTGTTTCCTCTTGTTTTACAGGATTGAGAAGGGCCTTATTCCGATGGTTGTGGTTCTATTCTTCTACTTCTACTTGATCAGCGTGTGTTTCATGAATATCGAGAATGCTATCATAATTCATAAGTGTTTCTTCACTCTTTACATATGGAATTGGAATGGAAGGAATGCGACGACTACTAGTGGACTCTTGGCTACTATGTCTACCGTGTGATTGGTTAGAAGCCATCTAAACTAGTGTATGTTCTAAAAATTCTAGTGTATGATCTAAAAATTAATTTCAGTGTATGTTTTAAAAATTAATTGTAGTTTATATTTTAAAATTTAATTTTACAAAACAAGTAAAGATAGATAAACTAGTGTATGTTATAGAAAATGATTCTACAAAACAAATAAAATAAAATAAAATTCTACTACAAACCGGTGTATGTTAATAAAAAAATCTAAAAAAAAGAAAAAATATTTCAATAAAACAACAACAATTAAATGAATAAACAAGTGTATGTTTACCTAAAAAAAAAAAAAATCTATAAAAAGAAGACGAAGAAGTACAACAAAATCCAATCTAATTAAGAGAAATAAATGAGAACAAACAACAATGCTAATTCTAAAAATTATACAAATACATAAATACCGTATGAGTGTAGAATGTAGATTGAAGAATGAAGGTAGAGAGTTGAGAGCTTGTAGTGTTGTTGTTGATGTTGTTGATGTTGATCATTGCAAGAGAGTAGTTGAATGTTGTTGATTGTTTTTGATTTGTTGAGAGAGATGAGAGATAGTAGAAAAAGTTGAGCGAATTTGTGAAAGAATTGAATGAAATGAGGTTGTATATATAAAATATGCATTTTTTTGAATTTTCCAAAATACCCCCCAAAACTAGCTAGTATAGATCCATTGGAGGGTATTTAGTAATTACACAAACACAATATTTAAAAAAAAAACTGGAAAAAAAGGAAAATCCAACGGTCGGCCCGCAGGCCAGCCAGGGCCCGATTCAACCTGGTCCCAGGTCTATCCGAGCCAGGCCGTTTGCGGGTGGGCCTATTTTAGCTATTTTTGGTTTTCGTCGAACCTGGATCAGCCATTCAATTTTCGACAGGTTGGCCTCGGTTTAGCCCGATTTTGGGCTGGGTCTGGCCAAGCTGGGTTGGGCCAGTCCCGGGCTAGCCCAACCTTAATGCCACCCCTAATAATAGTACACTAATAGAAGATTTGTTAGGCAGCAATGTCGTAAAATCTTTTGAGCACATCTTCACTACACTTTTTCCAAAATTGCCCTTACCATATTTTTATTTTGGAAAAAAGGTCCTAGCTATTTTAGATACCTTGAGAGCATCTATAGTCGTTGGCTATTTAGCCAAAATATTCAAATTTTGGCTCGAAGTGTGCTGCAGTCGTCGGCCATTTTGCCAAATTTTGGATTTTGGTGAACAGTAGCGAGCTATATTTGACAGACGATTTGGCTAAATAAATAAAATAGCTTGACGAAACATTATTTTTCGTCTGTTAATCGGACGGTGTATGATTTATCGTATGAATGATTTTTTATTAATAAAAAACGGACGGTAAATAATTTACCGTACCAAAACAATTTTTTTAAAAAAAAACCGGACGGGAAATGATTTCCCGTCTGAAATTATTTTGAAAAAAAAAATGTTTGGGATGGTAAATAATTTACCGTCCCTTAAATTTTAAAAAAAAATTCCCCAAAAAAATTTCCAAAAAAGGACATGCTGTCCAAGAAATTTTCCCAAAAAAGGACATGATCCAAAAAAATTTCCCAAGAAGGATCTGCTGTCCAAAAAACCTTTTTCAAATGGACAGACGAGAGATTATTTTCCGTCTTTTTATTTTTTCATTAAAAAAAAAGAGAACGAGAGATCTTTTCCGGTTCCTTTAAAAAAGATAGGGACGGTGTATGATTTACCGCTTGACAATTTTGTAGGAAAATTATTTTTGGAACGATATATGATTTTTCGTCCGTCCACCAATTAAATTAACGAAAAGCCAAAATTACAAATAAACCCTTCATTTGATATTTGCTGTATGCCAAATATAGAAAATTTGGCTAAAACGACAACAGATGCTCTGAAAGGCCACCTTTCCGATTCTCTACTTGCCGTTCTTTACTGTCTCTCTCTAAAAAAAAAACCTTTTTAATGGTGAGTTGGGATTTCCTATTTCCATCAACTCTGAATATTTTCCATCTCTCTTTCTCTCTCCTCACGCCCGACCCTCTTCTGCTCTTCATCACCCCAAAAAGGTAAGCAATGTATCAAACAACCCAGCTCGATTTTGAGCTCTGTATCAGCTACTTTTGATCGATTCTGTGTTTATTAAGATGCCCTTTTTGTATTGTTTGCCTTTTCATATAAGAATGGTTAGATGAACTCAGAATCCCTATTTGATTCTGCTAAGTGTTGTCCTTTTGATTGGAATCAACATGGGTTTTGGGTTTATAGACTAGTAGTGTTATAAAAAACTGATATTGGCATGTGGGTGTTTAGATGTTGGTGCTTTCTGAATTGGGTTTGTGGGATTTCAGCTAGTTAGATGGGTAATTGTACTTGATTTTGAATTATTAGAAGAAATTATTGGATTATACTCAGGCGCTGTTTGGAATCAAAGTTTGGATAACCAAAGGAATCTTAATTTCAGAGGTACAAGGCATACTTTGGTAGTGATACCCTTACCTCCATTTTAAAGTTATCTTCATAGTTAATTAAAAAAATATATTAGAGTGGAGTTTAGATAAGTATGGTTTTCTCACCTTTAGGGTTAAGACAACTGTAGCTGTCTTAAACTCCAAAATGAATCTCAAACATGTCAAAATTAGGATAACTACAGTTTTTCAAAGTTATGAGCTCCGGTTATTCTAACTTAACTTTTTTTTTCCAAACATAGCCTTCATAGCTAATTATAGAACTCTTGGTAGATGTGCTTTGTGAATAAGTTAGGCTTTAATGATGATTATGATGATGCAACAGTTAGCTTCCACCCATCATTTTTCCTACTGCATGTTTAATCATTTGCAGCCGTTGGGCCATTCACTTCCCTGTTTTTGTTGATTAACCAAGATATTTTAGCAAGAGGTCTGCTAATTATTATGTTTAGTCAATTTGATAATTGAGTCCTTTAGGTTTGTTTTGCAAGTGAAGTGCAAGAGATATTTAAAATATTGACAAGTGAAGGGTTTGCCGATGTTTGCTTTTTTTTTTTTATCTAATTTCTTCTGTTTGGAGTGTCTTCTACGAGTAACTCATGACTTATTGATGTAAACTTAACCCTAAATAGAGAATTTCCATGAATCTTAAAAGATTAAGTTTACCAACATGTAAGGCAAATTAAGTCAGAAATTAAACTATTAACTGGTTTGATGGATTTTCAAGATATGAAATAAGTGTAACAAACCCAATTAAAATTCAATCCTAATAACCAATAATTATATACCTAAGCGTGCTAACAAGTAAGATATGCAATAAAGATTTGTACTCTAATTGGCAAGTAGAAGCACATTAATGAGGACATCGGTTCAAGATGATTCTTGCGTTTCCATCAGCGCAGGCATCATCTAGAACAGTTGCTTCATTATTTTAGTATTTTATCTAGGTATCATATTTGTTTTTGGTAATTATAGCCATATGTTGTAGTTTTACGATTTGTACCCTTTTCTTTTATGCATTAGAATATTTTTGAGATTTTAGAATATTTTGAGATTTGTATCAAGATTTGTTTTGAGCCTATATATAGGTCTTGAGATTAATGAGAAGTTATGCTATTCTTGATTTAAAAAAAATTATTGTGTTGAGTTATTGCTCTTCATTCATCTATTTTGTATGAGACATTGAGATAAAATTAGGATTTGTGAGAAATTCTAAGAAAATATCAGGGTTTGTGAGAAGCTCTAATTACACCCCAAATCCCCAATTATATCCAAAATCCCAAATCCTAACCCTAATTAATTAACCCCTATTCTAATCCCCAAACCCTTCTTCATATTCTTCCCACTTCCCTTCCGAAACCCATCAGCAACCCCCATTGACCAGACCCCTCACCCCACCGTCGACTTGACTCCGAACCCACTACCACAACATCACCGCTACCACCACCCGCAACCCCCACCGCACCGCATCCGAAACCCAACCAAACCCCAACAGCCATTTTCCATCACCGACGCCTTCACCCCCAACTTCCTCGCCGTCTTCTTTCAACAGCCCACAACCACCTTCGAGCACCGGCAGCCCTCTCCCTTGCTGTCGTTGTCCCGCACCACCGACTGCCATTGTCGTTGCTTCTGCATCGCCAGCACCATCTTCGACCACTACCGCAGCAACTCTGGCTGCCTGCTCTCCTCCATCGCACACCACAACTTGCGCACCGCCGAGCCGACCTCCCCTTGCTGCCACCATCGATGACTGCAGCACCCCGACCATCTTCCTCCACCACAGCACCCTATCCGCAATCCAGGTAACTTCTTTCATCTTCCCAAATATTTGTGATACTGCTTTATCATTTGTAGAATATTATTTGATTTACCTGTCGTCCACAAATATTGAGAGTGTACTTCTACTTGCTAATTATGGTACGAATCGTTATTGACTATTTTACTTGCTAAGAACGTTTAGGTTTGATTATTGATTGTTAGGATTGAATCTTTAATTAGGCTTGTTAAACTATTTCATATCTTGAAAATCCATCACACCAATTAATAGTTTTAATTTTTGACATAATCTGCACTACATGTTGGTAAATTTAATCCTTTAAAATTCTTGAAAATTCTCTATTTAGGGTTAAGTTTACTTCATTTTGGTATCAGAGCCAAGGTTCTGAAAATCATACTTCTTGCATCATTTAGGCATCATCTATTGCATTCATTTAGGATCGTTTTAGAGTCTTTTTTTTCTTTTTTCTTTTTTTAGATCATTTCAGCAAGAATTTTTTTTAAGTGCATTTAGAACATGTTTCCCCACATTTCTGCAAACACACATCCCTACAACCCTTAGTTCTCCTCCGTTGGTGAATGCATCTTCGCAGCATTATCACAGATCCTGAAAAGCCTTTCTTGTCCCTCCCAAACCACCCAATTAGGAACCCTAGACTTCCATGAGCCCCTCGAACTGAGATGGACAATTCTGATATTTTCGCTACTCTGGCTGTCATTCAAGCAACTCTTGTCAATATCAATAAAAGGCTTGAGCAAGTGAAATTGAATCAAAATGTTGTCCCTGAGCTTCATCGTCAGATCCCTCAAGGGAATGTTCGTGACGATCGACGTCAAGAACGTGACCTTGACGAGCAATACAAGATGAACGTTAAAGCTGACGTTCCCCATTTTGAAGGCCGTATGGAACCCCAAGCATATCTCGATTGGATCCGTACCATGGGCCACTACTTTGTGTGGTTTGACATGAGCGAAGTCCTGAGGTTAAATTTGCCACTATGAAATTGATTGGTGAAGCTCAATAATATTGGACCAATCTTGAACACGCCTGTAGAGTCCGAGGCCTGGCTCCCATATCCACTTGGGAAGCCATGCAAGAGAAGCTCACTGAGAGATATGTGTCCCTATCTTTTCACACCCGAATACTTGATTCGTGGAATCAACTCTACCAGAAAAGCAAATCCACCCAAGAGTATGTGGACAAGTTCGATGACTTTTTCATTCGGTGTAATGCCTTAGGTAAAGAGAGCCAAGAACAAACTTTCTCTAGGTTCAGAGCTGGACTACGAGCCGATCTTAGGAACGAGCTAATTTATAGAAACGTGGACTCCTTGGCCGCAACTTATGCCCCTGTCCTCGATATGGATCCCCTTAAAGCAAGTTCCCATTTTAAACCCAACAATTCGAGAGATCATTCCTCTAGAATGACCTACACTGACCCCTTTAGGCCTAAGCCCTCATCTTCTCAGCACCCCAACAAACCTTACCTAAGCAAGCCTACTTCAAATCCCTATTCACTTAGACATGACAACACGGGTATGAACACTGAAAGAGACTATTCGAAGATTGATCCTCTCACTAGGTGCTATAAATGTATGGGATACGGTCATGTTGCTGGCAACTGTCCCAGCTCTAGTAGGATCAATATAGTGAGGGTACCCCTGTTATCGCTGATGATTCCGACATTGAGTTTTTCTATGAGCCTATTGAAAGCGATGACTTCGGCGAAGAAGAAGATGACCAGTATCTACACTGTATTCGGTCGATCCAATCACCTCACTTGAATATAGTCAGATGTACTTTGTCCCAACCAAAAGAATGATTGTAAGCGTACTGCTATATTTCACACCTTTACGACTATAGGTGGCAAAATTGCAAGGTGACTGTTGACAGTAGGGAGCTTCGTTAATGCTCTCTTTTGCGGTCTTAGCTAAGACTGGACTTAAAGCTGAACCTCATCTACGCCCATACCAAGTATCTTGGATTGATGCGATAGCTCTTCAAGTAAATCATCGTTGTTTGGTTCCTGTGGACTTCAAAGCTTACCAAGAGCAAATTTGGTATATGTGCTCAAATTGGATGTGGGTTAAGTCATTTTAGGGAGACCTTGGTTATACGACCACAGTGTGACCATATATAGTCGATCAAACCAATGTGTGTTCCAGCACGACGGACTAAAAATAAAGCTCATACCTGCGAGATCACGAACTGGTCCGGCTGAAGCAACACCAGCTCCCTCGAGAAAGTACATGGAAGTAACATATATGAGTGAAAAGGAACTCACGAAAGAAATTGACAAAGGGGCTACAATTCTTCTACTCACAATGAGAGAGAAGTCCCTAAAGATCTTAAGTCACTCATCCCAGCTCAAGTTACTCTTGTCTACAGAAATTTGCAGATGTGTTTCCTGCTGACCTCTCCAACCAGTTGTCCCCACTGCGTAACATCCAACACAAAATTGATCTGGTTCTGGGAGCGAATCTCCTAACTTGCCACATTCTGAGTTGAAAAGGCAAGTGATGAGTTATTGGCAAAGAGCTTCATCAGAGAGCTTAAGTCCTTGCGCTGTTCCCACTCTATTGATGCCAAAGAAAGATGGAATCTGGCGTATGTGTGTGGACAGCCATGCCATAAACAAGATCACGGTATAGTATCGTTTTTCCATTCTCCGTTTGGATGACATGTTGGACATGATGTCTGGTGCCACAATCTTTTCCAAGATTGATCTTAAAAGTGGTTACTACCAAATACGTGTTCATCTCGGTGATGAATGAAAGACCGCCTTCAAGATGATGGATAGCTTGTACGAATGGATGGTCATGTCGTTTGGAATGACGAATGCCTTAAGCACGTTTATGAGAATCATGATGCAAGTACTCTGTCCCTTTATGGGCAAGTTCTTTGTGGTGTACTTTGATGATATTCTCATTTACAGCCGATCCGTTGGGCAACATCTTGATCATTTGAGACAGGTCTGCGGTGTTTTGAGGAAGGAACAACTTTATGTTAATCCTGCCAATGTACCTTTCTTTCCGATCAGACTATCTTTCTGGGATTTATTGTTTCCACTAGAGGAGTATCCTCTGACCCAGAATAGATACAAGCTATTACCGAGTGGCTTGAACCCCGCAATATTTATGATGTGCGGAGTTTTCATGGTCTTGCTGCCCTCTATCGTCGGTTTGTGCAAAGATTTAGCACAATCATGGTTCCGATAACTTACTGTTTCAAGAAAGGTGAATTCATCTGGTCGAAAGAAGCCACGAAAGCCTTCAAAGAAATCAAGAAAAGAATGATTTAGACACCTGTCATGAGGTTACCTGATTTCACTAAAGTCTTCGAAGTAACGTGCGATGCTTTTGGTATTGGTATATGTGGAGTCCTCGGTCAAAAGAGTCATCCTGTTGCTTATTTCAGTGAAAAGCTGAATGAAGCAAAACAAAAATACTCCACTTATGACAAGGAGTTCTATGCGGTAATTCAATCACTTCACTATTGTTGACATGACCTCCTGCCGCAAGAATTCATCATTTTCGTAAACCATGAGGCCTTAAGATTCCTTAATTCTCATCAAAAGTTGAATCTGAGGCATGCTCGATGGGTAGGGTTCCTACAAGAATATTTGTATACCATTAGGCATACAAAAAGGATTGATAATAAGGTCGCGGATGTGTTAAGTCGTTGTCACATGATCTTATCTGAGAGATTAAAAGGTGAGTATACCTCATGCCCAGATTTTCACGAGATCTACGCCGCTTTGAAGGATGACATCACTCGAGTGATAGATGATTATTTCTTGAAAGATGATCATCTCTCCAATCACTCCAAACTGTGCATTCCTAGTACATCATTACGAAAGTATCTTGTCTGGGAATTGCACGCTGGTGGCCTTGCTAGACACTTTGGGCATAGCAAGACCATTGATGCTGTGGACACAGGTTTTACTGGCCTAAACTAAAGAGAGACGTTGCGAGACTTGTCAACAGGTGTCATACTTGTCAACTTGCCAAACAACAAAAACAGAACACATGTCTGTATACTCCGTTAAGTAGATGTGAGTATGGATTTCGTGTTAGGCTAACCAAAACACAAAAGAAACACGATTCCATTCTTGTCGTCATGGACCGTTTTTCTAAAATGACCCACTTCCTCCCATGCTTGAAAACTTTCGATGCATCTCGTGTAGCTCAGATCTTCTTTGATAACATTATGAAGCTACATAGGTTGCCAAAAACCATTGTGTCCAATAGGAATGTGAAATTTACGAGTTATTTTTGGAAGACCCTATGACACAAGATGGGTACGAAATTGAAGTTCTCTTCAGCCTTTCACCCACAGACTGATGGATAGACTGAGGTTGTCAATCGGAGTCTTGGCAATCTCCTATGTACTCTTGTGGGAGAAAACTTAGGAACTTGGGACTTGAAATTGACTGTTGCTGAATTTTTCTATAACACATCTAAAAATAGAACCACCGGCATGAGTCCACACGAAGTTGTACATGGTTATCGTCCTAGGGAGCCCATAGATCTTGTCCCTATGTTAGAACATCACAGTCTCAGAGTCTGCATCTACATTTGCATCTCGCATTCATGACTTGCATAGAGAATTTTCAAGAAAATTAATGAGAATAATTTTAACTACAAGCTAAGAGCAGACTTTAGAAGGAAATTTAAAACTTTTAATGTGGGCGACGAAGTGGTGGTTCGAATTCGTCCGGAACGGTTTTCAGCTGGATTCGTTAAGAAGTTGAATGCACGTGCTGCAGGCCAATTTAAAATTCTTCATAAAACCAATGATATTGCCTATGTCGTTGACCTTCCTGATGGTTTTGGTATAAGTAAGACTTTCAATATTAAGAATATAATACCCTATGAAGGCCCAGAATTTAACCCTAGAAATCCTCTTATAGATGAGCCTACCCTGCAGCCTACTGGTGAGATTCCCACATTACCCCCATACCTGATACTACTTACCCATCGATAGAAAAATTGGATAATATTTTAGATGATTAGATAATCTCTACTAGAGATGGTGGTATTCATATGTATTTGGTAAGATGGAAAAACAAGCCAGTCGGAGAATACTTGGATAGATCGTGAAGAGCTCCTGCGCTTGGATCAGATCTTTTGGAGCACTATGACAGGAGGACTGATTTTGACTCGACTTGGTTGAACCCTCTACCACCCGGGGAGAATGATGAGGACATCGGTTCAAGACGATTCAGACAATTCTATTAGCACAGGCATCGTCTAGGACAACTGCTTCATTAGTTTAGTATTTTATTCAGTTATTATATTTATTTTTGGCAATTATAGCCATATGTAATAGTTTTACAATTTGCAATTTTTTTTATGCATTAGAATATTTTGAGATTTTAGAATATTTTGAGATTTGTATCAAGATTTATTTTAAGCCTATATATAGACCTTGAGATTAATGAGAAGTTATGCTATTCTTGATTTTTAAAAAAATTATTGTGTTGAGTTATTGCTCTTCATTCATCTATTTTGTGTGAGACATTAAGATAAAGTTAGGGTTTATGAGAAATCCTAAGAAAGTATTAGGGTTTGTGAGAAGCTCTAATTACACCCCAAATCTCCAATTATATCCAAAATCCCAAATCCTAAACCTAATTAATTAAACCATAATCTAATCCCCAAACCCTTCATCATCTTCTTCCCACTTCCCTCCCGAAAACCCATCAACAACCCCCGTCGGCCTCCTCCCCTCACCCCGCCGTCGACTTGACTCCGAACCCACCACCACAGCATCAACGCTACCACCACCCGCAACCCCCCATCGCACCGTCTCTGAAACCCCGCCAAACCCCAGGTCCCCATCAGCCATTTTCCACCACCGACGCCTTCACCCCCAACTTCCTCACCGTCTCCCTTCAACAGCCCTACAACCACCTTCGAGCACCAGCATCCCTCTCCCTTGCTGTCGCTGTCCTGCACCACCGACTGTCATTGCCGTTGCCTCCTCATCACCAGCACCGTCTTCGGCCACCACCGCAGCAACTTCGGCTGCATGCTCTCCTCCATCGCACACCACAACTTGCGCGCCTCCGAGCCGACCTCCCCTTGCTGCCTCCATCGACGAACGTAACACCCTGACCATCTTCCTTCACCACAGCACCCTATCCGCAACCCCGGTAACTTATTATCTCTTCTCGAATATTTGTGATACTGTTTTATCATTTCTAGGATATTATTTGATTTACTTATCGTCCACAAATATTGAGAGTGTGCTTCTATTTGCTAATTATGGTACGAATCGTTATTGACTATTTTACTTGCTAAGAATGTTTAGGTTTGATTATTGATTGTTAGGATTGAATCTTTAATTGGACTTGTTAAACTATTTCATATCATCACACCAATTAATAGTTTTAATTTCTGACATAATCTGCATTACATGTTGGTAAATTTAATCCTTTACAATTCTTGGAAATTCACTATTTAGGGTTAAATTTACATCACACTCAATATTTGTGGACGATAGATAAATCAAATAATATTATAAAGACGATAAGTAATATCACAAATAATTGAATAGCGGAAAGAAATTACCGGGTTTGTAGACTACGTCATCGGGTCTGAACTGAAACACTGTGATGATCCCCCCTCTTCACACCCAAACACGAGACAAGTGGTGGTAGGAGTGCGTCGTTGGTCCGCGACGGTGTCAGCAGCTGCGGTGGTGTGGATGGAGGCTGTGATCGATCGGCGATGGGTTCAGGATGGTCGAGTGAGGAGAGAGAGAAAAGGGGTGGATCGGGTGAGGGTGAGGGTCGGTGTGGGGCAGTGGCTGCGGTGAGGAGGCGGCGAGGGTAGAGGCGGCGCTAGAGTTGATGGGGATCGGGGATGGGGAGGGTGAAGAGGCAGGAAGGGGCAACGGGTGTGTGGAGGTGAGAGCGGGGTGAAAGTGCGGTTGTGGTGGTGGGTTCGGAGTCGAGGCGACGACGGGGTGAAGGAGTGGAGTCGGAGTTGGGTTTCGGAAACGACGAGGGGAGGAAGACGAAGAAGGAGAGAGAAAGGGGATTTGGGGATTAGGGTTTCGAATTTGTAGTGGATTTGGGAAGGTATAATTTAGGATATCTCACAAACCCTAATTTCATCTCAATGTCTCACACAAAAGAGATGAGTAAAGAGCAAAAACTCAATCGCAATAATTTTTTAAAAATCAAAATAGCAATCATTCTCATTATTCTCAAGGCCTATATATAGGCTCAAAACAGATCTCAATACAAATCTCTATAATATTCCAATGCATAAAATAAAGGGTGCAAATCGTAAAACTACTACATATGACTATAATTGTCAAAAACAAATATGAGTACTGAAATAAAATACTAAGCTAATAGAACAGCCATTTTAGGCAATGTCTGCGCTTATAGAAACATCCAAATCGTCTCGAACTGATGTCGTCATCACTTATGTTATGAACATTTGGCATATGAGAGTAGTAGGTTGGGTGTCCCTTGATATCCTACCATAGCCATTCATCACGAGGTAAATGCTGCAGTCCTGTTAGATTGTATGAAAGTTGAGTTTGATACATAATTTCAGCTCTAGGGGTTTCGAAGAATGAAATTGTAGATATGGATATGGTTAGCTACTTAGATACTTACCAAACCTTTAAGTTGAAAGAATTCACGTGTAAGAATTTATAATAATTTCATGTCTACAAACTGGATTTCAGTCCTCTGAGAGGAGTTCTTAATTCTTATGTGATGAAACAAGAGCCTGATAGATAAGACAATATGGTTTTCTGTAAGTAATTATCTTCATGACTTCAGCATCTGGGGTTAATTATATGCTAAAGAGTCATGGATGACATGTCTATATGTATATATTGGAACTCATGTTTGTATCAAGTCTCACAAGTAAATTATTGAGAATCTCTAGAATGAGATTAATTTAGTTTACTTGGATGTTGTAGTATGGAATGGGGAGTTGGCGCTGATGCCATATATTACGTATAATGGTTCGGGCTCCCACTGGTCTCTCGAAAATGGAGAATATTGATTCCCTGATACAGGTATTACAAAAACAGGGTGATACGAGTATTACAAAAACAGGGTGTACAACCCATAAAGCAATTAATGGCATGGACTTTCTATGCTACTAAAAGTACAACAAAATTATGTTCAGTAGGAAAGTACATCAACTATAGTACAATTAACAATAACAAACTAATATACATATAAAGGAAATTTTTTAGGAACGTGGTAAAAAAATTGAGCTCATCTTCTCTACCCTCTCCCAAAACGGCCCTTGCTATTTCAGAAACCTTGAAAAAACCATCTTTCCTTTTCTCTGCTGCCTTCCTTTACTTTCTCTCTCAAGTTTTCTTTTTTAATGGTGAGATGGGATTTCTTATTTCCGTCCAACTCTGAATATTTTCCATTCAGCTAACCGTCTCTCTTTCTATCTCTTCATGCCCGACCTTCTTGTGCTCTCGGTTACCTCAAAAAGTAATCAATTTATCAAACAACCCATCTTGGTTTTGAACTCTTTATTCACTACTTTTGATCAATTCTATGTTTATGAAGATTCCCTTTTCGAGTAGTTTGCTTTTCATATAAGAACGATAAAATAAACATAGTGTTAGATATTATATTATATTTAGTCCGATATCGGATTATGTATTAAATTAGTATTTAGGTTTCCTCCTATATATAGGAGATATTGTACTCGGTTATAATTAGTCCAATAACAATTTCCTATCTCATTATTAACCTTAACATGGTATCAGAGCATAATCCCTAACCCTAATTACACAAAATCCTTTTTTTTTCTTTTTTTTTTGCCGACAACAACTCCAGCAGCAACCCCTAATCCCGGCGCCACCATCAACTCCAACAACTTCCCTCAGCCACCATCCTCCCTCAGCCACCATCCAGCGACTCCGGCTCGACAACAACTTTGACAACAACAAATTCCAACAACTCCAGCAACATCATCCCGATTGCATCCCTCCACCTAATTCCGACTAACCCATCCACTACATCAACTCCAACCCATCAGCTGCATCACCCCAATCCCTCCCGAAACCCTAGCTGCCACCTCGTCCGCTGCACCTCCTCATAGCCAAAACCTAGCCGCCACCCCAAACACCCTTAACCCAAAACCTTAGTTCTCTCTGTTTTCTTTCATCACAACCAAAAACCCAATCCAAACCACATACAAACCCGAAACCCTACTCGTTTCCAAAAAGAAAAAAAACCGAACCGGAATGCACACCCAAACCGAAATCCAAAACCCTAACCCGAAAATCCTAACCCAAAACAACACCAAAACCCTAACCTAACCCTGACTCCTTTTTTACTCCTTGTATAATTGCTGCAGCCTGCCGATCGTTGTCGCCAAAAAAGAAGCCCGTAATTTTTTTTTGCAGGTACTCGTACTTCTCCAATGGAACCCCAGTTTCACCAGTATCTTTCTGTTTCCACCGACTTTCTCGCTGCTACACCTTCCTCTTCATTCTCCCTCACTTCCCAATCCCCATCCAGATTCAGGCAGTAGCAGCCCCGCCATCATCCTGATTCCTCCCTCCTCACTCCTCTCAGCATCTTTTCTAACCCTGCCCCACCCCTTCTTCCGACACCGGTAGCACCATCCCGCTCCCTATCCCGATCTCGATCCCGACATCAGCAACATCTCCGTCCTTATTTCGATCCCTGCTACAGCGACATTAGTTTCATTCTTCCTCGTAGTACTTGTTGCCTTCCATCTTCGGCCATGACCATTACTCTGGCCTTGCCATCTCCTGCTGATTGGGCCAATTTTCAGGATCGTCTATCTCAACTGAAAATCCAACTCTTGGGTCAGTCTGTCACTGCTGGCCCCTTTTGCCCATGCATTCTCTGTTACTCCCGGTATAAATTCTTCTTGAATTTTAGATTTTGGTGCATCACATCATCTTACTAGTAATTATACACCGCTCACCATCAGCACTGCCCTTATCTGTCACTCTCCATCTCTTCACACATCCGATGGCTCACAACTTCTCACTACACACTCAATGTCTATTAGCTCTCCCACTCTCACATTGCCTTATATTCTTTATGCTTTCCATTTATCTTTGAACCTTATTTTCATTAGTGCGATGTGCGATAGTGGTCTTGTTGTTATATTTGAATCTTTAGATTGTTCTATTACATATTCACACACTGGTCAGGAGTTTGGACGAGCTAGTGTCTATATCATCTAGATTTTATACATGCACATAAATCTCATCCTAATTTTACTGGTGTTGTGTCCTCTGATGCTGATCTGTGGCACAGACATTTAGTTTATGTTAGTGAGTCTCGACTCAAGACTTTAGCACGTAGTGGTGCCCTTGGTCATCTTTTTTTTCCACATTTATCTGTTTGTCAGGATTGTCGGTTGGCCAAACACATAGCACTTCCTTTAATAACAAAAGCACTTTTCAAACCTCCCATCCTTTTCAACTTGTTCATTCTGATATATGGGGACCCTCTCCTGTACCTTCTAGCAAAGGTTCTATTATGTTGCCTTCATTGATGACTTCACTCGATGTACATGGGTTTTTATGCGCCAACTCTCTGAGATTCCTAATATTTACTAGTTCTTTACGACCATGATTCATACTTAGTTCGGTGTGCGCATCAAAATTTTTCTCTCAGAGTGCTCGTGAGTACACTTCCACTACTATGAGATCAATTATTCAGTCTCACGACACTTTTTTAGCAATTATGCCCTCACACACATGAGCAGAATGGTGTAGCTGAACGCAATCATCGTCACATTCTTGAGACGGTTCGCGTTCTTTTACTCTCCTCTTCCGTTCCTCGTTCTTTCTGGACTAAAACTGTCATGACTTCTGTTAACCTCATTAATATCACTCCATCGTCTATCCAATCTGGTACGACATCTTATGAGGCTCTTCATCACTCACCACCAGACTACAGTATGCTCCGTATTTTGGGGTGCACTTGTTACGTCATTCTCCCTCCCATTGAGCGCACAAAGCTGACTGTCCGTGCTGCTAAGTGCGTTCACCTAGGTATCAGCTCCGAGCACAAATGATATTGTTGTTTTGATCCTTCGGCAGGTCGTGTCCGTATTTTCTGACATGTCTCCTTGGTGGAACTCTTCTTACTACTTGTTCTCTCCTGAGGATACTAGCTTTCTCGATTTTCTAGTTGTTGGGTCTACATCCATGGCCACATCCTCACACATTCCCTTTGATCGCACCCTTTTGACTTCTCTCCCATTTCATACAAACATTACACCTATTAATGATAATACCTATGTCGTTGACCTGCCGAAGGATCAAAACATCATTTTCAATATTGAGTACAGGCTGTTAACGACATAGGCCTTATACCTCACTTTCAATATTGATCAAAACATCACTTTCAATCCTGAAATACTTAACGACATATGCCTTATAGGAGTACAAACTCGGATACCATGTTAGAATTAGGGATGGGAAGAAATACTTTATTGATTGATTGATTGAATAAACTGAGTACAATATGTCACCTATACATAGGAGAGATGGGAAGGCTAAAATCAATACATTATTCGATATGGGACTAAACTAATATCTCTCATAATATCTAACATAATATCTAACATGCTTGATTAAGTTATGAGCCATATCAATCAAAATTGTTATATCCTGAATATATATCCCGTACGAATTCCATGTTGTATTTTTTAGGTTATGAGCTACAAATGGCAACTGAAATTATCTTTTTTCTCGAAAGTATGTTGTAGCTTTTAAGTTGACTGCAATCTTGCCATATCTATAGGCATGGGCAATGCTTGAGAGATGTTTCTCTATGTTTAGATTTCGGGAAATCAAATCGTATACTTACATACTTATAGGGATGGCGAACGGGTCGAGTGGGCCGGGCCGGGCCCAACCCGTACGGGTTGGCACGAATGCTTAGCCGGGCCGGGCCGGGTTGCAATCTTATACTGGCCGGTCCGGGCCGGGCTAAGTATTCGTTTGGGTGGCCAGCCCAACCCGTGAACCCTTTAGGGTTCAACTCGGGTTGGCCCGTTTAATAATTTTTTTTTAATTTTTAATTTTTATTTTTTTTGGTAGCTTAAATTAAAATAATAATAATAATTTTACAAATGATGTATACAAACAACCATATCTTTGTTTGATGAATACTACAATTCTTCAAAAATTATAATACTAAGTAAGTAATAATACTAATAAGTAATAATGCTACAATTCTTCAAATATCCCCAAATGATGTTTAATTATAATACTAAGTAAGTAATAGTACTAATAAACAATAAAAATCGTAATAATAATAATAAGATTGAAAGAGTGAAATTGACAACAAATTTTGAAATATTATTCATATGAATTTAAGTTATACAATTTTAACAATTTACAACGAAATGAAGAATTCAATTCACAAATAAGTTTTATACAATAACATATTTCTTATATACAATTTTAATTGAGTACAAGTTTTCTAATTTGACATAACAAGCAAAGCTATTGTTGTTGTTGTTGTTGTTGTTGTTGTTCTTCGGGCGAGTTGCTCCCACTTGTGGAACTTGATAGTGCTTTCCCTTGCGTCCTATCTTCAGCCTTCAGCCAGTCTTCTGTGCAAACGAGCATCTCCAACGCCTCGGGCTTCAACCGATTCCTGTAATCAGATAGAACCCTGCCACTTGTAGAAAATGCACTCTCAGAAGCAACTGTAGAGACAGGAGGAGTTAGCAAATCTTTAGCCATAATTGACAGAATACTAAAAGTGTGTTCATGTTCTTTCCACCGTTGTAAAATATCTAGTGGAGAAAGAGTAGGCTCATTATCCTGTTGGTTATTCTAATTTAATTCATTTGGTTGATTAGTCCTAGGTTTTTTAGATTGAATTTGTTCAAGTAAACTAAATGTTCTCTCACCAATTCTACTTTTACCCTTACCTTTAGAACTACCAGAAGAAGAACTAACTACAGAAGTTGTACTACTAGAAGCAAAACGTCTATCATAATAATCATACAAGTTATTTAACGTAGATTCAAACTGAACTAAAAAAGTAGCGCAATCAATTGTTAATTCTACATTGTCCTCTAAATATTCAAAAAACATTTGTATCAAATTTTTCGTACCTTCTAATTTGATACGGGGATCCATAACAGTAGCAACACAAATCAACATAGGAGGAGGAAAATAATACTTCAAAAATTTTTGAAATGCAGGTATTACAATTTCACTAATATAGGCATCATTTAACATTTCGTTAAATATTTGCATCATGCTAAATAATTCAATAAAAATGCTACTAGAAGTAGATTCATATGTTTTTGAAAATTTTAAAGTTGCGGTTTTAAAAGATTCTAAAAATTTCAACAAAGATTCGGCAAAAAACCAATCGGGGGGAGTCATTTCAAAATTGTGCATATTTTTTGCGATACAAAAATCATTTACAACTGCTTTATATTCGGTGACAACATTTAGTAAATCAAAAGTAGAATTCCATCGGTGTCTAACATCCTTTGAAAATTTTCTAAAAGGAACATTTCTAACCCTACACCAAGCTTTCCATTCTTGTAAAATGCTTGGACTTAATGCAATGAAATGTACACAATTTCTAATTTTATGTATATATGGATCAGCTATTTTTAATGCATCTTGAACACATAAATTTATAATATGACATGCACATCTAACATGAAAAATATTGTCAGATGGAGGGTTTAATACAGATTTTAAAGTAGTAATTGCTACATTATTGTTAGATGCATTATCAAAACTAATAGCCATAATTTTATCGCGAATATGAAAAACATCACAAATTTCTATAATACGGTTTGCTATTTCAGCGCCACTATGGGGGTACGACAACGCCGTAAGTGATATGATTCTTTTTTGAAGAATCCAATCATTGTCTATCCAATGACAGGTTATTCCCATCGTTGGAATATTGTTGACTCCCGTCCAACAATCTGAAGTTAAACTAACCCTACAAGTTAAACTCCATAAAATTGCAATCAACGCGTCCCTCATTTCAACATATATTTTAAAACAATCCGATTTGCAAGTATTTCTCATAATTCTTTTAAAATTAGGGTTTAAGGCCGTTTGATTAAAATTTTTCAAGTTCCTACTCTCGGGATAGGAAAATGGCAACTCTTCCTTAACGACTAATCGGACCATTTCCCGACGAACAAGTTCGGGATCATAAGGGTGGCTATCTACTTGACCGGTCCTAGGGTTGATTTTTTGTTGGCCTTGTATTTGATCAAGAAGTTCTTTATGATTATGTTGTATGTGCCTACTAATTGTACCGGTGGCGTCACCCCTCTTGAATTTGTATGTTTTACTACATGTTTTACACACTTTCAAATCTATACCCGGAGTATGTTCGTCCGGGACATAATCATAAAACTTATGCCAATCGCTAGTTTCTCCTCTACTTTTCCTACTACTACGGGGTTGTGTGGTTTCGGGTTGTTGTTATTGTTGTTCTTCTTCTAATTGAATGTCACTTACAACATCCATGTCGTGTGTACCCCATTGTTCCATAGTAGGATCAATGTAATCTTGGGCGGGCTCACTAGTTGGGACAATTGGTGGCCTACGTGAAGCGGAGGAATCTTGTCCGCTACGACCGCTACCGCGTGATCTAGATATAATGTAGTAATGTGCTAAAGTAAAGTATGTAAAAAAAAATATACAATGTAGGAGCGGTGAATTATACAAAAAAAATCTAAAAAATAAGAGGGTTGAGATAGAGAAGTTCAAAAAAACGAACAATAATTTTAACTACAACGCAAAAAAAAATTAACGAGAGAGATAGAGATATTTTGATACCGTTCATCGTGGAATACGCGTATGTAAAAAAAACCGCTAAAATAAGAATAGAATAGAAAAGATGGAGGAGCGCTTTGCCGATTCCGCAATTGAAGAGTTGAGAAGAGGTTGAAGTAGATTTGACGAGGGTTGAAGAGAGTTGAAGACGTTGAAGACGTTGAATTTTGTTTCCGATACGACCGAAATTTGATCGTGTATATGCCTTCTTGTACACTTGTTTGATGAATACTACAATTGTTCAAAAAATCTTTACAAATGATGTATAATAGTAGAGAGTAAGAGAGTGAGGTGTGACTTTTTTTGAGATTTTTGGGGGATATTTATAGGCTAAATAAGTGGGGAAAAAAATAGCCCAATGGCTCAAAGAGCCGTTGTAAACGGCTCTGTCCCCAAACGGTGAAACGGCCAGATTTTCGACCGTTCGGCTTGTACGGGTCAACGGTCGACCCGTCACGGGTCGAACGTTCGACCCGTACGGTTCGAACGGGTCGAAACCCGTGGGTCGACCCGCGGGTTGGCGGGTCAAATTCATGGGTTGGGTCGGGTTCGTGGGCCGGGTTTCGCAAATTCGATTCGCGAAAAATGCGACCCGGGTCGACCCGGTACTGTTCACCGGGTTCGACCCGAACCCGCGAAGCATTTTAACGGGCCGGGTTGGTGGGCCGGGTCGCGGGTGGGTTGCCGGTTGACCCGGCCCAGTTGCCATCCCTACATATTTGAAATGATGTTAGAACTTTGTTTGCCAAATATTTGACTGTTTATTGTCCCCCTTGATTATTTTAGTTGAGATCTTCATGTAGTTTTTTGGGAAAACTGGCATAATATCTCCAGTGTATTTTTATTTGGAATAAACTACGTATAATTTTTTTTATTTTATTATTATTATTTTTAACAAGGCCATAGCCCTACACACTCATTCCATAATTTGGGGAATTGTGCAAGCAGGGGTTTGAACTCCCGACTTTCTGACCTCTTGCCTCTCACTAGTGAAGAGGCTTATCACTGGATCACTAGGGCACTTGCAACTACGTATAAATATTATCCCATGTCAGGAACATTTAATAATATTGTCAGAAGTCAGTTCTCCCATCGCATTTTAGACTAGCATAGGTCAGTCTACACGTTCCACTTCTGCTATTCCTCTGGCACGTTATACACCTGATGCCACTGGTCATTCTGACCAGTTTGGCTTTGCCACCCTAGCTTCCTACTCACCACAGTTCCATGCTTATCTCATTTCTATACACTCAGAACCTATAAGGAAGCAATTCAATATCCTGAGTGGCGGGAAGCTATTGCAGAGGATTCAGTGCATTTGATCAGACTAACACTTGAGATATTGTTTTACTGCCAGTGGGCATCCAGTCTGTTAGCTGCAAGTGAATCTTCAAGGTCAAATATCGACCTGATGGCTCCATTGAGCGGCACAAGGCTCATCTAGTTGTTTGAGGATTTATTCAGGAGCTGGACATTGATTATGATGAGACTTTTGCTCCAGTCGCACAGATGACTACAGTTCACACTCTCCTTGCCGTTGCCGCCATCCGTCAGTTGCCATTATACCAGATAGACGTGAAGAATGTCTTTCTTCATGATACCTTATCTGAGGTTGTGTACATGCATCCTCCTCCTAGCCTTACCACACGTCCTCGTCATATTTTCCGTTTACGTCGAGCTATATATGGTCTGAAACAGGCCCCTCGAGCCTGGTTTGAGTGTTTTCGCCGTGTCATCACACATGCCAGTTTTAGTCAGAATTCTAGGATCAGTCTATGTTTATGCGGTCAACACCGCAGGAGAGGGTACATCTACTATTATATGTTGATGATATGATTATTAGTGGGAATGAATCCGCAGACATTGCATCCACCTAGAAATACCTTCACTAGTAGTTTCATATAAAAGGCCTTGGCAGACTACGCTATTTTTTGGGTTTAGAGATTGCCCATGAATCTCGGGCGATACTCATTTCTCAACTGAAACACATCAGACATTATCTCCGCTGCATGACTCTCTGACAGTTGATCAGCTGATACTCTCTTAGAGCTTCACATGAAGCTTCGTTTCATAGATGGTGAGCTCCTTCCCTATCTCACTAGATACAAGTAGATTGTTGGACAACTTTTTTACTTGTACATGACCAGACCCGATATTGCTCATGCAGTCAGTTTTGTCAGTCAGTTTATTTTTGCTCCTACATCAGTTCACTACAGTGCTCTTCTTCGGATCCTCAGATATCTTGGGGGCACTATCACTCGCTCATTATTTATACCTTCTACATCTAAAGTGGAGCTCAGTGCATATTCTGATTCAGATTGGGCGGGTGATCCTACTACCAGATAGTTTACCACAGGTTTCTGTCTATTTCTTGGTGATTCGCTGATCTCATGATGAAGCAAGAAACATGCAGTTGTTGTATATTTTTCCACAGAAACTGAGTACAGAGTGATGACAACAATTACCAGAGAGATTATTCATGTTCGTTGGCTGTTATCAGATATGACTGTCACTCTTATAGGAGCTACTCCTCTTCATTGTGATAACCGGAATGCATTGCACATTGCAATCAACCCGGTCTTCATGAGTGCACGAAGCACATAGAGATTGATTGCCACTATGTTCGTGAGCATTTTGAAGAATGGACCAATTCACTTCATTCTGTTACCTCTTCACAGCAGATAACCAACTTCTTCACCACATCCCACACTGTTCAGAGATTTCGATACTTAGCGGGCAAACTCACACTGTTCGACCCACCGTGAGTTTGAGAGGGGGTGTTAGATATTATGTTATATTTAGTCCCATATCGGATTATGTTTAGATTAGTATTTGGTTCCCTCCTATATATAGGAGATATTGTACTCAGTTATAATTAATCCAATAACAATTTCCTATCTCTCTGTTAACCTTAACACATAGAATCCCAATTTAATTCTGCTAATTATTGTTCGTTTGATTGATATCAGCATGGATTTGAGTTTATACTTTATAGACTAATAGTAGTAAAAATGATATAGACTAATAGTAGTAAAAATGATAAGGGCATGTGGGTATTTAGATGTTGGTGCTGTCTGAATTGGATTGTGTGGTTTGTGGGATTTTATCTTTGTTTGATTCTTATCTGTATTTGATTTTGAATGATTAGCATATATTCATTTACTTTTGAAATGGTTATGCAAATAGCTAATCATGGAACTCTTGTTGGAGTTACCTTGTGAATAAGTTTGGCTTTGATGATGATCATGATGATGTAACAGTTAGTAGTATAATTTAGCCTTCACCCATTGTTTGCCCCTTACATGTTTAATCATGGGCCGTCGTTGAACCATTTTTACGCTTTGGGTTCTTATCGTCTAATGAAGATATTTGAAATTAATGAAAATGTCGTTATTGCATGTTTAATCGATTTGATACACGAATCCTTTGAGTTCCTTTTGGTAGTGAAGTGCAACATATTTTTGTACTACTGACAAGAGTTTGCCAATGTTTGCCTTTTGATCTGAATTTTTAATGCTTGGAATATCTCTGCATCAAGTAACCTGTGTTATAAACACTTGGTATATAAGTGTATGTAGTTTGGGTATCCTTGAAATGCTACCATAGTACAGGTCTCGCAGTAATGCACAAGTCATGCTAGACTGTATGAAAGTTTGTAGTGTATGATACATATGTTTAGTTGTAGATGGCTTGATCATTGAAATCATACATATGGACATGGTTAGCAACTTAGCTATAATATCTAGAGAACCAAAGACAGTATGCATATAGACAAACCTTGAAGTTTAAAGAATTCACATGAGAGAATTGATTAAACTTTCATGTCTACAGACTGTTTTCAATCCTCTAAGAGGGGTTAATTCTTAGGGGACGAAGCTATAAGCAAGAGCCTAAGAGTTGAGACAATAAGATTTTCAATAAATAATTATCTTCATCACTCCAACGTCTAGGGGGTAGTTATATGCTAAAAAGTCGTATGAACGACATGTCTATATGTATATACTGGAATTTATGTTTGTATTAAGTTTCGCAAGTAAATTACTAAGGAGCTGTTACAGTGAGATTAATTTAGTTTACTTGGATGTTGTAGTATGGATAAATGGAGAGTTAGAGTTGATGCATATATTACGTAGAAAGATTGAAGCTCCCACTGACCTCTCGAAAATGGATAATCAAAACACCCAATACTTTCTTTCATGCACCAAATCTGTCTCCCCTATATATCCCCTACAAAATGCTGGGGACCCTACATACATCCTCATATAATGAATAAAAATTAATACGCATAAGGCTAATTGTACTACTTTTATTGTGTTAATTTTGTGCAATGAGTGTGGACTTTGTATTCCACATCTTTGTTTCTTGAAGTACCGAAGTAGTACAGCTAGCATTACCCAACTAATTAGGAAATATAAGATTGGCTAGGAACTAATATGTTGAAATTATCTGAGCTCATCTTCACTAAACCCTTTTCAAGTGTTATGTTTGTAGAACCTAAAGAGGAAGAATGAAGAACGGGAGCTACGTGACAAGTATCTCATGCACTGAACCAAGATACATGATATGAAGAGGTTCCTTATTAAAAAAAACCAATTTGATAAGTGAGCTCTTTAGGTTCCTTTAACAAGTAAAATGCAAGAGATATTTGAAATGTTGAGTACTTAGGGTTTGCTAATGTTTGCTTTTCTCTGAAGTTTTTAATGCTTGGAGTTTCTCGATTACAAGCAACCCCTGTTATGAATTACTTGGCACATAAGTGTACTTTGTTGGGTATTTCTTGATATCCTACCATAGGCATTCATTACAAGGTAAAGTACAGTACTGACAATAGTGCAGTAGTCGTGATAGAGTATGATACATATTTTCAGCTGTAGAGTATAGAGGGCTTGATCATTAAAAATCATAGATGAGGAATATTAGCTATAACATTTCTATACAACCAAAGATTCTAGACAAATAGACAAACCTTGAACTGACTACTGAGAGAATTCACATGAAATAATTGACTAAACTTTCATTTTTCCACACTGGATTTCCTCTAAGAGGGGTTTCTAATTTGTAGGCGATGAAGCAATCAGCAAGGGACTAAGACTTAACACAATATGATTTTTTTATAAGTGATTATGTTCATCACTCCAACCTTTTGGTTTAGTTATATGCTAAAGAGTCAAATGGGAGGCATGAGTGTATGTATATACTGGATATCATGTTTGTATTAAGACTTACAAGTAAGAAATTCTATAATGAGGCTAATTTAGTTTCCCTGGATGTATTGGTATGGGTGAGTGGAGAGTTATACTATGATTCAAGTTGGTTAGTTGAAGTTGAGTTGCTTATGTGCACGTTATCATAGACGTTTCCCTTTCTATCAAATATAATAAATCACAGCATATAAGATCCATTTAATTTATATATAGTTGCAAAAACTAAGAAATCTTGAAGCTAAATTTACTTGGGTATGGAGTTAACGAGAATAAGCTGCCCGAAAGCCGTTTACTTGTTTCCATTGTTAATAGCATTGGTATCGGGTCGGGTTGGGTCGGGTCGGGTCGGGTCCTTCACTACCCGGACCCAGACCCGGTCCCCTACGGGTCCAAAAATTGGACCTGGTCCGGTTCCGGGTCCGGGTCCTATTAAAATATTCCTACCCGTTCGGGTAGGAGCGAGAGTGTGAGTGGCGAGCAGAGGAGGCGAGTGGAGGTTTTAGAATAAGGAGAGAAGAAAAAGGCACAAGTTTTGAGTTTGGAAGAGAATGTTTTAGACTTGAGGAGGAAGGAGGAGAGGGATGAGGATAGAATATTTATTTTTATTTTGATTTTTTAGGTTTTTTTAACGGGTCCAAGTCCGGGTCCGGGTTGGGTCTCTTTTGAGCGGACCCGGACCCGGACCCAGACCCGAAAATACAACGGGTCCCATTTTAGGACCCGGACCCGGACCCGGATAGGCCGGGTCGGTTCTAGTCCAATGCCGGGTCCGGTTCAGATCCGGGTTTTGGGTATTTATACCAATGCTAATTGTTAACTGTATGTAGAAAAGCAGGGAGAGTCATTTGACGCCATTTGCTCTTACTGATTGTAAACTGCAGCAACCAACAGTAGGTTTTGCATTGAATAACTGAACTGTTATTAGGTTGTTCTCGAAGGGGGAAACATCACTTTGATTGATGAAATAGTTTCATCTTTTGTTTGTTAACTTAATTGGAAAACCATATTTAGTATTTAGGATGTTTCATCCTTTGGGCAGAATGTAGAACTTCTATATAAGAGCATTAGATTAGCTTCTATTACTAATTTTGTAATTGCACAGTTGAAACGGCTTGACTAGTCAAATGCTATATAACAGGAATGAACTTATCAGCTAAAAATGGTTCTGTCTTCTTCCTCTCTCCTTTGCTCGTTTCTTGAATTTTCTCCTCTAGCTCTTCACCTTCTAAATTCTTCTGTCTCTTCTGCTCCTCGGGAACAGAACCCAAGTAATCGTAATGATTTCGTTGGGGTGCAGGTCTCCCCTTGGGAACAGAACTCAAGGAGTCACGTTTCTTGTGTGACGCTTAGGGATAAGGGTTTGGGTACTGTTGCTGATAGCAACCCTTCGGTTCCAGAGCGTTCTTTTTAGAAAAATTGGGTGGATATTTTCAAAGAGAACCTTGATGAGAATTCTTTTTCCCTTGGGTGTAGTGTTTCAAAACCTGGTCTCTCTCCTTTTGGTGATAAACCCAAATTAGTTGGGGTTTCCTTGGTTCCTTGTCTTTCATCTTCTATCTCTGATCCTTCTCTTAGGTGTTTCCAGTGTTTAGAGAAAGGCCACTTTAAAAAAGAGTGCTGTAACATGATCATCTGTCATACATGCGGGGGGAAAGGGCACCACCAAAACATTTGCCCATCTCGAAAGTTTGGTAACTCTAGAGGGAAAGCTGGGGGTGGTAGATCTGGCTATAGTGGTGGTCGTTTCTCTCATGGTGGTGGTAGATTGGGTCCTGGAGGAGGACAGGGTACCAGAAACACTCAGGATCTCTCTTCTGGCTCATATTCTTCGGCAGCCAATCTTCTTGATCTTAAGGTTGTGGAGACTACTTCTATCATTGCTAAGGCCTGGGATAATAGGCAGGAATCAGGTAGTAGTCTCTTGGGTCCTCCTCCTTCTGGTCCTTCTCTTTCTGGGTCCTTCCCTGTTTCTGGGGTTTCTCCTCAGGTGACCGGTATTTCACATCCTTCCCACTCTGATCTTATTAGTGATTCCAAGGTTGAGGTTTATTGTGAGTTTTCCAGGAAATGAAGGATAGATGTCTTCTCTTAAACACGGATGGTGTTATTTCTGCCAAATCTGGTTCTATCACAACCCCTGACTTAGTTAATTTTCTTAATGCTCGTTTTCAAATCCCTGGTTGGTATTGGGGTCTTTGGATGCTTCTAAATGAGGATTTTATCTGTAAATGCCCTAACATCAAGTGTTTAGAAAATCTTAAAGGGCAAGATCTTCGGTTTGGGAGGGCTTCCTTTTTTGTTAAAAACTGGCCTCAATTTGGTATTTCTAATTGCTCCGTTGGGCTTGTGAAGACTAGAGCCATTTTATCTGGGATTCCTCCTTATTGTGAGTCTTTCTCTTCGTTTAGCCATGTCTCCAGATGTATTGGTAACTTCGTTGGGTTCTCTGCTAAGAACAGGCATAGCAATGGTCATCTTGAAGTGATTACTGATTTTCTTAGGTGCCCCTCTGCTCCTCTGATCTTTGATTATATTTTGTGGGTTGGTACTCGTGCCTTTAAAATTGTTGTCACCTATCCTGACTCCCCTACTCAATCTATGAACCCATCTTTCTCTTTAATTCCTGTGCAAGGTGATGTTGTCAAGGAAAAATGGGATTCTTGGGGTGCCCCTAAGACCCAAGGGCTTTCTTCTTCTTCCCTGCTCCTCACAATGCCTGCTAAGTCTGATAAATTTCAGGGAGGTAAGGGTAAAATGACTTCTTCTACTTGGGTTAGGAAGATTTCTCCAGTAGAAGGGGAGATTGTTGATAAGGATAGGTCCTCTGATTCCCTTACTTTGGTTCCTGGTGTTGACCTCAGTTTGTCTTGTCCTTCTACTGAACATGTCTCCTTCCCTTCCTGAGGTTTTGTCTTTGGTTGATAAAGATCTGGTTGATAGCTCTGATAATGGCTTATATATGTTGTCTTTTGAATCTCATTTGAGATCTTTTATTGTTCTCAAACAAAATCTCCCTATGGGTGCTATCTGGAAAATCTTTTGCATTCTCTGGTGTTTGGCTTATCCCCATCCTTTGCTACTGATTGTCTCTTCAATAACTATTTCTTCAGTCCCAGTTCTTACCTTCCCTGTTTTACTTTGGATGGTCCTCCTGGTTCTTGTTTCAATGTCTTGTGTGATTTCTCTAATGATTGGCCATCTGATCTTGCCTCTGGATCTGAAGACTCTCCTCCATATTGTGATACTTTGTGTGTCTGTTAATGTTGTTGATCCTATGACTGATATCTTAGATGATACCCCCATCCCTTTGGCTATTTGCTACCCTGATTCCTATCCTTCTCCATCTGATTGTACTGATTCCAATGTCCTTCAAAAATGTGTTGGTTCGTGCTCTAAAGTTTATAAGAAAAGGAAACATTCTTCTAAGTATTATGGTCCTCTTAGAAGGAGCCTTAGAGTTGAACAGAGGCAAGATGGAGATCAACTGATTCTTGAAAAGGCTGCTCTTATTGCTTAAATCAGAAATTTAGAAACTCCTGCTCCAATGGTCCCATCTTCTGTGGAAGGTACCTGTCTTGGCTCTATTTTTAGATGTCATTTTGATTCCTTTTCTTCTGAGTATTTAGATAACTTTACTTTTTGTTCTGGTTTGTTAAATATTGCCCCTGAGGATTTTAATAAGATTGTGGCTCTGGAATTAAGCAGAGGGGGTGCCCATCGTTTTCAATGATTATCTCTACCTGGAACATCAGAGGTTTAGGTAGTGAGGATAAGAGATTGGCTGTTTTTGATTTTATTTTGTCTTCTCACTGTGATATTATTGCTATTCAAGAATCTAAGTTACCTTCTCCTTCTCCCTCTTTGTTTAGATCATTAGGTGGTTCTATCATTACTGAATGAGTTTCTTCAAATTCTGAGGGTGCCTCTAGTGGTATGCTTATTGGTTTTAAGGACCACATGTTCAAATGCTCTAGTTTTGTAAAAGAAATTTTTTCTCGCTGTGGAATTGGAGTGTTTTGCTTTCAATTGCTCTCTCCTTTTTATCTCTGTTTATGCCCCTTGTATTCAATCCCTGAAGGATGAGTTTTGGAATGAATTCTTACAGTGGCACTCTTCTATTAATGGTTGGGTCATCTTTGGTGGTGATTTCAATGCTGTTCGTTTTTTCTTTGAAAGAAGTGGTTTCTCATACAATAGATCAGATTCGGATAATTTCAATAATGTTATTAATAACCTTAATCTTGTGGATTATCCTATTTTATGGAGACAGTTCACTTGATCAAACAAGAGATTAACCCCTAGCTTTGCTAAACTTGATAGATTTCTTGTCTCTTGTGATTGGAATGCTGACTTCCCTTTATCTTATGTCCAAGCTGCTTCTAATATTATTTCTGATCATGTGCCTCTTATCCTTCTTTCTTCCTCTCCTTTCCTAAAGCTCCCACTTTTACATTTGAGAAATTATGGTTAGAAGATCCCCCCTTCCTTTCTATGATTTCTACTTGTTTAAATTCTGTCAACATTCTTGCTCATGCTGGTCTCAGAAGACTACTTGCTAAAATTAGAAGTATTAAGAATGGTTGTAAACTTTGGGTTTTTGAGAAAGGAGATAGACTCTTTGGATTCTCTTGAGGAATATAATCCTCTTTCTCTTCAAGATAGATGCTTAAGATCTGAATTTCAACAAGAATATCTTCATCTGTTGGAATTGGATAAAATCAGATGGTTTCAAAGAGCTAAAGTTAAATGCCTTACTATGGGAGATGGTAATACTAGATTCTTTCATAACTATGCTTCTCATAGGAGAAGATTAAATCATATTCTTTCTATTCAAACTGATTCAAGGTTGTAAATGGCGTTAGGCGGTGGCGGTTCGGTCAAGGGAAGCCTAGCGCCTAGGGTGCCTAGGCGGCACCTAGGCAGCGCCTAGGCGGTTGAATTTATTTTGCCGATTTAGTTAATTTCAGCCCCTATTTTTTAATCGTAAGTATAATCATGCAATCCAATTGTAAATATTCATCATGTTCTTGTGTAATATGTGTAATTAAAGAGTTTTTATGCATAAAAATAGCTTCCCCGTGCAATTAAAAATAATAATTGTCCAATTTTGTTATGTGCAATATGCCAATATGTGTAATATGTGTAATATGTGCTATTTTAATATGTGTAATAGGTGTAATATGTGCAATCCATCACCAATAATACAAAAAAAAAGTAAAAACAATTCCACTACTATTAAAGATCCATACATATTATATAACAGATTAATAGATTAATAGTAGTTCTCTTTTTGTGTTATTTTATAGTATTTAAAATTTTTAAAAATAGAAAACGCCTGAGCATTGGACATCAGGCGGACGCCTGATCGGCGCTACGGACGCCTGTTCAACAAGACGGCCGCTTAATCGTCTCTAACCGCCTAGACCACCGCCTAATGGAAAGGCGGTTCGTTCTCCTCCATCCGAGCGCCTAGGCACCGCCTAGGCGTCCGAGGCGGACGCCATTTAGAACACTGAACTGATTGGGGTTTCACTTCTGATCCTACTCTGATTCATCAAGTGTTCTTCAACTTTTATAAAACCTTATGGGGGATCCTGGTGAGACTTTCTTAGATATCAATTGGAATCAGCTTTACCCCCTTCTAATAGAGTCAATCTGGACTGCTTAGAAGCTCCTTTTTCTGAAGATGAAAATTTTCAAGCTATCTGTGGCCTTCCTCTTGTTGCAGCTCCTGGTCCTGATGGTATTCCTACTTTCTGTTATAAGCTTTTTTGGAATGATTTTAAAGAGGATATTGTTGGAGTTTTTCAAGAATTATTTGATAATTCTCTTGACTTTTCTAGGATCAATTATGCTCATATTATTCTCATTCCTAAATGTCCTGGTGCTAATAAAGTTTTCCAATTCAGACCTATTAGTCTCCTCAATGTTATTTTTAAAATCATTATGAAAGTCTTAGCCAATAGACTGGCTAAGGTTATTGGTCTTCTTGTTGGTTCTTCTCAATCTTGTTTCATTAAAGATAGGTTCATTTTAGATAGTGTTGCTGTGGTTCAAGAAACTATTCACTCTATTCACCAAGATCACTCTGAAGGCATTTTACTCAAGCTTGATTTTGAGAAGGCCTATGATAGAGTGAATTGGAATTTCTAAGGAAGGTCTTTATTGCTAGAGGCTTTGGATCTAAATGGATTGATTGGATTTTTAAAAGTCTATACTCTGGTACCTCTTCTGTTATTATTAATAATTCTATGGGAAAATTTTTTTTATGCAAAAGAGGTCTTAGGAAGGGTGATCCTATCTCCCCTCTTTTATTTGTTCTTGTAGCTGATGTCTTCAACAGTATGCTCTATAATGCTTGGGATAATGGCTATATTCAAGGTGTTGGAGGTTTCCCCTCTTTCAGAGGTGTTCTCAATTTACGGTATGCTGATGACACTATTCTGTTTTCTGCTTGTGATGGCATTATGCTTAGGAATCTCAAATTCCTTCTTTATTGCTTTGAAAGTGTTTTTGGTATGAAAATCAATTTCTCTAAATCTTCTTGTATGTTGATTGGGGGTGATGATAGTAGACAAGAAGAGATTTCTGCTTTCTTTAATTGTCCTAAGGGTTCATTTCCCCCTAATTACTTGGGTATCCCTTTGAGAATTGGCAAACTTCACAAATCAGATTGGTTTCCTGTTATTGATAAAGTTGAAAAAAGGCTCAACAGTTGGTCTGGTAGATCTCTCTCTAGAGCTGGTAGACAAGTTCTTATTAACTCTATCATTTCAAGTATTCCTTTATTTTTTATGTCCTTTTTTTTATTCCTGTGTGGGTTGTCAAGAAGATTGATCTCCTGAGAAGGAGATTTTTTTGGGTTGGCACTTCTATCCAATCTCATCAAGGGAGATGTCTTATGAACTGGTGTAGGGTGTGTAAACAAAAATCTGAAGGTGGTTTAGGAGTTATTAACCTTCGTCATCAAAATGTAGCCCTTGATAAATGGCTTTGGTATTGTTTTAATTCAGAGGATAAAGTGTGGATTAGAATTATTAAAAGGAAGTATTTTTCGTAGAAGATGCTTTAGTGATTTTCCACCTATCTCTCCTTCTGTTGGTTCTTTTTGGAAAGGGATTTGGAAAGTTTCGGCTCTCCCTTTAAATGTGGTCTTCAAAAGATTTGTGGGGATGGCAAGAATGTTCGTTTTTGGACTGATATCTGGATTGGTAACTGTAGCTTATCCTCCTACTTCCCTGATCTTTTCAAAATTGCTAGCGTACCTAATGCTTCTGTTTTCTCTCTTTACTCTACTAATAGATATGGTAAAATTTGGAATATTGGTTTTCGTAGAACTTTCTCTTCAACAATCTCATGACTTCAGTGCTCTTCTTCATTTGTTGAGTACCTATGACTGGAAACCTCACAATAAGGCTATTTTGAGATGGACTAACTCTGGTATGTTTACGGTTAAATCCTTCTATAATTTTTTGAATGCTGGTGGCCAAATTTGTCTTTTCTATAAGTTCATTTGGCAAAATGTGGCTCCTCTTAAAGTTAGAATTCTTGTTTGGCTTACACATAACCGTTTACTCACTGTCGATAATATGAACAAGAGGAATTTAGCCATTGGCCAAAAATGTGTCTTTTGTGATTGTCCTAGTGAGTCTGCATATCATCTTTTTCTTAAATGTTCCTTTGTTAAACAAGTTTGGATTATTCTGAAATTGGCCTTTAAGTTCAGAGGTTTTCCTCCCTCTATTAAGGCATGGTGGGGTTTTTGGAGAAAGAAGAGGATTAAAAAGAAATTCTGTTTGCTTTGGGATATGATTATGATGGCTTTGATTTGGGTCATTTGGAAGGAGCGTAACAATATAGTTTTTGTTAAGAAATCTATGGATATTGTTCACATTCTGGACTCCATTTGCTTTTTTGTCTGCTTTTGGACAGATATCCTGCCCCCCTCTAAGAAGGGCAGAGTTGATGTGAATATGTTAGTGGATGCCTGCAAGTCTTTCATCCCTCCAGTGAGCACTGTTCCTAATCCAGTTACTTCTCCCGCTGTGGTCTCTTCCTCTGCTCATGGTGCTTCTCAGAGTAATGTTACTGTGATTGAGGATGATGATGATGACGTTTCTGTAGATGTCCATGAGCAACTCAGTCAGGTTTCTGCTTCATCAATGTTATCTCAACCAAAGGTGGACTCTTTGCTTCATGATGTTGTTATTGACCCTGTTAACTTTAATGTTCTGCCCCCTCCTGAGGATGATGAAGATTTGGTCTCTCACACTCTGTCTACTATTTCGGCTATGTCTGCTCATCATCAAGAGCTTGTCACTGGCATTCTTCTTGTGCACAATTTGCAAGCTGCTCACGAGGCTCAAGAGTCTTCGAGTTCAGATTCCAGAGGCGATTTCTAATTAGTTTCTTTTCTTGGATGTTATCCCTTATGTCTGTAGTTATGTCTATTTCTGGAGTTTTACTCCTCTTAGTGTGAGTTTATCTTGCTAGTGTGTCTGGTGGAGTTTTGATCCTCTGTTTGAGGATGTTTTGGTTTTGGGGTACTCCACCTCTCTTTGGAGTCTGCATGAACTCTTTTGTGCTTGACTTTTTGTATTTTGCTTGGCTGAAGCCTTCAGGCTTTATCCCTTTTATCAAAAAAAAAAAAAAAACAGGAATGAACTTATCAAGGTGGATCATAGAATGTGTGGTAGTAGTAGTAAAATAAAATAAGGAAGAGAATTATGAGAGAATTTGGTTTATTGATGTCAAAGCACAGAATCATGCTGTGACTGTGACCGAGTACAGAAACAAGCTTTGTAGGGTCCAATAAGAAGAGGTATTTTTCTGAAATGATGGCCATATTTCTGTGGTTTGATTATGGGATCAAAGTAGGGTGAGTTTTATTTTATAGTTTTTTAATGCCTTCTTATCAGCCTCAATCTTATTTTTATTTCGCAGGTTTTGTGGCTGAATATTTTGTTAGTCACTAAGAAAGTAGGTGAGTAAAGTCGGTATACAATCTACACATGGAAAGAGTCAGAGACATAATTAGTCTTGAGAATGCAGCAATCAAATATGAATCAAATTTGCAATACTGAAAATTCTAAAGTTATGTCTTCGTCTCTTCCTGTTTTGCCTATCCAAGGGATGTATCCTAATGTTCCAGAGTCCCAACAACTGACAATGGAGAGGGAACTGAGAAGCAATCCCGTTAACCCACTTCATGCACCTTTCGTCTCTAACAGTGGGGTTGTTGGATCTTTATTTTCATCGGCTTCTGGGTTCTCTTCAGATCTCCAGTGCTCTTCCATTTCGAGGCAATCAACAAATGCTCCTTTTATTACTCAATCACCAAACAGCATCACAAGTCTTGGAACATTTCAACCTCCATCAAGTACTTTTGCTAGAGAATCCTCCAACGAAATCTCTTGGTCTCATGCTCCACTTGAGGGTATGCTTGATTACTGTGGTGAGGTTACCGCCACAAACAATCAACTACAGAACAGTATGGCCATGACCCCAGAAGACATTAACAAGCAAAATGAGTGGTGGACAGACTTGATGGATGACGATAATTGGAAGGACATTTTCAATGAAGCAGGTGTTACTGAGCCTCAACCCAAGGTAACTTACATAAATTGTCCTCGAAATGGTAGTATTTTATTGCTGAAAATTTTGCTTGATCATCAATTCAATATCAACACAAAAATTAAACAAGTGTTTCTGCTAATGTGTCAGTTCATGCATACAGAATGACCGGCACGCTTCAATCTGTAATGTATTGTAATAATAACAGACACATGTGATTACTCCTTAAAAAAAGTTTTAAGTGTTTCAGTTAACACATAATGTACATAACAACAATTTACCCGTATATTTTTAGGATTCATGAAGTTAATATACTAAACACATAATGTACATGAAGTTAATAAATATAAATATAGGATAATAAAGAGGAAAAAGTACTTACTCTGTGTAAAACATAGAGTGATTTCTTTCAGGAAAAAATGTGTGGGAGAAAATTTAAGAGCAACAAAAAAAAAACATCTCGCACAGAGAAAAAGGTGCCATATTGATGAATCTAACCTACATGTACTTTAGCACCCATGCTTCTTTTTAAAAAACAAAATGTATGCAAGTTTTTCATTAAATTCCTTTTCTTTTCAGGCTAACAGCAAATTGAAAGATTGAATCTTTTTTTAATATTACAGTACTTCTAATGTTACCTAGTAGTAGAGATAATTTTGGATAGTTAATTGCATAACTCTAATGGTTGTATTATTTACTTCGATAATCTGTGCACCTATAATTTCTAAATTACAGTGACAATGGATGCATGTACAGAAAGTTTTTATTTTGCCATTATCTTGTGAGTTGTGATCAAGTTGCGTCAGTCATGCACTTTAATATAATGCAATTAACTGTCATTTTTCTTTGTAAAAGGTTGCATACCCAGCAGCTCCACCATCATCGAATGTTTCTGTGCACAATCCAGAGACCCATCAGCTCGTTCCTTCTCAATCTGGAGAGTTGATTGCTGTCGCCAGTCCCTCGATTTCTGCTGGTGGTGCTCCGGCCAGGCCACGCATGAGGTGGACCCCAGAACTCCATGAACGATTTGTTGAAGCTGTTAATCATCTCGGCGGGAGTGAAAGTAAGTAAAGTTTTATCTTTTAGAGTTTGGTCCTTATTAGTTTTTCTCGTCAAAATTCAACTAACATATATGTCTGTACTATTATAACTGAGGAGTGAGTTAAGCTAGTCCTATCCCAAATTCCCAATCATCTGTGCAATGCATGACTTCCTTTCCTTCTCAAGGCATGAAATGTGCTTAGTGATGGTGACTACTTTTCTATGTAGCTTCAGCAAAAGCACATGGTATGTATGTGTGATATAGGACAAGGTAGAAATTGAAAATAGGTAGATAGCCAATGCCTTGCACCACTTAATAAGGGGTGAATCACAGTTTTTTTATTAATCAAAGCCTAAATCTCCATTAGTTCATTTTAACATAGAGTGCTTCATATGAAAAGAGATGTTGAGAAAAAAACCTATGAAATCTAAAGATTTGGGATCAAAACAAATAACAAGATAATCTTCTAATTATTAATAATATCAAGTTATTGACTAAATTATTAAGAATATCTCAGAAGGTCTACCAAAATTTTGGCAGGCTCCATAGGGCTTTGGTAGCTTCAAAAACTTTCATTTGTTTTCAAATTGTGTCCTGCATCAAATCAATCTATCACAAACTATAGCGTAAAAAATATGTATTGCTTGTCCTCATCAATCTCTCTTTTTAATCCTTTTAGAGGCTACTCCTAAAGGTGTGCTGAAACTAATGAAATTGGATGGGTTGACCATATACCATGTGAAAAGCCACCTACAGGTGCGTAAATTTATATTTGTTTTAAGATACGTTCACCTGACAATGCATTTGATTCCATGGATGTATTACTGAATTCTATTTGTTTTCAGAAGTACAGAACTGCGCGGTACAGGCCAAATTCATCTGAAGGTTGGTCATAATCTACTTTCATTGCTTATGTTAGCTTGAAGCTTGTCGTCTTTTACTTCTTCTTTTTAGGAAGAAATAAATACACTCTCTTATTTGTTCTGTTATTGGATATCTTTCTTTGGTAACTTGTCACCTACGACGAAGACTGAGGATGTTCTTTGTCCTTTTTTAATTTTTATTCTTCTGTCTCCTGAAGCAGTTGTTTCTTTTTACACGTGCAGGTACATCAGAAAGGACTAGCAACGCCCATGAGGAATTGACATCTCTAGATCTGACTACGTAAGACGTCTGTTTTTAGGATTTTCTAGCATGTGCTTGAGCGTGCGTCAACCGATTATTTATTTATTTTTATAAATAAAGCAAAATATCCATCGATTCTTGTGATTAGGTTTTAGATCATTAGGGGTGGTAGGATTTCCTACCTTTACCTTCAAAAGAAAAGTCACATGGCATCAAGTAATTAGACAAGCAGATAATTTGATTCTGCAGCTAATTTCTATATCATTTCTAAATTAAGAAATACAGTCCTTCCAGGATATTGATGGGTAGAATGTTTTCAGATTCTAATTAGATCAGATGTTGTATAGTTCACACTTGACAGACCCCTTTGCATGTACTTATTAGCACATGTGTAATCATGTCCATAAATTGAACCTTTGAACAATGCATATGGCATACACCAACAAAATCCTACTTCATTTTTAAAGTGGGTATTCATCGATTATCCTTTTGTTTTCCTCCCATGCATTTCCTCTTCCTTTCCTAATTGGATAGGGTGCTTCATCCTTTTGTATCAGATTTGTCTCTACCCTGAGGGTTATAGGCTTTGTTAGAATTAGGGATGGAAAGAAATACTTTATTGATTGATTGATTGAATAAACTGAGTACAGTATGTCTCCTATATATAGGAGAGAAGGAAAGGCTAAATCAATACATTATTTGGTATGAGACTAAATTAATATCTCTCGTAATATTTAACATAATATCTAACAACCCCTCTCAAACTCAAGTTGGTTCAAACAACATGAATTTCGTCAATATTCCAAACTCATTTTGTTTGAACCAACATGAGTTTGGAACAACATCAGGGGACAATTCTCAGGAATTGTGATGATGTTGATATCTCCCCCTCTCAAACTCAGTGTGAGTTTGCTGACGAAGACTGTAGAAGCTCGAGGACTTGCAAGAAAATATTTTTTTTTAAAGGAAAACAATAAATAAAACGGGTAGGGTTTGAGTTTGAGTGGTGCTGGATTTGATGAGGGTGAGGGTGTCGCCAATGGGGTGCTGGAGGATGTTAGGATTTGATTGAGAGAGGAAGAGGGATGTCGAGGGGAGGTGGAGTGATTCCTATGAAGACAGGAACCACTCCACTTCGATGGCGATGATAAAATTAATATAGGCCTTATAGGAGTACAGGCTCTGATACAATGTTAGAATTAGGGGTGGGAAGAAATACTTTATTGATTGATTGATTGAATAAACTGAGTACAATATGTATCCTATATAAAGGAGAGATGGGAAGGCTAAATCAATACATTATTCGATATGAGACTAAACTAATATTTCTCATAATATCTAACATAATATCTAACATGCTTGATTAAGTTATGAGCCATATCAATCAAAATTGTTATATCCTGAATATATATCCCGTACGAATTCCATGTTGTATTTTTTAGGTTATGAGCTACAAATGGCAACTGAAATTATCTTTTTTCTTAAAAGTATGTTGTAGCTTTTAAGTTGACTGCAATCTTGCCATATTTATAGGCATGGGCAATGCTTGAGAGATGTCCCTCTATGTTTAGATTTTGGGAAATCAAATCGTATACTTACATACTTAAAATGATGTTAGAACTTTGTTTGCCAAATATTTGACTGTTTATTGTCCCACTTGATTATTTTAGTTGAGATCTTCATGTAGTTTTTTGGGAAAATTGGCATAATATCTCCAGTGTATTTTTATTTGGAATAAACTACGTATAATTTTTTTTATTTTATTATTATTATTTTTAACAAAGCCATAGCCCTACGCACTCATTCCATAATTTGGGGAATAGTGCAAGCAAGGGTTTGAACTCCCGACCTTCTGACCTCTTGCCTCTCACTAGTGAAGAGGCTTATCACTAGATCACTAAGGCACTTGCAACTACGTATAAATATTATCCCATGTCAGGAACACCTAATAATATTGTCAGAAGTCAGTTCTCCCATCGTATTTTAGACTAGCATAGGTCAGTCTACACGTTCCACTTCTGGTATTCCTCCGACACGTTATACACCTGATGCCACTGGTCCTTCTGACCAGTTTGGTTTTGCCACCATAGCTTCCTACGCACCACAGTTTCAAGCATATCTCACTGCTATACACTCTACACATGAACCTAGAACCTATCAGGATGCAATTCAATATCCTGAGTGGAGGAAAGCTTTTGCAGAGGAATTCAGTGCATTTGATCAGACTAGCACTTGGGATGTCGTTCCTCTGCCAGAGGGTATTCAGCCTATTAGCTGCAAGTGGATCTTCAAGGTCAAATATCAACATGATAGATCTATTGCGCGGCACAAGGCTCGTCTAGTAGTCCGAGGATTTACTCAGGAGCATGACATTGATTATGATGAGACATTTGCTCCCGTTGCACAGATGATTACTGTTCGCACTCTTCTTGCTGTTGCAGCCATTCGTTAGTGGCCGTTATACCAGATGGACATGAAGAATGCTTTTCTTTATGGTACCTTATCTGAGGTTGTTTATATGGGTCCTCCTGGCCTCCCTATTCCTCGTCATGTTTGCCGGTTGCGTCGGGCTATATATGGTTTGAAGCAGATCCCTCGAGCCTGGTTTGAGTGTTTTCGCCTTGTCATCACCAATGCTAGTTTTAGTCGGAGTTCTTAAGACCATTCATGTTTATGCGGTCATCACCGCAAGGGAGGGTACTTCTGCTACTCTATGTTGATGATATGATCATTACTGGGGATGCTCCGCAGGCATTACATTCACCCAGAAATACCTTCACCAGCAGTTCCATATGAAAGACCTTGGCAGACTACGTTATTTTCTGGATCTAGAGATTGCTCATGAATCTCGGGGAATACTCATTTCTCAACAGAAATACACATCAAATATTATCTCCGCTGCATGCCTCTCTGACAGTCGATCAGCCGATACACCCTTAGAGCTTCATGTGAATCTTCATCCCACTGATGGTGAGCTCCTTCCTGATCTCACTAGGTACAGACAGATTGTTGGACAGCTTGTCTACTTATGCATGACGAGACCCGATATTGCTCACGCAGTTAAGTGTTGTCAGTCAGTTTGTTTCCGCTCCTACGTCAGTTCACTACGGTGCTTTTCTTCGGATTCTCAGATATCTTCGGAGCATTTTTACTCGCTCATTATTCATGCTTGCTACATCTAAATTAAAGTTGAGTGCATATTCTAATTCAGATTGGGCAGGTGATCCTACTACCAGACGGTCTACCACAAGTTTCTGGTGATTTGCTGATCTCATTGCGAAGTAAGAAATAGACAGTTGTTGCATGTTCTTCGACCGAAGCTGAGTACAAAGCAATGACAACTACTACTAGAGTTATTGTTTATGTTCATTGGCTGTTATCAGATATGAGTGTCACTCTTTTAGGAGCTATTTCTCTTCATTGTGATAACCGGAGTGTCGGAGAAATCTACCATCAACTCGTAGTACTAATAGCGGAAGTACACCACAAGCAATGGAAACTCCCAAGACTGAGATGAACCAAGAACAAGCCACCACAATACTAAGCAAGATCTCACAAGAACACAATCAATATGCAGAGATAACCAATACTTCTTATTCCCAAAGAAATACAAAGATTATGACGAGATTACAACTCTCAATCTCTCTCTTTCACCTTTGAAGCACTCAGCATAATCCCCTCTTGAAGTTGAACAATGATAACTGCTCACAAAAAGATCACTAAACCCTAGAGTTTACGGCCATATATATAGCCCCAAAGTAAACCCTAACAGATAAATACAAATCTAGCAATTGGGCCTTTAAACTCGTAAGCCCAAAAACAATCAGCCGCCGATGTCGGTCGACCGCACCCCCAAGGTCGGTCGACCGCAACGTGTAGAACTAAATCCGAGAGCTGACCGGTCGACTGCACCCCCAAGGCCGGTCGTCCGTCCCCTCCTCTGTTGGACCTGTACACTCGAAGAACTCTCAGCAGCTAAGGTCGGTCGACCGCACCTCAGGTCGGTCGACCGCAACTCTCCAGGCTGCATTTTTCTACTCGCTGCTTGTCTTCTCTTGCTTCTTTGTCTCATCCTTTTCTTCTCCAACTTCAAGTACTCAGTGCCTACGTGTATTTGAGGCCACAATTCCTAACAATCTCTCACTTGGACCAAATACACCACGCTTCAAAGTTATTGCAGTCTTCCCTCGCATTATCTCTGCCATCTCCCACTTTCATGGAAGACTCAAGTACCTCCCACTCTCATGAAAAGCACCTCCGCCACTCCACCACGTGGAGTGCAACCACCCCTCATCACCTCATGAAAGATATGCTCCACTAATTGCATAGAGCACGAATACCGGAGAAACAATCTCCCGTGTTGGATTTCGTGTTATGAGACTCCCCAACTCACACTACAAGAAAAACCCTTTTTCGCAACGCCAAATGTCGTTGCTAAAACTTGTTTGTCGTTGCGAAAAATATTTTTGGCAACGACATTTGTCATTGCAAGGTCGTTGCGCGTCCGGGCGTCGCGAAAGATTTTGACTACGACTTGCTGTCGTTGCCAAACATAGATTTTTTCGCAACGACATTGCCGTTGCAATATATTTTGTCGTTGCCATACGTAATTCCACCCGTGCTATGGTATAAAATCAATCGCAACAACCTTTGTCGTTGCCAAACATACTTCATATATTTGGCAACGACTCATGTCGTTGCTAAAGACATTTTTTTCGCAATGAATTATTGTCGTTACCTTACATTTTCTATTTTGGCAACGACTACTGTCGTTGACAAAGCTCGACTGTTTTGCAATTATTTTTCTAATTGCTTTGCATTACTTGTATTTTGGTAACAACTATAGTCGTTGCTAAAGCTACCAATTGTCGTTGCGAAAGTTTAATTCTTTTCGAGACAAATTATATCTTGTCGTTGCATCAGCCCTATCCAAACTAGCATACACTTCAAAAACATTAAAAACCAACATCATTCCAAAAACTATAATATTAACCTTGTCCAACATATTACATTTATGTCATATATAAGAAGCAATGCCCAAAATATTACAACCATCAACTTCTCAAAAAGATATCTAAGTATCTCATAATCATTTCCATTGTGCATAATAAGCTTAACTATGTTTTCTAATATTCTCTTGACATCTAAACATTGCAACAAAATTGGATGCAAGATTGAAAGAACTGAATCAACTTAGAACAAAAGAACATTTTGGGATGGATATTCTCAGAAAATACAAGTAGCAAAGAATTGGGATTGATGTTGGAGAGTTAATAACCTAAACCAACAGCTAACTCATATAAGATATAACTAAATCATACACTGTCAAAATATGATACAAAAATATATGCTCTCGGACCAATGGCTTCATTCCCTAATTCTCCAAATACAGTTCCTTCTCGTGGTACCTACATATTTGAAATAATGATTAGTCCAGTAGTATACAATGAAACTATGAAAGATTGCCAAAACTATTGGAACATGTATGCACAAAACAATACAGCATAATAGTGCCACTAAAATTAATAGTACCTTGATCATTCGAGGAATTTCATGCACCTCTATTTGTAAGTTGTGCCAACAATTCTTGTTTCTGGTTTGTATCTAGCTTTGGTTTGCCTACAGCTTCAACGCCTTGATGTATCTAGTTTGTATCTAGCTTTTGATCACCTGTAGTTTCAATATCTTTTAGAATTGAATCATGACTTCATTTAAATGTGGTAACTTCAAATTTGTACAATTTATATATAAAAAAAGGATTAAAGTAATTAAAAATATGGAGATTAGGAGATATAAATGGGTCATGATCTATATATATAGAAATTAGGAAAGTTGTAAATTGCTTTATTAGCTTATATAGCTCACAAATTTAAAGAGTATAAAGACAAGAATAACACTTCATTGCAGGACTAATGGTAAAAGATAATCTAAGATAGCAAATATAATTCCTAGAAAAGTCACACATAATATCATGATTCAAGAATCATGCCTGGAGTTAATATTTGGAGGGTCTGGCTTATAGAGCTGTTTTGATTCAATACCCTTCAGAAATGAAACATGAAAAAATTACATAATCCAAGACTTTTATCAACACAACAAAATTATTTTAAATGGAACAGTTATTTGGCAGCTTACAAGTAAAAAAGTGAAAATTTTGAAGAAAAAATAGGCCGCACAAGTTGCATAATTGCATCTACAAGGACGTCAATGTTCCAAGAGCTAAACAGTATAGACAAAGGAAAAGTCACCACATTCAAGAACTGAAAATTTACACGGCTAGGAGATGCATAGACGGTTTTTACAACCTGCTCATAATAATAATCATTATTAATATAAATATCAAGATATCCGAAAGTATCGAGCAAATGAGCTTTTGCCTCACATTCTCTTTAAACCTAAAACTCATAGTACTTCAAAAGCAAGTCTTATGCTCTTAGCATATTTGCATATAAAGGAACATATGCACGAGCTAACAGAAACATCTGATTTCCTCTAGCATCTACAAATAAAATTATGATATTGCATTAGGGATAAACAAATCTCTCAAGTATGTCGCAAAATCATGTCTGCTATGCTAAAATCTCTCCGGAAAAAAATAAAGCATAGCTTTGCAGAATGGGCACTTCTATCAAGGAGCCCTACCCATATCGGACACATGTTGATGTTGGTGCGACAGCGACTCAGATAAATCAAAAAATATATATATAACTCAAACCCTTAAGGAACTCAAATCACCTCAAAATTGTTCACCATCCACCTTCCTGTTACAAGTTGTAATTTTTTTTTGGCATTCGGCCGTAGTCAACCCATATTGAGGGGAGAGGGATTTTTCCGACATCCCTAATTAATTTCATTGAACCTATTACTTCTCACAGAGAAGTGAGGACTCTTTCCAACTGCACTGCAAGTCTTGCCAACTAAATAAGCCTTAGTTGTGTGACAACTCTAATATGGAGTCTGGGACCTTAAATACCATCTAAAGTATATAGTTAGGTCATCCACATGATAATGTGACTTCGGTTCATATAGTATAAAATTTTACAAAACCTTCTCAACATCATAGGATCGCTGACGTTTGAAGTCTTGCCAACAAAATTGAGTTATATGCACATTAAAAATTCTAAAGCTTCACAGACATAAGCATGAACCTTCCAAGTACATAGTTGGAAGAAGACTTTGTATTGGCCCAGTTATATAATAGAAACTTTTACTATTTGGTTCATGCACATACTATTAATCATCAATGGTGAAATATTTATGTGCACCAAGTTATTTACCGTCTTAGTGCACATACTTGGTAAATATTAGACGATAGTAATAGTATTTCACCAAGTCACCAGCCATAAAGCATAAATATTTCACCGTTTATGTACACAGTTGGAAGAAGACTTTGTATTGGCCCAGTTATTATAGTAGAAAATAAGTCAGCATGTACGGCACATGTCGTAGCATATAAATTGTAATTTTCGCTGAGTATGAGAGACTGTTGATTCGTATTTTTCCCACATGTAGGGAAGAGGTTGAGAGACCATCACAAATGATAAAAGAAAAGTAATGCATTAGCATAATTAATTTCTCACAAAGTTGATCAGGAAATAAAATAGATCGTACAGAATAAAATGAAGATTTTTCTTACCTTAGCACCAAGGAGGTCGATAGTAACTGACATGGAACATTATCAGTAAAATACCTTGCTTAACCTCTTTGTACTACTTCTGTCCAAACCTAGAAAACCCTGATATGTCATCCGTATAAACTTACCACTCACATTACACAACTGAGCTTCAGTATAAAATAACATTCAAGTCCTCTGATCTTTGTCATGAATTACTTGTATCATATAAGCAAGCTAATAAAGGCCAAAAAATTGAGTTGTCGAAGTATCAATCAAAGAGAAGCTGTCAGGATCTGAAGCTTCCCCAAAGCAATGCAGTATATAAATTCAAATTTAAACCTTTATCTAACATTTCTTCAAAAAGAGCTGAATCATTAGCTACATCCCCTCGAACACAATATCCATGTATTAGAGCAGTGTATGGAAAGAAATCAAGCACCAAACCCCTTCTTATCATCCGCATCACAGAGCTTACTTTCCTCAAAACTAGGGAAAGCTATAAGATTGTGCATGCCTAAGATTGACAAAAAAAATTGTGCATGCCTAAGATTGTCTTCCCAGCCCATACCCTCAATGAGAAAGCTATAGGTAAGAGTATTAGGATCCAAGTGCATAGAATCGATGAAAGTGGATGCTGCTTTAAAAAAAACCATTCCTGCCAAAGCCTCTGATGAGTATATTATATGTCATAAGGTCGGGCTCCACATTATTTCCTAACATTTCCTCGAACACCTTGCAAGAATTATAAATTTTACCCAAGTTGCAAAACCCACTCATCAATGTAGTGAAGTGCATCTTATCTGGGGCCAAATTCTCACTCTTCATTTCTTCAAACAAATCTATTGCTTCTCTCAGGTTCCCAATTTTGCAATATACATTGATAGCCTATAAGCCAATTAGAGAAACACTGATACTCTAATCAATAAATTTATACCTTTTCCCTTCTTATTACACCAAAACTATCTTTTCCCACAATTAACCATTCTCCTTACCTAAGACGTCGATGCTCGATTACCATTCGACAAGTTGCAGCAGATCCTCTCGACAACCTCCTTCCCCTTGGCGCTATTTTGCAGGAACCTCTCCGCACACAGCTGCTCCACCTTCTCCGCAACCGCCGCCAGCGCCTTGAGCGGCTTGCACACGATCCTCGTCTCCTGCCGCACCACCGTCCTCTCCTCCGGCCGCTCCGCGTCCGGCACGTAGACCGTCCGCTCCTCCACCTCAATCAAGGATCTCAGACTCGAGTTTGTCGTGACGACCTCCATGGATCGGGTAACGGGGTTGACGGTGGTGGACTCGACGCAGTGGCAGATTAGGGATTCGTGGCCGAGGAGGCGGCGAAGGAAGAAGGGGAGGGGAGGATTTGGGATGGGGGGGTTTATAGATGGGAATACATACAGAAGATAGGGAAAAAAGCATTACACGTGTAATACACGTTCTTATTAAGTTATTTAATCTGAGTCATTAATTGCGTAGATCAATATAATAGATCGACGGTCCAGATCTTCTCCTGACATTTTTTTTATATTGTGGCTTTTAAAATAGAAATAGATTTTTGGCAACAATATTGTCGTTGCAGTAGATATAAGGAAATAAACGCAACGACATTTATCGTTTCCAATTTACACACAATCTGGCGCAACGACATTTATTGTTTCCAATATACACACAATCTGGCAGGGATGTGCAAAGGCCCGGGAAAATTTTATTTTATTTTTAGCAACGACTTTCGCGTTGCCGTAACTAATTTTCACAACGACTAAAAAGTCGTTGCCAAAATCTCGTTGTGAAAAAGGGTATTTCTTGTAGTGTCACAAGATCTCCATCAACACCGCACATGGTTCAAAGCCTCTCAATGCACACTCTGCACTAGAAACCTCTGTGGACGATACCTCCACAAACTTCGCAGACTGTTCAACCCCTACAGTCCCAATTTGGTTACCCTCATCGACATCACCCCGCACATCGATACTAGTGCTCTCTACTTCACAAGAGCGACTTGAAGCTTCAACTGCCAATTCGCAAAGTACCCTCACTGCAGCAACATCTTGCCCTCTAGGAACACTTCCATGGCCAGCAGCTCCCACTAAATTAGTAACCTCCCCTCCACAACTGAAAGAACTCGGTTGCACCCCACACAACCTACTACTCGATTCCTACTGAGAGTCAACTACAGGAGAAACTCCCCTCACGTCTCTAAGCAAATACAACGTTCTCTCACGCTTTCCTTTTGCAATCACCCTTGAACCTGCAGCTATACACCACTCCCCAATACTAGCTGTAGTAGACAACCCCTTCTTGTCTAGCCTTCCAATAGCGATAAGATTTTTCTTCAAGTCTGGAACATGCCTTTTCTCCCGCAAAACAATACTTTGATCATCAATGGTGTTCACACGAACAGTACTAACCCCACGTACAGGACACCAGTGTCTATTCCCCACGATCACATCTCCAAAAGAACCCTCCTCGTAGTTATCAAATTTCTCTCTCCTCGGAGTGTAATGAAAAGAAGCTCCCGAATCAATACACTAATCTTGAGTGCCCAACTCCTCCCGAGCTGATGAGCATAACTCCTCAACAAGCCCCACTTGAGCTTCCTTTGGGGTATCTTTCTTCGGTTTCTCCTGCTTCTTCTTCATATAAGCCTTGCAACTGCGCATCATGTGACCCTTCTTATGACAATACCAGCACTCAGGCCCATGTCCCCTATCGCTGTCATCAGACCCACTCTTAGATGAACTACTATGATTCTTTCTTCTTCGACTGCTCTTAGATCTCCCACATCTCTTCACAACGTACATGGTGGAATTTCTAGAAGATGATGGATATCCCCCATTTCTCATCCTTCTCACCTCGTTCAGAATGCTACTCACCACATCCCGTAGAGTCTTCGAATCTATTATAGTGCCTGTAATAGTCTGTTCCACCGTACCGTAACTATCGGGTAAAGTAGATAGAAGTAATAATGACTGCCCTCTCTCTGAAAACTTCAAACCTGCAGCTTCCATCTGGTTGTAAACCATACAGTAATTGTTCACATGCTCTACTACTGAACCCCCTTCCTTCAACTTCATATTAACCAATTGCTTCAGATGAAGAATTTGATTAGATACCGACGGTTTCTCCTACATCCGTGAGAATCTCCATAGCCTCCTTTGTGGTCTTTGCCTTCGAGATATGAAATAACGCCTCTCTACTCAGCCCCAACTGAATCTGCCCCAGCGCCTTCTGATCCAAACGATTCCAATCCGCCAAGACCTTCGCATTCTTATCTGCACCTTCCGGCTTCTCATCAAACAACGGACCATCAAGATCTCTCTGACGAAGATACGCTATCATCTGAATCTTCCACATTGCGAAGTCACTCCCATCGAATCTCTCGATCTTCATCTTGTTATCGGCCATCTCGAACCAACTGCTCTGATACCACTTTTCGAAGAAATCTACCCTCAACTCGTAGTGCTAATAGCGGAAGTACACCTCAAGCAATAGAAACTTCCAAGACTTAGATGAACCAAGAACAAGCCACCACAATACTAAGCAAGATCTCACAAGAACACAATCAATATGCAGAGATAACCAATACTTTTTATTCCCAAAGAAATACAAAGATTATAAAGAGATTACAACTCTCAATCTCTCTCTCTCACCTTTGAAACACTCGGCATAATCCCCTCATGAAGTTGAACAATGATAACGGCTCACAAAAAGATCACTAAACCCTAGAGTTTTCGGCTATATATATAGCCCCCAAGTAAGCCCTAACAGATAAATACAAATCTAGCAATTGGGCCTTTAAACTCGTAAGTACAAAAACAATTAGCCGCCGATGTCGGTGGACCGCACCTCTAAGGTCGGTCGACCGCAACGTGTAGAACCAAACCCGAGAGCTGACCGGTCGACTGCACCCCCAAGGCCGGTCGACCGTCCCCTCCTCTGTTGGATCTGTACACTCGAAGAACTCTTAGCAGCTAGGGTCGGTCGACCGCACCCCTAGGTCGGTCGACCGCAACTCTCCAGACTGCATTCTTCTACTCGCTGCTTGTCTACTCTTGCTTCTTTGTCTCATCATCTTCTTCTCCAACTTTAAGTACTTAGTGCCTACGTGTATTTGAGTCCACAATTCCTAACACGGAGTGCAATACACATTGCAAGCAACCCGGTCTTCCATGAGCGAACGAAACATATAGAGATTGATTGTCATTATGTTCGTGAGCGTTTTGAAGCAGAGACCATTTCACTTCATTCTATTACCTCGCCACAGCAGACGACATAATTTTTCACCAAATCTACTATTCAGAGATTTCGATATTTAGTGGGCAAACTCACATTGTTTGACCTACCGTGAGTTTGAGAGGGGGTGTTAGATATTATAGTCCTACATTGGTTATTGAGCTAGTTTTGTATTTGGTTCACTCCTATATATAGGAGATATTGTACTCAGTTATTTTTCAATTCAATAATCAGTATTGTTTTCATCTCTCTGATTTATGTTAACACTAATAATTTTAATATTCTTCACTTCGAAAATATTGATAAAAGCAACAATCAACCATGAGCTAGCAATGTCATTTTATGAGGTAAACCGAACAATTTTAATGCATATTTGTACTTAATGCATATTTGTACAAAGCAAACTTCCAGCAAAATAAATTTACAGTTTCACTTGCTTAGAAATTGGATTTCACCACGTTACAAATCTTATAGTTCAATGTTTTCAGTGATTTTGATTAAATTTATCTCATTGCAGTAGCGTCATAGTGGTCAGAAGAACAACAAGTGATAATTAAGCTACTCTTTACAATTTTATTATATATTTTCTTGAATACTTGTGGTTGTTTTGATCTTGTGATTTGTGATGTAATTTGACAAGTCATAATTAAGCTATTGTTTAGATTATCATGCTTCTTGAAAACTCATCTTTGATATACATAGTATACTCAAAGTTAATACGCCTCTGGTTTCATGAGAGCGCAAGTACCTTGCTAGCTTGGCTAGGAAGTTTCATGAGAGGTTGGCTAGCAAGAACAGCATTGTTTCGGGCAAGAACCTCGACTCCTCAGTAATGGTTTCACCGTCAGCGACGAACTCCTCTACTCCTACATCCTCTTATAGTGATCCTCTTGTTATCCTTCACTATCCTAAAATTGCTAACCTATTTAAGGATCGCAAAGTTAATACGCCTCTGGTTTCCTACCCCCGATTGGGTTCTTATAAGGGCCGTACCCGTTCTATCTCTATGGCACCTTCGTTGATTTGGAAGCTGGATTACAATTCTAACTTGGTTAAATCCTGCTCCCCTTCTCTTGAGTGGTCTCGTATTGCGAGGGGGCACGCTTTGCACTGCGTTTTCTCTGATTCCCCTGTGCGTCCCGACAGGGCTATTGTCGACTTTATGGCCTCTTCTTTTTATTATAACTATCCGTGTGATTTAAAGGTTTCTTCTCCCAAACTTTCTACGTTCTCTTTTCATTACCCAGGATGCTTATTCTCTTGGTATCAACATTTAGGGGTTCAATCGGGACTCTATCAGCTGCTGACGGCTTTTAAACATCTCTTCCACTCCCTTTCCCTTAAGATCTCTCCGAGTTTTGATGATCCTTATCTCCCTCGTTCGGACGATTCTACCAAGTCCATCCCAACTGTCACTTCGGACGCTCTCAGTAGTTGCTTTTCCCCGTCGTGCCCTATCAAAGTCGAAGCCTTAGCTTCAGTCTTTGCGATTTTTTCGCCCTCTTCGGCGAGGGATGCCCCTCCCCCCGTCAAGCGGAGTTACAAAAAGAAAGTCACTAATCATTTGCCTATTCGAGTGAGTGCTCGCATTCTTGCGAGGAAAACTGCTCTTGTGTCTGCTCATCAGCTTCTGCACAGTTGAGTCTTGCCTTCACGTTGATACCCTTGATATCGGCTGTGCGTCGCCTCCGTTGTGCTGCTAGAGTTTTCCTTTGGACTGCTAGCGGATTGGGATGCCTTCGTAGGGGGAGGGTTGTATTTCTGTATCATGGCCCAATCTTTCAAGTCCTGCTCCTCTATCGGGTTCAGCGGTCTGGATTGTCTGGCCGATTGTCTCGCCGTTTGTTCCGCCCTCTTGTTTCGGCGTGGGAGTTTGCTGTGGCGCTATTATCTGTATTGTGGCTCAGCAGCCTTTGTTTGTTTTATTTATTGTTCGCTTTTTATTGTTTTACATCTTGTAAAGCCATCGATTAATTATTTGTATCTTAACTGTTATTATTGATTAATATATTTTTTTGATGGCTGGAGCCTTTTGGCTCTATCCGATATATCAAAAAAGATATACATAGTATACTGGAATATGTTTTTTTTAAATTTGTTTTAAAAATACTTCACCTTGTTAAATAAATTAATTATAATGTTTACGTGGAAGATACTTGGAGAGTAATGCATTTAAAATATAACTACTTTAGGGTATTCATTAGCATATAGAAAGTACGATATGTTATCATCCTTTTACGAGACATTTGAGCTCAAGATGATCAACTCTTTGTTTTTTTTATCAGAGATGTCATCGATCTTTAAATGATACTGAGAACTTTGAGTGCTGATTCAACATTTTCCTTAATTTTTTGTGGGAATCATTCGACATCCATTAGTTTTAAACTATTTCATTGTTTCTTTATTCGAATTATAGGGGTATTGAGATCACTGAAGCATTGCGGCTCCAAATGGAAGTTCAGAAACGGCTTCACGAACAACTTGAGGTATTCTATTTAACCTTCGAGCATTATTTGGTGGCTTAGATTTCAGATCTGTTTGTTGTATGTATTAATGAATATCTAGTAATCATTGGCATGCTATATTTGAAAGCTCCCTGCATTTATGTTGTAAATTTATAAAAAAATTACATCTACTTGAAGTATTCGTCATCATAATATCATCTAGGCTTCTGCCACAAAAGATGGGGTTGTACAAAAATCCATGCAATATGTCTAGTGAAATAACCCCTTTTCAATTTCTCTCTCCAGAGAATACATCACCTCTGAATTCCATTATTAGTGCCTAGCTCCTGGAATTTGACTAGTTATGGAAGTTTTAAAAAAGCACAGTTGAGGGGAGTTAGTAGATAGTTGGTTGTGTCAGATGCTAATAATTGTAAATCACTCTAGGGGTAAAAAGGATAATTGAGCGAAATTAAAAATAATTAAAGTAAAATACAGAGTAAATAAAAAGAGATAAGAAGAGTAAACACAGATAGCATAAGTGACGTAGCGATATAACGTGGTTCGACCCCCTGCTCTATGTCCACACCTACTACTTGTAGCAATTCTCCGCCACAAGCGTTGCACTATACTCAAACCCTTGTACAGTGATTCTCGGATTCAGGTCGAGAGATCAATTACACCCACAGGACTTCTAACACAGTCCCATCAATTTCACTGAAGTGGAAGAAAAAGAAAAAGCTCAAGATCTTTAATGATCCTGACTGAAGAATACAAATAATTATCACACACACTCAGATTGATTGTTGAAAGATTAGTTCAGAAGATTTTTCTCAGAAGTAATAGATGAAGAATACACAGTGGGTTCGTCCAAATATATAGGCTGGGAAGTGTATCGATCAAAAATAGAAACGATACATACCAAAAATGTGAACAACGCAAAGTTCGGTTGATCGCAATTACGGTGCATTCGATCGTTCATCTCTCTGACGTAAAGTCGAGAGATGAAGGATCGACTGCTTCTTACGTAACTGTGAAGAGCAGTCGACTGCGATGCGGTCGACTGTCATGAGGTGCGGTCGACCGTTATCGCGCTGTTCATAACGAATCCAGTTCATATTATTACCAAAAACTAATCAATAACCAATCAATTAAATACAGATAAAATCTCACAAATATAAAATGATAGCAACTGGTCTTGATAGCTTTTTTGGCCACTAATCAATCATGTGCTCTTTTTGAATATCTTTTTTTTTCTTGATTTTGCAGTCTTTCTTTATTACTTTCCTTCCTTGAATATACTTAAATCCCTCTTGGATCTCTTATTGATATTATTTGATTCTGAAAATCTGAACAACTCAATTTAAACTTATTAGTATTTATAGACACATTTTGTGCACACCAAACTAAGAGTTAACAATCTCCCCCTTTTGGTGTGAACAAAACATGCATTTGAATATTGAACGTAAAAATTAAACACCTAGGCATATAAATACCCCCCCTGATTTTAGTACTTCCTGTAACACAGATTTTCATAGGTAAAGGGTTTTTAAGATAGATTTGTAAATACCCCCCCCCCCCCCCCAACTCAATACTCCATAGAAGATAGAAAAAATATTTACTTTCAGTGTTAAAACATTCATAAGATTCATAGAAATATTCTCCCCCTTTTTGGAACACACCAATAGGGGGCAAAAGAGACGTGGAGAACATACTCCCCCAAAAGCAATTTGTAAATGAGAAGACCATTCATTAAGCGAAAAAGCATGAGATGAGTATTGGGAAATATAATAATTTTGAAAACGGAGGAAAATCTACTTACATGATACCGTTGATAGCAAAACTCTTTGATATACAGGGAGAGCTTTTCATGGTATCATAAATTTGAGATTTTTTCAATACAGATGCAAGGCATAGAATAGGAGAAGAAGTATTTCAATAAACCAATATTATAGAAAATAGTGAATAGAAGTTCGTAAAACTCAAAATGAGTTACCAAGAAAAGAACCGGTCGACCGCACGGTCGACTGCAAAACTAATTGAGCATATAAAACAAAGAATCACCCCGAGAGCAAATCGGTCGAGCGCACATCCTGTAAGCACAAAATGGAAGACAGAGGGTGAACCGGTTGACCGATCGGTCGACCGCAAATAAAAATAAAAATAAATTTTAAAGGCGAAGTGTTTCTTAGAGAGGGTCTGTGTTAAAGAGTTTAGGTAAGCGACAGGTCGACTGCACGGTCGTCCGAAATACTGATAAAGGAAAGTAATGCAGATAATCAACTGGATATGCAGAATATAGCAAGCATGGAGTCATTCCTTCATAGCAAATAATAAGAGATTACATGACGTTAGAGAACATTCATGATGATATTACATCTAGCGATTACAATTTAGAAATCTATTCATCTCCACCATCATCTTCGTCTTCGGCATTGTCTTCATCATCTTCCTCATCATTTTCCTCATCATTTGAAGGAGGAAGAATTTCCCAATCTTCTTTTCCTTGCAAGTACTCATTCGTGTTAACATAATATCCATACACTTGCATTTGATGAGCAGCAAACTGCTCATGAGTCACGAATGAAGATGAGGAAGAGGGAGTGGTGTTCTTGCGACGGGAGGAGGAGGAGGCTTGTGGGGGTTGTTCGGCTTGGCGCTCTTGTTGTTGGGCTTGACGACGACGAGCCCGCTGGTTGAACGGTACATCGATACCCATTTGTTGAGGAAGGATGGGCAAAGAGTTTTTGCTTAGGAGAAAATTCCCGACATCAATTCGAGAGTCAATGGCAAGGTTGTATATAAGAGAGCTGAATGGGAGATCACAATTTGTAGTGGTTGCATAATTCATCGTACGAATGATAAATGTAGCAAGATCGAACTTATATTCCCTAAGAATAAGAAAAATAATAAATGATTGATTGACCTGAAATTCCGATTTGTCATTCTTTTTGGGCCAAATATCAGCATTGACAATTTTATTTAGAACCCGAGCTGTATCAGTGAAATTTGTGGGAGCGGGACGAGGAAGACGAGAGAATTCAGGTTGGACGATCATAGATTTGACAGTATTTTGGTCATGACCAGGTTTATAATTAAGGGTTTTAAAATCTAGATGATATGCATCAAATTTTCCTTCGGGAAATTCATATCTCCCACGGAGATATGTGGGAGTGACACGGAGATATGCGGGAGTGACTCTAACTCTTCTCCCAAGAATGATAGATGAGAGGGTGAGATCATCATCTTGAAGACCCTCAAGGTTGGCATAGAATTGGCGAGTTAATGACTCGGAGTGGGTGCTAGGTGTAGTAAGATAGTTTTTCCATCCAAGAGTCTCTAAGGATCCTAACCATAACGGAAAATTGACCCCCTAAGGATGATAAGTTGATTACCTGATTGGCAACGACGGGAGCATTCCAAAGATCAGAAAAGTAAAGATCAGCACAATTTGAGTTACGAAAGATTGTACCATCTCTAGTGACAGACTTAGACGCAATAACTTTCTTGCCCTTCGATTTGTGAGAAGAGAATGCCACTGAGACAAAGAGGGAAAGGGTACTTGAGAAATTTTGAAGAGAATATTGAGAGATGAGACGTTTATATGATGGGTTTGTTTATGGGGGCTAGGGTTTTCGTGTGGTTTGGGAGGTAAGGGATGAAGAGGTATTTATATTGGAAGACGAAAAGCAAGTCAGCCAACTGGGTCGGTCGACCGGTTCACAAATGTGGTCGACCGCACCACGCGAAAAAAGAAGTTTTGATTTGGTGATTTGTGGCAGAAGGGTGGACGGGCGACCGTACGGTCGACCGGTTCATTTTCGACTGATCAAGAACTAATGAGTAGTACAGTCGACCATTCATTCAGTTTTTGCAAAGTGATTTTCTTCAAAATTTTGAACTTGTTGTGATATGTTCAGATGATGTAAAATTCACACATTTCATGTATTTCAAAGAAAAATAATCAATGCGCTAGACACTTTATTTAGAGGATAAGTAATCTTAATATTTAATATAAATTCAAGCAAGTGTAGATTTTACCTTGTGCTATACTTATTTGAAGGACTAAGGTCCTTCTCATTTTTCCTTGATAGAGATGCAGGTTGCTAGTATAACTTGATGAGCCTCTTGAGCATCTTCTATCAAGGTGTCTGCGATCTTCTAAGTTGAGGGCATCGAACCACCTACATAAAATTTTGTAGGAGTCCAAGTTGGTTTTGAGCCTGCATTAACATTCTTTCTTATCCAGACAAATTTAGTATTTATTTTTAATGAACAGTTATAAGAAATATGTCATAGTCTACAGCAGTAATAATATGTGATACGACTATGTATTGAGTCATGCACACTTGCATAATTTTGAGTTGGTTTGTGATTATGTTGGTAATTGTGCAAGTGTGTATGATATGATGATTTAAATTTTTGATGGTGTATTGGCTTTTCGTAACCAAGTCCTCGATTATCGTGATAGGATCTTGAATTTTTTGTAATAAGGTCACTGGGCCCTTCATATTTTTCTATAATTATTTCAAGCTCAATTACTCTTTTACAATGTCTTTTTCTAGTCATCTCATCGTCTTTTGTGTTCCAACGAAGAGTGTCTAGTGTAGCATCAAGTATTCTATTTTGTTCAAGGGCTTCATTACATCCTTCCACTACCTCATCAAATTTTCTTTTGCATTCTTTTAAATCTTCTGTAAGTTTGGCTATATAAACAGAATTCTCATGAATTTTTCTTAAGTGCTCATCATGTGTTGCTAAGGATTCTTGAATTTGTTGTTTTAAAATTTCATTTTTCTCTAGCAATATATCATGATCTTTTCTAAATGACTCGAATTTTTCTATGATCAAAGCATTTTTATTTTTCAGTTTTTGGGTTTTAGCGATACAAGTCATGTGTTTCATTTGAAATTTGTTTATATTGCCTTAGCTCACGACTTAGTTTCTTAGCATAGTCTTTTAATCTATTATACATGTCTACTAGCTCATCATAAGTAGGTTCTTCGATTACCTCTTTTTGAGATGGTGATTGCACCCCACCATTCCCAAGAGCCATGAAGCCGGCATCGTTGTAACCTTGCTCTTCCTCACTTGAATCCGAGTCTAGCCATGTTGCCTTCAACGCCTTCTATTTCATGCCCGGGTTTGAGCGGTAGTAGTCCCTATTCCTGTCCTGTGGGAGGACAATTTGTACGGATGTGTCTAGGCTTCTTGCACTTGTAGCACATGTCATCTTTATCCTTCTCTCTTTCTCCTTGGTACCTGCCATATTTTTTATGTTCGAGGTACTTATGAAATTGCTTGGTCAATAAGGCGATATCTTCGTCTGACTCCTCACGGTCTGAATCTGCTTTTGATAGTTGAGATTTTTCTGCTTTCAGTGCAATAGTTTTCTCTTCGGTTTTTGGTTCAATTCCGATGTTTTGTCTGTATCTTTTGGTTTCCGTCATCTCCATCTCGTATGTCTTCAGCTTTCCTTGGAATGTGTAGTAGTCGAATTCCTTTTCTTCAAGGGTCTTCCTCATTACAGCAGCCTTTACATCCCACTCTGGCGTGAGACAGCTTATGAGTTTTTCGACCTTTCGGTCATCATCCAACCCCTTACCTAAGCTCTAAAGTTCGTGGGCAATGATATCGAAGCGGGCAAGCATTTGATCCACATTTTCTCCTGGCAACATACGAAACACATTAAACTTATAAAAACATAAATTTACTTTAGCTTTTACCTCAGAGGCGGTTCCCTCATGCCGCTTCAGCATGTTGTTCCAGATCTCGTATGCTGTCTTACAGTTTTGCCCGCATCGCATTAGTTCTTCGTTATTCAATCCTGCACAGAGAGCCGTCATAGCTTTGGAATTTGCCGTCTTGAGCGCTAGCTCTGCTTTTGTGAGAGCTGTCTTTCTGTCGCTAAGCGGATTGTCTGTTTTATTAATGCACACATTCCATATTCTTCTCCAAGCATCTGTAGAAAATGAGACATACGAACTTTCTAAACATCATAGCATTAATCATAAAAAAATGGTGAGCGTGTAAGACTTGTCTCATTGGAGATGAATGGCTCCGATGAGTACAAGTTTTCGGGAGTAGGGATCTCGGCCATTGGACCTTTTGCTTAAGCTTTTAAGCTTTTGATAAGCACCTCGCTCTAATACTACTGTAAATCACTCTAGGGGGTGAATAGGGTGATTGTGCAGAATTAAAAATAATTAAAGTGTAAAGTGTAAAGTAAATAAAAAGAGATAAGAAGAGCAAACACAGATAGCACAAGTGACGCAACAATATAACGTGGTTCGACCCCCTGGACTACTTCCACACCTCCTACTTGTAGCAATTCTTCGCCACAAGCGTTCCACTATACTCAAACCATTGTACAGTGATTCTCGGATTCAGGCCGAGACCTATTACACCCACAGGACTTCTAACACAAAGTCCCGTCAATCTCACCGAGTGGAAGAAAAAGAAAAAGCTCAAGATCTTTAATGATCCTGACTGAAGAATACAAATAGTTATCACACACACTCGGATTGATTGTTAGAAGATTAGTTCAGAAGATTTTTCTCAGAAGTAATAGGTGAAGAATACACAGTGGATTCGTCCAAATATATAGATTGGGAAGTGTATTGATCAAAAATAGAAACGATACATACCAAAAATGTGAATAGCGCAAAATTCGGTCGACCGCAATTACGGTGCAGTCGACCGTTCATCTCTCTGACGTAAAGTCGAGAGATGAAGGGTCGACTGCTTCTTACGTAACTGTGAAGAGCCGTCGACTGCGATGCGGTCGACCGTTATCGCGCTCTTCATAACGATTCCAGTTTATATTATTACAAAACACTAATCAATCACCAATCAATTAAATACAGATAAAATCTCACAAATATAGAATGATAGCAACTGGTCTTGATAGCTTTCTTGGCCACTAATAAATCATGTGCTCTTTTTGAATATCTTCTTTTTTTTGCTTGATTTTGCAATCTTTCTTTATTACTTTCCTTCCTTGAATATACTTGAATCACTCTTGAATCTCTTATTAATATTATTTGATCCTGAAAATCTGAACAACTCAATTTAACCTTATTAGTATTTATAAACACGTTTGTGCACACCAAAGAGTCAACAATAACTAGAAGCATGGGGTATAAGAGCTCTACATGAAGCACACTTGAAGATGTTTTGAAGACGTTTGTTTTTTGTTTTTTCTTTCTTCAAGTTAATCTTTTTGATATTTTCTCCTGCAGTATGATGTTTTGAAGATGTTTGTTTTTTGTTTTTTCTTTCTTCAAGTCAATCTTTTTGATATTTTCTCCTGCAGTATGACTGCTAGGCTATGACCAGTATGGGTGCAAATGTAATTAATCTAAATCTGATTCCATATCTGTATGTTGACCAATAAATATATTTTCGCTCTTTCAAATACTTAATACGGATATCGGTTATGCCAAACTATTCTTAATATTTAAATAATTAAGTACGTTTTCCAGAATATAGAAGAACTTGTGTTCAAGACCATTTAGTTAACATTATGTTTTGTAACCATATAGTCAATCGTTCATATTAGTCTTTTATCTTATGTGAAAGGGAAACCTAACTTGCAAGGTTGAACTTACTTCCTTATCTATTATTAGTGTTTACTTTTAACAATCTCAATTATTAATATCCAAATTTGTCCTGGACTAGGGTTCATCTTCTACAATCCAAGAAATATTCATAGTTGGATCTGTATTTGCAAGAAGAAAACTAATACAATTTTGGCAGCTCTCGTAGATGGAGTGCACCATTCCCCCTGGAATTTTGTCCCAAACTGGCCCACTTTTTGAAAGTTTTTCTCAAACTGCCCTACTTTTTAAAAAAAATTTCAAAACGCCGTACTCGCTTTCTGAAAAAGTGAGTTAGGCTAAATCCTCATCTCTTTTTCGGAAAGCAAGTCTTAGGTTTTGGTTTTGCACCTGCCTACACTCGCTTTCTCAAAAAGCGAGGGGGATTTAGCCAAACTCGCTTTTTGAAAAAGCGAGTGTCAATTGGATATTAAGCCCCTATGCTCGAAATCAGATCTCACTTTCTCTTTTATTCTCTCTATCTTCCTTCTCCTCTTCTAACCCCGAAACCCTAACCCATCTCTCATCTCATTTTCGTCCAATAACCACAAAAATTCGTCGATTAACCCATAAAGTTGCTCTGAAAACCCTAAACCCTTCTTCCGAAAGATCCAAATTTTGGAATTTTGATAAACTTGAAGAGGATATCAACTTCAACTCTTCTACCCAAATATCTACGACTATATCCTTTCGAATAAGCTTGTGAAGGTATGATGCATATTGGCCTATTATTTTGTACGTTTTTCATAGGTTATGTTTTTTGGCTATTTGTATAAATATACGTTGGTATGGATTACGATATTCCTATTTAGTTATACTTTGGTGGTGAAATAATTCGTGATCCAAAGATCGATTTTTGTTATAGTGCGGTGGATTCTGAAATAGTTTGGGTACCTCGTACCATTACATTGGCAGAATTAGTTGAGAAAATTTATGAAGTTACTAATTGGAATTATGTTCCAAAATTTAGTCCGGTTCATGACTATGTTCCAAATGACATTTTATTTGAATTATTTCAAAATGCTACCATTAACAACGACTTATTAGACGATGATGAAGAAGAGGAAGAAACATACGATGAAGTTGGTGAGAGTGTAGAAAATGATGATGGGGACGAAGATGATGTAGCAAATGTAAATCCTACGAACAGCAGTTCTAGTGAAGTGAGAGCTACTGATAGTTATGTCAATGTTAACGCTCATGTTATCGAGGAGATGACAGAAGGTGCTAGAGTACATCAAGTTGCAGAAGAGTCGTCTGATTCATCCATTGTAGACGAATTGTACATTGGACAGGAGTTTGTAAGTAAAGAGTCGATTCAGCAGGCTGTGAAGTTGTATTCTATCAAGAAACATCGTGAATTCGTCATATTGAAATCTTCACCGTCACTTTATACTGTTAATATAAAATGGCATCTAGAAAACGTACAATTGAGAAGATGGTGCAAAGTCCTCCAGTAGTAAGTGATGGTGGATGCCCTTGGAGATTACGAGCAATTGTTTCAAAAGGCGGGACAAATTTCGTGGTGAAGAATATAGTTGGACTTCATACTTGTACGAATCCCACATTGAATCAGGACCACTGTAAAGTTGATTCTAACATTGTTTGCAATTTGATTATGAGTGTGAAGTCTGAAATAGGTTTAACACCACGGGCCATTATTGAAAGTACAATATAATTATCAGATTTCATATAAGAAAGCTTGGATCGCAAAACAAAAGGCAATTGAGAGGTTGCTCGGTACCTTCGAAGAAGCATACACGAAGTTGCCTTTTCTACTATCAGCAATACAAGCAGCAAATCCAGGAACCGTTGTTCATTGGGATAAATATCAGTCTAGTCCTACCGAGGAAACATTCAAGGGAGTATTTTGGGTATTTGGTCATTCGATTGAAGGTTTCAAGTCTTGCAGACCTGTTATTAGTGTTGATAGAACTCACTTGTACGGTAAGTACAAGGGCTGTTTATTAATTGTTGTTTTTCCGGATGCGAATGATTGCTAATTTCCATTTGCATTTGCATTAGTTGATGGAGAGAGTATAAATACGTGGACATAGTTCATGAGTTGCATTCGGTATTTTGTCACTATCGTGCAGTGTCACTGTCATCTCCCTAATTGGCAGGTTTTAGGAGTGTGTTTCAGGCCGCCATCTCTCAAGCAGTGCGTTAAGAAGAGGCCGATCACATTTGATGGAGCTCATCAGTGCAATACCATATAATTCACAGTCTCGTAGGATCTCGTGAATCCGTGGGTGCATAGGCAGTGGATGACCCCCCTAAATGTACATTCCTTGGATTCACCTTCCCACACATCCTTCGAGCGATGATGCAACTGAAGAGTAAGGAGTGTAGGGTTGAGGGGACTTGGACCTCCGGGAGGAAATAAAGAAGATGATGAAGGGGCTGAAGAAGGACCCGCCTCATTTGGATTAGTTGGGACCTATACAACAATAACATTTATATCAAAAGACCGATATTACATTTTACTGTATGATAATCAAACTAATCGAATATAAACAATTATTCACTTACATTAGTACGCTCGGTATCACCACGACGACCACCACGTCCACCGCGAGGAGGTGGGCCAAAAGAAGTACGTGGTCCATCGCCGCGAGGAGGTCTACTACTCGATCCTTCTTCCACATTCCCCATTGCGCGTGCCATTTATAATAAAAGAGAGTACTATAACTAAAAACAATCGTTATGAACTATACTAATATCTACATATATCCAATTTTTACCCCCAAATATATAACCAACATATATCTACATATATCCAATTTTTATACCAAAATATATAACCTACATATATCTACATATATCCAATTTTTACCCCTAAATTCGACATATATCCAATTTTTATCCTCAATTTTTAACTACATATATCTACATATATATACAACATTAAAAAAACAAGAGTTTGATAAATATACCGCAAGTTTTACTCCTAAATTCGAAGCACCTCCAAATTCGAAGTGGACAATCGAACGAAGATGAGAAATGCAAGAATTTCGTGAGTGAATAGACGAAATTTGGTGGGTTGTTGGCCGAAATTAGAGCTAATCTAGGATGGGTTAGGGTTTCGGGGTTAGAAGAGGAGGAAGATAGAGAATTAAATAGAAATGTGAGATCTGATTTCGAGCTTGGGGGTTAAACCCCCAATCGACACTCGTGAGCTAAATTCCCTCGCTTTTTGAGAAAACGAGTGTGGGCAGGTGCAAAACCAAAAACTCAGACTCGCTTTCTGAAAAAGCGATGAGGATTTAGCCAAACTCGTTTTTTTCAGAAAGCGAGTAGGGCGTTTTGGGAATTTTAAAAAAAAGGTAGGGCAGTTTGGAAAAAACTTTCAAAAAGTGGGACAGTTTGGGAAAAAATTATCCCCCCTGGCTGCATGGGAGCTTATCATCTATTTATTTAAGTTTATTTTCTCAGATCTTTATGAAATCTTTACCTCTATTCCTTCATAAAACAGATTCAGAGGAAGCTCCAGCTCCGAATAGAAGAGCAAGGGAGGTACCTTCAGATGATGTTTGAGCAGCAATGCAAATCCAGTAAGCTACCCAAATCTTCAACCGATCCAAACGACCCAACCAACAAATCCTCGGCCCAAGAAGAACCAGGAGGTGACGAGACCGGAGTAAGAGTTACAGTAGAAGAAGGCTTCAGTGAGGAGAATAAGTAAATGAAGATGAACGGTGCCGAAGAGGCTATCAATGGTGAAGCCGATAACAGTAACGGGTCTCAATCTCCAAAGTCCAAACCACAAGCACCCAAGAGGTGAACATGCGGAGACTTTGTCAACAACATAAATAATGATGTGACTAATCTGTTCAGATTTAAGGGAGTTATGGATGTATTGTGAATTTGAATAATATACTTTTTATCAGTCAGTTCGAGGTAGTAGATTATACTGGAAGGAAGGTGAAACTCCCCTCTTTTAAGTGGATGTAGGTGGCTGTGCTTAGAAAAATGGTGGATGTACTCAAATGTAATAGGGATTTGTCTGTATAAGCCAATTTTTCTGGATGCAAATACAAATTTGGTATTTTGTGGAAAATTCCATACTGTATATCTGGCTTTGGTAGTCGGTTTTTTTTGTTTTGTATTTTTGTTTTTTTTGTCCCCTCTGTTTTTACCTTTTACTTGTACTGGTATAATGTCCGTGTGATACATGTTTAAAAAAAATAAAGTCACTAGATTAAATGAATATATATCAAATAGGAAAAAAAAATTAGTTTATATTTGAATGTTTTGATTTGGGTTACACCAGCGGTACACATTTATATGTGTTGGATATAGTTTGTACGTATATTATACTTGTTTATATAGTTACCAAGTTAAGATTTGTTTGTTACAAACCCCAACTCTCCCATTAAAATAGTAGAGATTTATATTTTTTAATTTTTAATTCTTTTTTATTTATAAATTTGGCGGTAGTTGACAATACGGATAAATAGTTAACATCTCTAATCTCTAATATTATAATGGGCGAAGGCCTTAGTGTCATTTGTCAATCTATCAACATGTGCATTGCATGTGCATAACTAATATGAAGGAGTTCTCAGGTTCGAAGCCTCACTATGTCAGAATTTTTACTTTAATTTTTTTAATATTAAACATGCATCACATGTGTAAATTACTATCTATCTATCTATCTATAATATAATATATTTACTTACTATTTAATGGAAGAATGTCACAAATAAATAATTTGAAATATTTTTTTGTCACAAAAAAAAACTCACTTTTGTCACCAAATAAACATGTGCATCGCACGTGCAACTCCAAATCTATTTTTTAACACGTGCATCGCAAAAAACAAGAGAATATGAGAGCCCCAAACCCCAAACTAACCTACCGTCCTTCTCCTTCCACCTCGCCTCGCCCAACCCACCACGTCAGAAGGTTCACACCGCCGATGCCGAAGCGGAGCAGGGAAGTCGGAGATGAGCAGCATCGTGAGGAGGAGCGGAGTCGGTGGAAGAGAGCTTCACGAGAGCTCCATAGGGAAGCGACGCCTCCAAGAGTTAGAGGAGGTCACGAGACTCATGTGAGGGGGAGACCGGAGCGTCGTGAGTTCCATCGTAGGCCAGAGGACAGGCGAATGAGCTCGAAGAACAAGAGGGAAGAAAGCAAGGCCAGGATCGATCATTCAAGACCAGACTTTGAAGAAAGCAACAAAAGAGGAAGAACGTATGCAGAAGTCACCAGAGGGAAGGAGGCTGATGTCGACGAACATAGAGTTCGTCGACGCTCCCGTACGCCAGATAGACCAAGCAGAGTGACGCGAGAGGAGGAAGACGAGGAATGGATTCTTGTCAAGTCGAGGAAGAACAGGAGGCCAACTAAGAGCAAGAGTGGATCTGAAGCGTCGCGCATCGACGGTCACCAAAACTGCCACAAATGCGCGCGTCCAGGATACTCCATTAGCAAGTGCCCAAACGATTGGTTTTGTTATCACTGTAGGAGATCGGGACACATCTCAACCGATTGTCCAAAGCGCTTCAGCGGATCAGCGACCAACTCCAAAATCCACACGGAAGTGCAGCCGGCTGCTTCGGGGGAGAGCAAGACTCAGGAGAGCGGCGCCGGGGAACGACACGTTGTCCGTGCGACTGTCACTCCGACTCCCTTGATCGCAGAGTTCGAGCGACGTTTCAATGGAGGCATCATCATCAAAGCACAGACGGGCAATCCCACGGCAAGTGATATATCAGAGCTTCTCCTTGCTGCTTTGGTTACAAATTCGACACCGATATGGGTTATACAGGAGATCGGAGTGAACGTGTTCTTCGCGCATTGCAATGACGAGGATCTCTCCAAAGAGGCTGTTAGAGTAAAGGGCTTAGAGGGAAGAGATACGCAAGGAATGGAGTTTTTTGTGACATTCAAATGGTGGAGCAGAGACTTTGGAGCGCTGAAGGCTGAAAGCTTCCCGCCGGTGTGGGTTCGTCTATACAACCTACCGTTCCATTGTTGGGTTCGTTCTGGCTTCCAAAATGTCATTCGGCCGTTCGGATTGCTCATCGATATTGATCGACAGACGCTAACACTTGCGGCGAGAAAGTTTGCAAGAATAAAGATAGGGGTTGCGAACAAATCGGATATCCCGTCAAAGGTGCTGGTAGAGTTCGACAGCGTCATTTATGAGGTTAAAGTTATAGTTGAGACTCAAAAGAATGTCTCCTTTCGAGAGCTTCATGCAGTGGAAATTTTTTTTTTCAAAGATGGAGACAGAAGAGCTGAGGAAGAAGACGAAGCACAGCTGTTGGATGGGGGTGCCTCTGGATCGGTGCAAGGAGCAGACTTTCGAAAGGGCAAATCGCAGGGGGGAGAGCGCCAAACTGCTAAGTCAAATGCAAAAGCTAGCTTGACTATACAGCCGTACAATTTACTTTCTAATCCAATGAAAACTTCAGTGTCTAGCTGGCGAAAGGCTAAAAAAGCTACTCCTTTACTTCTTAATCACTCCACCGGCTATGTTGGAAAAGAAGTGCACACTGCACATGATGTGACCACTTGTGGCGATGTGACAAGGAGGGTAGAGAACATTAATGTGGGAGATGGGGGGTCAGCTTCACATGCGGCCAAAGTACAAGGGATTTTAAAGTCTCAAGATGTAGTAGGAGGTGAATTGACTAAGTCATTGGGCCTAGTCAAGGAAGCTTGGATGGGCTTTACTAAGGAGGATATTGAGGAGTCAGTTAAGAATGCTGTCACAGCATTGATTCAATCAAGAATGACTGCAACTATTGGGCCGGGGCCCATTCTGCCGGAAGGATTGAAGCCAAATGCTTATGTACCTCCGACACAGTTAGTCGCACCACTAGAAGAACAAGCGAAGAGTACCCCAATCCAGCAGCAAACTAAGAGTTCCAATGTGCCTCATTATTCGGGTACTCCATCGGGAAACGAGATTATAGGAGCTTTAGAAGGAATTAGAGAGGACAATATTGTTTCTGTGGAAGATACAGATGGCGAAGAGAGGGAAGTCAGAGGAAGTGTGGGTAGTTCTTCAACCAGAAAAATCTTGGAATATCAAAGGAAGGGAAAGAGACAGATTGCGAGTGCGGAAAGCCATAACAGCGATACTGAAGACTGGATCATAAGGGGGAACAAGCAGCAGGAGGAGTATGCGATAGGAGAAGGTACCTCTCATCCTAAATGCTCAGTTCTTAATTCGTTATCAGATGAATCGTTACTTTACTTTGCAAGTTTGTATGGGATAGCTATGGGGTCCACTAGGGACGTTCAACTCTTGAATTTAGCTATCATTAGAGAAGATACCAAAATGGGTAGTTATTAGATCCAGGGCACTTTAGGAGGAGGGGGGGAGGCAGGACTGTTAGATGTCGTTATGTTATTTAATGGTATACATCTTTTGGAACGTTAGAGGGATGCGTCAAAAGCTTAAAAAGAGAGCTATTGGCGTTACGATTTACAAGATTAGACCGGATGTCTGTGGTCTTCAAGAAACTAGGATAGACTCCCCAACAGCGGAAGACTTCACTTCTATAAGAGGTTTGACAGACTTCAACTGGAGGTTTAAGCCGTCTAGGGGATATTCGGGGGGAATTGCGATAGGAGCTAGCGATGCGATTTATGAGATTATTGACGAATTCATTGGAATGTTCTCCGCATCGATTAGAATTAGACGTAGACACGATGGTTGGATCCAGACGGTCTCAAGTGTCTATGGTCCGTATGACAGTAGGCTGCGCAAAGAATTTTGGTCGGAACTAAGCTTCATCAGGAACAAATGGGGAGGAGCCTGGATTGTCGGCGGAGATTACAACATCACCAGATTCCAGGATGAGCATAGAGGTAGAGGCCATAGGCAGTCGGAGCAAGACTCATTCAATGAGACAATAGACGCACTAGACCTTATGGAATTAGAGATGTCAGACAGGAAATTCACTTGGACGAACATGCAGCGTAATCCAACACTGGCCAAGCTTGATCGAGTTCTGGTGTCGATGGAGTGGGAGAACATCCACCCTCTAGCCAAGGTCAAGACATCGATTCGATACACCTCAGATCACCTACCACTGGTTATCGACTGTGGGATGAACAGTAGAAAAAAATCCTTCAGCTTCAAATTCGAGAAAGCATGGACCTTGTGCAACGAGACGCGTCAGCTTATTGAGGAATCTTGGAACGCTAATACAAATTGGGTGTCTGCAGTCGGCAGGTGGGTGGAGAAAACTAGACGCTTAAGAAGATGCCTCAAACACTGGGCTAAGGAGAAAGCGCACAACGTCAGTCAGCGAAGTTATGAGCTAGCGAGTAGGATAGGATGCCTGGAAGCAATCCAAGAGGATACAGATCTTCAGGAAATAGAGAAAGACGAGCTGGCAAATAAAAGACTTGAGCTGCAACAGATAGCTAAGATGGAGGAAATCTATTGGCAACAGAGAGCAAGGATCCAATGGTTGAGAGAAGGGGACGCTAACACAAAATATTTCCACAAGATAGCTAGTGGTAGGCACAGACACAACCACATCACGGGCATCTCGATTAATGGGGCCTGGACCGAAAACGAAGATCACGTCAAGGAACACCTGGATGATTTCTATCACAACCTATTAGGACGGAATCAGGAGGCAAGATGTTCCTTATCCCAAGACATGTGGATTTCGTCCAGATTAGATGGGAGTAATGACATCGAAGGGCCCTTCGATGAATCTGAAGTGTTAAAGGCGATCAAAAGCCTAGGACAGGACAAGGCGCCAGGACCGGACGGTCTGCCGATTTTCTTCTCTTTAACCTATTGGAGTATTATCAAGGAAGATTTGATGGACATTTTCAGAGAGGTCTACGAGGGTAGCGCTAATTTGGATAGGTTGAATTACGCTTCCATCATTCTAATTCCTAAAAAGAGCGAAGTTAGAACACACGAAGACCTCAGACCTATAAGTCTCCTAAACGGGTCGTTCAAAATTATCACAAAAGTTCTCGCACAAAGACTAAGTCCGCACCTAAATGAGATTATCGCCCAATCACAAAGCGGGTTCATTAGAGGAAGAGATATCATGGACAGCATCGCCTCCGCCCACGAGATTGTTTATAGAGGGAACAACACCAAAGCAGGAGGGTTCATTCTTAATCTTGATTTTCATAAGGCTTACGATTCAGTTTCGTGGGATTGTGTTGAGGAGGTTCTCGCCCTTAAAGGATTTGGAGCCAAATGGAGGTTATGGATGGGCAAGTGTATACGTGGAGGCAAATCGAGCATCCGAGTTAACGAATGGCAAGGGAAAGTGATCAACTGTAAGAGAGGCCTGCGACAGGGCGACCCTCTGTCGTCATTACTATTTGCAATTGTGGCAGACGGTCTGGCGGAAATGATCAGTAGGGCGGTGAATAACAATACAATCAAAGGGATTTAGATCAAGGGCATCCAGTCCCCAATGTCGATTCTCCAATATGCAGACGATACAATGCTATTCGGAAAAGCAACGGTGGATGAGGCAGTGGCCATGAAAGCGGTGTTGGCCTGCTTCCAAGGGTGGTCGGGTCTCAAAGTCAACCTGACTAAAACTAGCATTATTCCGGTGTCTGATCTACCTAGCAACCTGCTCAAGGATATTTCGGACGTCCTTCAATGCAAGATTGGGTCCTACCCCATTAAATACCTAGGAACTCCGATTAGACCAGGCGCTCTCTTAAGGGAGGATTGGATCCCCCTGATCGATAAGATTCATAAAAAGCTCTCCGGATGGCAGAGTCGGTTTCTTTCACTTGGAGGAAGGATCATCCTACTTAATTCGGTCATCAGTGCGATCCCGCTATATCTCATGTCAATCTTTGAGCTGCCGAAGTGGGTTATCAACAGAATTGATAAACTTAGGCGGAGATTTTTATGGAAAGGAACGGACGAGGGGAACAAAGGATTCAATCTCGTTAACTGGGGCAGAGTGTGTAAGAGAAGAGAATTTGGGGGGTTGGGGATTATGAGCCTGCAGGACATGAACAGAGCGTTATTGAGCAAGTGGTGGTGGAAGATCTCTAATAACCACGGAGGGTGGTGGAACCACTCTTTTACAAAATTCCGGAAGAGACGCAAAGTTCGATTCGGAGGCAAAAGCCCGGCGGCCAAAGTCTCTCTAATGTGGAAAGGCATATCTAAGCAAGGGTTACTATTCCACTCCAACACCAGATGCAAAGTGGGTAATGGGAGGAAAACCAGGTTCTGGAAAGACAGATGGTGCGGAATGACCTCTCTTCAAAATCAGTTCCCTTTAGCGGCTGAAGCAACTATAAATTTAGATCTTACAGTGGCAGATGTGCGGAAGAGGGGTAAACTAAACTTTATGGTGCACCAGAACGTTACCCAAGAGTGTTTGAGACAATTCGAGGCTTTAAACGAGCTAATTCTACAGACAGAAGGAAGAGGCAATTCTACAGAAGATGAGAGGTGGTGGGACAGAGAAAATTCTAAAATGTTCACGGTTTCGTCCATGTATAAATGGATCAATGACGGAGGGATTAGATGCCAGGTACAAGCGGTCATTTGGGGAACCCAAGCACCGTTCAGGGTCAAAGTGTTTTGTTGGCTAGCCAATAAAAATGCGATTCTGTCAAAATGTAATCTTAGAAAGAGAGGAATGCAAATAGATACGACCTGCGGAAGGTGCTCGGAAGCAGAAGAAGACGTTAACCACATCCTATTCCTTTGTCCTAGAGCTAGGCTGGCCTGGGAGGTTGTCAGTAGAGGGTTTGGGTGTAATCGGGTTCCTAACTCAATAACAGAAATCTGGGGGTCATATAGAGATGATAACATTAAATTAGAGGATAGAATGGCTTGGGATTTAGCTATAGCTGCTTTAATTTGGTCTTTATGGCTTCAAAGAAATGATTTTGTTTTCCGCAATATCACGTACAGATTTTCTCATTCTATGAACAAAATATTTATGTTAATTCATGATTGGGCAGGGACTATGGAGGCTAAAAAGAGACTCAGGCGTGATGAAGGAGAGTAGAAGAAGTGAAATTGGAGCGCTACTTACAGCAAAGTCGAGCTCGTTGGGGTGCTGGTTAGCATTTTGAGGGGATTCACTGAGTCAGTGTAGCAGTTACTTTTGACTTCCAACTGAATCTCACTGTAGGAGATGCCAGCTAGGGATTTGTATCGTTGTTGTATCTGCTTCATTTTGAGACTTACTTTTGTAATCGCTACTATGTAATATCTTATGTATGTCCTACTTTGTTTCCTTAATTTTTCGTTAATGAAACGATGGCATAGACCATCATTTGATCAAAAAAAAAAACACGTGCATCGCACGTACACATCATGGTTTTTTCCTTCATAATTTTTTTTAAAATACGTGTCCAATTTTTTTTAAATTAGGACATTCATCGCACGTGCTAATTACTGTTGATTTACGTGTATCACACGTTTAACTCAAACTCTTTATAAAAATGTGCCTCACACGTGAAAAATACTAGTTCTGAATAATGTGATTTAAGTGGGATTTAAACTTGGGCAACCCAATAATATGATACATAACTCCGAACAGGGCCGACCCCACCCTTGAGGCGGGTGAGGCGGCCGCCTCAGGCCCCCAGAGATTTTTGCAATTTTAGGGACCCCAAATTTATACTTCCCTTGTAAATATAGGCACGTATTTTGCGCGTGAAAAAATACTTTTCTTAGGGGCTCTCAAAAATAATTATTTGAGCCTTTAATATATGTGTTGAGTTAATTTTACATATCTGTATGATGCTTATTGTTGCCGCTAAATCTGGTGTGGGGGCAAACAGATAGTATTTGTGGATTCTTAGGAAAACTGAATAGCAAAAACCTGAATTCTTCTCGCCGGAGTTTGACCGTTGACTCCCGCCGTTCACCTACAAAAAGTGCGGTACACCGGGGTTGATCCCGGCGACGCACCCTCTGACGCTCAAGTCAGTAATCAGAAAGATTATGAGAGAGCGAAAATTGGCCAAAGATTGATTACCTCTTAATGGTGGTGGATAGGGGATATTTATAGCCGCCTTTGAGATCAGATTAGGAATGTAATCCCTAGGATTAGATTAGAAATGTAATCCCTAATTCCCAGTGAAAGGATAGATATGAATCAGGGCCGTTGATTAGGATTAATCAGAAACCCTAATTCTATCCTGCTGGACCGGGTTTGCTGCGGATTGAAACCCGCACCCAGTTGAGATGGGTCCGTTTGCGGATCACTGGGCTTTTGGAGAGAAGACCCAGTACCCACTTCAGACCCGTTTGTAGGTAAAATTACCATTTTGTCCCCAGGCTTTGAGATTCGAGCCAAGTTTGGACGGTTCCAATTTAACCCCATTTTTAGCCATATCACGAGCCCCCCCACTCCCGAAGACTGAGTTTGATCAGCCTTTGAGGAGTAGTTTACTGTTTTAATGGCTTACGGAGTTGTATCGGAGCCCACACGAGGGGTGTCGAGTCTTTAAATGGGGTATCGTGGTAATTTCCACGTTAGTAGTGCGCTCTAGATCGTTCTTGAGCTCTTTTCGACTTCTGATGATTTTTCCTAACTTTGCGAAGTGGTGATTTGGTGTTATTTTCGTCGTTTCATGGTCTGGGTGCTTCGGCCTCGTCGCCAACCCCCTCCGAACACTCGCTACGAAGGAGGTCGAGGTCCCTGGGGTTCGGCATCTTCCGCCGAAGCGCACAGATACCTCGGCCAGGCTATACTCGTGTTCGGGGTGGTTTTCTCCCCGTAAGAGGGTCGGTGCCGAGAGCGTTCGGCAGCATGTACCGAGGTCTACTTTTCCATGTAACATGGTCGGTGGCAAGAATGCTCGGCAGCATGTGCTGAGGTCCAATTTTACCATGTAACATGGTCGGTGGCAAGAACGCTCGGCAGCATGTGCCGAGGTCCACTTTTCCATGTAACATGGTCGGTGGCAAGAACGCTTGGCAACATGTGCCGAGGTCCAATTTTACCATGTAACATGGTTGGTGGCAAACGTTCGGCAACATGTGCCGAGGTCCAATTTTTCCATGCAACATGGTCGGTGGCAAGAATGTTCGGCAGCATGTGCCGAGGTCCAATTTTACCATGTAACATGGTCGGTGGCAAGAACGCTCGGCAACATGTGCCGAGGTCCACTTTTCCATGTAACATGGTCGGTGGCAAGAACACTCGGCAGCATGTGCCGAGGTCCAATTTTACCATGTAACATGGTCGGTGGCAAGAACGCTCGGCAACATGTGCCGAGGTCCACTTTTCCATGTAACATGGTCGGTGGCAAGAACACTCGGCAGCATGTGCCGAGGTCCAATTTTACCATGTAACATGGTCGGTGGCAAGAACGTTCGGCAGCATGTGCCGAGGTCCAATTTTACCATGTAACATGGTCGATGACAAGAACGCTCGGCAACATTTGCCAAGGTTCACTTTTCCATGTAACATGGTTGGTGGCAAGAACACTCGACAGCATGTGCCGAGGTCCAATTTTACCATGTAACATGGTTGGTGGCAAGAACGCTCGGCAGCATGTGCCGAGGTCTTGGGATGCAATTTTTGGCAGCATAGGAAACGTCAGGCTGGGTTGGCTGCTGCTGAACTTCTGACGGATGTAACAGTCATTTAATGCGATGGCTGCTGATCTTCTGACGACTCTGACAGATGTGACAGTCATTTAATGCGACGGCTGCTGATCTTCTGACGACTCTGACAGATGTGACAGTCATTTAATGCGTTGGCTGCAGCTAGGCGCGGTAAATAATGTGACGGTTCAGGTCGCTTTGTCGCCTTGTGTAAATGGGCTGGCTCTGTGGGCCCATTAACCTCGTTTCGCGTGCCCAGCTCTATAAAACTTCACCACCCTCTCATTTCTCACTTCTCCGAATTTTTACTCAGGCGGTAATTCCTACTAGCGAGAACTCACGGTGATCGTCGATTGCTTTTCCGGTGAATATTCCGACCATTCCCATCAACCCAAAGGTAATTTATACTTAGTCGTTTTTTAAGTATAAATATGTCTCTTTCTCCTATATTCGAGCCCTCCCCTTCTGCCGCCGAAGTCCCCTCTCCGCGTCGCCAAGATTAAGGGAAGAAGGTATTCGGTCTAGACAGTATAGTGGAAGATCCGAAGCGCATGGGGCCGTTCAGCAGGTATCCAGGACAACTGACAGGGCTTCAGCAGGTTCGAGAGCTTCCTGAGGAGCATGCCGAGCGCATCATTCATGGGAGGGGAAGAGCCTTCGAGGAAAATGAGGCAAGAGAGACCTCTGAGGCCGATGAGACGGTCTCTATTCTCAGCCAGGAGGACTTGGTAGTGATCCGGGGATGCTTCCAAATTCCGGAGGAGTACGAGCTTATTCTGCCGGGACCCGGGGTTAAGGCAAACTCGCCGATGCCGGTAAACCTGTGTTTCTGGCAGGTTGACGCCTTCATCACAGGGGCTCGACTACCTCTCCACCCGTTCGCGGTCCAAGTGCTGAGGTGGTTTGGGGTCAGCCCCATTCAACTGATGCCGAACGCATGGAGAGTTATCAATGGGTTCGTACTCCACTGCTAAGCGGCTGGGATCGAGCCGGAGCTGAGGGTACTTCGGACTATCTACCGGCTTCATCAGCAGAACCGGTCGGAGTTCCGATACTACCTAGCTCCGAGGCACGGAGGTCAGCTCGTCGTCTGCCCCGACTCCATCAAGCACTGGCGAGATAAATACTTGATAGTGCGGGGCGTTGAGGCGTGGCCCATACCTACCAGTTTCGTAGAGGAGGTGTCGAGGCGAGTGAAGGAGGCGCCGGTGCTTCATCCTCAAGAAGAGGAGGCAGTGCAGACTCTTCTTGACAGGCCGAAGTACGATTGGAGGGAGCTTACCGAGGACATTCTCTTCAGGGGAGGGCTCAGCCGCGTAGACCCCAGTACGCGGCTCTTTCTATGCTCTCATTTTTTTTAATCTTGTCTATTCTAACTTGTGCCTTTAACCGGCTTCTTTTTTAATGCAGAGGCAATGGATTTCGACGCGGTGATGGCGCAGAGGGCTGCCGTCGGAAGTAAGGCGCCGAAGAAGCGCAAGAGGGTTTCCACCAAGCTGCCGCCCGCGAAGGCTCCGAGGGGCGCTAGCGAAGTCGAGGCGGTTGAGACTCCGGTTATGGTGACCCCGACCACGGTCGCAGGAGTAGCCTCGGCGTCGAATGAGGCACAGGACTTCCCGATCTCCGCAGCTCTCGGGATGGAGACGCCTCCGCTGACGGCGACGGCCGAGGAGCTCTTCACTGAGGAGCACAAGAGGATCCACGTTTCGGACTGGCAGGTTTGGAAGCATGATGGGTTTTTCGGCGACTCCTTGGCGAGTATGCAGGTTGTTAAACACCTGGCGACGCCAAAGGACCGAGCCGCCATGGAGGCCGGCATGGCGGGCGACGACGCCATTGAGATCGCGCGCTCGGCGGTTTCGGTAAGTGTCGAATTTCTGCTTTCGTTGGTTACTTTCTCTTTCGATTTTTCTAACTCTTGGCACCTCCCTTTTTTTTTGTAGATCATCGTCCACTTCGGTCATCTTTCAGAAAAGATGACGGAGTTTGAAAAGGAGCTGAAGCAGGAGACTGACCGGGCTCGGGCCGAGAAGGCTCCAATCGGCACAGAGCTCGACAAGCTGAGGGTCGAGCTCGAGGGGAGGTCGACGAGGGTCGAGTACCTCGAAGGTCAGGCCGCGAAGCTCGAGGCCAATCTCCTTCGGCAGAAGGAGGAGTCGGCCAAACAGTTGGCCGAGGCGGCGAGGACCAAGGATGCCGCGGTGAAGGAGGCCGAAGAGGCCACTATGGCGAAGGCGCAGGGCTTTCTTGCCCAAAACATGGCCAAGGCCTATGCCCAAGCCATCTTTCAGGTGTCGGAGCAATACCCTGAGGTGGACTGCTCGGGGTGGAGGCTGTTCCCAGGCCATGTTGAGGGCTTCAACCCTGAATCGGAAGGAGAGGAAGAAGAAGGTGAGGACGAGGGCGACCACGAGGTTGAGGTTGTCGGCGAGGTGCAGATCACTGAAGTAACCCTGCTGGCGATCCAGCCCCTATCGGGGGGGGGGGGGGGGTCTATCCCCATCCACTCTCGATGCCCTGGGAAAGAGGTCGACCCTTGATTTCACCTCTTCTTGTATCTTTTTTTTTTGTTTTTTGTGTTGTTGTGTCCTGTATTGCCTAATTGCGGAATACGGCCTCTATAAATTGTGTTCCATTGTCTGTTATAAGGACTCGAGGGACACCGAACCTGCAGATGATGCTCTTCCAGAAGAATTGAAGTATTTTGTTCTCGGTGATCGTGGCCAGGGGCTCGGCCTCTATCCACTTTGAAAAATAGTCGATTGCCACGACTAAGAACTTGAGCTGGCCAGGAGTTGGGAGAAACGGCCGCAGTAAATCCATCCCCCACATAGCAAAGGGGATCGGACTTGATAGGGAGATGAGCTGAGCTTGAGGTAGGCGACGAATGTTGGAATGCTTTTGACAAGTGCTGCCTTGCCGAACGTGTCGTTCGGCGTCTTGAAGAAGGGTAGGCCAGAAGTACCCATAATTCAACACCTTTTGAGCAAGTGATCTGGATCCCGAGTGTGCTCCGCCTATGCCTTCGTGAAGTTCTTGCAAGGCGTACGTGGCTTGTTCGGGGGAGAGGCACCTCAGATAAGGTCTGCCGTCAACTTATGTGAAGGAGCGCTTGTACAGAACCCCCTCAACAATGGTGTACCGCTCCGCTCTGGTTCTGACTCGATGAGCTTCCTTAGGGTCTTCGGGGAGGAGCCCATCCCTTACGAATTCTACTAGGGGTTTCATCCAATTATCTTGAAGTTGAACAGGCAGCGACTCCATGGAGTCATGAGTTTCTTCTTCTATACTCGGCTTCAGGAGTACTTCAATCAAGACGGTCTGCTCGAGACCTTGGAGGGAGGAGGAGGCCAACTTGGAGAGAGCATCTACTTGAGCATTTTCCTCCCTGGGGATCCGCCGAATAAGTGCCTCTTCAAAGAGAGCCATGAAATTTTGGACCTTAGCTAGATACTTAGCCATTTGGTCATCTCGCGCTTCATACTCGCCCAGGACTTGATTCACGACCAGTTGAGAGTCACTAAATATGCGGAGGTGTCGTACCCCGGCCTTGCGAGCCATTCCGAGACCGGCTATACGGGCTTCATATTCCGCTTCATTGTTGGAGGCCTTGAAGTTGATGCGGAGGGAGTATTGGAGGACGAAGTCATCGGGACCTGCTAGAATAACCCTGGCTCCGCTCTCTTCGGTACACGAGGACCCATCAACATATACCGTCCAAATAGGAGGTCCGTTTGACGCTTGACTGACCTCGGGAATGGTGCTTTCAACTATGAATTCAGCTAAGGTCTGAGCCTTGATCGCGGTCCGAGGTTGGTAGGATATATCATGCTGGCTTAGCTCGATCGACCACTTCATGAGGCGGCCAGAGGTCTCTGGCTTGTGCAGAACTTGTTTCAGCGGTTGGTCGGTAAGAATGACCACCGAGTGAGACTGGAAATACGGGCGAAGCTTCCTAGCTGCCATAACCAAGGCGTATGCCATCTTCTCTAGTCTTGGATAACGAAGCTCGGCATCACGAAGTACCTTACTTACGTAATAGATGGACTTCTGAGCCTTGTCTTCTTCCCTCACCAAGACAACGCTGAGGGTTTGCTTGGAGGCAGCTAAGGTCGGCCCAGAATCACATTATAAGCAGCGGGGACATCGACGACCATGAAGTCCATCGGCTCCGTTCGGGTAGTAGGAGTTTTGCCAGCAATTACGTCGAGGGTGATCACCCCTTCAATAGTCACTGGCACTCCCGTGAACCCATGGAGTGTGTAGCCGACTGGCTTAAGTCTGTCCCGGGATAGTTTGAGACCTTTGAAAGCGGCGAGGAAGAGGATGTTAACGGAGCTGCCATTGTCCACCAGGATCCTCTCCACTTTAAAGTTCGCCATATGGAGGTTGATGACAAGCGCATCACAATGGGGGGTTCGGACACCCTCAAGGTCTTCATCTGAGAATGTGACGGGTACTTCGAGGCCCTTAGGAGGAGGTGTGCCGCGAACCGAATTAACTTCTCTTATAAACGCCTTTCGAGAGGAGTTGGAGGAGCCCCCCATCGGGCCCCCATGAATGAGGTGCAGGACACGCTCCTCTTTGAATTCGGGTGTCTCATCGCGTTGTTCGGTACGCTTATTAGCTCCCCGAGGGGGAGGCGGAAGGTCTGTTCGGTCCTTTCTCACGAATTTGGCCAGTTGCCCCCTCTGGATGAGGGCTTCTATCTCGTTCTTCAGGGCCCGACAATCATTGGTGTCATGGCCATGGTCCCGGTGATAGCGACACCATTTTTCTTTGTCCATCTTCTTGCCAGGGGTGTTCATTTTCGGGGCAGGGGGTAGCACCCCTTCCTTCTCAACCTCCATGAGAATAGTGAAAATGTTGGCATTAAAAGGAGTAAACTTTTCGAATCTAGGGGGAGGTCGGCGCTGTCCGCCATTGTCCTTCTGGAGCTTCTTGGCTCCTTCTTCTTCTGTTCCCTTTCTCTTGGACCCGGAGGAAGGCCCCTCAAAGTTGGGGTGGTGCTCAGCTTCCTCGGCCCGAATATATTTCTCGCTTCGGAGAAGGAGGTCGGAGAAGTTCTGCGGGGGCTTCTTGGCAAGGAAGGAGCGGAGGCTGGAGTTGAGGACATTTGATTGGAACGCTGCTGCAGCGACCGACTGGTCGAGGGAAGCGATAGACCTAGCTTCCGCGGTGAACCTTTTTACATAGTCTCTCAGCTTTTCACTCTTCTTCTGGTTGAGGTAGAGTAGCGAAATGCTGGTCTTCTCAATTCGGCGGCTACTCACGAAATGGGTGACGAAGAGGGTTTCGAATTGTTCGAAGGAGAATATCGAAGTTGGGGCAAGGCGAGAGTACCATTCCCGGGCCGGACCCTTGAGGGTAGCGGGGAAGGTCTTACACAGCAGAGCATCGGAAGCTTGGTGGATGAGCATGAGGGTCTTAAAGCTTTCGATATGGTCGACGGGGTCGGACTCCCCGGAATAAGTCTCGAATTGGGGAGGCTTGAAGCCTATTGTAACGGGCGCCTCCATGATGGTTCGAGAGAAGGGAGGTCGGCTTGGGCGGAGGGTCCTTCCTCTAAGCTCTTCTTCTCTGTCTAGCTGACCCAAGCGCCTTTCCATTTCGTGGAGACGACGGTAGATAGTGTCATCCCTTCGATGGTAATCGAACGAGCCTCTGGACTCGTCTTCGTACGAGGGAGAGCGGGGGCTACGACGACGGTAGCTCCTGGAGCGGCGAGGACTAAGAATGCGCTGGTGGTTGCTATGAGCTGGGGGAGGAGTTAGGGACCGTTGGCGAGGACTTCGGATCGGAGGAGTGGGGACCCTCTGAGCATCATTGTTGTTGGGTCGGAGATTGAGGGCTTGTAAGATGGTTGCTTGGAATTGCTGGAACTCGGTACGGGTGATGGGCGCCTCATCATTGCTCGGGGGTTGCCGACTGGCAGGAGAATGGGGCCTTCTCCTATGGTGGCCTGGGAACTCTCTCCGCCCTCTGCGAGGAGGGGACCTTCTGTATTCTCGGCGAGGAGGGGACCTATGGAGGCTCCCTCTCGGGCCTGCCTTTCATCCAAACGGCGGCGAAGATCCTCTTCTTTGTGCCGATTATCTAGAGTGTTGCGGAGGTCATCGGATACTCGGGGATTGTGAGATGTCGTGGAATCAGTAGAGGGGTTGTGCACGGAGACGTGATCATGTTGGAGAGGTTGTTTCTGAGGATTGGGACGGGTGCCCCCCGCACCGGCGTTCTGAGGAGGAGGTTGGTCCTACCGCGGGGCTTGATCAGGTTGTGGGGGAAGTCCCGCCGGCTGGACGGTTTGGAGAGAGATCTCCTATTGTGGTTGAGGGGGAGTGGGTCCGCGGTTGGACCCTCGGGATCTCAGCTTTCGGGGAGGCATGGGTGGGTAGGTCTGACCTGACGGGAAGAGGAAGGGCTGCTCTTTGTTGGTTCCCACAGACGACGCCAATCTGTTGTCGCTAAATCTAGTGTGGGGGCAAACAGATAGTATTTGTGGATTCTTAGGAAAACTAAGTAGCAAAAGCCTGAATTCTTCTCGCCGGAATTTGATCGTTGACTCCCGCCGTTCACCTACAAAAAGTGCGGTACACTGGGGTTGATCCCGGCGACGCACCCTCCGACGCTCAAGTCAGTAATCAGGAAGATTATGAAAGAGCGAAAATTGGTCAAAGATTGATTACCTCTTAATGGTGGTGGATGAGGGGTATTTATAGCCGCCTTTGGGATCAGATTAGGAATGTAATCCCTAGGATTAGATTAGGAATGTAATCCCTAATTCTCAGTGAAAGGATAGATATGAATCAGGACCGTTGATTAGGATTAATCAGAAACCCTAATTCTATCCTGCTGGACCGGATTTGCTGCGGGTTGAAACCCGCACCCAGTTGAGATGGGTCCGTTTGCGGGTCACTGGGCTTTTGGAGAGAAGACCCAGTACCCACTTCAGACCCGTTTGTAGGTAAAATTACCATTTTGTCCCCAGGTTTTGAGATTCGCGCTAAGTTTGGACGGTTTCGATTTAACCTCATTTTTAGTCATATCACTTATGATTGTTATTTAATGATACACATTTGCATATTCTGCTTTGAACAGTGCGCAAAAATTTTTTATACATGTTTTTTTTTGTGTGTGTACGTGGGGGGTGGGGGGCATGCTGGCCTTGACTCCGAATTATGTAGGCATGAGTTTCTCTCTCCACCTATAAGAATATATGGATGAAATGCATAATCTAAATCGGCTGATCATTCATACCGTTACTTCACTTGTACTGTTTAGTTTGTATTCCACGAAAACAAAAGTGATTTCTATATAATTTAGAACCACCGGATCAATGCATGATTTCCAAAATGGAGCATTCAGATGTGTGCTCCTTTAATCCAACGCCTGTCTTCCTTCCCTATACAATATCCTATACACCTCCTGCTGTTGGACATTTCCTTCTCTTACACATTACGTGGCATCAGTCGTCTCTTCCATACCGTAATTCTCATCAAATAGAACTCAAAAGAATCCCTCAAAAAAGGAAGAAGAAGAGAAAGAAGAGGAAGGTAGAGAGAAGAAAGAGATGCTTTTCCTAGTGGGAGGGCAAGGGACTCAGCCGACCTTCTTCGAGATGGCGGCGGCTCAGCAGCTTCCCGCCAGTCTCAGAGCCGCTCTCACCTACTCTTTTGGGGTATATAAAAAATTTTCCAGCTTAAACCATGTTTTTTCTTCTTTTTTTTCTTTTCTATAACTGAGTATTTAGATGTTTTTAAAAATTGATTGGTTGAGTTTAAATTTTGAAGTTGAAGTGGGGAATTCTTCGCATTTTGCAAAATGTTATTATTATTATTATTATTATTATTATTATTATTATTATTATTATTATTTTAAAGAAATTTAATCCGTGGCTCTGTTTGGATACGGAGGTTAGTTAAGGTAATTGTAGTGGAGATGACGCTTGCATGCGTGCAATTTTCTAGACTTTCATTGGTTTGGAAAGAAATTTGGAGTTAAGTTACTTTAGTTATACTCGAGGTTTTTGTACTCAAAATATACTTCAAGAGACTAAAAGAGGAACCCACAAGCAACTAGTAATGAAGATGTGATCTTATGTGAGCTCCACATCCTTGTTGTCTTAGAGTATATTTTACACAAACTTGTGTACAAAAAAAAAATACATTATTCTAAGGGGGCGTTTGGTACGTGGATTGGAGAATTCTCAGAAATTAGTGGATTCTCAGGAATATGAGGGTGGGAATGAAGATTCCCGGGAATGTTGCAATACTGTGTTTGGTATACGACATTACATGTCTGGGAATACTTTATTACCGTATTTGGTATAGAACAATTCATTCCCATCAATCCATCTCTATAGTAGACATTACCGAAAATACCCTTTTGGCTTTATTTAAAAATAAATAAATATAAAAGTTATCTAATTTAGTAATTGATGTATATGCATGCACGTACAAAATCAATACTGATATATATCTTATAAAAGTTTAGTAAATTAACAAATAGATTACTAAAAAAAATTACACTACGATTCAAATATATTTCAACTAGTTATTTGAACCAGTTAGTTCAAGGGGTTTTTTTCTTCTTCTTCAAATTTAGCATTTTTTTAACTCAAATGCTAATTTTTAGTTTTTAGCAATTGATAGTGGATGCTCTTAGATGCGGCTCGGACCCCTTTACATGAAGAGTGGTTGGATTCATATCATATGAACTTGCGCGTGCTTTTCTTTTCTGTGTGTTGTGTGCTTCCGTCGGCTCATCATTTCCCAACATATTGAACATGTGCGCGTGGGTGATTCTTTTGTGCGGATTAGGGCCCCTGCACTTCCATTTGTGCTGAGGAATTGGTGGGCCAATGCCAATCCCATGATAACATTAACTTGATTCTGTCATTATGCAATATTTTTATGTCATTATCTTGTCCTAACCCCCTCCTCATTATTTAACTATGTCACTGAAATGTATTTGGGCGGGATTCAGTGACGGGGAGAGAGAAACGGGGGAGGAGAGAGAAACGAGGGTGTTTTGGGTATGCAATAATCTCACTCATTTTTTATGTAGAGAAATCCACAAATCCCACCCTTTTCAACGGGAATGTTTATCATTCCAAACTAATTATTTTGATAACTCTGGAAATTTAAGATTATTTACAAAACTAGCAAGTTCGTTTCCAAATCCTCTTCCTTCTGAGCTGGACAAAGAAAGCACCCGGTTGGCGTTTGCAGAGGGTAATCCTAGATTCCTTTATACATTACCGCGTACCAAACGCTCCCTAAGTGACCTACATACACTGTTATTTCACCTCAAAATTAGGATAACTATAGGTATCTAAACTCTAAACTTAGACAATTTAATTTTGAAGCCAAAATAGGTTCTTTCTGACGAGTTTGTTAAAAATTATCTATAGGTGCCCTACATTTCCATCAAAAACAAATGACTCAGCTGAGAAAATTGACAAAATTTTATGATTGGTTGTCAATGTGACGGCAACCCTGTTTAAATTGGTGCCAAATTTGTAGTGCAGAAAATACTGGACAGGAAATGGGGGTTTCCTGTTTCTTGGAAGATAAGATGTCAGTTGGTGTTGGGGGAAAAAGTCGAGAAGGGGAAACAAGGTGGATCAACTTTGAGGGATTACATCATACATTGGGTTATAAATAAAGTTCAGAGTGAAATGTTATGTTTTCTAGTTGCTAATTGCTTCATTTGTTTGTGGAGAAGACTTTACCCGTGTGTTATTTGTTAGAGATTATGAGAGATTATAACAATAGAAATTATGGTTAATATCCTAGACTAAGGTGCTTGAGATATTTACCCTAGGTATCAAAATTTGAATACCTAGACTACTATCACAAGCCAGTATTTATAGTATATATACTGGTTTGGGTACTGGGTTCTCAACCCACTCAACCCGCATTCGGATATCCATACAATTAGTACGTGTAACACACGTGTTACCCATATAATAATATTACACATAATATTATTCATATAGTGAGAATATACCTATATATCCAACAATCTCCTCCTATATTCTCAATATATAAACGTACTGGATTATCTCATCAGTTCAACATGAAGCTGACTGGCTGATAGCAGTTTTTAAATAGAAGAAATGCATCACTCAATGTACAGTTCATAAGGACTAAATCAATTATATATCCGAATAGTTCAAAAAGACTAAACCAAAATAATTAAATAGTTTCCAAACCATATTACAACAGAATAGTTCACAATAACTGAACCAACTGGAGTAATCTGTCATAGTTTCAAAATCAAACAAAGCAAATATACTTCAAGAACAACATAAGAGTTTTAAGCTCAATGAACACAAGAGTCTTAAACTCAACAGAAGTTTTACCAAGCAAGTGACTAATTTATTCTCGAAAGAAATAAACTGAAACTCTATCCTTACACACTGCTTTATGTTTACTCCTCCATTTTGAGCAAATCATTATTTTAAAATCTATGTTGACAGATTCAACTCCTCCATCTTTGCTAGCTTATTGAAAATAAGAATATCAAGAGACACATCTCTAAGAATTCCAACGAATTTCACAAAGTATCTAGTTACACATAAGAACTTAGTACAATTCATAATTAGCTTAGCAACAATGTAACACAAGCATCACAATCAAATTTCTTTAACTAAATAAAGAACAAGAACTATTATAGTTTCCACACAAGAACTATACTATGTTTTATATTGAAATGATAGAACAATCAAATCAATTATGGTTAATTCTGAATCATCGAAATTGGAATGAAACAAGAGTCCATAAAAGAGATATATCATCAAAATTGGAATGATATAACAACATTCTAAACATCGGAAACACATCGACAAGTTTTCATGTTTCGTATTGGAATAATATGATTATTTTAAGTAAATTCTTTAGATATATAATACCATCAAAATTGGAATGACATTATATATTTGTGGAATTTATGTGGAATCATCAAAATTATCTAAAACATGTCAACTGCCTAAAATTGATGCTTAAGTTTGAACTTCTCTATGACTCTAATTGGATTCTAAAATTTCAAAACAATTAGGATGTTAAAGCTTTGACTCAATAGCTTTTAACTCCATTTCCCTTACAGTTTTGATAATTAGATCACTTTTAAGTTTCTTAGTAAGAGCATTAGTCATATTTTAATTTAATTGCACTTACTTTATGAGAAAGTTTAACTAGGCTTCTTTCAGCCTTAATATACTCCTCTTACTATTATAGAGTGAGTTATGAGCTACAGTGCATTATAGCTTGATAGTCGCATACCAGAATTAGAGAGTTAGTTAAACTTCTTAATGGATAATTAGCAATAATTTCTTCAATCCACTCAGCCTTTTTCCCTGCAGAGGATAACACATAGAGGTCTGATTTAATGGATGATAGCACAATGCTTGTTTGCCTTTTAATTTCCATAACATTTCTGTTCCTCCTAGTGTAAACACATATCCACTAGTTATCGACTTTCACTAAATTCCGAGCATCATAATGCATCAGATCTGCCATTCATTTGAAGAATGACTAGAGTAGTACACAACAAACTCTTGAGTACCACTCTGGTATCTCATTAGCTTCTTAAGGGTACTCAAATGTGTATGGGATTATTCATGAATCTGCAGATCATACCTACCTCATAGGCTATGTTTATTCTAGTGCAGATCTTTGTATACATGAGACTTTCAATTCCTTTAGAATAATCTACCTATCTCATAGTTGCACCCAGTGGCGTAGCTAGGATTTTCATCTAGGGGGCGCGACGCTTACTATTAAAGATTTTTTTTAAAAAATAAACACGTTTGTAATCCTCAAAATATCATATATTAATACCAAATGTCATAAACTATTACAATTTCCTAATTGGACACTCTTATTATTATTAATCCATCCCCCAATTGGACACTGAACACTCCATACCAATTTCAATTTGTATACGATACACAGACTATAGATCAAGCAAATGCATATTAAATTGAAAGGAGAAGACGAAGAGAAGAAGAGTAGAATACCTTTTGATGGAGATGAAGGACCGAAGGAGATTAGGGACTTAGGGTTTCAATTAGGGTTAGAGTTAGGATTAGGGTTTTGATGGAGAGGAAGAGCGGTCGGAGCCTCGACGGAGGAAGAGTTAATAGTCGGATACTCAGAGGTGGCGGAGCAGTGGGGGAGGCGGCGGAGCTACGGAGCAGTGAAGGAGTTTGGGTGTCGGGTTGGGGACTGGAGAAAGAGAAAGAGAAAGAGTAAGAGAAAGAGGGTCGAGAGACTCAGGAGAAAGAGAAAGAGAAAGAGAAAGAGAGCCACAGATAATGGGCTGGGCTTGACTGAGACTTTTTTTAGAATTTTTTTTCTTCAAAATTTACAAATAGCCCCGTAATAAATTTATTTTTACTATATATATATATATATATATATATATATATATATATATATATATATATATTGATTTTTTTTAAATTTTCAGGGGGCGCAGCCGCACCCCCTCGGGATGTAATAGCTATGCCCTTGGTTGCACCATCATTAGGTGTCAACCTTTTATCATAATTATAAGGTGTTTCAAAACACACTTTCAATCACTATATCCCCACTTTTGAAACACATTTTGATTTGATGAGTTTGACTAAGAGTTATCCCTTGCCAACCGAAACTCACCCTTATACCTATGGTGTCCACAATACCTATGTTTTTCATGTTGAATTCTTTGGATAGCACAATTTTAACTTCATTTGTAATAGAGAGATCACTTCCAAGAACATGCATGTCAACAGAACAAGTAAATAATAGCCACTATATTTGACACACCACAAAGTTGAAGGCACTGATATGAATAACTTGATTCATATACTAGGTTCTTTCAGAAATTTGTCAGATTATTTATTCGTCGGCTATACATGTTTTAAGAACATACAATGATTTTACTAAATTGTAAATCTTGTTCACTAAACATATTAGTTCAAAACTTTCCAGTACAAAACATCAAGTACAAAACTTTTAGTACAAAACTGTTTAAATATCCTTTATGAATAACAAAATTTTCAACAGATGTAAGGGTAAGAAAAATACTTATTGTTGCAATATGACAAACATGTAGACATCAAATAAATCTACCCCAATTTTTCAGTCAATCCGTTAGCTTCTAAAATGCATTAAAATTTGCTACTGAACAATCAAAATTAAGTTTCTTCTACAAAACCCCACTTACTTACTATAGTTTTAGGCCCATTTCAGCAGATCAACTAATTTAAAGTATTATTGTATGACACAAATTCATCTCATTGTCTACTAAAGACTCTTCTTGGCTCATTTGCCATTGAAGTTTTAAGTGTCAGTAAGGCTGATTCTTGATTCCAACTGTGAATCATTGACCGTGTTTGTAGGACTAGATTATTTCATACATTTATCTTTGATGAACACATCCTCAAAGAACTCTGCAAGTCTAGATTCTTCTAACACAAATTAGATAGATCTAACATCTGTCCACAGAACTACATTCTGCACTTTCCAAACACACAAATATTTGTTGTAGGTCCTACTTTAGGTCTTCCAGGGTCATGTACTCTAACAAATGTATCACAACACAAATTTTCACTTTAACAAAATTATTTGTGTTTTTATGTCATGATCAAGGTGTATTCAATTTAGAGTGTAGTAACACATTAGAGATATGATTAATAATACAACACCAATCATAATTACACAAGACAAACAATGGTCAATATTACAGAATTCAACATTTCACTAAGTGTTTGATTCTAACTTTTATCAATACTGTTTGACTGTTGTAAGTAGAGTGCAGTAGAGATTATGCATTATTATGCAAACTTCTCTAAAATTATTGAAACATATTTACTACCTCTATCAAATCTAAACCCTTGATTTTCAGCATTTAACTATATATATATAACTATATATATATAACTATATATAACTATATATATATATACTATATATATATATATATATATATATATATATATATATATATATATATATATATTTAATTCATTAAGAGTAACAAGTGCTTCATTCTTCATATATATGACAAACTTATACTAATCATCTACAAAAGTTATTAGATACTTCTGACCAACAATTATCTCGTCTAGTCACAAATCTACTGAGATCACAAATATCAGAATGTATTGACTCAAGAAGTTGTGTGCTCCTAGAGACCATACTAAATAATTTTCTAGTGATCATAATCTGAGCACAACTTTCATATTTGTCATATTCAATGAAGAGTCATTTAACAGAGTTATGAGTTTTAACAAGAACAAACAATTTAATATATAGTTCTCAAATCTTAGCCAATTATGTTATGTTCAGAAACTATACACAATTAGAACTATTATTATTAATTGTCTCATTTGTTAAACTCAACTTATACATGCGATTGACAATATATGCACATTATAAGAGTTAATACAAAATTACTCTACCATATTTCACAAAACTATTTGCTTTCTCTAGTGATTCTAACAATGTCCACTTGCTCAAACACATTGAGCAAACTTTATTCGTTCTTATCATCTTGATAACGCTAAATGAGATAATAACTAACATATTATAATTCAACTTTGCACATACATTATAATGAACGAGAAAGAACAGAACGTATCTAATAGAGTCATATCCTACATTAAGAGTTGCTCTCTCCTAAGTTACAGACATTTGTTATACATCTTCTACATTGATATGGCTAAAAATGAGGTTAAATCGGAACCGTCCAAACTAGGCACGAATCTTAAAGATCAGGGATAAAATGGTAATTTCACCTACAAACGGGTCTGAAATGAGTACTGTGTCCTTTTTCCAAAGGCCCAATAACCTACAAACGGATCCATCTCAACTGGGTGCGGGTTCTAACCCGCAAGAAACCCTAGTCCAGCTGGACAGAATTAGGGTTTTATGATTATACTTAATCAACGGTCCTGATTCCTTCTATCCATCTACTAGGAAGTAGGGATTTATCCCGAAACTAGTCCCTAAGGCGGCTATAAATACCCCCCCATCCCTTACTATTAAGAGGTAATCAATCTTTTGTCAATGAAAGCTCATTCATAATCTTTCTGATTACTGACTTGAGCATTGGAGGGTACGTCGCCGGGATCAACCCTGGTGTTTCGCACTTTTTGCAGGTCAACGGCGGGAGATCACGGTCAAACTCCGGCGGAAAGGCTTCAGGTTTGACTATTCAACATCCCAAGAATTCACAAATCTATCTGTTTGTCCCCACACCGATTTCAGCGGTAACAGATTGGCACCGTCTGTGGGAAGGACGAATAGCACCCCATCCTCTTCCATCGGTTAAGATCACCTCCAGCCATGCCTCCAAGGAAACTGAGATCCAGAGGGTCCAACCGTGGGCCCACTCCTCCTCAGCCGCAACAGGAGGCTCCCCTCCAAACCGTCCAGCAGCAGGGACAAGTCCCTCCTCAGCCTGATCAGCCTCTGCAGCAGGAACAACCTTCTCTTCAGAATCTTCAGCACCAGCGGGCTCCAGCCGGGTCCCAGAACACCGGTATTGGGACCTCTCGTCCTCCTCAGAAGCAACCCCTTCACCGTGACCACATCTCCATACATAACCCTTCAACCGACTCAATGACATCTCACAACCTCCGGCCTTCCGAAGACCTCTGCAACATCCTTATCAACCGGCAAAAAGAAGAGGATCTTTGCCGCCGTTTGGATGAAAGGCGGGCCCGTGAGGGAGCCACCCGCTCAGAACGTCCAAATGAGCGATCTCCTCATCGCCGAGATTACAGGAGGTCTCCCCTTCACAGGAGGCAGAGGGAGTCCCCTGAGTACCATCGAAGAAGACATCGTTCTCCCGCTGGTCGGCAGCCCCAGAGGGACGAGAATGGACCTATCACCCGAGCCGAATTCCAAGAGTTCCAAGCTACAATCCTGCAGGCCCTCAATCTCCGACCGAACAACAACAATGCTCAGAGGGTCCCCACTCCTCCTCCGGTCCAGAGTCCTCGCCATCGGTCCCTAACTCCTCCTTGAGCTCCGAGCCACCACCATCACATCCCTAGTCCTTACCATTCCCCTAGCTACCATCGCCGAACTCCACGCTCCCCTTCGTATGAAGATGAGTCCAGAGGCTCACCGGGGTACCGTCGAAGGGATGATGCGGTCTACCGCCGTCTCCACGAGATGGAGAGGCGCCTCGGCCAACTGGATAGAGAAGAAGAACTGAGAGGAAGGACCCTCCGTCCGAGCAGACCCCCGTTTTCTCAAACCATCATGGAGGCACCCGTTCCGGCAAACTTCAAGCCCCCGCAGTTCGAGACATATACGGGGGAGTCAGACCCCGTAGATTACATCGAGAGTTTCAAAACTCTTATGTTGATACACCAAGCTTTCGATGCTCTACTGTGCAAGACCTTTCTAGCTACTCTCAAGGATCCGGCTCGGGAATGGTACTCCTGCCTCGCCCCATCCTCCATCTTCTCCTTTGAACAATTTGAGACCCTCTTCGTCACCCACTTCGTGAGTAGCCGTCGAACCGAGAAGACTAGTATTTCACTACTCTTCCTCAATCAGAAGAAGGGTGAGAAACTAAGAGATTATGTCAAGCGGTTTACCACGGAAGCCCGGTCCATTGCCTCCCTCGACCAATCGGTCGCTGCAGCCGCCTTCCAGTCCAATGTCCTCAACTCCAATCTCCGGTCCTCCCTAGCCAAAAAGCCCCCACGAGACTTCTCCGACCTTCTTCTCAGAAGCGGGAAGTATATCCGGGCAGAGGAAGCTGAACATCACCCCACTTTTGAGGGGTCTTCCTCTGGAACTAAGAGAAAGACAGTCGAAGACGAAGGAGCTAAGAAGCTCCAGAAGGACAACGGGGATCAACGCCGCCCGCCTCCCAGATTTGAGAAGTTTACCCCTCTCAACACCAATGTTTCAACTATTCTCATGGAGGTTGAGAAAGAGGGAGTCCTGCCTCCGGCCCCGAAGATGAATACTCCCGAAAAGAAGAGAGATAAGGAGAAGTGGTGCTGATATCACAGGGACCACGACCACTACACCAATGACTGTCGGGCTCTGAAGAATGAAATTAAGGCCCTCATTCAGAGAGGGCAGTTGTCCAAGTTTGTGAGAAAGGACCGGATTGATCTTCTCCCTCTCCCCAAGGGGGCTAACAAGCGTCTCGAGAGGCGCGACGAGACTCCCGAGTTTGAAGAAGAACGCGTCTAGTACTTCATCCATGGAGGTCCAATGGGAGGAACATCCAACTCTTCTCGAAAGGCTTTCATTAGGGAAGTCAACTCGGTGCACGACATACCCGCTCCCAAAGGCCTCGGAGTCCCGGTTACTTTCTCGGATGAAGACCTAAAAGGCGTCCGAATCCCCCATTCTGATGCACTAGTAATTAACCTCCACATGGTTAACTTCAAAGTGGAGAGGATTCTAGTGGACAATGGCAGTTCCGTCAACATCCTCTTCCTGGCTGCCTTTCGAGGACTCAAGTTATCGCGGGACAGGCTCAAGCCCGTAGGCTATACGCTCCATGGGTTCATGGGAATGCTAGTGACTATCGAAGGGGTGATCACCCTGAACGTAACTGCTAGCAAAACTCCTACTACCAGGACGGAGCCAATGGATTTCATGGTCGTCGACATCCCAGCCACTTACAATTTGATTCTAGGCCGACCTGGCCTTGCTGCTTTAGAGGCCGTTCCCTTGGCTTATCATCTCAAAATGAAATTTCCCACCAAGGCAGGAGTGAGGGAAGTAAGGGGTAGTCAGGAGATGGCCTGCAAGTGTTACATGACCTCCACCCGGGGGACCTGTCCTCTCCCTCGAGACTCTCAAGATTCCCTAGGGGAACACCCAGCCTATGTCAGAACCAGTAGACGAGCTGGAGGAAGTGCTCTTTTCGGAGCAAGATCCGAACTGCAAGTTCTTCATCAGCAAGACCCTCCCCTCTGCCCTCTGTTCTGATATAATCCGATGCATCAGGAAGAACCATGACCTCTTTGCCTGGTTGGCTGTCGACATGCCAGGAATTTTCGAGGAGCTCCTCGTCCACCACCTAAGCGTTGCTCCGGGGTCTAAACCGGTCCAACAGAAAAGGCACAAATTTGCCCCTGAGTGCCAGCAAGCCATAAAGGAAGAAGTAGACAAACTCTTCAAGACCCGGTTCATACAAGAAGTCAACTATCCTGAATGGCTCTCCAATGTTATTATGGTTAAGAAGGCAAATGGAAGTTGGAGAATTTGCATTGACTTCACTGACCTGAACAAGGCGTGCCCCAAGGATCCTTTCCCTCTCCCCAGCATCGACACCTTGATTGACACCACTTCAGGCCATGAGCTTTTGAGCTTCATGGATGCCTTCTCCGGATATAACCAGATCAGAATGTTCCCTCCAGACATCCCGAAGACCTCCTTCGTCACCGATCAGGGCCTCTACTGCTACAGAGTAATGCCCTTTGGGCTTAAAAATGCTGGTGTCACCTACCAGCTTCTCGTCAACAAGGTCTTCCAGAATCAGATCGGCCGAAATATGGAAGTGTACATCGAGATGATATGCTAGTGAAAAGTATTTATGGGTCCGACCATGTCGCCGATCTACAAGAAGCCTTCGACGTGTTGAGGGAACAAGATATGAGACTGAACCCGAACAAGTGTGCGTTCGGGGTCTCATCTAGTAAGTTCCTAGGCTTCATGGTCAGTCAAAGAGGGATCGAAGCCAACCCCGAGAAGATCAAAGCCATACTGGATATGGCCCCTCCTACAAGTGTGAAAGAGGTTCAAAAGCTTACAGGACGTTTCGCAGCCATAAGGCGCTTCCTGTCTAAGTCAGGAGAGAAGTGTCTTCCTTTCTTCAAAGCCCTCAGGGGGGCTAAGGGCTTCGAGTGGGGCCAACAACAGCAAGAATCATTTGACCAACTGAAAGCATATCTGGTCAACCCCCCACTCCTCAGCAAGCCTATTTCCGGAGAAACACTCTACCTCTACCTCGCTGCCTCCGAGCAGACCCTCAGCGCTGTCCTAGTGAGAGAAGAAGACAAGGCTCAGAAGTCGATTTATTATGTGAGCAAGGTGCTCAGAGACGCCGAGCTCCGCTATCCGAGATTGGAAAAGATAGCCTACGCCTTGGTAATGGCAGCCAGAAAGCTCCGCCCCTATTTTCAATCCCACTCGGTGGTCGTTCTTACCGACCAGCCGCTCAAATAAGTCCTGCACAAGTCCGAGACCTCTGGGCGTCTAATGAAGTGGTCGATCGAGCTGAGTCAGCATGACATATCTTATCAGCCTCGGACCTCTCTCAACGCCCAAGCTCTAGCTGAGTTTATCTTAGAAAGCACCATCCCGAAAGTGAGTCAAGCCACAAATAGGCCACCCATCTGGACAGTATATATAGACGGGTCTTCTTGCGCCGAAGGGAGCGGAGCCGAAGTCATTCTGGCAGGCCCAGATGACTTCGTTCTCCAATACTCCCTCGCATCAACTTTAAAGCCTCCAACAACGAAGTTGAGTATGAGGCCCTGATAGCAGGCCTGGGCATGGCTCGCAAGGCAGGGGCGCAGCATATCCGAATATTCAGTGACTCGCAACGGGTCGTGAATCAGGTCTTAGGAGAGTATGAGGCACGAGACGACCTGAATGGCTAAGTACCTAGCCAAGGTCCGAAGTCTCCTGGATTCATTTAAAGAGGCACAAATCCAGCGGATCCACGAGAAGAAAACTCCCAAGCAGATGCCCTCTCCAAATTGGCCTCCTCCTCACTCCAAGGTCTCGAGCAGACCGTCCTAATCGAAGTACTCCTAAGACCAAGCATAGAAGAAGAAACCTCCGACTCGATGGAGTCGCTGCCCGTCCAACTCCGGGACAACTGGATGAAGCCTTTGATAGAATTCCTCTGGAATGGGATCCTTCCCCAAAATCCAAAAGAAGCCCGTCGAATCCGAACGAGAGCAGAGCGGTACACCCTTGTTGAAGGAGTCTTGTACAAATGCTCCTATACCCAAGTAGATGGAAGACCTTACTTGAGATGCCTCTCCTCGGAAGAAGCCTCATATGCCCTGCAAGAACTCCATGAAGGCATAGGCGGTGCCCACTCGGGATCAAGGTCCCTCGCTAGGAAAGTTTTAAACTACGAGTATTTTTGGCCTACACTACTTCGAGATGCCAAGCAACACGTTCAGGCAATGCGGCCCTTGTCAGCAGTTCTCCAACATCCGTCGCCTACCCCAAGCACAACTCACATCTCTCTCAAGCCCGATTCCCTTCGCAATGTGGGGGATGGACTTGCTAGGTCCATTTCCGCCAGCTCTGGGCAAGCTCAAGTTCCTAGTCGTGGCAATCGACTACTTCTCTAAGTGGATCGAGGCTGAACCTCTGACCACAATTACTGAGAACAAAGTGCTGCAGTTCTTCTGGAGAAATGTAATCTGTAGGTTTGGCGTACCTCGGCTCCTCATAACAGATAATGGAACACAGTTTACAGGGGCAGCGTTCCGATCTTTGTGTGAAGACCTCGGCATTCAGCAATGCTTCTCCTCCGTCTCCCATCCTCAGTCCAATGGTTAAGTAGAGAATGCCAACAGGCAGATCCTCTCTGGCATCAAGAAGAGATTAGATAAGGCCGCCAAAGGCTTATGGGCAGAACAACTTCCTAACGTATTGTGGAACTACCGCACTACGAAACGGACCCCCACAGGAGAGTCGCCCTTCAATCTTACCTATGGGTCCGAGGCTATGATCCCTTTAGAAGTTGGTCTGCCATCCCCTCGCCTTATTGCTTATGATGAAGAGCAGAACGCCAGAGATCTCCGAGCAAATTTCGACCTGATTGACGAGCTCCGTGAAAGAGCTTCAATTCGCCAGCAAAATTATCGAAGAAGAATAGAGCAGGCCTACAACAAAAGAGTCCGTCCCATGGATCTCAAAGAAGGAGACTTAGTCCTCAGAAAGCTAGCTATCTCGTTCCCCAGCCAAAAGAGTAAGCTAGCTCCGAATTGGGAAGGACCGTACAAAGTTTCCAAAATAGTCCGCCCCGGAGCGTATCGTCTTGAAGATCTTGAAGGCAGAGAGATACCCAGAACTTGGAATGCCGACCATTTACTGAAGTATCGAGAGAGCGCCTGAACGCCTCTCCGAGTACCTTCAAATGTCGAGCCATTCCTGTCTTTTTATTTGTACTTAGCTTCTTTATGTCCCCATTGTAATAACGGCTTGCAACTTAGAAGCAGCCGATTAGCAGTTATCAATAAAGAACTTCTTTCCCCTCATATTTTTCTTGTAATTATTTTTGTCTCTCTGTTTAGGACCTTTAATGATGCATATTCGAACGACGTGTTCAGAGTCCAAAACTTGGCTCGATTCCGCTTCGCAAGCTCGCTCTTAAGCGAGCTAGAAGTAGTTCGCCATTCGGAATTGCTCCCACAACCGTTGAAATTTACTCGAACGACGTGTTCGGAGTCTAAAACTTGGCTCGATTCTGCTTCGCAGGCTCGCTCTTAAGCGAGCTAGAAATGGTTCGCCATTTCGGAACTGCTCCTACAACCGTTGAAATTTACTCGAACGACGTGTTCAGAGTAAAAAACTTGGCTCGATTCCGCTTCGCATGCTCGCTCTTAAGCGAGCTAGAAGTAGTTCGCCATTCAGACTGCTCCCACAACTGTTGAAACTTACTCGAACCACGAGTTCGGAATCCAAGTCACTTGGCTGGACAACTGAGTTCCCATAACTATACTAGACATTAGAGAAGAGTACTTAGAAGAGCTAGCCTTATGGTTCGTTAAAGTTCACTGCAAGAAACTGGCTTCTCTTACAATTCGCAGTAGCTCTCACATCGGGGAGGCTGCAAAAACCATAGCACCGCTCACCTCAAGCTCATAAGGTTGACATTCCCTGCCTTTAATACGGAGGATTTGCCCTTGATTTTGAGTAGTTGTCAGGTTGAAGTTGTACTTCTCACTCTGGGAGTTCGGCACGCCTTGCCGAGCACTCTTGGCACCGACGCCCAAACGTGAGAAAAAACTCTTCTGTTGGACTTCGGTATGCCTTGCCGAGCGCTCTTGGCACCGACGCCCAAACGTAAGAAAAAACTCTCGCGTTCGGACTTCGGAACGCCTTGCCGAGCGCTCTCACAAGCGAGTATGAAGTGGCCCGCCCTTCAAAAGTGCTCCTACAACCACAGATGACTAACAAAACACACAAGTCCAGAAGAGGGAACAAGTTTCGCTCATATAAAGTTGGGGAACATATCAAAATTACAAGATGGTACTTGGCTTTACAACGAAGTTACAGGAGTTAACGAGCTAAAATTACAAGTACTTCTCTTTACAACGAAGTTGCAAGAGTTAGAAAGCAAAATTACAAGACCGACTCCTTGTACTCAAACACAGATTCAAAACTTAGAAAACAAAACACTGCCTCAACGCCTCCTAGGCGCAGGGATGTTCTACTTTAAAGACACCTGGGGGCGGCTGTGCCTGACCTCGGCGCTCGTCCCTAGACTGGCGAACTGAGATGTACATTCTACGCTACTTCTAACAGTCGCACCAACGGACGCTCCACTGGACGAGACAGCCACCCCACTTTGGGCATCACCTGGACTTTGCTGAGCAACAGGCGAACGAGTCGCAAGCTCGTAGAACGAAATCCCTCGTTCGCTCTCTTCACGGATACACGAAGTGCTTCTGACGTTGATCGGTCCCGAATGGGGCTTGAGGCGAGCAACTTCCGCCTTTAGCTAGACTATTCGTTGCTTCAGAGAGTCGTCCTTCACGGCTATCTAGAAGCGACGGGGCGCAACGGAGCCCGCGGCACCAGAGCTGTCGGCAATAATTCGGCGGAGCTGAGTAACTTCGACACTTTTGTCGACCGTAACCCTCTTCAACTCGTCAACCTCCGCCGCTAACTCGCCGCACTCGGCCATTAACTTGCCCACCGCCACTGTTAATTCTTCTTCCTCGGCCAAAAGCTCTTCTTCCACTATCTGCAAGTGGTGGATTTCAGCTAATAACTCGTCCCTCTTCGTTGTCATCTTCGACAAGGAGTGGCGGAGACACTTAAGCCTCAAGCCAAGGGTAAAGGTCATTGACGAGCCATCATCATTGCCTTCGGGGGTCATCTCAGCAAGCCTCCAATCTAGTCTTCGAATCTCGATGTCTCGGTGGCCTACAATCAGCTGCAGGTGATTTCGTTCGCTTTTTGCTCTACGCAGCCCCAACTCAACTTCATAAAGGCGCTCTCGGCACCTAGCGAGGCACAACTTCATCGCCCCTAAGCCAACTGTTGATTCTGATTTTGATGATTACAACTCAAATGCAACATGTATCTGTTCTATATTGTATATAGTTGTAGGTTGTATCAGAAGATACACAAAGGCCTCATTTTTCTAAAGCTGAACAAATGAACAAGCATAGCTCAGGATAAAGACAATGGCTTCACTCAAGACTCAAGACTCAAGACTCAAATCAAGACCAATGTTTCAATGTCATTTATTTATGTGTCTTGTAAACAAATGTAATATTTTTCTTTATTGAGTCTTAGAATGATGTACAGCCTTGTCACACACACATACACTCACATATAAACTTTTTATAACTGTATGTTTTCTAATCGAAAGGTCAAAACAGCTTGAACTAGATCAGCTGTTAAGTACCAGTCGACTGCCACTTATACCAGTCGACTGAGTCTGTACAAAACTGCCTGATCTTATTCAAACTCTGATCAGTCGACTCATTATGACAACCCAGTCGACTGTTCAAGTGCTTTTGACAGTTTTCTGTTTTAAACTCGCTTTTTCAAATTCAAATCTTTTATTCCGTTGGTTGACAGTTGGAACAACTGTTTCCCAACGTCCAGTGTTTCTAACTCTATAAATAGAGAATAGAATTCACTGTGAAAACTTACTTAACACTCCAAGCAATTTTTGAAGAACTTTAAGTTTTGTGCTTTCAAGTGATAAAAGCTTTCAAACTTCACTAAGACTTGGTTCTCTGTCTTCAGTCCAGTATAACATTGAATTCGTTTTGGACTGGATTTGGAAGTCAACCAATTAGCCACGTACTAAATCACAATCACAACAAGGCTATAGGTTGATTGTAAACAATTTTATTGTTTTTCCTTTCCTCTCAGTTGGAGAGTAGGACTCTAGGGTGTAGAGTCAGGTTTGTCACTCTTGGTGGAAGAGTGGGTTGCTTTCTCTGGTTGAGAGAAAGGACTACGGATTGGACAAGGTTGTTGTCTGAACGCCGTAGGGTATTCTTGTAATCTTTTTCAAGAATAGTGGAAATCCCAAGTGGGTTGCTTGGGGACTGGATGTAGGTCGGGAGGACCGAACCAGGATACATCGTGTGCACTCTGTGGTTGTATCTTTCTACTTGCATTTCTATTTTCTCAGTGTATAATTTTTACTGTGAAACTTGTCTGGACAGTCGACTGTGTACTCATATAAGTCGACTGGTCAGACTCGTACTACCCGACTGCCTCATCTCAAAGTCGACTTAACAGACCTCTTTAAAATACTTCTTTTTGTGGTTTCAGTTGACTGCTCTATCTCTCAAGTCGACTTAACAGAAGAAATTCTCTATTCCGCATTTTAATTTTTTATAAACACTATTCACCCCCCTCTAGTATTTGTTGCCTTGCCTACAGGATCCAACACTTGGTATCAGAGCAAGGTTAAGTGCAATGGCAACTACCTTAGATGCAAATCAGTACCATGAAGGCCAATCTACACAAAGGCCACCTCTCTTCGATGGAACAAATTACAATTATTGGAAGTGCAGAATGAAGATTTACCTTCAATCCATCAATTATGAAATATGGAACATGACTGAAATAGAATACACTGCTCCCACTATTCCATATGCACAATGGAATGACGACATGAAGAACCAAATAATGAACAATGCAAAAGCAATGAATGCATTATTCTGTGCTCTCACAAAGGAGGAGTTCAACCGTGTGTCAAATGCAACAACCGCACATCAAATCTGGCACACACTCGAGGTAACTCATGAAGGAACAAACAAAGTGAAAGAATCTAAAATATCTGTTCTTGTTCACAGGTTTGAAATGTTCCGCATGAAAGAAAATAAAAGTGTGTTCGAGATGATTACCAGATTTACAGACATTACAAACTCACTTGTGGCACTTGGGAAGATATACACTCAAGCAGAGATGGTGAGAAAAGTACTTCGTGCACTTACCCCTGAATGGGAAAAGAAGACCACTGCCATAGAAGAGGCCAATGATTTATCACAACTTTCTCTTGAGAATCTTGTGGGAAATCTAATGGCTTATGAGGTACAAATTGAAGAACGCAAGAAGGATGCCGAACCACAACAGTCAAAGAAGAAATCATTAGCATTCAAAGCCATGACAGACTTCGAACATGAAGAAGAAGATAAGGAGGAGATTGCTATGTTCACAAGGAGATTTAAAAAATTTCTAAGGAAAGGTAAGTTCAATTCGAAATTTAAAGATTCTAATGATTCTCTAACTTGTTTCAGGTGTAACAAAACAGGCCATATGAAGAAAGATTGTCCACTAGAGAACACAAAGTCTAAGGAAAAGACATCCAACTTCAAGAAGGATAAGTACACTAAGAATAAGTTCGCCAAAAATAAAAAGGCATATCAAGCAACTTGGGATGACAGCGATTCTTCTTCAGAAGAAGAAATTGATGAAACCAACGAGGTTGCAAACTTGTTCTTCATGGCATCACAGAATCAAGTAAGTAATGAGTGTGATTCAGACGATTTACTTGATGCATTCAATGAAAATTTTCAAGAACTGAAAAAGGAAAAGATCAGAGTTAAGAACTTAGAGAAAGTCAATCAAACACTTTCTCAAGAGAATCTTAACCTTGATAAATAAGTAAAATCTTTAAATTCTCGTTTCAAGTTTAGATATGGATCTTGAATCTCTAAAGAAGAATTATGAAGAGATGTCCAAGAACGTATCTAAGTTTAATAAAGGAAAAGAGAATTTAAACGATGTTCTTCAAAATCAAGTAAAATCTAGTCAAAAGTTTGGATTTGGTTTAAAAAAATCTCTTGAAAAGGATCTTTCTTCTAAAAACACTAGTATAAATAAACCTGAATCTATTTCTAGTGTTAGACATAAACTATATGAGTTCTTTGAAAAGCCTAAGTTTGTAAGTTCTATTGATAAAAGCAAATCTAAAGTTCAGCCAAGTCGACTGTATTCATCCACCAGTCGCCTGTCCAGAGGTACTGAGTCTTATTCAACAAGACCAAAACCATATATAAGTCGACCTACATTACCACCCAGTCGATTGACATACAATAGAAGTCGACTGAAAGGTGTTATAAAGTTGACTGGACAGAGCAAACTTGTATGGGTTCCAGTCAACTTGAGTTTGAATGATAGAACTGCTTATATAAATTCATATATGTTGAATGTATGTAATTCTGTAAATTTCATTCCTGCTTATGGTGGAAAATCAAACTCATCATGGGTTTGGTTTCCCACAAACTAATATCTTTTGGACCCAATGAAAAGGGTACCATATTCACATTGAATATTTTATAGGTACCAAAGAAAGATCGTTGGATACTTGACAGCGGATGTTCTAAGCATATGACTGGTCATGCCAATCTCCTATCTACCATACAAAGCATTAATGGAGGAACAGTCATTTTTGGTGATAACAATAAAGGAAAAGTCATAGGAATCGGCATGGTCGGTAAAGACACTAACCCTTCTATAGAAAATGTTTTATTAGTTAGTGGACTTAAGCATAACCTGTTGAGTATTAGTCAATTGTGTGACAAAGGTTATAAAATTGTGTTTGAAAAAGACTCTTGCTTAATTTATGATTCCACTATGCAAAACATTATTTTTCAAGGTTATAGAAAAAACAATATTTATGAATTATGTTTGAATAAAAATGAATTTTCGAATGATTTTTGTTTAATAGCTTCTAATAATGATTCTGGGCTTTGGCATAGACGTTTTGGTCATGTGAATATGAAAAATCTCTCTAAAGTATCTAAGTACAACCTAGTTAAAGGGCTGTCAAGACTATCCTTTAAAAAGGATAAGTTATGTGATGCATGTCAACTAGGTAAACAAATCAAATCTACTTTTAAAACAAAAGAAGTAATTTCTACTAGTAGGCCGCTCGAATTAATTCATATGGATTTATTTGGCCTTACTAGAGTTGCTTCTTTAAATAAAAGTAGATATGTATTTGTTTTAGTAGATGATTTTTCACGATTCACTTGGACCTTCTTTTTAAAACATAAAAATGATGCTTTTGATGAATTTGCAAATTTTTGTAAATGGATTCAAAACCAAAGGTCTCTAACCATAGTCACTATTAGAAGTGATCATGGTGGAGAATTTGAAAATGAAACGTTTACAGAATATTGTAACAAGAATGGTATAACTCATTCATTTGCATTTCCTAGAGCTTCACCACAAAATGGAGTGGTTGAAAGGAAGAATAGGACGTTGCAAGAATGTGCACGTACCATGCTTGTTGAAAGCAATTTACCTAAGTGTTTTTGGGCTGAAGCTGTTGCTACAGCCTGTTATGTTTTAAACAGGATCTTGATAAGACCTAAGCTAAAGAAGACTTGTTATGAGTTATTTTTAACAAAATTCCTAAAGTCTCTCACTTTAAGACATTTGGTTGTAAGTATTTTATTCTGAACACTAAAGATAATTTAGATAAATTTGATCTTAGATCTAATGAGGGTATCTTTATAGGATACTCAAATAGGAGTAAAGCATATAAAATCTTCAACAAGTCAACAATGACTATTGAAGAATCAATGCATGTTACATTTGATGAATCTCTGCCTTCATCAAATTTAATTAAAGATGATGAAACTGATTCATCACCTTTAAATAAAGTAATTACATCTTTAGAACAAACTAGTCTTGCGGATAAGTCGACCGATAAGGACGTCAAGTCGACTGATGTAAACCAGTCTACTAAGACACTTGTCAAGTCGACTGATCCTATTGTGATATCTCCAACTTTACCAAAATCTTTTGTTGAAGTTAGAGATCATCCTCATGACTTAATAATTGGTGACATCTCCCATGGTATTCAGACAAGATCACATATTAATATGATATCTCACACAGCTTTCTTGTCGGATTTTGAACCGAAAAATATACAAGAAGCATGTGAGAACGAATTTTGGATGAATGTCATGCAAGATGAATTAAACCAAATCATAAGGAATGATGTATGGGATTTAGTTCCACGACCTCCTGATCATACTATTATTGGTACTAAATGGGTATTCAAAAATAAGTTAGATGAATCAGGACAAGTTGTTAGGAACAAAGATAGATTAGTTGCTTAAGGATATAATCAAGAAGAAGGCATAGATTTTGATGAAACATATGCTCCTGTTGCTAGATTAGAATCAATTCGTATTTTATTATTTTTTGTTTGTTTTATGAATTTTACACTATCAAATGGATGTTAAAAGTGCATTCCTTAATGGGTTTATAAAAGAGGATGTTTATGTTAAACAACCACCAGGTTTTGAACATGAACAATTCTCAAATCATGTTTTTAAATTGAAAAAGGCTTTATACGGTCTTAAACAAGCACCACGCGCTTGGTATGATCGACTGAAAACTTTTCTTTAGAAACAGGTTTTGAGATAGGTAAAGTAGATACTACTTTGTTTATTAAGAGAATTAAGAATGATATTTTAATCATACAAATATATGTTGACGATATAATTTTTGGATCTACTAATAGTAATCTATGTCAAGAGTTTGCTAACACCATGAAAAACGAGTTTGAGATGAGTCACATGGGTGAACTCAATTATTTCCTTGGACTACAAATTAAGCAGTCACAAAATGGTATATTTATTAATCAAGGAAAATATGCAAAGGAATTACTCAAACGGTTTAACATGGATATCACAAGTAGTAAAGCCACACACCTATGGCTACTACCACTACCCTTGACAAAGATATATTAGGTAAGAGTGTCGATCAGAAACTCTATTGAGGTATGATTGACTCACTCTTATATATAATAGCTAGTAGACCAGATATTATGTTCAGTGTATGTTTGTGTGCTAGATATCAGTCTAGTCCTAAAGAATCTCATTTGAAAGCTGTGAAACGAATTTTAAGATATATTAAAGGCACATCTGATTATGGTTTATTCTATCCACGCACCGATAACTTTCAACTTTTGTCATATAGTGATGCTGATTTTGCTGGCAGTAAAACTGATCGCAAGAGCACTAGTGGGACATGTCATTTTTTGGGACATTCACTAGTTTCTTGGTGCAGTAAGAAGCAAAATTCAGTATCCCTATCTACTACAGAAGCTGAATATATCGCTGCAAGTTTGGCATGTACACAAATTTTGTGGATGAAACAAACCTTATTAGATTATGGTATTTCTTTTGAAAGACCTTCAATAATGTGTGATAATACCAGTGCCATTAACCTATCTAAAAATCCGGTTCAACATTTACGTACGAAACATATTGATATTCGACATCATTTTCTACGTGATCATGTTTTGAAAGGAGACATCTCTTTAGACTTTATCTCTACGGATAAACAAGTAGATGATATTTTTACCAAACCCCTTAAAGAAGACACCTTTATTACTTTAAGAAGAGAACTAGGGATATGTGATTTTATTGATATTTGTTGAAATTAATTTTTTTGTAAGTCGACTTGCATATGATGTTCAGTCGACTTTCACGTACTTTTTATATACTTATTTTCTTCTTTGAACAGTCGACTGAGATGTTCAACAAGTCGACTGATCAGTTGTGATAATTATTTTTCTCCTGACTAAGTCGACTGCACCGTAATAACAGTCGACTGTCGCGAATCAGTCCGTCTTCAACTTCGAATCGTCGCACCGATTTTGAGATAACTTTTCATCTTTTAACTCGCCCTTGACCATTTTTGGCCGTTGATCTCTTTTTTCATTCGATCTCAGTCGTTCCCATCAGTTAAAAACCCTAAAATCACTGCCTCCTCTCTTTTCACTTTTACCCAATTTCTTTTACCAGATCTGGAAATCTTGAAGAGAAAGAGAAGAATAGAGAAGAAGTCGACTAAAGAGCTGCTGTCTTGAAGTTGATTTCTTGCCCCTTTGCTGTTTGATTCCTTGTTTTTGTTGGTAAAATCTCTTTCCCTTCACTCTTTTTTATGGCACCAAAAAGATCCAAAACTTCTCATGTAGATGATAGTTCTACCTCTAAGGACTACTCCCAATATCTTAGAAGTCCTGATCTAATGGAAAAATGGTATATTATTTGTACCATTCTTATTTTTCCTGGTAGATTTGTCAATTTCAATGATCTTAATAGGTTTAACCTTGTCTCTCTCTTTCAAAATTGTAGCCTTTATGATTTTTTATCGTTAGAAAATCAACCTCATTATTACCCTCAACTCATTTATCTATTCTATACCAATATGAGAGTAGTTCAATCGGATGATGGAGAAGTTGTAATTTATTCTTCTATGAAAAATAAGAAGATTAAACTCACATCCGAGCGAATTAATCTGATTATGGGTATCGATGATGAAGGACTTGATTTAGGAGAAATCATAATGGATGATGCTTCTATCCTGTCTAAAATCTTTTTACCCAACTATGGACCCCCTATGTCTAATAAATCCATTACACCTATTGCAAAACTTGTTGCACGAATACTGTCCTATAATATTATCCCTAAAACAGGAGTTATGATCAGTATTCCATGGAATTGCAACAAGCAGTGTATGCAATCTTTGGTAAAATCAATGTTAATTGGGGTCGTGTCATTTTTTCTAGAATTCACAAATCTCATTCCCACTTTCTACCCTTCGGTGCTCTCCTTACTCGTGTTTTCTGTGCTTATGATATTGATCTCGACTCCGAGACAAATGTTGTTAAACACTATGAATGCTTCGATCATGCAAGTTTAGCATGCATGAAGCTTCTTGATCCTCCACCTAGCTCAACCACTAGGACTTCTCCCCACACCCAAGTTCCTTTAGCCACTTCTGCTAGACCATCTTCAGCCTCTAGCTCTTCTCGCCCCCGTGCTGATTTTGATGATCCACGCAGTCTCTATAATGCTGTTAACTACCTCATGGATCGTCAAGATATCCTTGAATCCCAAATTTCCCATCTGACCCATCTGTTCACCTCTCAATTTCCACCTCCGTCTCAAGATGTCGAAGATGACGACGACGAAGACGAAGACTGACGATTTTATTTTTTATTTACTATGTATTTTCCTTGCTGCATTTTCTCATTTTGATATTTTGTAAGACTCAGTTATTTTGTAAGACTCAGTTGTTTTCAAGACTCAGTTGTTAATTATTTTTTTTTATCTCAATGACTTATTTTCTTCTTCCCATTTGTGTTTTTTTTTGTTGATGACAAAGGGGGAGAAAAACACTAATCGATAATACTCTATTCGACTGACTTTTTGTTTATGCAGTCGACTGACTCTTTGTGATAAGTCGACTGTCATACATTGTGTATTATGTTATTAATTTCTGTGATAATTTATGCATAATGTATTATTGATAGGGGGAGCATATGAATGCTTGTATTATTTTCTTTTCTTATCAGCTATTGTGTTGTCATCATCAAAAAGGGAGAGAATGTTGATTCTGATTTTGATGATTACAACACAAATGCAACATGTATCTGTGCTATATTGTATATAATTGCAGGTTGTATCAGAAGATACACAAAGGCCTCATTTTTCTAAAGCTGAACAAATGAACAAGCATAGCTCAGGATAAAGACAATGGCTTTACTCAAGACTCAAGACTCAAGACTCAAGACTCAAGACTCAAATCAAGACCAATGTTTCAATGTCATTTATTTATGTGTCTTGTAAACAAATGTAATATTTTTCTTTATTGAGTCTTAGAATGATGTACATCCTTGTCACACACACATACACTCACATATAAACATTTTATAACTGTGTGTTTTCAAATCCAAAGGTCAAAACAGCTTGAACTAGATCAGCTGTTAAGTACCAGTCGACTGCCACTTATACCAGTCGACTGAGTCTGTACAAAACTGCCTGATCTTATTCAAACTCTGATCAGTCGACTCATTATGGCAATCCAGTCGACTGTTCAAGTGCTTTTGACAGTTTTCTGTTTTAAACTCGCTTTTTTAAATTCAAATCTTTTATTCCGTTGGTTGACAGTTGGAACAACTGTTTCCCAACGTCCAGTGTTCTTAACTCTATAAATAGAGAATAGAATTCACTGTGAAAACTTACTTCACTCCAAGCAATTTTTGAAGAACAACTTTAAGTTTTGTGCTTTCAAGTGATAAAAGCTTTCAAACTTCACTAAGACTTGGTTCTCTGTCTTCAGTCCAGTATAACATTGAATTTGTTTTGGACTGGATTTGGAAGTCAACCAATTAGCCACGTACTATATCACAATCACAACAAGGCTATAGGTTGATTGTTAACAATTTTATTGTTTTTCTTTCCTCTCGGTTGGAGAGTAGGACTCTAGGGTGTAGAGTCAGGTTTGTCACTCTTGGTGGAAGAGTGGGTTGCTTTCTCGGGTTGAGAGAAAGGACTACGGGTTGGACAAAGTTGTAGTCTGAACGCCATAGGGTATTCTTGTAATCTTTTTCAAGAATAGTGGAAATCTCAAGTGGGTTGCTTGGAAATTGGATGTAGGTCGGGAGGACCGAACCAGGATACATCCAGTGCACTCTGTGGTTGTATCACTCTACTTGCATTTCTATTTTCTCAGTGTATAATTTTTACTGTGAAACTTGTCTGGACAGTCGACTGTGTACTCATATAAGTCGACTGGTCAGACTCGTACTACTCTGAAATAATTTGTTTGTCTAGTCGACTGTCTCATTTCAAAGTCGACTTAACAGACCTCTTTAAAATACTTCTTTTTGTGGTTTTAGTCGACTGCTCTATCTCTCAAGTCGACTTAACAGAAGAAATTCTCTATTCCGCATTTTAATTTTTTGTAAACACTATTCACCCCCCTCTAGTGTTTGTTGCCTTGCCTACAGGATCCAACACCAACCTCAAAACCTGACTCCTCCGCCGCATGAGTTGCTTCGACAGGTTGGGTCACCTCAACGAGCTGAAAAAATTAACGAATTTGGTTAACACAAAGACAACTCCTGAACAAGACAAAGTGAACACTTAGCCCAATTTCAAGAACTTTTGTAAACTCATTGACACGGACTCACAAACACTTAGTTGAACTCAAGGAGATGGACTTTTCATTCATTTCAAAAAAGTGCGGTGGCCAGTCCGCAATTAGGCAGTACATCGAAAGATACAAAAGAAAAAAAACAGAAGAAGTCAGGGGGCAACCTCTTTCCCAGGCCGACAGGATTGGACGGGGTCGGATTCCCCCGAGGGCGGAACCATCGCTAGCAGAGTCACCTCGGACCCCTGGCGTTCGCCGACAACCTCGACCTCGACGTCCTCGTCGTCATCCCTTCCTTCCCACTTGGACTCGACGTCGAAGCCATCGACGTGGTCAGGGAAGAGCTGCCACCCGGAGCAGTCGACACCGGGGTACCGCTCCGACACTTCCTCGATGGCGTGAGCATACTCCTTGGCCATGTTGGCCGCGAGGAAGCCCTGCACCTTCCCCATAGTCGAAGCTTCGGCCTCCTTCGCCGCTGCAACCTTGGCAGCTTCCACCGCCTCGACCTGCTGCTTGGCCGACTCCTCCTGCTGCCGAAGCAGATCGCCCTCGAGCTTCGTAACAAGGCCTTCGAGGTATTCAAGCCTCGTCGTCTTCCCCTCGAACTCAACCTTCAATTTGTCAAGCTCATTGGCGAGGCGCGCTTTTTCAGCTCGAGCACGGTCGGCCTCCTGCTTGAGGTCCTTCTCGAGCTCCGTCATCTTCTCCATAAGATGACCGAAGTGGACGGTTATCTGCAGCCGAACAAAAAAAAAGAGGGGGAAGTTAGAAAAACAAGCATGCAGGTTATCTACAAGGAAAGAATCGATACTCACCGATACTGTCGACCGAGCGATCTCAAAGGCATCGTCACCCACGCTGCCGGCATCCATGGCAGCTCTATCCTTCGGCGTCGCTAGGTGCTTTACCGCCTGCATGCTCGACGTCGAATCGCCGAGGTAGCCATCATGTTTCCGAACTTGCCAGTCCGGAACGAAAATTTTCTTGTGTTCCTCGGTGAGGAACACCTTGGCGTCCGCCGTCAGCGGGGGCGCCTCCATCCCGAGCACAGATGCTATCGGGAACTCGCCGGCCCCAGTCGATGGCGAGGCCGCTGCTGGTGCACGCCTCGGGGTCAAAATTGTCGAAGCCTCCTTCTCCGGAATGGCAGCATCGACGGTCTTCGGCTTCCCCGAGGCCAACTTCGTGGCGACCCTTTTGCGCTTCTTAGGCGCCTTGCTTCCGAGGGCCGCCCTCTGCGCCAGAATTGCCTCATAGTTCATAGTCTCTGCAACAAGAGGAGTTGGTCAAAACACAAGTTATGATCAAATAAATAAATTTTAAAAAAAAGGATAAAGCCGCGTACTGGGGTCTACGCAATAGAGCCCTCCCCTGAAGAGCGCGTCTTCGGTCAGATCTCTCCAGTCGATCTTTGGCCGGTCAAGAAGAGTCCGAACCGCCTGTTTTTCGTTGGGGTGGAGCACTGGCGACTCCTTCACCCTCTTCGTCACCTCCTCCACCCAACCTGAGGGTATTGGCCACGCTTCGCGACTCTGAACTATGAAATACTTGTCCCGCCAGTGCTTTATCGAGTCGGGACAGCTGACGAGCCAATGTCACGCCCCGCCTCCCAAAAATATGGAATACGAGCACGTGACGAAGCTCAGCGAATGATCTTAACATCACTCATAAGCTGTAGGATCGACTCAGCATCAGGACAAGAATATAACAAGAGAGATATACATAACCAAGTATGCATGAATAATCCATTAGCAACAGAAACAACTGAAATATAATAAAACATCCAAATAGTTCAAGTCTGGATCAAGTTAAACTCGGGAACATCAGCCCGTTGCAAGTTCTTAAATTTGCAAGAGATAATAGTCCAAGAAAACAAGTAATGCAAGAAGTAAATATTCAAATCAAGTTCTTCTCCACTTGAAGGCTAAAACCTTTGCTCACCAATTCCAACGGGTAGCTCGTCTTCAAAGTCTGTTTAATAAAATATAAAAAAGGAAAACAGGGAAAAACAAGAGAAAATGCCCTTAGTGCAAGTTAGGGCCACAAATAGTGAAAGCAAGTACAAGTATGGGAAAACAGGGATTGGAATCAAGAATGTAACAGGGATATAACAGGTAGTGGAAGAACCAAGAACTAGCTAACAAGAAGGATAACTCAAGTAAACAGGCTGGATAACAAATACTAGCGGTAAAACAAGTGGCAAGTGAACACATAGGGTATCTAACCTCAAGGCTAGTCTGAAGTCTAGTGTCAAGTTGTCAGGTATCTATTAACAAGTTGTCAAGTTGTCAGGTATCAAGTATCAAGTTGTCAAGTATCAGGTAACAAGTTGTCAAGTATCAAGTAACATGTATCAAGTTCAAGTTTCAGATTCAAGTCTCATGTATCATGTCATCAAGTATCAATAACAGGTGTCATGTTCAAGTTTCATGTATCAGATATCAGGTAACCAGGTAATCAGGTAACAGGATAATCATGTATCAGGATAATCAGGTAACAGGATGATCATGTATCAGGATAATCATGTATCAGGTATTAAGTTCAAGTCTTGTGTGATTACTATCTAGGTAGCACTTCATGCATCCATACTTTTACTACATGGTTGCTACAGTCAAATCAGTTACGTTTAGACCTAGTAATGGAGTCCATAGGGCGGCATACTCAGGTATCAAGTGTCAAGCAAGTGATCAATTATAGACTCTAGAGGTGGCCCCCGTAGACTCTAGAGGTGGCCCCCATCACCCATGACGTGGCACTTAGTTCTACGTGGCACTTAGTTCCATGTGATCTCAACTATATATCATGTAATCATATAATGGACTCTAGAGGTGGCCCCCATAGACTCTAGAGGTGGCCCCCGTCATCCATGACGTGACACTTAGTTCTACGTGGCACTTAGTTCCATTTAACATACAACATTGGGAAACACGGGCCCCCTTCCGAGTACACTTACCTATGTTGTCCACTCTATAGTCCTTCCCTCAAACCCCGGCTTGTTACATTTGTTCAGGCAGATTTTGTGTACTTGTATCTATACATGCGAAACAGGGTTGAAATAATATAATTTAATTCTAAGAAAAATTGAGGATGTCCTATTGGGTGTCTAGCAACTACATATAAAATTTGGAGTCAAACGCTCGCTGGTTGCATAGCTAAATTAATTCGCAAAGTAAAGGTGTGCAGCAGTTTTGCAAATCTGCGTCTACTGACACAGCTGCAGTATAACTGCCATAACTCCTAGACCGTAACTCCGAATTCAGAACTTTCGGAAGTTATCGATATCTACACATCCAGATCTACAATTTCTATTCAAGGCTCGGGCCCGATTCAAATGATAAGGGGGTCGAAACAGCGAAAGGAATGTCAGGACAGCAACTCGTAGAAATAATTTACTAGCGTAGGTTACATGGGAAAATGTCATTTGGCGTCTAAGTTATTATGTGGCATCAATACATGATAATGGATGTCAAAACAGCAAATAATAAATGTTTTCCAAGCCATAGGGTCGCAAGTTCGTCAAAAATTGAATGTGACATGTATCCACAAATTTAGGGCTCCTTAATTCATGTGTCTACATTTTCATGTGTCCAAGGGTAAAAGAGTCCAATAATTATAAATTAAATACGAGGAAATTTTGTGACTCTTAGAATTGTCAATTTGGAGGTTCAATATTGATCCACAACGATATTTCAAAGAGGAGTCACAATCTAACTATTTGTAGTATTTCAAGGATGCTTGTACTAGAACAACAAAATGTACAAGGATACTTGCCTTAGATGACGATGATAAACTCCACTTGTTGCAGCAATTTGGGTAGAAAAATCCCGGAAGAAGTCCTCAAAAAGCGCGTGCGAAAAACTACCAAAGATCAAGTTTTCCACCCACACAGGATCAGCCAAACAGCGGACATCGGCAACGGGATCTGGCACGGCAAAACACGGAACAGCGGAATCGCCCAATCAGATCGAGCCCAAGCAGCGGATCCAGGCCAGAACAGCGTGCAGCGGAATCTGGATCTGGTGTGGGCGAATACCGAACAGCGTTCTCCACCAATGGCGAGGCGTCTTCTTCCTCGCGACAGCAGCGAACGGGAGCGACGGCGCGGGCTCGCGCGACTGTGGCGATGGCTTCGACGGTGACGAGGCGGGGCTCGCGACGCTGGCGGCGGCGCGACGTCGAGAGGGACCCTGTCGCGCGGCGGCGACTCTGTTCTGGGTTCGAAAACCGGGGAGGAAGGACAGCGAGGTTCGGGGTATTGGTCGGCGATGGTGGTTGCGAGGCAATGGGGTAGGCGAATGAGGAAGACGACGAGCGGCGCAAAGGTGGAGAGTTGAGGCGAAATGGTGGGGAGAGGGCGATGGGTTACTGACGTCGAGGTGGAGTGGGGAGTTGGTTTCGATGGGTCGGAGGAAGAAAGGAGCGGGACGATGGGAATGGCGACGACGGATTGGTGCTGCGGTGGAGAGGGGAGGAGGTCGAGGGGATGAAAAGAGCGATGGTGAGGGTCGTAGTGAACAATGGGTCGATGGTGGTAGCGAGAGTTTGGGTAACGGGGGAGATGGGTTAATGGCGGAGGACTGGTGTTTTGTGGTGGATGGCGATGGGGAAACGACGACGGAGATGGAGTATGGAGGAGGCGAGGGCGAACGGAGGGGCGAAGGTGATCGGATGGTGTGGATTGGGTTTGCACAGCGAGATCGGAGAAGAAACGAAGGAGAGAAGAAAGCGGCGGGGGTTTTTAGGTTAGAACAGTAGGGGGTGTAGGGGTTAGGATTAGGGGTTTAAATAGTGTGGGTTTGCGGGTTCGCGGGTTTTGGGTATCCATTTCAAAAAGAACCCAACAAGAGAAATGGTTAAAATGCACTAAAATGGAGATTAAGGATATCAATGAGAAGAATTGGTCAATTTCATGAAGAATGATACAAATGGCACACAAATGAATTAGATAGAAAGACCCAAAATTTGAGTTGAGACGAAAATAACGATTTCATTCAATCTGAACAAATTACATGATCTCAAATAGACGAGATAGTACAATGAGGCACAAAACAGTATAAAATATAAATACAGGGTAATAAGAGTTACAGCCAAGTACCATGCCTCAGAGCCAAGTAGTATCTGAACTCGGCCTTGTGTTGCTGATGAAGCAGATAAAGTGTCCGGAGCACCCTCACCTCCAGCTCGATTTCGGCTGCCTGGCAGTGAAGCGCGAACCCATTGATGACCCTCCACGCGTTCGGCATTAGTTGGATAGGGCTGACCCTGAACCACCTAAGACTTGAATTGCGAACGGGTGGAGAGGAAGCCGTGCCCCGGCAATGAAGGCATCGACCGGCCAGAAACACATGTTTACTGGAATCGGCGAGTTGGCCCTCACCCCGGGACCCGGTAGCATCAACTCGTACTCCTCCGGGATATGAAAGCACTCCCGGATCGCTGCCAAGTCTGCCTCGTTGAGAATGGAGACTGTGTCGTCTGCTTCCGAGGTCTCTCACACTGCGTTCTCCTCGAAGCTCCGCCCCTTCCCATGTACTATATGCTCGGCGTGTTTCTCCGGAAGTTCCTGAACCCTATGGAGCCCCATCAGCGCCCCTGGCAGTCTGCAGAACTCCCCCATACGCTTCAGATCTTCCATTATTGTGTCTCGACCATCAACTCTCTTACCCTTGTCAGTGCGAGGTCTCTGACCCGGAGACGGCGCTTCGCCAGCAGAGGGGGAGGGCTCCGAAACAGGAGAAAGAGACATTTTTCTACTTGAAATAAACTAAGTATAAGTTACCTTGAAGTGACAGTCACGGTCGGAGTATTCACCAGAAAACGGTCGACGATCGCCGGAAGCTCTTGATATTAAAAATCACCGCCTGAGTAAAAATCTGAGAAGGGAAGAAATAAGGGGGGTTGAGTTTTATAGAAGCTGGCACACTAAACGAGAATGTTGGGCTTCAGAAGACCAACGGTCAGGCCCATTTATGCAAAACGACAAAAGTCGTACCGTCGCATTAATAACTAACGGTCAAAGTCATAAGAAGATCAACGGTCAAAAGGCCTGCTGTCATCTCCAAGTTATCATCCTCACTTTGGGACCTCGGCATGCCTTGCCGAGCGCTCTTGGCACCGATGCCCAAACGTGGAAATATCCTCACTTTGGGACCTCGACACGCCTTGCCGAGCGCTCTTGGCACCGACGCCCAAACGTGGAAAAAATCCTCACTTTGGGACCTCGGCACGCCTTGTCGAGTGCTCTTGGTACCGACGCCCAAACGTGGAAAAAATTCTTACTTTGGGTCCTCGGCACGCCTTGCCGAGCGCTCTTGGCACCGATGCCCAAATGTGGAAAAAATCCTCACTTTGGGACCTCGGCACGACTTGCCGAGCGCTTTTGGCACCGACGCCCAAACGTGGAAAAAATCCTCACTTTGGGACCTCGGCGTGCCTTGCCGAGCGCTCTTGGCACCGACGCCTGAACGTGGAAAAAATCCTCACTTTGGGACCTCGGCACGACTTGCCGAGCGCTCTTGGCACCGACGCCCAAACGTGGAAAAAATCCTCACTTTGGGACCTCGGTACGCCTTGCCGAGCGCTCTTGGCACCGACGCCCAAACGTGGAAAAAATCCTCACTTTGGGACCTCGGCACGACTTGCCGAGCGCTTTTGGCACCGACGCCCAAACGTGGAAAAAATCCTCACTTTGGGACCTCGGCGTGCCTTGCCGAGCGCTCTTGGCACCGACGCCCAAACGTGGAAAAAATCCTCACTTTGGGACCTCGGCACGACTTGCCGAGCGCTCTTGGCACCGACGCCCAAACGTGGAAAAAATCCTCACTTTGGGACCTCGGCACGCCTTGCCGAGCGCTCTTGGCACCGACGCCCAAACGATGAAAAAATCCTCACTTTGTGACGTCAGCACGCCTTGCCGAGCGCTCTTGGCACCGACGCCCGAACATGGAAAAAATCCTCACTTTGGGACCTCGGTACGCCTTGCCGAGCGCTCTTGGCACCGACGCTGAAACATGGGAAGAAAACTCACTCCGGACTTCGGCAAAGACTCGCCGAACCCCTTGTTTACACGTATTGCCGTGCCGAGGTATCTCTGAACCTCGGCAGGAGATCCCGAACCCCCTAGACTTCGGCCTCCTTCCTAACACTTATTTGGAGGGGATCGGCAACGTCGCCGAAGCGACCTGTCACCGAATGAAAAGAAACACACCTTCGAGCAACCACAGGCCTCAGATCTCCCCAAAATTCGCGCCCAATACTGATGGGGAGCCCAGATCTTGCCACGTCATAAATAGGATTAAAAATTACATTTCTATTTATTAAAATTGAATCATTTATTTAAAAAATTGCGAAAAATGATTAAAAATTCGGGAAAATTAATTAAAAATTCTAAAAAATAATTATAAATTCGGGGAAATATTTTTGAGCCCCTGGGTAAATAATTATTGCTTAGATTAATTAATTGAGATCCCCGGACAATAAATCACCACTTCGCGAAATTAAATAAATGGTCCGAAAAATAAATAAAATTTGAGAAAAATCACCAAAAGTCCAGGAAAGCTCAAGAACAACCTTGTGCGCGCAACTAACTCTGAAAGTCACCATAATACCTCACATAAAGATTTGACACCCCTCATTCGGGCTCCGATACAACTCCGCAAGCCATTAAAACAGTAAAACTACTTCTCAAAGGCTGATCAAACTCAGTCTTCGGGAGTGGGGGGCTCATGATATGGCTAAAAGTGAGGTTAAATCAGAACCGTCCAAACTAGGCACGAATCTTAAAGACCAAGGGTAAAATGGTAATTTCACCTACAAACAGACTTGAAATGGGTACTGGGTCCTTTTTCCAAAGGCCCAATAACTCACAAACGGATCCATCTCAACTGGGTGCGGGTTCTAACCCGCAAAAAACCCAATCCAGGTGGACAGAATTAGGGTTTTATGATTATACTTAATCAACGGCTCCGATTCCTTCTATCCATCCACTGGGAAGTAGGGATTTATCCCGAAATTGGTCCCTAAGGCGGCTATAAATACCCCCCACTATTAAGAGGTAATTAATCTTTTGCCAATCAAAGCTCATTCATAATCTTTCTGATTACTGACTTGAGCGTCGGAGGGTGCGTCGCCGGGATCAACCCTGGTGTTTCGCACTTTTTGCAGGTCAACGGCGGGAGATCACGGTCAAACTCTGGCGGAAAGGCTTCAGGTTTGACTATTCAACATTCCAAGAGTCCACAAATCTATCTGTTTGTCCCCACACCGATTTCAGCGGCAACACATCACAAAATTTTATTTTATTTTAGAGAAGCAAATATATGATCTCACACAAACTGCAAGCAATGGATTTGTCAAAATATCTATACACATAATATGATAAAGCACTTAACAACCCTAAACATACTAGTTTTCAAAGCGAGAATAATTATGATAAAAAGTCTCAGTCATGTGATCAAACGCACAAAATGTTAACACATTCATCACATGAAAATACTAAGAAAGATTAGAGTAGATCATACCGACACTTCAAGTTAGAAGTGTTTTTCATTCGATGGAGAAGCCTGCGTAGTGCAGACTTATCATACCATCATGCAAATCCATCGTTTCCAATACACACAATTTGTAAGTAACTTTGAAGTTCCTACATTTATCAAATTGTTAAAGATTAGCCAATTAAACAGATTATTAGCACTATCTAATTCACAACAATTTAATTGGAGATTCAATTTTACAGTCAAAGCCTATAATTTATCAAAATGAATATTTGATCCATAGCACGTAGCCAAAGCAGTTATTCAGATTTGTATTTAATTAAACAATGCATAATACGTTTTTGAACTTTAGCACTTAGCAACAAAATTCAAATAAATAATTAAATAACAATTTAAATTTGGTGAAGAACTTATCTTTAATTTAGATCAGAATTGGAAGTACACTGCACTAGATCCAGTCTTCTCCCCAAACATGGAATACAAAACAATACCCAATGGATTGTCTCCACTGGTTAGATTCAGATCTGATTCCTTTTGACTGGATCTGGATCTGGATCTGGTTCAACAGTCCAAACACCAAACAGCAACTCTCCAACCAATAGAGCAGCTGTTGGACTGGATCTGAATCTGGATCTACTCCAACAGTCCAAACACCAAACAACAATCTCCAACCAATGGAGTAGCTGTTGGACTGGATCTGAATCTGAATATGAATCTGCTCCAACAGTCCAAACACCAAACAACAATCTCCAACCAATAGAGCAGCTGTTGGACTGGATCTGAATCTGAATCTGCTCCAACCACCCGAACACCAAACACCAAAAGCTCAGCAAATAGCATTCTTGTTAGGTGGGATCTGGGTCAACACAGCCATCACCAAAAGATTCCCTCTTCAAACCCAAACACAAAACACCCAAATCCTCCAATGAACAAATCAAATCCTCCCATAACACATTGATCGGGAAGAAGGGGGAGGGGAAGGTGGTGGCTGGTGATGGCAACCCACTCAGAGCTGGCGGCGGCGGCGATGTTGGCTGAGGCTGCGGCTCCCAGCGGCTCCCCCACCACCTCGATCTCCGACGACGACATGGCATGATCGGGTCAGAGGAGAGGAAGATGGGTCGAAGTTGACCCGGTTTTGTTGGGCCGAGGCGTGCGGCGGCGCTGGCGGTGCTAGCGACGGCTGCGGAGGCGTTTGTCGACGCTGGCGATGGCGGCGGCTATGACCAAATCCCGACGAACAGTGATTTCATTGATCTTTCTTAATCTCAAAAATTAATTATAAATATTTCAAGATTGTTAGAGATTATGAGAGATTATAACAATAGAAATTAGGGTTAATATCCTAGACTAAGGTGCTTGAGATATTTACCCTATCACAAGGCAGTATTTATAGTATAAATACTGGTTTGGGTACTGGGTTCTCAACCCACTCAACCTGCGTTCCGATATCCATACAATTAGTACGTGTTACCCATAGAATAATATTACACATAATATTATTCATATAGTGAGAATATACCTATATATCCAACATTATTCTCCTATTAATCTAGTATGGGAAAGTTGTATTTCATGATTACTTAAAGAATGACTAACGAGCATTTAGAGTGATAACTAATTAACTTGTACAACAGTTGAGGTTTTATGTTATTTTTAACTCTAGCATGTATTGGTGTGTTTGTTTTGTATGCTTCTTATAGAAATTTTGTTATAATTCCCATCACTTTTACCTGATTGTAGGTGTTTGCCCTAAGAAGACCATTCCTCCACAAGGTGTTAGATTATGATGACGAGTTTTTTGCCTTGTTGATGCTTGTGCTTGAATCCCACAGTTTACGAACAACAGGTTCACTTCTAATCGGGTTTTTAGTTCATGAGTCCATTTTTATTATTGCCATTGAAATTGATGTAATTTCTTGAGATAGGGGAACTTTTTTACTGTTCCACTTTTGATTAACCCCCCCGGTGCTCACATGCACGCTTACAAACATGCCCACACGAGAAATGCCTCTCTAAAGAAAACTTTGTCTTATAGTATTTCTTTGGCAATCTCGGAGTTAATTGAACATAGTTGTGTAACCAACAATTGGTAAGTGACAGCTTATGACAATTGTGTTAATTAACTGTTCCTTGTTTAACTTATATGTTAGTGTTCCATAACAAACATCAGATTGATCGTTTGAAACAAATTTATTAGCATGTTTTAAATGCAAAATAGCCAATTTGATAGTTCGTAGAGGGATTAGCGGAAAATGTTAAGGGATAGAATAAGAAATACATGACAATAGAGGTAGCTCTGATGGTGGATAAAATGAGGGAGAATTGCTTGAAGATAACTGTGCCGTAGGAGACTGTTGAATGTACTGTTTAAGAGAAGTGTTAACTTCATAGTTGATGCGGATGGAAATAGTTATGCATTGAGGTAATAAACAGAAGATGTGGTGATTGCATGTTTTTACCATAAGAAAGATGATGGTTTGGAAAGGAACCTTAACTTCACACTAAAAGTTTGGGAAGAAAAGCTAAGAAACATGCATTTATCATTTGATACGGCACAATGAGCATGACAAATGCGATATATTAAGACTCTAGACGGAGGAATATTAACAAATGTCAATTCTGACATAGACAGTGCTTAAATAATTATTCCAACATAGTATAAATCATTTCTTGTTGTATCCTTGAAATAATAGGTAGTTGAACGGCTATTGACACCCATGCTTTTGTCATTGAATTTTTTTTTAATCTGGATAATCTAGTTTCACAAGTGTTATCTACCTTCCAATTATGGAGGCCAGCCTTTACAAACATTTTCGATAAAGAAAAGAGCTGATTAGTTACAATACATCCTACTAGCCACCACCGATGACCAAAATATATCACCAGTGTAGTGAAGAAGAAGAAGGCAGAAAGACATCAAAACTCTTATATGTATAAATTATGTTGAGAATTTAAAATAATATTGTTAGAATTAGGGATGGGAAGAAATACTTTATTGATTTATTATTGATTGAATAAACTAAGTACAATTATATCTCCTATATATAGGAGAGAATGGAAGACTATACCAATACATTATTTGATATGAGACTAAACTAATCTCTCTCATCATATCTAATATAATATCTAACACTTCCTCTCAAACTCGAGTTGGTTAAACAACATGAGTTTGGAATATTAACGATGTTCATGTAGCAGGTACGGCAAACTATGATGCAGGAACGATGCTCAAGTAGATGGTGCAGGGAAGACGCTCGATGGTGCATGTGTTGGGATCTCACCCCAGAACTGAGAAGTAGTAGTATGTTGTAGTGGCGCACTGTTGGCGCATGTTGTGATCTCATCCTCAAACAGAGAAGTAGTAGTATGTGGTGATGCACTATTGGCGCTATTGAAGGATATACCCCACAACTCGTAGTGCTAATAGCGGAAACACACCACAAGCAATAGAAACTCCCAAGACTTAGATGGACCAAAGAACAAGCCACCACAGTATATGCAAGATCTTATAAGAACACAATCAATATGCAGAGATAACCAATACTTTTTATTCCCCAAGAAATACAAAGATTACAAAGAGATTACAACTCTCAATCTCTCTCTTTCACCTTTGAAACACTCGGCACAATCCCCTCTTAAAATTGAACAATGATAACGGCTCACCTCTTGATTACACAAATTGATTCTAACCCTAGAGTTTACGGCCATATATATAACCCCCAAGTAAATCCTAAAAGATAAACACAAATCTAGCAATTGGGCTTTTAAACTCGTAAGCCTAAAAACAATCAGCTGCCGAAGTCGGTCGACCGCACCCTCAAGGTCGGTCGACCGCAACGTGTAGAACCAAACCTGAGACTCGACCATTCGACTGCACCCCCAAGATCGGTCGACCATCCCCTCCTCTGTTGGAGTTGTACACTCGAAGAACTCTCAGCAGCTAGGGACGGTCGACCGCACCCCCAGGTCGGTTGACCACAACTCTCCATGCTGCATTCTTTTACTCGCTGCTTGTCTTCTCTTGCTTCTTTGTCCCATCATCTTCTTCTCCAACTTCAAGTACTCAGTGCCTACGTGTATTTGAGGCCAAAACCCTAACAGGCGCATGTTGGGATCTCACATCCGAACTGAGAAGTAGTATATTGTAGTGACGCACTATTGGCGCATGTTGGGATCTTACCCCTGACTTGAGACGTAGTAGTATGTTGTGGAAGGAAGTGGTGGTGGCGTACTATTGGATCTCCATATTCCTAACTGTGGCGGGATCTCTATATCCCGAACTGTGATGGGATCTCACCCCTGACTTGAGAGTTGTCCCTGAATTGAGAACTGAATGCGGAAGATGGTGGATGTCGACGGAAGGTGAGGGAGACGGGAACTGTGATGATGTTGATATCTCCCCTTCTCAAACTCGACGTAAGTTTGCTGACGAAGAATGAAGTAGAAGCTGAAGGACCTGCAAGAAAGATTTTTTTTTGTTGATAAAACATAAACGAGTCTTGGAATAGAGGGTTGCAGGTTTCGGGTGTGGATTTGGGTCGGGTCGGGTAGGGTTTAGAGGTTATTTGGATTTGGGTCGGTTATTTGGAGCGGGTCGGGGTTAGGAGAGAAATAACAGTGTGGTGGGTTAGGGTTTGGTTGATGTGAAAAAGAGAGGTGGCGGCTAGGGTAGCGGGTGGTTAAGGGAGGTGGTGGCGGCGACTAGCAGTAGGGGAGAGGAGGTAGCGGAGGGGTTGTCAACCTCACGCCTGACATCATCGTCATCAATCAGGGTTTGGAGCTTGGATTTTGACATGGACTTGCAGGCAATGGAGGTGATGGCTGCGGTGGAGATTGGCAACAAGTGATGGGTTGCTGCGAGCCGGTCGACGGGGAGGTTATCGGGAGCGGGAGGAGCAGCAAGGGGTTGGTAATGGTGGGAAGATGGATGATTTTGGGGATTTTGGTGATGGTGCAGCAGTCGGTGAGGTGCAGCGGGATTGACGGCAAGGTGCAGCGAAAGTGGAGGGAGATGGTGTGGATGTCGCCGGAGTGGATGTTTGTTGTTGACGCAGGGGGTTTGGTTGCGGCAAGAAGATGTAGCGGAGATCGACGGGGTGCGGGAGGATGCCGCTGTTGGTTGTTGCTGTTGAGGGGTTCGTCGGAGTTGGAGTTGGAGTTGGTGTCGCCGAAGAGATGACGGAGATGTGGGTTTCGGAGAAGGAGAAGTTGATGATGGCTAGGGTTTTGTAGATTTGATCGGGAGAGGGAGATGTTGGGAGGTGGAGTGATTCCGATGAAGACGAGAATCACTTCACCTCGATGATCATAGAAAATAGTATAGGCCTTATAGGATTATAGGCTCTGATACCATGTTAAAATTAGGGATGGGAAGAAATACTTTATTGATTTATTATTGATTGAATAAACTGAGTACAATTATGTCTCCTATATATATGCGAGAAGGGAAGACTAAACCAATACATTATTTGATATGGGACTAAACTAATCACTCGCATAATATCTGAATATTTTCAGCTCTTTTTGAGTTGAGTATACAGTACAATATTCTTGGTGAAAGAAATAACAATCAAGGTGAAGTGGAAACATAGTTATTTTTAAATGAAAGACATGTGTATCACGTATATGTTACATATAGATCATCTGATGATTTGAATTAAATTAAGAAATGCATAGTTAGTGGCATAGTACAGTAAACTTGTGTCTATGGCATTAGGAAGTGTTTGATTTCTGGAGTTAGACTTGACAGATAGTTAATGAAGTACACCTTACTCCTTTGGTTGCAAATCACCTTTACTAGTATTAAAAGTTGTTGAAGTATAAAATTGGTTGAGACAATTCATTCCTTTTGTTTCGAAGGAAGTTGAGTTTGCTAGATTTTTTAGGCATCAGATTTAATGACTTCACTGTTATTAAACTTATATATCTGTGTATGATTGGTTTAAAGACAATAGATTCTATTATCGTATTGTACTTGCAACTTCTCAAAGGATGTTGAGCTAAGATGATTTAAAAATTTTGCCTTCTCCTTTAACTACTTTTTTCCTGTTAAATATGATACTTCCTAATAAATGATATGTGCAAGCTTTGTTATGTTTATACTGAGTCACCTTAGCTCTTGTGTGAGTAATTGCTTGTGTCTGTACAGATTGGTGTGTCCACATTCATATGTTGAGTTTCTCTTAAGTGATAGCGATAATGTAACCTGCATGACTAACTTCCTGTACATAACTAGGCATATGCAATGGGCTTGCCAGAGAAGAAACTTAACTGTTGTACAATGTACAGACCCCTCACATGTCTTACGAGGTGCATGCACATAGGGCTGCAATCGAGCCAAGCCGAGCCGAGCCGAATATCTTCAGGCTCGAGCTCGGCTCGTTAAGGAATCGAGCTCAGTTTTGAGCTCGAGCTCGGTTCGAGCCGAGCTTTAACCGAATTCGAGCCGAATAGCTCGCGAGCTTAGCCTAAAATTAAAAAAAAACCAAGCTCGATGAAACACCCCGAATTCCAAAATACAACTGAATTCGAAGTTCCACAGGATCTTTACACTTCTTTCGTACAATTTTACAAGGAAATAAAAACTTTTCTTTCATCAGAGTTTACAATTACATTACATATTTACAGCAGAAGCAAATTATAACAATTTACTTGAATTGAAATGTACAACTCTTGAATCAATCTTTAATCAGCATGCATTCTTTAGTCTTGTTAACCACTTTACCCTGCATAAAATCTGTGGGCGCGTTAGTTCATTCAACTGACGAAATATTATACACAGCTATCCTCTCTGTGCCGAAAACAGTATAACGATTCTCAATACTTAGTAAACCACAAACTGTCACAAATAAAGCTAAAGGGACTATCCTATTGATGTCGTGTTGTGAATGTGCACTTAATCCTTAATGCAATTAATTGTATTATATGACACTAATGTGCACTTGTTTAGAGTCTATGCAGCCCATACTACATAGGTCCGAGGGCAAGCCCTTAATCGTTCTTCAACTTGTAGGGTTCAATCCCTCGCCATGACTTAATCTACTATTGTAACTACGGTAAGTATCCTAGATGTTTTATGACCTACGAACTCATGTTTAGGCGCCCTGGAGGGAATCTCAATACACTGACACATGACTCATCATTCAGGCATCCTGTGGTAATTCAGCTCTTACCATAGACATGACACCATCCGCAGTCGTCAAACACCCCACGAGCGTCGCCACCGGGACGGTACTCTGGAGCAGTATCCATGCCCTATCATGACGCATCATGGGACATCCTGTGAATACTCTCACGCCGTCAATCCAATGGCCCTCATACTCAATATTTTTCTCTTACTTTCATCACATCTTCACTATGTATCTAATCCTTAGTTTAATTAAATAATGAATAAATCAACTCTTAGAGTGTAGCACTTTCACTATACCGGTCTTATTCATTTAATTTCATATGATCCAACCTTGGTCTTCTCATTTCATAATTCTTTCATTGCCGGTATAAGACTTGGCTATACCCTAATTCTCAATTTCAACTCATAATTACAACATCGAGTTTTCATACTCATAAGTTCTTTTTCATGATTAATCGTAATTCACATTTCATGTTCATAGCATTCATGTAATCATATCCATAGTTCATCATAAGTCATCATGTCATTAAACTTTAATTTCATATACCATGTCAATCTCAATTCATTCAAACACATGAGTTTCAATAATCTCATTTAATCCTCGTGCTATCGTTCATTTCCTTTATTCTAAAAGGTCACAAGTCGTATTTTCATTCACCACCAATATTCAATTTAAACAATGAAAATCCCTAAGTACTACATTTAATTTTTCTTTTATTCAAACTTCTCTTTTATCACCCCATAATTTTTCTTCTGCAAATAAATACTTTTATAATTTTCCCAAGGGTAAAACTCCATAGGATTCCATCCAATTTTCACTTCTAACTCACTTTTTTTAGTCAAAATAATACCCAAATATTTTTTATAACATCTACATTTTTTTTAGAATTATTTATATATTTTTTTCAGATTTTTAAAGTTAAAATTTAATAAAAAATCTCAAAAAAATCAAAACTACCGAACACATGATTCGAACCCAAGACCTGAGAGAAGTCAAACTCAACCGCAAGCCAACTAGGCTAGGGTGCAACCACGTTAAGAGAAAGGGTAAAATATGGTTAATTGTTTTGGGTTTCGGATTTTGAATTTTTTGTTCAAAACGAAAAATGAAAGGCAGAGCCTAGGTTCAAACTCGAGACCACAGGGTCACCACCCCGTTACTGTAGCGCCCAAGCACCCCATGACCACTTGGTCTAAGTGACCAGATTGTCTCAAAAAGGTTTGGGATTGTTTTGATTCGATTCTTGTTCTCTACTAATTATTAAAAGTTTTCCAAAACGATTTTTGTTCTTTTTCTTCTCTTTTTGAAATATAACCTTCCAGATTTTGAAACATATATAAATATAGTAAACCAGTAATTTTAAACTCATTATTTGCCTATATGCATTTTTGGTCTTATTTTAAGTTTTAGGTCCATAGTGTCAACATTGAGAATAAAACATAGTTGCACACAGTTGAATATAATTTTCTACAAAATACTTCATTCCTCCATCCCTTTATTTACTAGCAATCTATAATCTTTTTAAAACACAAATTTCTCCTTTTGCTACAATAGAGTTATTTTAATTTAAACAATCACTTTCACAAGATACATTCAACTTGTCTCAAAATGTATAGATTTCTTACCCCAATATGATTCTTAACTATCTAGCATTGCAAACATATGACATCTTCTAGCAATTTAATTCATAATTTATCAACTAGCAATCATTTCAACAAACATCTTCTAAATTATCAATTCATCTTCTACATGAGCAAACATGGAGTCAATTTCACTTAAGTTTTCATTGATGATTCTATCAAAACATTCTTAGCATGGTAACTAGAATTAGAAGTATGAGAAACACCCACCTATTGGAGAAAAACAAATAGAAAGCCCTTAGAAATCTCCTAGAATGCACGAATGGACCCCTCTCCTTCTAAGTTGTGCCTCAAAATTGCCTCCTCCTCCTTGGATGTAGCAAACCGAGCTCCCCCCTATTGCACTTCCGGCCTCTCCTTGGTTGAGCACACACAAAAATATCCCCTCAATCTTTTACTCACCAAAACTCTCAATCTTTTCTCACTCTAATCCTTTCTTTCTTTAATAAATTTCTTAATGTACTAAATGAGAAGAACTAGGGGGTATTTATACATTTTTTTGGTGAGAATAGATGGCTAGAATTAAATCAAATGGTTAGAGATCAAAGGCTAGGATGAGTTAGGGAGTTGTAGCAACTACCCATGATCACATAACCACCTCAATCCACAACTCCACTCTCTCCATCTCTTCTTGCTCCATCCGGCCTAGGGTGGGTGTGCAATGCACACTCTAGTGCTTGCACGTGCGAACTAGTACCCCCTCCTTATAAGTGTACAAGTGCATAAAAATTTTATTTGTTCATAAAAAGTCTACAATACAAGTTCAATTGTCTTAAAAGAGAAATAAGTTAAATGGGCTCATTAATGGGCCAATTTAACCATGGGTTTAAATAATTAAAATAGTTAATTAATAAAGTGGGCTAAAAAGACAATTTGGGCTTTAGATTTTAATTAGGCTTTAAAAGAAAACTACTTTTTGAAAAATGAGGGAGAACAATTACAAAAAAAATATTTTATACGAAAAAATTTATACAAATGAGAAAACACGTAAAATCACAAAAATCTCATAAATGAAAACTAGGGTGTTACACTCGAGCTCGGCTCGTTAAGCTATCGAGCTCGATTTTCGAGCTCGAGCTCGTCTCGAGTCGAGCTTTGACCGAATAGTTCGAACCGAATAGCTCGATTCGTTTGCAGCCCTACATGCACAATACTAATTTATATTAAATAATTGATTGAAAGGAAGCAGTTTCTGTAATATCTTTGCCATGGAGTGAGAACATGGCATTGCACATGACTATTGGCATAACAATATCTATTGAAGATATCATGTGACCTACATACCTAATCTCTTCCAATTCAAAATTATTAGATCTAATGACGTATGTATGTCTTTTCAGATGCTTCCTTTTCGGAATCATTATATGGTCTACGTAGGAGGGCTGTGAATACTGCATCAAGTACAAGATCTCCGAATGCCGACTCAAATGAAAGATCTCCCCGTTCCAGTTTGATGAAGCGCCAAAAAGTTCTCTCAGTTGCATTTCTGGTTTCGCATCTGGCCTTTATTTGTTTCACAGTTAGCTTAGACTTCTTACTTTCAAATGATTGGCTTCTGAATTAGGGCAAGCATTAACTATGTCATTATGTCTTTTAGTAACTTAGGATGACAAAAATCATTTGTCAAGACAACAAAATCAAAGCATTTATCCAAAAAGCTTTGGAGTTGAATACTTTCCTCCATTCAGTTCATTGCTATCAAATAAATACTCATGATTTCACCGTGTTGGCATCAATGCAACCATTGAGAAATGAGTTGACGTTGGTGGGTTTTGTTATTTTGATGATGGCAGTCACGACAATGTACAACCTTCATCTGTAAGCGTGTTTTAATGTTTATTGGAAGTTCACCTAGAAAAACCTTCAAGCAAATCATAGCTCTGATAAATTTTAACAAAGCTTTACTTTTGTAGGTGGTTTTTCCGTATATTAAGTCAAAGCTGAATTTGATCTATAACAAAGAAAGGGAAGCAAGGCTTCAAGCAAGCCTATGGGGCAATGATGATGCAAGGATAGATGATACAGATTACTTACTGGATCAAGGTGAAATTTCTAGCACTCAAGTTCAATGTTTAAGTACAGAAAGATCAAGTATGATACTCATAAAAGAGAAGGTTATGGCAATTATTGGTGCTTGCTACCCTTGGATTCATGCAACCAACGAGGGTACGACTGTTTTTGTTATTTTTAACACTTCTTTCCCTTTCTTTTATTTTGTATCATGTAAACATACTATTTCATGTGAACTATCTTGAGAGATACCTGTCAGTATTTCATCTTTTAGTTATTAAATTGAAGATATTTTTTTCTAATGTTTCTCAAGCGGATAATTTTCCATATGATGAAACCTATTTAGATGTGAATTAACTTATTGTTCTGCATAGTACCATTAGGTCGTAGACATTGACATTTTTTGTAAACAGTGCAGAAACAACCCACAACAATGGCAGTGGCACTGTACCCTTTAATCAACAGGATATATAACTGGTTGTTGGCACTAGAGATGGTAGAATGTCGGAGTGAATTCATCTCATACTTTTAACTCTTTATGTTGATTTAGTAGAAACCTCCAGCTTAGCTGTATGATGCACATAATACTTGGAGGAGATTTAGTCATCTCACAACAGTATTTTACTTATATAGAATACAAATTTTCATAAATCACGTCAATTAATCGGATATTGCTAGGATTTGTTTTAGTTTAGACAATTGAAGTTGGTAGAAGGTATTGAGAAACTGGTCTAACTAAAAACCTCATCACTACTTAAAAGTCTTTTATGGGTCACAGAGGGAAGTCGATATCAAAGGTATGGCCAAACCCAAGTGTTGTTGAGACGAGTATGACAATGGATCAGGAGCCCTCATCAAGATCCAATTCTTGTATTCCGCCTTGCTACCAGACATTTTTAAAGCTACCATTCGGGAGCGGTTAAAAGTATGTCAAGCCCAATGTACGGGCAAGTCATTTGGACGTCGTCGATCTTCTTGATGACCTTACACCCTAGGCTCTAATGGAGGAACATGAGAAAGGGTGACCGGAATCTTAAACTCAGAGCCAATTTGTCTATACAACGGTGTAGTATTAACAAGTTCGTAGTACATTTTGGTTTGTGGTACATGTACGGGATCATGGTTCGTTACCTTGAGCAGTATATGGTATGGAAGGAGTAGGATGAGTTGGGTCTCCCATTTGAGTAACATATATACATATATATGTGCGCGCATGTATAGACATAAAACGAAAGAAAATTAATATATAAAACCATTGGTTGCTTGCATTACTAAATGTAAGAGTAGTGATCTAATTAAACTCCATGATTAATTGAGGAGAGTGGATTAATTGAGGAGAGTTTGAACAAAAGGTGTCATTTTGAAGATATAGAAAAAAACTGTATGCAGATCGATAGTTTAAGAGATCCGGATCAAGAACCCACCATAAATCGGATCACGAGACCTGGATCGTGACTCGGAGGGGGGTTGGGAGAAACCGGTAGCATTGCAACAGTGCACCGAGTATAAAGAAAATTGATGAGCACCTATAAGAACGCAAGTCGGCTCGTTTGAAATAGGAACACGAACATTGTCACCCAAGCTACCACTGAAGTTGACTTCATCCTCCTTCAAAGAATCAAACTTAACATGGTATTGATGGTAGGACAATCGGTTGGTACATGGGTCTAGTTCAAAGCCCAAGGGATCGCGATAAATTGCAAAGGAGAAATGTGACTCAAACCACAAAGTCAACAACTATGGAGAACTGAAAAAGTGCCCACCTTAAGTGGCCGAATCTAAGCCTTCATAAAGAAAAGCCAGGATAGGTTGAGCCAACTACCCTATTCGACAATAGAAGTGGTGATGAACCAAAGCAACATGATGCATGTCTATTCTGTCGAAGTCATTCCGAAAGAAGAATCCACCACTAATCACCAAAAGAATCCTTTATTGAACCCGACTTATGCCATTGGCATCGGCGCTCTCGAGTTAAGGACATATCAAGCGCCACAATTCAAGGATGGAACCACCACCATTTTTTATTAGACGAGCTTGGTCCCTCCTCCGATGGCTAATTTCAATAAAAGTTCTTCTTGGGGCGGCAAACGATCCATTAATGTTGGGCGCTCAATGGACTCGTTGGGATCAAAATCCAACAAGTTAACCACCTCCTCCAAATGTACCAACATCTCTCCAACCTTGAAAAAGAACATGTGGGTGCATGGATTCCAACACTCAATGGTCGCCTCGATGATCGACCAATGGATTGAGTGTCTACTCATGTAACTAGGCAAGTTGAAGTGCATTTCCTCGAACAATTGTGTTAGTGGCGGCGTTGGATTGGTCAATATGTCATTGGGCCAATTTGAGATTTTTGAAATATCTTGGAGGCGCAATTTTTGGTGTTTGAGAATAGGTGAAGACATGAGAGGTGGTGATATGAATTTTGTTGGCAAGGATGAGGAGTTTGTTATGATGGGAAGATGAATTGGAAGAAAATTGTTTCGGGATCATGGGGTACTCATTTGAGAAGAAAAGTTGGAAGAAAATGAGTTTGGTGTTCTATAAAGAATGGTATGGTGTCTTATAGAGCAAAAGTCTATTTCAAGTTTGTTTTAGCTTGTAAGAAGTTTAGCACACTAATACATTGATTAATCACTTAGCTTGCTTACTGTTAAAGTAGTGCTTAGGTTAGTCACATATAAGGAAATGTATTAGTTTACTCTTTGTCCTCTCCTATGTATATAGGAGGCATTGTAATCATATTTTAATTCAATAAAATGTTATTTCTTTCTCTATACTATATGTTAATATGATATCAGAGCAGGAAATTATACACAAAATTTTTCTTCAAAAAAAATTAAGGTTCTCTTGATTCTGCTATTATTTTTTTTAAAAATTCCTTCTTCCTTCTCCTTCCCGCTGCCCTCCCTGCCGCCTCCCTTCCACCTGCTTGTCGCCTCCCCTCCACCAAGCGGCCTAATCTCCGATCCCCCCACTACAGTCGGCCTCTAAAAGTTAAAAAAAGAGAGAGAAAAAACGAGCAGCAAGCAACCACAAACCACTCCTACTTGCTGTCATTATCTTATTCTAGCTATCACCATCATCATTATCCATCATCATCACCACTAAACGTTCACCCTAATCTCCTTTAATCCAAAAACCCCTTGCTGTCTCCTCTCTCTTTTTTGAACCTAACAACAAACCCACATCCATATCCAAAACCTAAATCCAAACCCACATCCACATCCCAAAAAAATTAAACCAAACCAAATTGAACCAAACCACACTAAACCAGACCATCCAGACCCAAACTGAACCAAACCAGACCCAAATCACACCCAAATATTCTCCAAGCAGCAACCAGTAAAGTGCCTAGTGATTCGTGCTGCATTGTGATACATGTCCGTGCTTGATTTCCTCTCCAGTCACCATCACCCCTTCATATTCGTCTAAGTCATCGAATCTAATCTAGATCTGATATGCTCCACTGGTGATAGATCCTCCCTCTCCGAATAAAGTGCGCATGACCACTGAGAATCTCTCAGGCTGTGGTGACGGTCACCACTTTCACACAATGTATGATCCCTAATGTCAGGACCAATCTTATGAGTATGCGACGTGTTGGAAACATCTCAGTCGTCCTCCTGTTGCTCATCAGTCTTCCACTGTGAAACATTCTCCTTCCACTGCTGCTCCTACATATGCGCCAACCTCCTCCGAATATGCCATTTCTGCTGCAAATATCAAGCCTTCTACAACTTGCAGTCTATTCCTTCTGGTAACTCTATTCACTCGGGTAATGTTGTTATGTTTTCTCACATCAATGGATAATTGATTCAGGTGCTGCGGAATATCTTCTTTATCGCTTTCTTCATATTCTTTATTTTCAAATTATCATGTGTGTTGGTGATGACTCACTTGTCCCTGTTGAAGGGGTGGGAGATCTTTTTCTTCGGATCTTTCGCTTAAATTGTTGTGTGTTTATACCTTTCTTAACAACATTATCGGTTCCTAAATTTTGCAAAGATTTAATCTGTTCATTGACATTTTTTTCTTTTCATTGTGTTTCAGGATATTACGATGAGTAAGGTGATTGACACCGGTCGAGAACAATATGGGTTATACATCTCGGATTCTCCAATCTCAGCTTTTAGTTCTATTGATCTTGAATTATGACATTGACGACTGTGACATCCTTCCTTTACTACTCTTAAGCACTTCATTTCCTGTTATGAGCCTTTTGTCAAGGTATCTTTTGAGTCATATTAGTTAGGTAGTATTATCGAGTTCCCTACTCATAACACATCAATAAACATTGTGAACATTTGTTTTATTTTGTGCATTTTGATGTTTGGGATGATTTCTCTCGCATGACATTGTTGTTTTTCTTGAAAGATTGTTTTGAAGTATTTAAAGTTTTTCAAGAATTTTTTTTTGAGATAAAAACATAGTTTGGCATTACTCTTAAATATTTTCGTTCTGATAATGCTAAAGAATATGAGTTCTGATTTTCAACAATTTTTTTCTCAACATGGAATAATACACCAGACTTCTTGCGCCTACACTCCCCTACAAAATGAAGTGACAAAACACAAAATGAATATTTACTTAGCACTGCTCGCTCTCTGATGTTTGAAATGAAGGTCCCAAAATTTTATTAGATTTTTGCAGTCACTGCTTGTTTTCTTATCAACCGTATGCCTACTTATATTCTTCAAACTTAACCCTCATTTAAACTGGTGTTTCCCTCGAAAAAGTCATTTTCACTATCACCTCGTATTCTTTGGTTGCACATGTTTTGTTCAAAATCTCAGTTCAGGCATGGATAAACTTGACCCACGTTCTACTAATGCATATTTTTTTTTGGATATTTACTTTTTCAAAAGGTTATCTTCGCTATTACCCTTCATGATTTTTTTTAGCTTTTTGAATACAAACCTTTTTTTGAACAAACTCTTTCAGAAATTTCAGATTTACCAAGGGCTGTTGTAGAGTCTTGATTTCCCACTGCCGCCACCACCACCACCACCACTACCACCTCCAGCTCTATTTCGAGTTAATGTAAGGAAACGAAAGAATCGTTCAGACTCGATCATTCAAAAGGTACCCGTAGTGATTCAACCGATGTCAACCACTTCTGTTGGTAATATCCTTAACACAGATGATTTACCTATTGGTCAACGTAGGGTTAAACGTTCTTGTGTTCACTATCTTATTGCCAAGTTTGTTTATTCTTCTAAACTAAACGGATCTTTTCGAGCCTTTACTCTTCTTCGGTTTCCATTTCTATTCTTAAAAATGTTCAGGTAGCACTCAAGCACTCTGGTTGGACAGTAACCATTAAAGAGGAAATGCAGGATCTATAGTAGAATAGTACTTGGTAGTTGGTTCGTCTCCCTATGGGTGGTAAGACGGTTGTAAGCTCTGAAGCACGGATACTTCACGGAGGGTGCCATCTCCGTATCCTGTATGTATCAGATACTCGTGTCCCTGTATCCTGTACATTCCCGTATCCTACATTTTTTTATTATCTAACTATTTGATACGGCTGAAACTTGTCCCACTATTTGATTTATCTACTTATGTTATATTATTTATGAACTTGCTTTGTTTACTTGTATTATTGCTTATGCGTATGAACAATTATTGTTGCTTTTATGGATTATCTTATTTATGTTTAATGAAAGATATTTACCATTTCCTTATTAACAAGCGATTATTTAGTTGTGTAATTATACACACACACACACACAGATATATATACAATCATATTCCTGCCGTAACCTGTATCATACTTTTTTAAAAATTGTCGTATGCCCCGTACCCGTGTCCCCAACGCGAATCGCCGTACCCGTATCGGTGCTTCATAGATTGTAAGTGGGTATTCACAGTCAAACATTATCCCGATGACATAGTTGAACGACTCAAAGCTCGCATTGTGGCTAAAGGATATACACAGGAATTTGGGGTCAACTATGCAGCGACTTTTTCTTCTGTTGTGAGACTCACATCTGTTCGGGTTCTTATTTTTCTTGCATCAATTGTGCTTGGCCCCTTTATCAGCTTGATGTCAAGAATATATTTCTGAATGAAGACTTGAATGAGGTGGTGTATATGCAGCAACCTCTTGATTTTGAGTGACAGAGGGAGAAATCTTGTATGTTCGCTTAAAAGGTCTCTTTATGCCCTTAAACAGTCTCATCGGGCTTGGTTTGAAAAAATTGGCAAAGTTGTTGATTCGCTAGAAGCAAGGCAGACCATTATCTCTTCACAAAAAAAAAGAAGCAAAGACATTGTTATCCTATTATTCTATGTTGATGATATCATTAATATAGGTAATGACTCATAAGGTATTGCAGACATTAAGCTACAGTTAGCACATACTTTTCAAACAAAGAATCTTGGTCCGGTTTGATAATCACTTGGCATTGAGGTTGCACGCACGAAGATGATATCTTTCATTCACAAAGGAAGTATGTTCTTGATATTTTCACTTAGACATAAATGTTGGGATGTCGCCCCAGTGACAACTATGGATCCCAATATTAAGCTCTCATCTTTCTCCAATGATGCATTGTTTTCTAATCCAGGATGATATTGCAGGTTGGTTGGCAAACTTATATATCTCTCAATAACTAGGTCAGATATTGCCTATGCAGTTAGTCGAGTTAGCCAGTTTATGCGTGCACCGATAATCACTCATTGAGAAGCAATATTTTATAGTTCACATTCTTCGCTATCTTAAGAAGGCCCCAGGGCAATGACTTTTCTTCAAGCCTGGTGACTCACTAACTTTACGAGTTTATTCTGATGCTGACCGGGCAAGATCAGTTGATGATAGGCATTCAACTGGTGACTCACTAACTTTATGAGGTTATTCTGATGCTGACTGGGCAAGATCAGTTGATGATAGGCGTTCAACTAGTGGGTACTTTGTGCTTTTTGAAGGAAATCTGGTATCTTGGAAAAGCAAGAAGCAGTCTATTGAAGCTAAATCAAGTGCAGAGTCTGTATACCGAGCTATCAGACATTTGGTCTCTAAAGTTTTTTGGCTAAAATTTCTTCGCCAGGACTTGGCAATCTCATTATCATCTCCAGTTCCACGCTGCTGTTGTTGAAATATAGTATTTGTATATCCTGTTTCCTAATCTATAGGAAACAGATTTCCAAAATCTCCCATCTCCCCAATCTTCTCTAAATCTCCTTCTTCTCCAAAAATGTAATTCTTATATATAGATGTATACAGTAGAGAAATAAAGTAATAAGAATAATAATTATTTTCCCTAAAAAGATCTAGGCTAAGTGAAGAAGAACTTTCTTCTCTGTCTTCCTCGAATTTTTGATTCTGATCCTCGTCGATCCCCGAAACCCCAAACCCTGAACTCCCATTGCCTTCATCCATCGTCTTCATCGACATCCAAACCCCGAAATCCGAACCCCCAATCAACCGTCGCCTTCATCAATCAACCGTCGCCACCACCGAAACTCCACCCCCGGCGACCTCTTCGTTGCGTCGTCATCCTCCGGCGATCCCCGACTGCTCCTCTCTCCTCGACGTCAATAGAAACCCCCGACCACCCCCTATCTTTCCTTGATTCCCGTCGACCACAGCCAACCTTGTGCTCATCTTCTCCGGCGACCCTCCTTCCCTCATCGCCGTTCTCTGTCGCATCACCCCGTCGACACCTCCTAGTGCCGCCACACCTTTCCGTTGACGCCCAATCACAGCAGCCGAACCCGTTGCTGTTCCACCTTGCCCTGTCGACCCTCGACAGCTGTAGTGCCGCCGTCGCTGCGTCCCAGTCCCGCTGTCGCTACCCGTCGACGTCGCCGCCGTCACCGGCAACCCCCTAGCCATTGCTGCCATTGCCTCTCTCTCTCTCTTTCTTGCCAATAGTTGCTGTGTTGCTATTTGCTGGTCTTGGCCAAGTTTTGTCGTTTGCTATTGATTGCTGAAGATCAGATCCGTTGTTTTCTTGTGCCGCTACCATGGGATAAACTGATGGAGCTGAGAAGAGTATTGGACTCGCTTCTACATTAATTACAGCTGCAGGTAATGATGGTAAGGTATTTAATATTTCTATCTCTGTTATGAATAATGCATGGATAATTGATTCGGGTGCTACCAACCATATGACTTTCGATTCTAGACAAGTTCAAAATTTTCAATCATCCACCAAATCAACTGTGTCTACTGCCAATGGTGATCCTACCACTGTTACTGGCGAGGGTACCATACCTCTCACAAACAACCTAACCTTAGATACTGCCTTAGTTGTGCCATCCTTGAATTTTAACCTATTATCTATTGCTCAAATAACTACTGCCTTACATTGTATTGTAGTCTTTTGGCCTTTATATTGTGTGTTTAAGAATTTTTGGACTCACAAGACGATTGGTTATGGGGTTAGACACGGAAAGCTCTATCATCTGGATTTAGATTCTAAAAGTTCAAGCAAGTTGACTCAAGCTCTAAGTGTGGAAGGATCCGAAGCTGAGAAGAAGAAATCAGATATTTGGCTATGGCATCGACGTCTAGGACATGCTTCTTTTGGTTATTTAAAGAAATTATTTTCGAGTTTATTTTTGAAGTTGGATATTTTTGCCTTTAGGTGTGATGTATGTGATCTCGCAAAAAGTCATATTGTCTCTTTTCCTCCAAGTCCAAGTAGAAGCTCTCTTCCATTTATGATTATTCATTCTGTTGTTTGGGGTCCATCCAAAACCACTACATTTGAAGGAGCTAAATGGTTTGTGACATTTATTGATGACTGTACTCGTATGACCTGGATTTATTTGATGAAGTCGAAAAGTGAAGTTAGTGACTTGTTTTAGAAATTTCACAAGCATGTTATGACTCAGTATAAATCACAGATTCAAGTCCTTAGGAGTAATAATGGCGGAGAGTACTTGAGTTCGAAATCTGCGACAATATTTGGTGGAACACAGAATTATTCACCAGACTACATGCTCATATACACCTCAACAGAATGGGATTGCAGAATGAAAAAATAGACACTTGCTCGAGGTGGTCCGTGCTTCTCTCATCCATGAAAATTTGCCACTTATCTATTGGGGGGAAGCCCTTGCTTCTGCTGCATACTTAATCAACCGAGTTCTTTCTAGTATCCTAAACTTCCTCACACCATTTCAAGCATTAACTGAAGCCATGAATGGACCAAAAGTCGTCAACTTGCCACCTCGTGTGTTTGGGTGTTTTGCATTTGTTCATCTTCATCAACATGAACGCAGTAAGTTAACTCCTCGAGCTGTCCACTGTGTTTTCGTGGGATATGCACAAGATAAGAAAGGTTATCGGTGCTATCACCCACCAACTCAAAGGATGTTTGTGATTATGGATGTTGTGTTTCATGAAGATGAGATGTATTTTTCTTCTTCTACGACTGAACTTCAGGGGGAGTACCGAAGTGAAGTTCAGACTCTTGGGTATGATGAAAGGGTTTGTGAAGTTCAGACTCTTGGGTATGACGAAGTAATTACCAGTCAGAACGAAGAATTGGATACAAATAATGGCGAACACTTGAATGATGACCTAGCAAGGGAGGAAGACCCTCATAAAGAAGTTCAACCAAGGGAAGAAGACCCTCTTGAAGAATTGCAACCAGTACCGAATTCCAGTAAGAGTGAACCGTCAGAACCCCAAAACCAATCGTCATCGTTGTCCGAAGCTCCTAGAAGAGAACTCCCGCACCATACTAATAAAGGTAATCCAAAACCCACTTATGAACCTGATCCCACTAGTAACGTCAAATATCCCATGAGTAATTATGTATCCACTCACCACTTATCGGAATCAAATAAGACATTTGTAAATTAATTATCTGCGTATCTATTCCTAATAGTGTGCAGGAAGCCCTTATCGATCCAAGGTAAAAAGCAGCTATGGATGAGGAGATGAAGTCCTTGAGAAAGAATGAGACTTGGGAGATAGGCGAGCTACCAGTAGGAAAGAAGTCAGCAGGATGCAGATGGATTTATACTGTGAAATATAAGTCTGATGGTTCAATAGAACGATACAAAGCAAGGCTGGTTGTCAAATGATACACTCAAACGTATGGAATTGATTATGAAGATACATTCGCACTTGTGGTAAAATTCAATACTGTTCGAGTCTTACTGTCTCTTGCTGCAAATCTTGACTGGCCGTTGGAGCAATTTGATGTGAAGAATGCATTTTTGCATGGGGAATTGACAGAAGAGGTTTATATGGATCTTCCACCAGGGTCAAATAGACCAGTTCAGCACAGCAATAAAGTATGTCATTTGAAGAAAGCATTGTATGGACTTAAGCAGCCGCCAAGAGCTTGGTTTGGGAGATTTACAAAATCAATAAAGACATTCGGATACTATCAGAGTAATTCAGATCATACTCTGTTCCTAAAAAGGAAAGAAGGTAAAATTACTGCTCTCTTTATTTATGTGGATGATATGATAGTAACTGGAGATGATCCTGAAGAGAGGAAGGCATTAAAGAACTACTTGTCACAAGAGTTCGAAATGAAAGATCTTGGCTCTTTGAGATACTTCCTTGGTATTGAAGTTTCAAGAAAGGGGATATTTTTGTCTCAAAAAAAGTATGCTCTTGATTTATTAAAGGAAATACACTGTTAGAAGAAGGAATGAAACTATGCAATGAAGCTAATCATGTACCTTGTGATAAGGAAAGATATCAGAGATTGGTTGGACGGTTGATGTATCTTGCACATACACGGCCAGATTTGTCATATGCTTGTGGTAAGTCAGTTTATGCATGCACCTCGGGAACAATATATGGATGCGGTGATGAGAATTATGAGATATATTAAGTCTGCTCCAGGAAAAGGGGTTTTATTTGCGAAACATGGTCACTTGAAGGTTGAGGCATATACTGATGCTGATTGGGCAGGATCTATAATTGAAAGGCACTCCACTTCAGGATACTTCACCTTTGTTGGAGGAAATTTAGTTACATAGAGGAGCAAGAAGCAAAATGTTGTTGCGCGCTCTAGTGCAGAGGTTGAGTATCGCGAAGTAGCTTTAAGTATAGCGGAAGCTTTATGGCTGAAACTCTTGTTGCAGGACTTAGGCTATAGTCCGAATGAACCTATGCAAGTGTATTGTGATTGTCAAGCAGCGTGTGATATTACTGCTAACCCGGTTCAGCATGATAGGACGAAACCTGTAGAAGTGGACAAATTCTTCATCAAAGAAAAAATAGATGAGAAAGTCATTGAGGTATCGAAAGTGAAGTCAGAAGATCAGCTCGCAGATATCCTAACCAAGGCAGTTTCGAATTGGCTCTTCTTGAAATTTGTTGACAAGTTGGGCATGTTCAATATCTATGTACCAACTTGAGGGGGAGTGTTGAAATATAGTATTTGTATATTTTGTTTCCTAATCTATAGGAAACAGATTCCCAAAATCTCTCATTTCCCCATTCTTCTCTCAATCTCCTTTCTTTTTCTCCTAGAATGTACCTTATATATAGATGTATATTGTAGAGAAATAAAGTAATAAGAATAATAATTATTTTCCCCCAAATCTGTTTGCAATAGCTGCGACAACCAGACGACTATGCATATTTCTAAAAATCCAGTATTCCATGAGCGCACAGAACACATTGAAGTTGATTGTCACTTTGTTCGTGATGAATGTGAGAAGAAGGTGATTAAGAGAAACCTTAATAATTGGGTTGCTAGCTATAAAACAAAAATAGGGAGAAAAGATAGAGATACTAAAAGATATGCTAGTAAGGAGCTCTAGTCACGAAACTAGAGTCGTCTAAATTATTGATGCCTTGTAAAAACACATGAAGAAATAGGGAATAATGAAGGGGTTTGTTGTTTGTCTTTATGACTAAACATTTTTTTTTTCAATTACATGAAAGGGTAAGTCTCTAGCGCAAGCTATTTGATATGGCTAAAAATAAGATTAGATCGGGACCGTTCCAATCGGACACGAATCTTAAAGCTCTCAGGGATAAAACGGTAATTTCACCTACAAACGGGTCTGAAATGGGAATTGGGTCTCTTCTTCAAAGCCCAATAACCCATAAACGGATTTATCCTATTGGATACGGGTACCAACCTGTTACAAACCAATTCAGAAGGATAAAGAGTAATTCAAATCTGTGATTATCCCTAAGATGCTGTTTTAACCACTTCTTATCATGAAACGAGTTTAAACTCCCCAGCTTATCCATCAAAACCGGGAAGTAGGGATTTATCCCTATCTCGAAACGGGTCCCTAAGGCGACTATAAATATCCCTCTCCCCCCACCGTAACAAGGTAATCAATCTTTTTCTACCTAAAGCTCTTTCTTAATCTCTGAGGTTACTGACAAGAGCGTCAGAGGGTTCGTCGCCGGGATCAATCTCGGTGTATTGAACTTTGTGCAGGTTCGCGGCAACGACAAGAAACAAGTCAACACGTAGGTGAAGGTCAACAGGTTCGCTTTATTGTTTTCCTCAAAAAACCCACAAATTGATCTGTTTGCTCCCACACCCAAAATCAGCAGCAACACTATTTAAGTTACAATGCACAAATAGTGTGTGCTAAATAAAAATAGCGCAAAGTTATGTAGGAAATGAGTTATGCACGTGAGTTTCGTAACGGTTGGATTAGAGTTAGGTTACATAGCGAGCTATTTCGAGCTTCATAGCGCGCATTTTTATACATTGGATAAAGCACAACAAGCTAAAGCAATACAAATGAAATGGTCCCTATACTACATGAGACTACTCGTCCTCTCCCTCGTAACCTCCTTTAACTTCGGAAGCCCTCCTCCACATGCTATAGCGTTCGACCAAACCGCGTCTTGTAAATTTCCCAATCCGCCAACGAGTCGATGGGAGAAAATCAGTGAAGAAGGTGGTGCTCTCGACATATCATCAGAAGCTCGGGGTAGTGAACGAGAGCCCATGGATCCTTGACGACGACTCCCAGCATGGTGGTTGACAACAACGACAACAACCGAAGGAGCAACATGATGAAAGAGGTTCTAAGTCAAAAGTAATTCTCCCTGGTGCGTTTTCTGGGTGGTCCATCGAAGCCCTAGTGTTAGGAATAATTTTCGGCATAGAAGACACAAATGTATTTAGCAGTCATTGGAGTCGACTTCCTCGCCGATTGAGCTCGGTGGTCGATGATAAAGAGAGAAGTCGATATCAAATGTATGGAGTGCTAGGATAGCAAACGCATGAGCACTCCGATTGTGTACTTGTGTAATAGGAGTTGGGGATTGATCGGACGGCCACTTCTCCTTCTCCTCGTTGTGTATTTGAGTTCCCATCATTTGACAAAACTGGCTCAAGAAAACCCGTGAATCGGACACACCATACTGAAACATTGGAAGAGACGAGCTCTCCTAGGCATCTTGGATATATAGAGAAGAAAAGAAAGTAAGTGGAGAAGAAAATCGGAGAACAATCTCCTTTTATAGCAATAAAATATGGACTATGCCTGAAACAATCATTGATTGATGCAGTACAACTAGATAGCAAACACCACATTAACCTTTGGTATACTCGGAGGATTCTGAACATCCCTATTTTTCAACAAAGCCAGAGCTTCCATGGCTCATGTGATATATTTTGACTAAGATGGCTATCTTCTCTCATACTTTGTATTTATAGTTGTATATATGTAATGGTTAAAAACAGAAGAAAAAAATCTCATATATCAGGAGGAGGATAGCAAAATGAGTCAATTTATTCAAGGAGGTTACAAAGGGAGTACAAGAAAATAAGAGAACATTGCATAATAAATACTACTTTGGCCGCCTCTTCTAGACTTCCTTGATTACTTTGCAAAGATATCGTTCGAGCCCTCACTTTCATTGCTGGGGCGATCATACAATAGAGGAAATTCCACCACTTGCGGAAATGGCTCCTCCTTACGTGAATGTCTTTCCAAACTATTTGATCGACCACCTGAAAGTTTCATTTGGCACAGTTCGAGCATTGCTCTGCCCTATGAAATGGACTAGTCATATTTGTCAGCGGTAGAACCAATCAGAAGAATTCATCCCCGGTTCTAACGGGATTTGACAGACATGGCCAAGGTCAGTTGAGTACGAAGTCCTCTTACCCATGTGACGAATACATGCGATTCTAAGTCGTGTATGCATGAAGTCTATAGTTGATTTTGTGAAAGCTTATTCAGCAAAAAGTTGCTGGTGGGTGCATGCAAAATTTCTATTTTTGATAAGGTACAATGCATGGAGTGATTTTAGATCAGATTGAGTGTGATCACTACCCATCAGTTCGATCTGTGAGGTTAAGCTCTTTTGGCACACCAAACTTGCTTAAGCTATTTTCACGCCCAATTTTGGTAGCCACGAGATGAGTGTCACACTAGTCCCAGGAATGTGCTTCGACCAATTGAGCGCGTCTAGCACATCTAAAACAATAGCTGACTATAGGCAGTCGACTATGTCCATTGTTGTTTTTCTTTTGAAGAGTGTATGCATGTAAGAATCCAACCAGGTCAACAAAAAAAATGTGTCATGATGCATTCAATGTTTTAAATAGCGGATATTGGTATCGTATCGGAAGGCAAACTTTTATATCGGATACAAAAAAACGATGATATATTGGCGATATTTAAACAATATTAGTTAATATATTCATGAAAATATGTATTATAATTGTGATTTAGATGAACTTGGCACATTATATATTACAAATACAAGCAACCTAATGCAAGTGATAATAGTTATAACCAAAAATGCATACTGGCCTACATGAAATCTAATATATTAAAGAAAGATATCTACATATTGAAGATTTGAAGATGAGAGGGAATTTTTTGAAAGAAAACTTGAAGACAAGTTAATAGGTCTCCATGTACACTCCATATAGCAATCGCGCATGCTACTTTTAAGTAATATTTTAATTTATTGTTTGCTAAAATTGGGGATGCTAATTTATTGTTCTTTTTATATATACACTTATAGAAACAATTTGCTTAATTAAAAAAAGGATATTGTGAACATAAACTCAAATTTGTAATTTTGAAGAGAAAAAAGTCAATGGGATCTGGATGATATGATGTATTCTTTGTCATATCTCTATCACAATCAGTTTTAGTTTCTCTCATCTCTTTCTAATCTATAATATAATCACAAGTCCCAAATATTTGTCTATTATTATAAGAGATTATGAGTGAGTCTCTTTTCACATGTTCAATAAATGAAAATCCCTAGGATCACATCTCTGCGTTTTACTCAATAAATAACAAAGAAGAGTGATGGTGTGGTAAACTTTTGAGAGAGAAAGCGATAAGAATGAAAGGTGATAAGGTTTTTTAGCCAAAATTTTTCACTTCTCTCTTTTTTTTATTTAATGAGTTAGGGTCTAATCTGGGTTGGCCCTGCCTTGAGGCGGGCGAGGAGGTGGCCTTGGGCCCCTAAATTTTGCGCATTTTTAGGGGCTTCAAAATTATTTTTTTCCTTGTTTTTATATACATGTATTTTGCGTGTAATTATTTTTTTATGGGCCTCCAAATTTTATTTTTTGGGCTTTTATTTTTTGGGCTTTTGTTTTTTAAATTAGTATTTGGGCTGGTTTATTTTAGTTGCGCTTGAGTTTGTATGGAGATTTATTTCTCAAATCTCTAAATCTCTATCTATTTCTTCATATATATCGGTTTTTTTCAGAATTATAGCAAAAAAAAATCAAAAATTTTTTTTACCAATTTTTTTAAAACAAATTTTGTATAGGGGCCCCATTTCGGAAGTTCGCCTTGGACTCCCGTAAACTCAGGGCTGGCCCTGAGTCTAATCGGGTGTGGGTTTGACCTTAATTCAAATGCCTATGACATTTTTTTTATTTATAACACCAGATATTAAATCAGGTAGATACTTTTCAAATATCTATTGATCTAATGGATTAATAACATATCAAACACTGCTTTCGGTAACGGTAGCCTGTCCAAAACAATATAACGGCGGGTATAACGGTTGTAACGGGTGATATTTAAAACACTGAATGCATTAGGGTAAAAAACAGTAAAATATACAAAGGACGAAAAGGTTCTTGAAACTCAGGTTGTACGATGATGATAGGTAAGATCCCTGGGAGTATCGGGAGCCCACCATAGATCGAATTTTTGGAGAAAACATGCAGAATAGGATATACAAAAATTTGCAGTAGCTATTGCAAGTCTCAGAGTGCTACGGAGATTCAAGCCTATGTAGTGAGCCTTCCCGAATTGACAGAAGTTTGACCGGCTTGCTCGCGATTTCCATGTGGCCAAATTTCTTCTTTAGATGTTTATGTGAAGTAATGTTGAGTGGAGGACAATCGCAGCTATTGCATGTTGCTAAGTTGCTATATACTCATGATGGGGAGTAACCGTTGCTATGTGATTTCAGTTTTCTGCAAAATTGGTGACTCGTGATGTACGCTTGGTGATTAGTACAAGGCCGAGTTCAGGTTTATGATGTTTCAATCTAAGGAATTTTTTAAAACAAACTTGTTTTATCTGAGTACAACAGCCGTGAAGATTTTGGAAACCGTTTATATATTGAAACTTTGGAAATGAGTTTGTTTTGGCTGTGCACGATTTTTTTAAACTCAGATTTGTTTCTTTTGGAAGTAGGCTTGGTCTAGAAGTTTTGAAGACAAGTCTGAATATTCAAAAAAAAATATCCCCCACTAACTGCACTATTCTTGGATTGAAATTGATGGTTCTTACTTCTAAACTCAGAGAGTGGTTGATGCCTATAGTATGTGGTCACTCATTTCCCTCATCATTGCTTAGAGTAAGAAAAAATGGGGCTTGGTGTTTGTGAAGGGCCGTATGTTGTCAGTCAGATCAATACTGGTAATAGTTATCATCTAGTCTCATGCGATGGTGTAGAGTTTCCATATTCATGGAACGCTATGCACCTAAGGCGATATTACCCTTAGTGCAATAATTCTTGAATTTGTAGGCTGGCCTAATCAACACACTCTCGAGTAGGATGATCAGCCACATCATATTTTTCGTCTAGTCTAGTTATCATCTAGTCTCATGCGATGGTGTAGAGTTTCCATATTCATGGAACGCTATGCACCTCAGGCGATATTACCCTTAGTGCAATAATTCTTGAATTTGTAGGCTGGCCTTATCAACACACTCTCGAGTAGGATGATCAGCCGCATCATATTTTTCGAGTCTAGGAAAACAGTGTGCCTGTTCCAAGCCTGACCCCCACTCTATATTGGCTTTCAGCCCAAGAAGGTTAGCCGGAGTTAGTCCCGCTATTGAATCCCGTACGATGTTTGCCACCCACTGGGGTTTTGAATATCCTGGAAGGGCATATAGAAGAAAGATACGACTTTTTATCTTATTTTATTTTATTTTTTGACGCAAAAAATGGCTAATTGCCACCTGGTTTCATTTATAATAATGCTACAAAAGTTCACTGAAATACTACCCAAAAGATTATGTCACGAAACCGAATAAAATCACCAATACCAATTTGTTAACCATGAGATTTTAATAATACGATGATTTGTTAACCATGAAATGATACGACAATTTGTTAATGATATGACTATTCGTTAACTATGAAACTTTAAGGATGTATATAAGTTAAAATGTGTATCTTTTTGCGGGGTTGTCCTTTGCATACCAATTATTATATCTCTTGGATGCTACCGGCTTTTATACCCTGGGGCTTCATGTTCTTGGAGTTCATGTTTGTCGGGCAACAGGACAAGAACTGGTATTAACTTTTCGCATATTTGGTCATATTGTGTCTTTTGCAATCTTATTATTTGCTTTCAGTTCCTCTGTGTCCAAATAGAAGAAACTGAAAATAATTTAAAGTGAATTAATCATGTGTTCCTTCTAACTATTGTTTTACCGTACTTCATTGTCAAGGTAGATGGATTCTTCTTCTAGAATATCAAAGATACGAACTCGTGAACGAGAAAGATTACGTGGTCCTCCATGGTTGAAGGTCAATTAGTAATCCCATTTAAATGAGGATGGTTTTTACGTCATTTTATAGGATGGAAAACATAGTTGAGTATGTTCTTCCTCACCAGTGGTCTATGTGGTGTACATGTTGATATCTTAAAAAGCTTTATTATTGCAGGCTGTTCAGAGAGTACTGTTAAGTTGTGTATACACCACATTGGAATATGCACAAACTGGACTGATTGCTGCTGTTTTCTTTTTCAAGGTCAGTGGAACTTGATTGGATCCATAATTCACTAAGAAGCTATAATCATACAGTCATTAGGGAAATCAAAGTCTATAGTAAAGGATTGAATTTTGCATGCAGAGTTGCTTAGAATCAGTCACTGTTAGCTATTTTTATTCATACCCTAGTTTCTTTGAACCTTTATTTTTTTGGTGATCCTTTGCAGATGATGGAGTGGTGGTATCAATCGGCTGAAGAAAAAATGTCAGCTCCTACTGTATATCCACCACAGCCACCTCCACCTCCCCCGAAGGTATTCGGTCGCGATGTTACATTATTGTTATATCATTGGTTTTGATAATGAGAGAAGTGATATGAATGCTATCAAGATGTTGTATAGCAATAGCATAACCAAATGATCATTTTGTATGCTAATTAGTTGCATGTACTGCACATGGATTACTATCGAACTTGGTGTTACTAAAAGCGTCTATATTTTATTTTGTTCAGCTAGGTAATTTAGATGTGTAAAAAAATGCCTTGATGTGCGTGATCAAATAAATATTTTTCCGACAACTCATGTCAACCAACTTTTTCCAGAGAGATTCATTCTCAAGGAACCCTACCTTAAATAAGCAGTTCCACAAAAAAAAAGGAAAATAAAATTGAAATTTTTATAAGCGAAAACTGCACTGATATGTAAACCAAGTCTCAAACAAATACAATACAGCTCTTAGTTGATGATGGTAAAGAACCTCGAAACTCATTAGAGGACATGATTCCTCTAAAAGATATCAATAATTCTATCATCTTTGCTCAACCAAATAGTTTTTTTAATAGAAAAGGAAGGAAGAGAATATATACTTGGATTGTAATGAAAATACGAAAGAGGATGGCCATATTTGACTTTTTCTCCTTGAAAAAGTTAATCAGCACATATTGTACTCGTCTATTTGTCAAAGAAATCTACCCTCAACTCGTAGTGCTAATAGCGGAAGTACACCACAAGCAATAGAAACCCCCAAAACTTAGATGAACCAAGAACAAGCCACCACAATACTAAGCAAGATCTCATAAGAACACAATCAATATGCAGAGATAACCAATATTTCTTATTCCCCAAGAAATACAAAGATTACAAAGAGATTACAACTCTCAATCTCTCTCTCTCACCTTTGAAATACTCGGCACAATCCTCTCTTGAAGTTGGACAATGATAACGGCTCAGCTCTTGATTACACAAATTATGGATTAGATCGGATTAATCAGATAAGTCTCATCAACTAAATCCTAGAGTTTACGGCCATATATATAGCCTCCAAGTAAACCCTAAAAGATAAACTCAAATCTAGCAATTGGGCCTTTAAACTCGTAAGCCTAAAAACAATCAGCCGCCGATGTTGGTCGACCGCACCCCCAAAGTCGGTCGACCGCAACGTGTAGAACCAAATCCGAGGGCTGACCAGTCGACTGTACCCCCAGGCCGGTCGATCGTTCCCTCCTCTGTTGGACCTGTACACTCGAAGAATTCTCAGCAGCTAGGGTCGGTCGACAGCATCCCCAGGTCGGTCGACCGCAACTCTCCAGGCTACATACTTCTACTCACTGCTTGTCTTCTCTTGCTTCTTTGTTTCATCCTCTTCTTCTCCAACTTCAAGTACTTAGTTCCTATGTGTATTTGAGGCCACAATTCCTAACAATCTCCCACTTGGACCAAATACACCACGCTTCAAAGTTATTGCAATCTTCCCTTGCATTATCTCTGCCCATCTCCCACTTTCATGGAAGACCCAATTACTCCTCACTCTCTGAAGAGCACCTCCGCCACTCCACCACATGGAGTGCACCAACCACCCCTCATCGCCTCATGAAGGATGTGCTCCACCAATCGCATAGAGCACGAATACCGGAGAAACAATCTCCCGTGTCGGATTTCGTGTTATAAGACTCCCCAACTCGCAAGATCTCTATCAACACCGGACAAGGTTCAAAGCCTCTTAATGCACCCTCTGCACTAGAAACTTCCGTGGACGACACATCCACAAACTCCGCATACTGTTCAACCCCTACAGTCCCATTTCGGTTACCCTCATTGACATCACCCCGCATATCGATACCAGTGCTCTCTATCCCACAAGAGCGACTTGAAGCTTCAACTGCCATATCACAAAGTACCATCACCGCAGCAACGTCTTGCCCTCTAGGATCACTTTCATGGCCAGCAGCGCCCATGAAATTAGTAATCCCCCCTCCATAACTGAAAGAACTCGGTTGCACCCCACACAACCTACTACTCAATTTCGGCTGAGAATCAACTACATGAGAAACGCTCCTCACGTCTCTAAGCAAATACAACGTTCCCTCACGCTTTCCTTTTGCAGTCACCCTTGAACCTGCAGCTATACACCACTTCCCCACTACCAACTGTAGTAGACAACCCCTCCTTGTCTAGCCTTCCAATCGAGATAAGATTTTTCTTCAAGTCTGGAACATGCCTTGTCTCCCGCAAGACAGCACTTTGATCATCAATGGTGTTCATGTGAATAGTACCAACCCCACGCACAGGACACCAGTGGCCATTCCCCACGACCACATTTCCAAAAGAACCCTCTTCGTAGCCATTAAACATCTCTTTCCTCGGAGTGCAATGAAAAGAAGCTCCCGAATCAATACATCAATCTTGAGTGCCCAACTCCTCCCGAGCTGATAAGCATAACTCCTCAACAAGTCCTTGAACTTTCTTTGGGTTATCTTTCTTCGGTTTCTCCTGCTTCTTCATATAAGCCTTACAACTGCGCATCATGTGACCCTTCTTGTGACAATACCAGCACTCAGGCCCATGTCTCCCATCGCTGTCATCAGACCCACTCTCAGATGAACTATTCTGATCCTTTCTTCTTTGACTGTTTTTAGATCTCCCACGTCTCTTCACAACGTACATGGCGGAATCTCTAGAAGATGATGATGGATATCCCCCGTTTCTCACCCTTCTCACCTCCTCGTTCAGAATTCTACTCACCACATCCTGTAGAGTCGTCGAATCTGTTATAGTGCCTGTAATAGTCTGTTCCATCGTACCATAACTATTGGGTAAAGTAGAGAGAAGTAACGATGACTATTCCCTCTCTGAAAACTTCAAACCTGTAGCTTCTATCTGGTTGTAAACCATATAGTAATTGTTCACATGCTCTACTACTGACCCCTTTTCTTCAACTTTATATTAATCAATTTCTTCAGATGAAGAATTTGATTAGATGCCGACGGTTTCTCATACATATCCGTGAGAATCTCCATAGCCTCTTTTATGGTCTTTTCCTTCGAGATATGAAATAATGCCTTCCTAATCAGTCCCAACTGAATCTGCCCCAGCGCCTTCTGATCCAAACGATTCCAATCCCGCCAAGACCTTCGCATCCTTGTCTGCACCTATCGGCTTCTCATCAAACAACTGACCATTAAGATTTTTTTGACGAAGATACGCTATCATCTGAATCTTCCACATCGCGAAGTCAATCCCATCGAATCTCTCGATCTTCATCTTGTTATCGGCCATCTCGAACTAACTGCTCTGATACCACTTGTCTGAGAAATCTATCCTCAACTCGTAGTTCTAATAGCGAAAGTGCACTACAAGCAATAGAAACTTCCAAGACTTAGATGAACCAAGAACAAGCCACCACAATACCAAGCAAGATTTCATAAGAACACAATCAATATGCAGAGATAACCAATACTTCTTATTCCCCAAGAAACACAAAGATTACAAAGAGATTACAACTCTCAATCTCTCTCTCTCACCTTTGAAACACTCGGCACAATCATCTCTTGAAGTTGGACAATGATAACGGCTCACCTCTTGATTACACAAATTATGGATTAGATCAGATTAATCAAATAAATCTCATCAACTAAACCCTAGAGTTTGCGGCCATATATATAGCTCCCAAGTAAACCCTAAAAGATAAACACAAATCTAGCAATTGGGCCTTTAAACTCGTAAGCCCAAAAACAATCAGCCGTCGATGTCGGTCGACCGCACCCCCAAGATCGGTTGACCGCAACGTGTAGAACCAAACCCGAGGGCTGACCGGTCAACTGTACCCCCAAGGCCGGTCGGCCGTCCCCTCCTCTGTTGGACCTGTACACTCGAAGAACTCTCAGCAGCTAGGGTTGGTTGACCGCACCCCAGGTCGGTCGACCACAACTCTCCATGCTGCATTCTTCTACTCGCTGCTTGTCTTCTCTTGCTTCTTTGTTTTATCCTCTTTTTCTCCAACTTCAAGTACTCAGTGCCTACGTGTATTTGAGGCCACAATTCCTAACACTATTATGACTGATTATCTTCTGCACCAGTTATGATATAAGACCATTTCTCCATCGAAGCTGTCATTATTAGTTTAAAATGGCTGAATTTCATAAGCATTGAACTATTCTAGTATTGAATTTGATTGGTAAACCAAAATCCTGATAAATTCCGAATTCACTTCAGTTTCCTACTTGCATGACACATTGATTTTCCGAAGCTGTTCTTTAAGATGCAATTTTAGTAACCCAACTACCTCATATCAATATATTGCAGGTTGCTAAAGATGGAATACCGTTGCCACCTGACAGAACGATATGCCCTCTTTGTTCGCAGAAGAGGGTAAACCCTTCTGTGATTTTTGTTTCTGGTTTTGTTTTCTGCTATTCTTGCATATTTAAATATGTTTCTCAGGTTAGTATATCAAATCCTATCCCAAAACGTTGATATATTTTATATATGTTACGTATATGGTTAGATATGTTATTCAGACAGATGGTTGAGATGATCTCTATTTTGATTGCAGTATAATCGTTGCCCTGTCACACTGTTGCCGGCAACACTTGAACAGGTTAGGAGACTCTTCCATGATTTATAGTAGGATGTCTGCTGGGGTTTCACAATTTATCTGTTCGCTGACAGATCAAATCCATTGGGTTAAAAGTGAAGACCTTATATGTAAGTTTCTAAAACTCCGCCATGATTATGGGGGGGCCCGAAGACGGGGTCCCCCCATGATCGTTACTGCACAGGGTGGGGCTTGGGCCCGCAGAAGGGGTCACAGACTTTGCTTAATCCACTGCCACAGACTTGCAACAACACCGCCACTACGCCCTCATCATTGATCCTGAAATCTACAACGTCCACCGCCCGCAGGGGCGAGAGGTGTGAAGGTGATTCTTCAAATTGGTTGTGATTTGGTTGGGTTTTACGTGAGAGAGAGAGTGAGAGAGTGAGTGAGTGAAGACGTTGCTTCTCACTACTCTATGCAGGTGTTTGTTGGTGTTTGTTATTCATTGCTCTCTTAGACTGTGTCCGTGATTAGGGTTAGTGAGAGTTTTTTGCGACGACTCTCCTTTTGGGTGCAACTCCGATTGGGCCATGTTTGATGTGACGTTGATGAGGTAGAAGGAGGGAAGCGGCAAATTTTCAAACCCCACAGGATTCGCTTCAGGTGGGTGGGCGCGTGCCGTGGAGGTGGGTGCTCGAAGCTTGTCTGACGGACATTCAATTAGTTGGTCATCGTAGGTTAGAGTGAGAGCTAATTATATGTGCTGGTCATGTCGCTTCATGTTTTTTTTTTCTGTCTGTAGGTTGTAACTTGCTCCAGCATGCTGGGGTTGTTCTGTTAATTTCTTATTAATGAAACAGGGTGGCCTTATTCCACCTTTTCCCTCAAAAAAAAGTTTCTAAAACTCATAGTGCTTGTCCTTTCGATGTGTCAATTGGGTGTTAAAGATGGAAGAAAATAATTTGATACCCAGTGTTGCTGGAGCTTTGCAAATATTGTAGAGAAGTTTGTACTTGTGATGTAATGGGCAATGCATGCTTCATGCTTTTGTACAATTAGAGATTAAAGATGTTCTTCCTATAAATGGAGCCTTCCTATAATATGTTGCAATATGAAAAGTAAAAGATACAAAAGATGGCTCCATTCCGGCTTGATCTATCTGCAGTGACTTCTGTCTGGTAATGTCTTGATTTATTTATAGGGTTTTGTCCACATAGGTCCCTAACAAATATGAAAATTCCATAGCAGTTCCTTACAAATCACTAATTCTATATTAGTCTCTTCATCAATTAGAAAAGTAGTCAAAAGTTATTAATTTGAGATCCAGATGAAACATTATGAAAATGCTAAATCCATTGAACCATTTTTGGTAAAAATATCTTCAGTAGAATGGTTTAGAACAGAGTTAGATTGCAAGGGTATAAAGATCGTATTCATCAGACAATGAGACCCTACAGCTTGGGATAAAGCATGTTCAACTGATCAGAATTTTTGTGATGTTCACTTCAGGTGACAGGAGTTAATCGAGGGATTATTATGGAAATAGTGATTTCGACGGGACTAATATGAAATTTTTATATTTGTTGGGGACCTGTGGGAAAAAAACCTTTTATATGACTAAAAAATTTGGAGAAAAAAAATTCTACTCCATTTGAGATGAAATTAAGTTCTGTTTTTATTAAAATAAATATTTTTAACAACCTTCCTTCATTTCTTACTTTTTCATCCCTTACATGTAGTAAGGGGTGAGGAGTTAGACATCAGCGCCAGTGTTGACTATTCCGGATGGTTCAGGGGATTTTATGATTCACCGCGAAGCTTCTGGCAGAGGTCTAGGTGCAGTGTTGATGCAGAAGGGACGAGTTGTTGCCTATATATCTAGACAGTTGAGGCCGCATGAGAAGAATTATCCTATTCATGACTTGGAGCTGGCAGCTGTAATCTTTGCCTTGAAGCTTTGGAGGCATTACCTACTTGGAGACCGAGTGAAGATCTTCACTGACCACAATAGTCTCAAGTATGTATTCACTCAGAAGGAACTGAACATGAGGCAGAGGCGCTGGTTGGAACTGATCGCAGACTATGATATAAATTTGCAGTACCACCCTGGCAAGATTAACTTGGTGTCGGATGCCTTGAGCAAAAGACCAGTCGCCATGGTCCTAACTAAGCAGAGGGAACTTGTTGGGGAGATGAGAAGGTTGGAATTGGAAGTGATTTTGCCTGGTGCTGACCGGAGTTGTATGATGCTTCAGTTACAGTTGTCACTGGTGGAACAGATTAAAGAGGCACAGGCAGATGATGAGCAGTTACAAAAAATTCCGAGCTGAAATTGAGGTAGGTTCCAGGACTGATATGGTTATTCATGAGGATGGATTTCTCCGCTTTGGGACCCGTCTATGCGTTCCAAAAGGGGAAGTCAGGCAGAAGATACGCGAGGAGGCTCATCGCTCGCCATATTCTATTCATCCGACGGTCGTAAGATGTACCAGGATCTGAAGCTGCATTTCTTGTTACCCCTGTTTTTTATTTTCTGTATTTTGGATGTATTTCTTCTTCTTCTTTTGAGTATTTATTCATATTGTATTCCCCGACACTACAAAAGATACTCGATTTCCCGGCGTTCTTTTACGTCTTTTCTGGTGTTTTTTCACGTCGGTGAAACTTTCACCGGCGTTTATAATAGCGCCGGTCCAAATGCCGCCGAAGCGAGCATCGCGGAAAGGAAGGGGTATACACCGGTGCTTTTACTGGACGCTGGTAAATGTTACAACTAGACCGGCGGCCATAAAACGCCGGTGTATGGGGGTTTCTGAGTGCCGTTCTTTTACACCCTATATACATTCACCGGCGGTCGTAAACCGCCGGTATTTATCCATACACCGGCATTTATTGAAACGCCGGTGTAGAATGAAAGTATACTGGCGGTCATAGAGCGCCGGTGTATGTGCGTTTATGAGTGCCCTGTTTTCCCTACTTACAATCACCGGCGCGACCCAAAAACGCCGGTGTAGTTAGGTATATCGGCGTTTGTAAAACGCCGGTGTTCCTCGGTGCCGTTACAGCTGACGACATACACCGGCGTGTGTGGGAACGCCGGTATATCGCGCACTCCAACAAATTGATTAGATAGACCGGCATTTTTTAAAACGCCGGTCTAGCTATGCCCGTTTATTTTTGATACTCCGGTTTTCCGTTCGATTTCAATTCATAGTTTCATTTACAAAACCTGTAAACTAATTCACAACTTATTCAACCAATTTCGTTGCATATTACTGCGCAAATCACAACCAAACACAAGAATAATTAAACATAATAAAGTTTCACACGTGTCATATCAACGTCCAAATTCATTGATTAATTAACAGTGTCATAATTAACAAATTAATATAGGGACTAACATCCCAAATATCCAAACAAACCAGTCTGACAAATATCCAAAATATCCCAAACTAAAAGTCTGTCATAACTCTCATACAAAAAAAACCAGTCTGACATAACAATAGCAAGGAGGAGGACATAAGAACAACAACCATACAACAAGGAGGACATAAGAACAGCAAGGAGGACCGTAGCTTCATACCCCTCGAGTAGCTTCAGTTCTGATCATCAGAATTTCCTTCATCAGGGCGACCGCTCTGTGAAAAAAAAAACAATAGTTTAATTCAACAGTAGACCACAATACAAAATATACATATTTTTTGAACTTGCAAAAAGATCTACCTGTATCTTAAATTATAAGATCAAAGTGCCAATTGCAAATGGAATTGTTAATGATATATACAGAGGTAAAATAATTACATTGCAATGCTAAAAATCTAGTACTTAATTTTGTTTTTAAATATATCTAAAATAACAAAACAAATGAAAATTCAGTATCTAACTTGAAATATTCTCCTCTGATTGGGAATATCCACTATCTAAAACAGTAAAACAAATGAAAATTCAGTATCTAAGCATATCTTTCATGGATTGTTCAGACAATCCATGAAACTGTCATCGTGGACGGAAACCAAATATAAGAAAAAAAAGAAAAAAAAGATAGGGCTCATATTAAGTGTATTTTTAGGGAACTGTCATCGTGGAAGGAAACCAAATATAGAAGCCAGAAATGGAAACAGAAAGAAGAATAGTAGAGACTTTGGATACACCAGGCTAACATAACGGCATTTTCCTCATCTCTCTCTCATCCCTTGTTTCCCTTCTGCACACGAACACAAAGAGACATCAGCAACAACAGCAAGAGCGACAAGAAAAACAATAATAATAAATTATTATGAACAAGATGTCTCTATATGGGTTTCCAGATCTCCACTCGAGCCCTCTCTTTCTAATCACAGCCCAATTAAGAACATAGACAACAGCCACTAAACAATCCAATCACAGCCCAATCAAAATTTGCCATCCTGGATCTTAATGAAATAAGCTTCATTAACAGTGAAAGATAATGAGGATGCTAGCAGCATACTTAGTTTGGAAGTGAACCCATTTTTTGTTAAAAAATCATGCCAACGAGGGCAAACAGGTTACTTTAACAGTATATTAAAATGAAAATTTTCATTATCTGAGCTTATATGTTGCTCTACTAATTCACTGTGCCCAACTAAATCTAAAACCCAATTGTTGTGCATATCCGGAGGATTTTGGCATACGTACCTATAGCATCCTCAGTTCACAGTGAACCCATTTTGGTCAAAAAACCATGCCAAGAAGACAATCAGGTGCATGAAATCAGCTTCATTAACAGTAAAAGAAGATGAGGATGCTAGCAGCATACTTAGTTTGGAAGTGAACCCATTTTTGGTTAAAAAATCATGCCAAAGATGGCAATCAGGTTACTTTAGCAGTATCTTAAAATGAAAATTTCCATTATCTGAGCTTATATGTTGCTCTACTACTTCTTTAGCCCAACTAAATCTAAAACCCAATTGTTGTGCATATCCGGAGGATTTTGGCATACAACTATAGCATCCTCAGTTCATAGTGAACCCATTTTGGTCAAAAAACCATGTCAGGAAGACAATCAGGTGCATGAAATCAGCTTCATTAACAGTGAAAGAAAATGGGGATGCTAGCAGCATACTTAGTTTGGAAGTGAACCCATTTTTTGTTAAAAAACCATGCCAAAGATTGCAATCAGGTTACTTTAACAGTATCTTAAAATGAAAATTTCCATTATCTGAGCTTATATGTTGCTCTACTACTTCTTTAGCCTAACTAAATCTAAAACCCAATTGTTGTGCATATCCGGAGGATTTTGGCATACAGCTATAGCATCCTCAGTTCACAGTGAACCCATTTTGGTCAAACAACCATGCCAAGAAGACAATCAGGTGCATGAAATCAGCTTCACTAACAGTAAAAGAAGATGAGGATGCTAGCAGCATACCTAGTTCGGAAGTGAACACATTTTTTGTTAAAAAACCATGCCAAAGATTGCAATCAGGTTACTTTAACAGTATCTTAAAATGAAAATTTCCATTATCTGAGCTTATATGTTGCTCTACTACTTCTTTAGCCCAACTAAATCTAAAACCCAATTGTTGTGCATATCCGGAGGATTTTGGCATACAGCTATAGCATCCTCAGTTCACAGTGAACCCATTTTGGTCAAAAAACCATGCCAAGAAGACAATCAGGTGCATGAAATCAGCTTCACTAACAGTGAAAGAAAATGGGGATGCTAGCAGCATGCTTAGTTTGGAAGTGAACCCATTTTTTGTTAAAAAACCATGCCAAAGATTGCAATCAGGTTACTTTAACAGTATCTTAAAATGAAAATTTCCATTATCTGAGCTTATATGTTGCTCTACTACTTCTTTAGCCCAACTAAATCTAAAACCCAATTGTTGTGCATATCTGGAGGATTTTGGCACACAGCTATAGCATCCTCAGTTCACAGTGAACCCATTTTGGTCAAAAAACCATGCCAAGAAGACAATCAGGTGCATGAAATCAGCTTCAATAACAGTGAAAGAAAATGGGGATGCTAGCAGCATATTTAGTTTGGAAGTGAACCCATTTTTTGTTAAAAAACCATGCGAAAGATTGCAATCAGATTACTTTAACAGTATCTTAAAATGAAAATTTTCATTATCTGAGCTTATATGTTGCTCTACTACTTCTTTAGCCCAACTAAATCTAAAACCCATTTGTTGTGCATATCCGGAGGATTTTGGCATATAGCTATAGCATCTTCAGTTCACAGTGAACCAATTTTGGTCAAAAAACCATGCCAAGAAGACAATCAGGTGCATGAAATCAACTTCATTAACAGTGAAAGAAAATGGGGATGCTAGCAGCATACTTAGTTTGGAAGTGAACCCATTTTTTGTTAAAAAACCATGCCAAAGATTGCAATTAGGTTACTTTAACAGTATCTTAAAATGAAAATTTCCATTATCTGAGCTTATATGTTGCTCTAGTACTTCTTTAGCCCAACTAAATCTAAAACCCAATTGTTGTGCATATCCGGAGGATTTTGGCATACGTACCTATACCATCCTCAGTTCACAGTGAACCCATTTTGGTCAAAAAAACATGCCAAGAAGACAATCAGATGCATGAAATCAGCTTCAGTAACAGTGAAAGAAAATGGGGATGCTAGCAGCATACTTAGTTTGGAAGTGAACCCATTTTTTGTTAGAAAACCATGCCAAAGATTGCAATCAGGTAACTTTAACAGTATATTAAAATGAAAATTTCCATTATCTGAGCTAATATGTTACTCTACTACTTCTTTAGCCCAACTAAATCTAAAACCCAATTGTTGTGCATATCCGGAGGATTTTGGCATAATCTAAAGCTTATTTCACAGTGAACCCATTTTGGTCAAAAAACATGCCAAGATGACAATCAGGTGCATGAAAATAAGCTTCACTAATAGTAAACGAAGATGAGGATGCTAGCAGCATACTTAATTTGGAAGTGAACCCATTTTTGGTTAAAAAATCATGCCAAAGATGGCAATCAGGTTACTTTAACAGTATCTTAAAATGAAAATTTCCATTATCTGAGCTTATATGTTGCTCTACTACTTCATTGTGCCCAACTAAATCTAAAATCCAACTGTTGTGCATATCCGGCCGGAGGATTTTGGCATACGTACCTATATACCATCCTCAGTTCACAGTGAACCTATTTTGGTCAAAAAAACATGCCAAGATGACAATCAGATGCATGAAAATAAGCTTCACTAACAGTAAAAGAAGATGAGACATCAGCAACAACAGCAACCATAGCGGCATTTTTAAGCAATCAGATGCATTTTTAAGGAATTTAAAAGAAGATAGGGCTCATATCAAGTGTAGTTTTAAGGAATTGTCATCTTGGAAGGAAACCAAATATAGAAGCCAGAAAGAGGAATGGTAGAGAATGAGGATACACCAGGCTAACATAGCGGCATTTTCCTCATCTCTCTCTCATCCCTTCTTTCCCTTCAGCACACGAACACATAGAGACATCAGCAACAACAGCAAGAGCGACAAGAACAACAATAATAATAAATTATTATGAAAAAGATGTCTCTATATGGGTTTCCAGATCTCCACTCCAACTCGTCTCTTTCTAATCACAGCCCAATTAAGAACAATTGTTCACAGTCACTGTTAAAGAAACATATATGCTCAGATTATAGAAATTTTCATTTTCAGATACTATTAAAGAAGCTGATTTCATGCATCTGATTGCTATCTTTGGCATGATTTTTAAACCAAAATGGGTTCACTTCCAAACTAAGTATGCTACTAGCATACCAAAATCCTCCAAATCATTACAACAACACGGCTGAACAAACCTTGTTTGCAGGTCATACAATATCATCTATACCATGTTATGTGCCAAAGTGGGGTTGGTCATACAATGCATGAACGATACGTATTAGTTGTTTGTGAGTATGCAATAGGGTGCAGCTATGAACAGGGCTCATATCAAGTGTAGTATTACGGACTGTCATCGTGGTAGGAAACCAATTTAATATAGAAGCCATATATGGAGCCAGAAAGAGGGATGGTAGAGAATGAGGATACACCAGGATAGCATAGCGGCATTTTCCTCAACTCTCTCTCATCCCTTCATTCTCTTCACCACACGCACACAAAGAGACATCAGCAACAACAGCAAGAGGGGGTTGGTCCAACAATAAGTGTAGATTAGAATAAACGAGATGTCTCTATTTGGGTTTCCAGATCTCCACTCCAACCCTTTCTTTCTAATCACAGCCCACTTAAGAAACATAGACGAAATGCTTATAGACGACAGCCACAATGCAGACTCACAAACACTAGTACATGTCTTTCATGCATTCAAGACCATAATATCTTTAAAAATACTGATTTAAAGACTTACCGATGTTTTTTGACAGTGGGCGGCGTGCTACCCTCACCCTCATATGTTTGACTGCCACTATTATTTAGTGGCTGCTCATCCCCATGGCTCTCGTTGCCATCATTTATATTTACCCTCTTTCCACGCCTCGGCATGTTGTACCTGTCAAGGATTCGATAACTTCCTTAGAGATGCAAATTTAATTAATAACATGTTTATAATAACTATCATAAAATTTGTGCTTTAGTAGGATTAACAAACCAACATAATTATAAAAAAATTAAAAAAATGAGATTTGTAACATATTAAATTACAACGATAGTTTGGTTCAAATGACACTAAGTATAGTTTAATGTAAATAATACCAAGCAGTAGAAAATAGAAAGATAATTAAACCGGTGTATTAAATTCACATTGAACATGTTCGGAATTACAGACATTATAATACAACAAGATTTAAGACATAAAATTACAGACATATAATATTGAGATTGAAAATCATGTAAACTACAATACGACATCTTCCAGTACATCGCCCTTTTCTCCATCCTTGCGGAGCCAAGTCCCGCAAATTCCAACGTCGGTGGTGTTTACATCAAACACAGGAAACTCAGAAGCAATGTAACTGTTCATGACTTCACCGTCTTCATCTTCTGAAGTATCGCCCAGTTGGAATACATTTCTTGGTTGCATAGGGAGAGCCACATACGATTTTGGCAGGGTTGGATCTTCATTGTAGAACACTTGTTGCACTTGGGATGGAAACACAAATGGCTCATGGCTAATGTGTGTACCAATGTGAATCAATTTTGAGAAGTTTACAACTGTGAAGCCAAGCATATCCTTGTTGTTAGCAAAATTCCTATCAAACTCAGCCCAATCCCCACGAAATAGGACAACACGGAAATGACCAAAATAATTCAACTCAATGATATCCGTGAGCACTCCATAGTAGTCGAGATCTCCATCTACAGGCCTCGTGTCCGATTTGGAAGCATAACTTCTAGTCTTAGACGTCACTACCATTCCACTATTTTGAGACTTCAAATTACATTCACGATCCTTAGTACGAAATCTAAACCCATTGAATATGTATCCTCCGTATCTTTTGACCATCTGATAGGGACCTTTGGCAAGTACTTGTATTTCAGATGACGTACCTTCAGGACCCAAAGAATGTACCTATTAATTTTGCGCAAATCGTATCAGCACCATAGAAAATGTAGATATAATGAAGATTAACTCACATAACTGTAATTCACTTACATGAGATTCAAACCACTTATGAAATTTTTCATTCATCAACTTGTTTTGTTCACGTGGTGGTAGTCTTCTTGGTCGAGCCCTTTGTTTGATGTCCCTGACAAATTCACTAAAAAACAAGTAATTGAAATAAGGAATAACAAAAGTAAGTTAATATCGAACTCCGCAATTTTCACTGTATTCGATTTAAATTCAAAAGCAACTTACTTTCGAAATGGTTCCACTGATGCATGGTGGTCTAGCACATATCGATGTGCCTGTTCCCACGCTAAGTTATCTAGCTTAAATGCATCAACTTTACCAACAGTAGTGCCAGCGGTATCAAAAAGATATTGAGCACCATCAAGGTTGGAAATGTCTGGATTTCTACGTGGTCTACTCGAAGATGTCTCCACATCCGGCAAATACCTGGAAAAAAAATATGAGCACTCCTCTGATAGATATCCCTGAGCTATTGACCCTTCAGGATATGCTCTATTTTTCACATAACCCTTTAGCCGGTATAGGTACCTGAACATGTACAATTAATGAATTAGAGCGGATTAGGGGATTAAAAGAAATGAGCTTTTGAAAATTCAATTTTGTAAGATGAATGAATTCTTTTACCTCTCATTGGGGTACATCCACTAAATAGTGAACAGGACCGCCGATTCTGGCTTCACCAGCAAGGTGGATTATCAAGTGAATCATTATAGTGAAGAACGATGGAAGAAATATCATCTCCATTTTACTAAGTGTCAATGCCGCCTGCTGCTCCAATTGGTCAATATCTTCAACACGAAGCATTCTTGAGCAAATACCTTTATATATGCTACAAAGATCTTTCAGGACAGTAGTGACTTGCTCACACATTGAAGACCTTAGGGCCACAGGAAGGAGATCCTGCATTAGGATGTGGTAGTCGTGTGACTTTAGACCCTGAAGCCTCTTCTCTTTAAAGTTGACACATCTTGCTATGTTAGAAGAATAGCCATCAGGAACTTTAAGTTCCAGTAGTACTTTGCAAAACAATTCCAACTCCGATTTTGACATTGAATAGATTGCAGGAGGTAGGAGTACTTTTCCCGTTCGGTAATTCTTCTGGGTGCAACTCATGTCGGATGCCCATTGACTTCAAATCAAGTCGGCTCTTGAGATTGTCCTTTGTCTTCCGGTCATCTCCCATAACTGTTCCTATACAATTTTCACCAATATTTTTCCGATATGCATCACATCTAAATTATGTCGCAATAAGTTGAATTCCCAATACGGCAACTTGAAGAAAATACTCTTCTTCTTCCATGCACCTAAACTCGTCATGTTTTGATCCTCATCTTCGCCACATAGATCGGTCTCCTCACTTTGCTCCGGCCTTGCCCTTTTCTTGCCCTTTGTCCTGACTTCTGGTTCTTTTCCATATTTGAATTGATGGCCATCTACCCGCCTCAGAATATCTGAACCAGAAGAAGACCCAGGAGCATGTTCCCACTCGTCGATACCATCAAATGTCGCTGTCTCTGCCCGAAATATATGTGTGTCAGGCAACCATCTCCTATGACCCATATAGCAAAACTTTCTGCCATTGTACAACCACCTTGAACTAGTTTGGTCAGCACAACATGGACATGCATAACGTCCTTTAGTACTATATCCAGATAAATTTGCATATGCTGGAAAATCATTGATTGTCCAAGACAACACGGCCCGAAGAGAAAATGTTTCTGTAGCCACAGCATCATAGGTTGGAACACCCACCCACAACTTCTCAAGTTCATCTATTAACGGTTGTAGGTACACATCTATATCATTTCCAGGACCTTTCGGTCCAGGAACTATCATGGACAAAATAAATGAGGACTGCTTCATGCATTTCCAAGGCGGCAAATTGTATGGTATTAACACAACCGGCCATATGCTGTATGTACTACTCATTTGCCTGAAAGGGTTGAAACCATCACTAGCTAGTCCAAGTCTCACATTCCGAGGATCTTCCGCAAAATCAGGATATCTTTCATCAAATTTTTTCCAAGATTGAGAATCAGCAGGATGTCTCAGAATACCATCATTAGTGCGACCTTCAGCATGCCATTTCATATCAGAAGAAGTTTTCGTAGACATAAACAACCTTTGTAGCCTAGGAATCAGAGGAAAGTAACACAGTATTTTGGCAGGCTTCTTTTTCCTACTTTGCTTAGTAGATCCGCTGGCTCCCTCGTCTTGATTTGGTCTTTCTTTCCATTTCGAAGAACCACACACTTCGCAATTCTCCAGACTTTCCTTACCACTCGTGAAAAGCATACAGTTATTTAGACATGCTGCTATCTTCTCATACTCTAGATCGAAAGAACTTAGGAATTTTTTGATTTTATAGGCTGAGTTTGGAATATAGATTTCAGGAAATGCTTCATTCAACAATTCAAGTAGCATAGTGAAGGACTTAGCAGACCATCCGTTTAAACATTTAATCTGAAATAGTCTGACAATGAATGAGAATTTAGAGAATTTGGTGCAATCGTTGTACAACGGAGTACTAGCATCTTCAAGTAACTTAGCGAAGGATTCTTGTTGCTTATTATTTTCAGGGGCGGGGCCAGACATTTCCTCGTCCACCCCACCACCAATCTGGTTTGTTTCTGTTGACTCATTGTGAACTTGGGTTATTGGGTTATTGGTGTGGAAAGGAACATTATGAATCCCCATGGCATCTTGTAACAAAGCATGCATCTCATCGGAAACGCTTAATTCTTCGTTCACTAAGGGCTCATCTTCATTTTCTAATACAACCAGACGAACAAGAGCTGACGTATGATCCTCTCCATGACAAAACCACCTTGTGTACCCTTGAAGAAAACCGTTGACAACCAAGTGTGTATGTACTACGTCACATGTCCTCAAATTACAATTTGTACACCGGAGGCATGGACGAAGGATTAGGTTGGGATCACGGAAATGTCGTTTGGCAAAGATAATAAAATCTTTAATACCATCACGGTACTCCTTGGATAATCGTGGTTTACTAATCCAACTTCTATCCATTATAACAATAGCACACAATCTGAAATTAAAATTTGATATATTAAACAGTAATAACAGTAAAAGGCATTTTCTATATTAAATTTAACCTTTTTGAAAACCATCCCTAACTGTAAATAAATAAACGATATAATCTTTAACTGTAAAATATATAAATTGTGGTTCCAAAAAATGTACAAAAAAAAAAAAAAATCTTAACACAATCTACTATATTCACATAACCCTAAACTACCTTTTGTGGAAATTATCACAACCACCTTAGTGGTATTTTATCGCACACCCTGTGTTCGAGTGTAAAAAAAATCGACTATAGTCTCCCCTGTATTTGGCTATCCGTTCAAGGAGATGATGAGGGTAAAGGGATTTTGCTGAGGAAGAGGTATCGGACGAATAATGAGCGCGTCGTGCTGTAACTACGGTAACAAGAAGATCTGACGACTCATGAACTATTCTATTCATGACTACTAATAATCACTTATATATCGCATAATAATAATAATAATAATAATAATAATAATAATAATAATAATAATAATAATAATAATAATAATAATAATAATAATAATACTAAACAGAAGAAACTAATATGGCTACTAATAAGTTCTTCTAGAATAATTCTTCATCCCAACTAAATCATTGATGTTTGTAGCGCCAAAAGAAACCTGCACGAGGTTTGTTCAGCCCAATTCTTGTACAGATTTGGAGGATTTTGGTAAAAAACATGCCAAGATGCCAATCAGATGCATGAAATCAGCTTCATTAACAGTAAAAGAAAAATGATAATGTCCAGTATGTAAGCATATATTTTTCAGAGTGAACCAATTGTTGTACATATCCGGAGGATTTTTGCATACACCTATAGCATCCTCAGTTCACAGTGAACCCATTTTGGTTAAAAAAACATGCCAATATGACAATCAGATGCATGGGATAAGCTTCATTAACAGTAAAAGATAATGAGGATGCTAGCAGCATACTTAGTTTGGAAGTGAACCCATTTTTTGTTAAAAAATCATGCCTAAGATGGCAATCAGCTTCTCTAACAGTATCTGAAAATTAAAATTTCCATTATCTGAGCATATATATGTTGCTCTACTATTTCTTTAGCCCAACTAAATCTAAAACCCAATTGTTGTGCATATCCAGAGGATTTTGGCATACGTACCTATATACCATCCTCAGTTCACAGTGAACCCATTTTGGTCAAAAAAGCATGCCAAGATGACAATCAGATGCATGAAAATAAGCTTCACTAACAGTAAAAGAAGATAAGGATGCTAGCAGCATACTTAGTTTGGAAGTGTACCCATTTTTTGTTCAAAAATCATGCCTAAGATGGTAATCAACTTCTCTAACAGTATCTGAAAATGAAAATTTCCATTATCTGAGCTTATATATTGCTCTACTAATTCACTGTGCCCAACTAAATCTAAAACTCAATTGTTGTGCATATCCGGAGGATTTTGGCATACGTACCTATAGCATCCTCTGTTCACAGTGAACCCATTTTGGTCAAAAAAATATGCCAAGAAGACAATCAGATGCATGAAATCAGCTTCACTAACAGTAAAAGAAGATGAGGATGCTAGCATCATACTTAGTTTGGAAGTGAACCCATTTTTTGTTAAAAAACCATGCCAAAGATTGCAATCAGGTTACTTTAACAGTATCTTAAAATGAAAATTTTTATTATCTGAGCTTATATGTTGCTCTACTACTTCTTTAGCCCAACTAAATCTAAAACCCAATTGTTGTGCATATTCGGAGGATTTTGGCATACGTACCTATACCATCCTCAGTTCACAGTGAACCCATTTTGGTCAAAAAAACATGCCAAGATGACAATCAGATGCATGAAAATAAGCTTCACTAACAGTAAAAGAAGATGAGGATGCTAGCAGCATACTTATTTTGGAAGTGAACCCATTTTGTTTGTTAAATCATCATGCCTAAGATGGCAATCAGTTACTTTAACAGTATCTGAAAATGAAAATATCCATTATCTGAGCATATATGTTGCTCTACTTATTCTTTACCCCAACTAAATCTAAAACCCAATTGTTGTGCATATTCGGAGGATTTTGGTATACGTACCTATATCATCCTCAGTTCACAGTGAACCCATTTTGGTCAAAAAAACATGCCAAGAAGACAATCAGATGCATGAAATCAGCTTCACTAACAGTAAAAGAAGATGAGGATGCTAGCAGCATACTTAGTTTGGAAGTGAACCCATTTTTTGTTAAAAAATCATGCCAACGAGGGCAAACAGGTTACTTTAACAGTATATTAAAATGAAAATTTTCATTATCTGAGCTTATATGTTGCTCTACTAATTCACTGTGCCCAACTAAATCTAAAATCCAAATGTTGTGCATATCCGGCCGGAGGATTTTGGCATACGTACCTATAGCATCCTCAGTTCACAGTGAACCCATTTTGGTCAAAAAAACATGCCAAGATGACAATCAGATGCATGAAATAAGCTTCATTAACAGTAAAATAAGATGAAAATTTCCAGTATCTAAGCATATATTTTTCTATTCATTCTTCGTCCCATCTAAACCAACTAAACCATTCATGTTAAGGAAATCAAGATGCATAATCTGAAAAAACATGCTTTTTTTGAAAAATAAGGGAAATCAAGAGATGATACCGAAGAGAGAGATAGATCGGGGCGACGAGCGCGGTGGGGTAGGAGAGAGAGAGAGCGGGGCGACACAGTGATTTCCGATCGCCGAATCACCACCAAATAGAGAGAGGGAAGAGGGAAATCGAAAATGACGAAGGGAAGAAGGGACGATGACTAAAGGTCGAAGGCTGTCGAAGTGGACGAAGCGGTGGAGGCAAACGCGCGGGAATTAGAGAGAGGAAGGAGGGAAAACGAAGCGCCTCCCTTTTTTTTGGGGGGGGGGGTTTGGGAAAATGGCGAGCGAAACATTAGGGTTCGCGGTTTTTATCGCAGCTTATTCACCGGCGTTTCAATTAGACACGCCGGTGAATGTGTCGGCATATTCACCGGCATTTATTATCAAAACGACGGTGAATAATACACTTCACCGGCGTTTTAAAATAAAATGCCGGTGAATACGAAGATTGCCCGACGGTTTAAAGCGACCGCCGGTGTATAATCTTCCCATCTGGCGCCCCATTCCTATTCGCTCCCTACCCTGGCGCTACTAGTAAAACGTTGGGGAATATTCGCCGGTAAAACAAGTATCTTTTGTAGTGCGACTATTTTTTTTGAACCATGTATTGGATCTTCATTCTCAATATATCCATCTCTTTGATTGTCGCCTTTATTTGATCTTCTTGATTCAATTGTTTGCTTATTATTTCATCTTGGTTGATCGGGCTATTATTTTTGATTCTCATTATGTAATTGTTCATGTCCTATATTTTTATTATTGTTCCTATCTCAGTTTAGATCTTTTAATTACCCAAATTCTTATTGGATCTTTAAATCCACTAACCTATTACTATTCCTACCCGTTAGCCCCATATTCACCCTAACTATCTGTATATATATATCCCCCCCCCCCCCCCGTTATCCCTGTTCACCATACAAAACCCTAGCCGCCTATTACTTCTGAAACCCTACATCATCCCCTTCCTCCTTCGACCCACTCCCGAACTCTCTTTCCTCACCCCTGTGCTCCTTGCCTCACCCCAATGCTGCCTTACACCACAGTGCCAGCCCCTTTTTCCCTTCCCCTCTCGAGCAGTCGGCGGCAGCAACATCTAGTATTGCACCGCCATCCGACAGCCCTGCACCCTGCACTTCTGACCCTTTCCCTATGCCACCCTCCTTCAGTCGCGCTGCCAGCAGCCCCAACAGCTCGTCGCGACAACAACAGTAGCCACTCCCCGTGCTGTTTCTATGCCTGACCGCAGCACAGCAGCAACGCTGCTTGTCGCCGCTTGCTGCAGCTTGCCGTCGTCGTTCCCTCGACGAGTGCACACCCCAGACTATTTTGGTCTTGGCTCTTGTGTGCGTGTGTTGATCTCGAGAGTGGTGATCGTTTGTTCGTATGTTCGTGACTCGTTCGTATGAGTTCGTGCTCGGGATCCGTTCCCATTATTCTCGCTCTTTGCATCGTTTCCGTTGTCGACTATAAGGTAACTTGTATAATTTCTTTTTGCATATACAAGTACTAAATACCGCCTGTACTGTAGTTGCTTCAAAATCTATTCTCATGAAATTCCTTGTTAGATCTTGTCTCTATGTGTGATCCGCCCGTAGTTGTCTCATTACACACACGATATGAAATAACTTAGAGATAATCAATTTTTGATGTATACATGCATGTTGATCGTGATTTATGAGGTGTCGTATGCTTGATTGTGTTAGTCATAGTATAACTCGTTCTAGACTTGTAAAATACCCTATACCATGTTGCTTGGACATCTAGTATACCATATTTAGTATTTTATTATGATTTGGATGTATTTCATATAAACTAGTTGATTTTATGCATGAAGAAGATTTCTATTTTTGTTGTGACTCCGTTTTGTTCAGTATTTTAGACCCTATTAAGGTCAGTATATGAAAATTATTTATGAATATGAATCATAGAGACTTCTGTCTACTTTCCAGAATTTTTGACAGGTCTCAGTTTTAATTTGTGAATTGCAAGTTATTGGTATTTTTACTACAGATGTGTAGAAAATTTCAGATCTGTTTTATATGAATTCTGTATGATTATTTATTTTTATACTGATGCAAAAGATAATATTTTGATCAAATATTTTTCTGAGTACACTAGACTCGATTGGGATTAACCCCTAATTTTTGTGGATTTAATTGATGACTTTTATAAACTATTCTATATTTGCAAACAACCACTATACTTGCAGAATTTTCATACTGTTCATTAAAGAACCTAAATTTCAACCTGATTCTACTTGCCGTTGATAAAAACTTTGTAAATATGAATTGTAGCTTGATGTATCTATTTTATCACCCTTTAACGGATTTGGATTTAGATTTATATTTTGTAATCTATTGCTGTTTTAGTACTGCTGTGTTTATGATTTCAGATTTACAAAATTACTGTATCTTGCTGCCTTCAAATTTTATTTGACTATACTATCTATGTTGGAAAATTATGAAATTATATTTGCTGATACTAAACACACTAGAAAATATCCTAGATTTTTCTTGGAATTAATCAGTAAGTTTTTATGCTGTTTTCCAGTTTATGAATACAAACTTCTGATTTCTGGCTGAACATGTTTTCTGGATACAATTCTGTTTTGAGTCCTATTTTTGTGAAATACCATATAACTTATATATATTTTCTAGATTCGGCCGAGAGTCTATTTTCCATATTTTCTGACGGATCTAGGTTTGCATATTTGTGGCAATGGGAATCGCATATTTGGTGCAGTACTGTCTTGCTGTCCTGAACTAGAATTTTCGTTGTCCTAACCTTTTATGAGTTGTCTTTCACCTGTGCATATTTATGTTCCAACCTTAATCTGTTACTTGTTCATACCATGTTATTCTTGCCCTGTTTTGTGACATGTATATGCCTGTTTTAATAATAATAACAAATAACCAAGCCGGGATTAAGGGAAAGATCTAGTAGTGGAAAATATAGAAATGTGTACTTGGAAGGGGGCCCGTGTTTTCCACCTGATTATCTTATCTGTTACCTGTGATATGATTACCTGACATGTGATTCTGATTATCTGTTTACTTGATTCCTGACTACATACTTCCTTATAAGAAGGTGTACTCAGAAGGGGGCTCGTGCTTTCCCCCTGTTACCCAACTACATCCTTATGAGAGGGTGTACTTGGAGGGAACCGTAGGTCCTACCTGATGCATGATTACCTGTTACATGATACCTGTACCTATGCCTGTTTACTTGATACCTGAGTACACGGCCCTATAGAATCCACTACGAAATCTAAATGCAAACTTGTTTGAATGTAGCTACCATGTGGTAAATAGATGGGCCGCATGAAGTGCTACCGAGATAGAAATAAATACAAGACTTGACATAACATGACATCTGTTACATGCTTACCTGTACATGTTACCTATTTACCTGTTTGTATGATACTTGACATCTGTTACATGTTACCTGTACCCTGTTAGCATATCATATTACTTGATTCTGTTTCCTGATTTATCTTAGTCATTCTATTTTGTTGTCATATCTATTCCATGCTATGTTTGCTTCCTCTGTTACTCTATATATTTGTTTATCTTTTACTGTACTTGTGCCTGTACTACAAGTGGCCCGTAACTTGCATTGACGTGCGTTTTGTTTCTTTTTTCTTTTCCAGCAATTTGTTAAATTGCAGACTTTGGTGATCAACAGCGGTTGGAGTAGGTGATCAAAGATTTTAGTTGCTGGAGTTCTTGCTATATTTATTTTTCTGTTATTCCTGAATAAATGTAATTGCTACATGAATTTTGTATTGGGCAGTTTGACCCAGGATTAATGACTTGTTCTAGATCTGATTTATTTGAGTTTATTAAATTTTGTTTCAAGTAAATTCCGTTGGTATATTGATTCATGCATGCATGCGTGGTTAGTTTCTCCTTATTTACTTCTTGTTATTCCTGTGAAATTTTGTAAAGATCCTGACAGCTTATGAATGGTGAAAGCAGTTCGCTGGACTTTGTCACGTATCCGTATTCCGCATTTTTTTTTGGGAAGCGGGGGTGACATTTCTGGTGGCATTGTATGAAGAGGGCTGTAGTAAGGTTTGTTTTGCAGTGCTTGATTTGTCAGCAGGTGAAGGCAGAACATCAGAGGACTGCTGAGCTTCTTCAACCTCTTCCCATTCTGGAGTGGAAGTGGGAGAACATCACCATGGACTTTGTGACTGCGTTTCCCAGGAGTCCCAAGGGGCACAACTCCATTTGGGTGATTATGGATAGACTCCTTTCAGAGTGGGTCAGTCTACTGAGAGCCTTGCAGAGAAGTACATACAGGAGATTGTCCGATTGCATGGGGTCTCTGTCAGTATTGTATCAGACAGAGACACTAGATTCGGATCTCAGTTCTGGGAGAGTCTTCAAGGTAGCCTTGGAAGCAAATTGAACTACAGCACAACTTTTCATCCTCAGGCAGATGGGCAGTCAGAAAGGACCATTCAGACATTGGAGGACATGCTGAGGTCCTGTATCCTGCAGTTTGGAGTTCCTTAGGAGGATCACCAACACTTAGTAGAGTTCTCATATAACAACAGCTACCAAGCAAGTCTTAAGGCTGCACCGTACATGGTACTTTACGTCGGAAGTGTAGATCACCAGTGTGCTAGGATGACATTGGTGAGAGGAATCTGTTGGGACCAGAGTTGATCACAAGGACTGTCGATGCAGTGGCTCAGATCAGGAAGTATCTACAGGCAGCGCAGGACAGGTAGAGGAAATGGGCAGATGTTCATAGAAGGCCTTTGGAATTTGAAGTGGGAGATCATGTGTTCCTTAAGGTATCACCGTGGAGAGGTGTTATCTTGTTTGGAGGTGGGGGCAAGCTAAGCCCCAGGTTCATTGGGCCGTTTGATATTGTAGAGAGAGTCGGTAAGGTGGCCTATAGACTCGCATTGCCGCTAGCTCTATCTGGGGTGCATGATGTCTTTCATGTCTCCTAACTTAGGAGGTATATAAGAGACGAGAGCCATGTGATCGACTATTCAGAGTTGTCTGTGCAGCCAGATCTATCTTGTGAGATCCCACCAGTTGCCATCTTGGGCAGGCGGAAGAAAGTATTGAAGAACAAGGTTATCAGGTTGGTCCGGATTTCTTGGAATCCTCACTTACCGGGTGAGTCAACTTGGGAAATGGAGGAGGAGATTCAGAAAAAGTTCCCCCATCTGTTCGAGTAGTTTCTTTGTTTTCTTTTCCTTTCGGGGTTGCCCTATGTACCACTTGTCTTAATTTTCTGGGACAAAATTCTGCTTGTTAGGTGGGTAGGATTGTAACCCCTGTTCCCATTATTGTATTTTTTTCTTCAGTGTGTTTATTCATTGTACTCTTTTTTGTTCAATTTTGAACCTCGTATTTGATTTTTCTCTCTTAATAAAACTCATTATTACTTTTGACTTAGATTTTTGTTCCCAATCTGCTCAATTAAAATTTTTCTTGTCAACCCTAAACTATTAATATTCTTGTTCACCCATTGTGCCTTGACTAATTCTAAATTATCTATTTTATAGGCTAGATTTTAATTAATTATTTTCCCGTACTGGATCCTATACCTGCCGACCCAATAACCCAAAACCCACTTAGCCCTATATATATAACTATCCTACCTTAGCTAACCCTAACCATAATTTCCCTGTTATAACCTAGCCGCCTATACCCTCCTTCATCTTCCATTCTTACTACAGACCCAACCCATTCCGCAACCCATCATCCTTGTCTTCATCCTCTCCTTGACCGTCACCTACACCCCCTTCATCCTATCTCCACCTCCACCTCATCGTCAGCCTCGCCCTCCGAAACCCAACCACCTGCACCCATCGCCTTACCATCACCTTCATCCCTTCATCGCCCTCCCGTCGACAGTCCCTATCTCCACCTTCGCATCCAGCCTCGCCATTGCCTCTCCCCGACCTTACTGCTCTGACCCTCGTCGCTAATAGCCCCCCCATTATCCTTCTTCCGTTCCTCTACTGCCACTACTGCCCTCCAACCTCCGCAGAGCCCCGACAGCACCCCATTGTCCCTTACACCCACGTCGACCTTGCCGCCGTTGATCCCTGCAGTCCCGACCACATCAGTCATCGGGGTTCTGAGTTGCTGCCGTTCTGAGTTGCTGTTGCAGTTGTTGTTCTACCTTGCACGTGTATCGCACATGTTGATCGCAGTTCTCGCTGTTCGAGTGTTGCACGTGTGTTCACCGCCCTTTCCGTCGTCGTCTCATCTTAACCCAATCAAGGTAAATATTCTCTTGTATGAATTTTATTGTATCCAGTACAATTCCTTGAAAATCCGCAAGTAGGTTCATCGTAGTTCAATTCCAATCTCATGTTGTTTGTGTTGAAATGTTTTGATCCACCGATATTTCATTTCGATTCGATCCTATCATTCCGTATTGTAAAAAAATACCATGATTAGCCTCATTATTTCATGCGTGACACGACACATGACAAACATTACCATATATATATATATATATATATGAACTATTAGGAGTGAATCATATAACTTGGTTGTATGTGTTTGCGTGCAATATTGAAACATGATAGCGTAGCCATAATAGCAATTTTCCCATCTTGATAATGTTGAAATCATGCTTGAATTACTGATGTGATGATTTTCTTATTTCAGATTTTAATTTTATAATTGTACAAGCCAAAATTAAGTTATTTATGAATATTTTAGTTCTGGAATACTGCTATCCTGACTTTGCTTGATGGTTTCGACCTTGTTAATGACAAAATATTGAGTTGGTTTCTGAATATGAATTGTAGCCCCATGTGTCTAGTTTTCAGAATATCTGACAAAATCGAATTTTGAGTTATATTTTGTAAGATATTGCTGTTTTAGTACTGCTTGGTCTGGATTTTCAGATTCACAATTTCACTGTATTACCCTACCTTGCAATTTAATTTGAACATGTTATCGGTAATATAATAATATGAGTTTAACTTGCTGAGACTAGATATGCTAGGGAATCACCCTTAATTTTCTTGGATTTATTTGATGAGCTTTTAGGCCTGATTCATGCATGTAAACATAACTTTAAGAATTCTGGCCGAACACAAAATCTGTGTAGAATGTTGATTTGAACCCAGTTGCTGTAACTTTTATATATCGTGTGTATATGCACTAGAATCGGCAGAGAGTCTAGTTTCTAGAACTTCTGACGGATCCAGGTTTGCATTTTTGTAGCAACAGGAATTCTAGTTTTGGTGTAGCAACGTCCTGCTGTCTAGAATTGGAGTTCTTGTTTCTAATAATTATAAGTTGTTTTGACATCTGAATATGTTTTCTACCCAGCCGAACCTGTTTTCCTGTTTCCTATCATGTTTACTTGCCCTGTTTGTGCACTTTCATGTCTGTTTGATAATAATAATAAGTAACAAGCCGGGGTTTAAGGGAAAGGTTTAGTAGTGGACAATATAGGCAAGTGTACTCGGAAGGGGGCCCGTGTTTCCCACCTGTTACTTGATTCATGAACTAGTTATATTATTATTGATTCATGAACCTGTTATGTTACTATTGATTCATGAACTTTTTATGTTATTATTGATTCATGAACTAGTTATATTACTATTGATTCATGAACTAGTTATATTATTAATCATTCATGAACCTGTTATATTACTACTCGATTCATGAACCTGTTTATATGATTATCTGATTCATGAACCTGCTTGCCTGTTACATGAAGCTTGAGTACACAACCCTATAGAATCCACTACGAAATCTAAACATTCACTTGATTGTATGCATCAAACATGTGGTATATATATGGGACGCATGAGTGGTGCATTAAGTAGGATTAAATAATAGACTTAAGAATAACAGGTTTTACCTGTACACACCTACTACCTGTCTCGCATGCTACTTGATATCTACTGCAAATTACTTGTTCAGTTGTGGCATGATCCTGTTACCTGACCTAGTTTACTTGCCAGCTAGCTTCATCAGACTCTATTACCTGTTGCAATCCTGCCATGATATGTTTTAGGTTCTTTTTTCCAGTTTCCTGTTTTGTATTCTCATGTGTTTGTTCCTGTATCCCTTTTGCTTGTACTACTTGCGGCCCGTAGCTTGCACTAGCGGGCACATTGTTTCTTGCTTCTCTATTTCTTTCAAATGATGAATATATAGATTTTGGAGATCAGTTGCCTGATGGAGTGAGTGACCAAGTATTTTGAGCTTGGGCTGGATCATTTTATGTCATGCCCCGCTTCAAAAAAGAATACGGAATACGGTACGCAACTAAGCTCAGCAGATGGTTTTCACCATCCATAAGATGTATGGATCTGCTTGACTCATCGTAACAGTAAATATAACAGTATACTCCAACCAGGCATGCAAAAATAATCATAACTCAACAGTATTTATTGCATCAATAATAAATGTTCCAACAAATACTCGATCCGAAACAAAATAATAATCTTGGGACAATAAACCCAAATACAAGTCTCAATACAGTTCACAAATATAAATAGTTCATCAAAACATTTAAGCAAATTATTCCAATTGCACAACTCAAAACTTTTGCTCACTAACTCCAGTAGGCAATTGATCAGCAAAACCTGTTCATATGTCAATTACAAGAAATCAGGGAAATAGGAAAACATAACGCCCGTTAGATGCAAGTCCGGAACCGCAAACAATACAAGTAGGAAAATGAAGGGAGAAACTAAACTAAACTGGTAATACTAACATGGAGAGGGTAGCAAATATAATAGTCTACAGATGACAGTAAGCAGTGTAGTAATAACAGGAGAAGCATAACAGTAACAGTAAGGATCAACAGTAACAGTGTGTCAACGGTAGCAGTAATCAACAGTTACAGTAAAGTCCACAATAACCGTAACATGATGTGACAGTGTAAACAGTTATTCTTATGTCTAATGTTCATTCCTAACCAGGTAGCACTTCATGCGTCCCAGCTTTTACGACATGGTTGCTACAGCAAATAGTTTCATTTTAAGATTTTGTAGTGGAACTTCTATAGGGCAATATATTCAGACAAACAGTAACAGTAACAGTAATAACAAACAGTAACGGTGTCATGGATCATGCCCTCATGCATCTAGAGATAAACAGTAGGTACCTACAGTAAACAGTGGGGAAACGAGTCCCTTCTGAATATGCATTTCTATATTGTCCACTACTCGATCTTTTCCCTTAAAAACCCCGGCTTGATTTCTTTTATTATTACTAAACATATGTGAACGAATACAAACATGCTAAAGACATGGCAAGATCAGGAAATAAGTAAGATGAAATAGTGATTGCAATGGTTGATAAAAACAACTCATAATAGTCCAAACAACGAAACTTTCAGTTCTGGACAGTAAGACACTACTGTACCAAATCTGAGATTCCCGTTGCTACAGAATAGCAAACCTAGAACCGTCAGAAAATCTAGAAACTATACTCTCTTCCGATTCCAGCATATATATATATAAGTCACATATCAACCACAGAAACAGGGTTGAAAATAGCATTTAATACAGAAACGTGTTCAGCCAGAAAATGCAAAATCATGTTTATAAGCATGAAAAGAGTTTAAAATCATCATGATTAAATCTGAGAAAAATCTGGAAGATTTCCTAACATATCTAGTTTCAAAATATAAAATATCATAAATTTATATTATAGATAGTATAGTCAACAAAATTGAAAAAACAGAGTAATGCAACAAAATCTCGATTCTGAAAGTTCAGACAAAGCAGTACCGAAATAGAGATAATTCATGAGGTATAATTTGAAATCCAGTTCGGTCAAAAGGGTGATAGAATAGAAAAATACGGCTACAGGTTATATTCACAGACTTTTTATCAAAAACGAATAGAATCAGGTTGAAAACATAGTTCTTTATGCAGTTTGAAAATATATCGATGTGTTTCACTAGTATGAAATGGGATATAAAAGTTATTAATTAATTCCACAAAAATTAGGGATTGATTCCAGTCATGTCTAAACATACTCAGCAAAATATAGAGTTCAAATTCTACCTTTAGTATTAGTTTTAAAATAAAATTCCATACAGAAAACATATAGTTCAGAATCTGGAATATACGATATGACTGCAGTAAAACAACAATAACTCATGCATCAAAACTCGGAATTCAGATCCATCGAAAGTTCTGAAAACTAGAAAACAAAGGCTACAATACACGTTCACAAACATATTCATTTTACTGGTGTTAACAGGGTCAAAATTACTATACAAAAATAGGATAGTAGTAGACAAAAGTTCTTTTCGGCATTTTATCAAACAACTTAACTACAAACGGTCCAATCTAGATGTCATACAAAGCATGGTATATGTGGGTTACTCAAATCAGCATGGTGCTCGGGTGTGCATGGGGTGAGCATAGCGGAGCGAGAAAATGAGAGGGTCTGCAGTGGGTGGTCGGGGTCTACCGGCGTCGGAGAAGAACGATGACAGCGAGGAGGGTTTCGAGAAGAGAGAGAGGTTGGGAGTGGGTAGAGAGAGGGTGACGGCTACGAGATAGAGAGAGATAATTAGGCTTTGGTAATTAGGGTTATGGTTCAATTATGGTGTTTATATAGAGACAATATGGGTTTGGGTGAACTGGGTAGTATTCAATAGGGAGAAAAGAATTCAATAAAAGACAGTTAAGCCATAAAATAGGTTTAAACAATAGACAAGATCAAGAACAAATTGTAGACCAAATAAATGAGAATAAAAAGCTGAATCAATGCAAAATGAATCACAAGAGAGAGAAGAACAACACACCATACAAAAGGAAATGAAATTAAATACAACCAAAAATAAAATAAATAATAATTTTTTTTATTAAATATACTTAAAAAAATACAAATATGAGCAATAAGAATTACAAATCCTACCCACCTAACAAGAAGAATTTCTTTCTCAAAATTCAACCAGAAGTACATAGGGTATGGGTAATCCCAAAAGAAAAGAAAAATACAATAGCAAAAGCAAAAACAACAAAACAAGAGCTACACAAACAAATGAGAAAACCTCCGTTGGATATCCTCCACCAGCTCCCAAGTCGACTCACCCAGCGAGTGAGGATTCCAAGAAACACGAACAATCTTGATCACCTTGTTCTTCAAAACCTTCCCCTGTCGGTCCACAATAGCAACTGGCGGGATCTCACAAGACATATCCGACCTCACAAATAACTCCGAGTAGCCAATCACGTGGCTCTCATCACGGATATACTTCCTCAGTTGCGAGATATGGAAGACGTCGTGCACTCATAAAGCCGAGGGCAATGCAAGACGATAGGCCACCTTGCCTACTCGTTCCACGATGTCAAATAGTCCGATGAACCTGGGGCTTAACTTGCCTCCGCCACCAAAACGAATGACACCTCGCCACGATGATACCTTAAGAAAAACATGGTCTCCCACCTCAAATTCCAAGGCTCTACAATGAACTTCAGCCCATTGCTTCTGTCTGTCTTGCGCGGCTTGAAGATGCTTCATGATCAAACTCACAGCATCCACCGTCTTGGTGATCAACTCCGTGCCCAACAGTTTCCTATCGCCAATGTCATCCCAGCACACCGGCGACCGACACTTACGACCACAGAGTGCCTCGAAAGGAGCAGTTTTAAGACTGGCCTGAAAGCTGTTGTTGTACGAGAACTCTACAAGATGCAAGTGGTCCTCCCAAGAACCTCCAAATTGTAGCACACAGGACCTCAACATGTCCTCTAGAGTTTGGATGGTCCTCTCTGACTGTCCATCTGTCTGAGGATGAAAAGTTGTACTGTACTTCAACTTACTCCCCAGACTACTCTGAAGACTCTCCCAAAACTGCAACCTGAACCTCGTATCCCGGTCGGATACAGTACTGACTGAAACCCCATGAAGTCTGAAAATCTCGATTAGGGTCGTATTCTATGTTTACGATTCTACCAAATATGTCTTTTTCATTTCATCGAAAATCAATTTTACGGTATAGACGCTTATGACCTCCCCCTCTATGTCTTGCGGTAATGATTCCTCTGGCATTACAACCTTTACCTTTGCATGTACTTCTCAGCCAAGCTCTCAGTAAACTATCCAACTCTGAAGGGAACAAAGTGCGCACACTTGGTCCACTTGTCCACAATCACCCAAATGGCATTGTGACTCTTAGGACTCCTTAGCAAAGCGGTCACAAAATCCATGGTGATATGCTCCCACTTCCACTCCGGAATGGGAAGAGGCTGAAGAAGTCCGGTGGTTCTCTATTGCTCTGCCTTCACCTGCTGGCAGATCAAGCACTGCAACACAAATCTCACTACGGCCCTCTTCATACCATGCCACCAAAAATGAAGCATCAAGTCTCGGTACATCTTCGTACCACCAGGATGAATAGAGTACGACAATTGGTGGGCTTCCTCAGGCAACTTCTGACGAAATTCACCCTTCGGAACACACAACCTGGACCCAAAACGAAGAGATCCATCTGAGTGAACAACCATATCGGTCCTTGTACCCGCTTCAACTTTGGCTCTGAACCCTTGCAATTGCTCATCACCTGCCTGAGCTTTCTAAATCTGCTCAACAAGAGACGACTGTACTGAAGCATCATGCAACTCCGAACAAAACCTGGCAAGATCACATCCAAATCCAACCTCCTTATCTGCTCAACCAGCTCTCTCTGCTGAGTTAGGAACATGACGACTGGTCTTCTACTCAAAGTATTTGGCACTAAGTTCACTCTACCAGGATGGTATTACAAACTGATGTCATAGTTAGCCATAAACTCCGACCAGTGCCTCTGCCTCATGTTCAGCTCCTTCTGAGTGAACACATACTTGAGACTTTTGTGGTCAGTAAATATCTCCACTCGGTCTCCAAGCAGATAATGCTCCCATAACTTCAAAGTAAAGATCACCATAGCCAACTCCAAATCATGGGTAGGGTAATTCTTCTCGTGCGGCCTCAACTGTCTGGACGAATAAGCAACATCTCGACCCTTTTACATCAACACTGCACCTAGGCCCTCACCAGAAGCATCACAGTGAACCACAAAACTACTCGTACCATCTGGAATGGTCAACACAGGCACTAACGTCAACAGGCTCTTCAACTCAGTAAAAGCTCTACTACAAGCTCCGTCCCAAACAAACTTCTGATCATTCCCAGTCTGCTTAGTCAACGGACTAGCTATCTTTGAAAAGTCTTGGACAAACTTCTGATAATTCCCGGCCAAACTAAGGAAACTTCTCACTACTGAAACTGACTTAGGAACAGGCCAATCCTTGACCGCAGAAATCTTGGACGGATCAACAGAGATACCATCGCCTGAGATAATGTGCCCTAAAAGGTAACTCGATCAAGTTAGAATCTCACAGTTGCTGAGTATCCCATAGAGCTGATTCTCCCTCAAGGTATGCAAAACCAACCTCAGATGATCAGCATGATCCTTCCGATTCTGAGAATACACCAGAATGTTGTCTATGAAGACCACCACGAATCTATCCAGAAATGGAGAGAAAACCCTGTTCATCAAACTCATGAACACTGCTAGCACATTTGTGACTCCGAAAGGCATCACAAGGAACTCATAGTGCCCGTATCTGGGTCTGAACGCAGTCTTCTGCACATCAACTGCCTTTATCTTCACTTGATGATAACCAGAGCGAAGGTCCAACTTCGAAAAGACAGCAACTCTACCCAACTGGCCAAACAAATCATCAATTCTGGGTAGCGGATACCGGTTCTTCACTGTAATACTATTCAGCTCATGGTAATCCACGCACAGAAGACGACTCTCGTCCTTCTTGCTGACAAACAAGATAGGAGCACCCCACGGGGACACACTAGGCTGATGAAACCCAAATCCAGCAAACCCTGAACCTGCACCTTCAGTTCTGCTAGCTCAACTGGTGCCAGCTGGTAAGGACTCTTTGATATCGGCGCAGTACCAAGCTGAACATCAATACCGAATTCAACATCCCTATTCAGAGGAAGTCCACGCAACTCCTTAGGAAACACATCCAGAAAATCCCGCACAACAAGAGGCGCAGCCTCATAGCCTGATGCAACTCCATTACACAACCAGCATCGACAACAACTTCCTGACCACGCCCAAGGGGTAACTCCCCAGTATGGAACTCAAACTCTGCACGGCCTTACATCCTAAAAACAACCTTCTTCGCTCGAAAATCAATGATCGCATGGGTCTCACCCAGCCAATCCATACCGAGAATCACATCAAATCCTGAACTGCCAATCACAATCAGATCTGCTATGAAATCAGCACTTCCAATCAACACGGGACTCTGCTTGCACTCCCAGGAACAGACGACAAGTAACCTCTGTTTTTCACTTTTGGTATTTTTGAGAATATATTTTTTCTTTTGTGGATTATTATATTCCATTGTATTTTTCGGAACAATATATTTGATTATTTTTATTTTATATTATTTTTTTCTGGCATTTTGATCTCCGTGTGCCGTTCGTGCGCCGATCGTCCGTTTTTCGCCATTTTGAGATATATTTCTCATTTTCTTGGTCCCGTTCATGTTTAAATATTATTTTTGGGCCATGGTGGACTTTTAGAGGAGTTTTGGTCAATTTGAGATTTTTTGGCCCTTAAGGAGATTTTTAGGAGCCATAGGGTTCATTGCATCTTGTATCTCCATTTGAAATCTACCCAATATCCATTACCCAATTGTACACCCATTTAATCCTACTGATATCCACTACCCATTAACCCACATTTGATCTCCTATATATACCCTAAACACTAAATAATCCCTAACCCTAATATTATTTCTCTCTCCCTCTCCTATCTAAAACCGGCCTCCCCTACCCTAGTACCCCCCCGGCCTGCCTTCAAAAACCCCAGGCCGACACCTCCCCTCTCCTCTCTTGCCTTGGCCGATCACCAAAAACCCTTCCATCCATTATTCTATACTACTTCGCACCATTAATACTTCGTCTCTCCTCCTTCTTGTGGCCGGCAAGCACCAAGCCTGCACCCAACCATCCCAAAACAGCACCTAATCATCTCCCCTCACTGTTTTGAGTTGTGGGCATCTCCCACTTTGGTTTGTGAGTTAAGAGATCCATCGTTGGCACGTTTTGTTCGTGGGTTTCGTTCGAAATCGCATTAGAAGGCGTCTTGCTCGTGGGTTTTCTTTGCTAGGCTTGGATTCATTGCTATCGTCGTCACAACAAGGCAAGTAACTTGTACTTAACTTCATTAGTATGATACAAGTAGAAAGTTCACCTAATAGGGTAGTTGAGACTAGAGACGGCCAAAGATCATGTTTTTATTTGTGGGTTTCGTCTCTATTGTTCAAAACAGGCCATAGATGACTTAGGACATGGAGTTTGATAGGTTTATGCCTTAGGATTCACCCAAACGCGATTTTGATCGCGTATGCGACATATTGTATACCCGATGTATGTTTGAACACCCATATGAGAAATATTAGATTTTGACATGATAGAAACCCTTAGATATGATATTTAGATAATGGGTAGGCTGCGTTTCGAATTTGGAAGAGTTTGGATGATTTTTGAGGAAGTTATGACGTTTTGAAGTTTGGTTGAGAAATCTGGAAATTTGGGTTGTACTGGATTGATTGCTGTTTTTGCCTAGGTTAGAGTCCGAATCTCAACATGGCTATTTCAGAGTAAAGTGTAGTGGACTGAACCTATTATCTAACCCCACTGGTTTCGCCCCGTTTGGAGATCGTATGAATTAACTATGATTATTTTAGTGACTGTATATTGGTAGTTTCCAGTTTCAGTTTGGGATAGAGTTTATCATCTATTTATTTTCAAGACCCAAGTTATACATGATATAATGCCACAATATTTTGTCCAATGTTTCACCATGATGTTAGGTAGTTCCCAGATTTATGTTGTATTTTAAAGATGAGTTTTGGGTGATGATTCGTATCCTTTTCTATGTATCACTTTTTCTGTAAACTGCGCGTTGCCATATGTTGAATGCTGTTTTCACCCTAGTTCTAATTACTGTATGAATATTTCATGTGAGATATGAAAGTTGGGTAATTGTATCTACTTTCACCTCGTTTCGACGGAAGTGGATTTCGATGCACTTTTTGCAAGATAAGTTCGATCTTGCACAGCAGTGTTGAGAGATTTCAGATCCATCAAAACCAGGACTTGTGTTGTATTTCATTTTTGATATCATATCTATACTTTCTGGAAAATTATGAAAATGATTATTTTGAATCTATATATATAGGGGATTACCCCAGAAATTTTGTGGGTTTATTTGATGACTTTGCTTGCTGTTTTTATGTGTTGGAAGTCATTCCCCTGTTTTCTGGCTGTACAGAAAATCTGTGTTGAAATGACTTTTAAGCCGTGATGTTGTGAACTAGTGTATATCTTTATTATATTCGTTAGAAGCGTGTGGAAGTCTAATTTTCAGATCCTTCGACGGATCAAGATTTGCATGCCTGTAGCTCTGTAAATCACTGATTTAGTGCTGACTAGTCTTGCTGTCCTGATTAAGAAACTTGTATATTTTGCTCGTATATGTAGATCTTTATTAACCATGCACGCTGATTTGATAACCTGAACTTATACCTGATCCTACCATGCTTTTATGACACTAGTTTACACGTATACATGCATGTTGGATATTAATAACTAAAAGTAATCAAGCCGGGGTATATGAGACAGATCTAGTAGTGGATAGTGCAGAAATGTGTACTCGGAAGAACCTGGTTTGGTTGGAACTTGTTTACATGACATGTGGTGTGTTTGGAGTTGGAGCTTGTTTACATGATATTTGGAGTGTTTGGAGTTGGAGCTTGTTTACATGATACATGGAGCTTGGAGCTCAATTACTTGCTTGTACCTGAGTATACTGTCCTGCATGGTCCCCTACGAAATCTAAAGCGAAACTGTTGTGCTGTAGCAACCATGTTGGATGGGTTACATGTCGTGCTACCTAGATAGTAATCACACAAGACTTGAACTTAATACAAGAACATGATACATGCCATGACACCCACTTGACTACATGATATATGAGACATGAATTACCTGAATATGATACATGATACATGACCACATGACACTTGACACTAGACGCATGTTTATTGGATGCTTGATTTCTGTCGTGACACTTGACACTTTTACCATGCTAGTTTGATTAGGTTGACTTTATACCTATACCATGTGCTAGTTAGTTATCCCAATCCATGTGCTTGTATCCTACTCTATTTTGTGATCCGGACTTGCCATTGGTGGGTACTTGTGTTTTCTCTTTCCCCTCTCCTGCATTCTATGAATTGCAGATTATGGCGGACAGGTTCGCGATGATGCTGGAGATTTGCAGTAGTAGTTGCTTTTGGATAATTATTATCATTTCTGTTTCATGTTAGAACATTATATGTAATTGTGAGACTTGCATTACTTTCGTGCTTGAGACTTGATTATTATTTTGTACTTGGGCGATGTGACCCAAGAGAATTAATTGTTTTCCAGACTCTGTTTATTTGAGAACATGGTATTTAATTTCAAGTAATTTATGTTGGTGAGTTTGATTCAATGTTGCATGTTGGTTCCATTTCTGCTTCTGACTCTGTTAACTCTAATATATATGTCTATATTGCCTGTGATGTGTTGCAAGGATTTCTCAAAACAGCTTAAGGATGATTATAATCATTCGCTGGGCTTTTGTTACGTACTCGTATTCCGTATTTTTAGGAAGCGGAGCGTGACAGGGTTTTCTGTGGTATCAGAGCACCAGGTTTGGCTAATGTATTAGTTGACTAATATATATGCCAAGCTTGGCTCGAACTGGGATCTGCACAACACTTCACCAACCATACATGCATAAATGAATCAATTATTACCAACTCAGATCTGGATACTAGTCTTATTCCATCCATCTTGATCCCTTCTTATTCATTTCTTTTGATTCCTTGCTTCTTCTGTCTTTTTCCATCGTCCTCTTTGTTGATTTCTTCTGGGGTATGAATGCATTCTTTCATACCCATATTCCTTGATTCTGGTGTCGTCCATTCCTTTCTTTCTGCTTGGTTCGTCGGTTGGCATCGCTGGATGCTATTGGAGTCTTCCCCGATCAGAGTGGCACAGCAGAAGTGTGGTGGGCCCATAACCCATAGGTCCCAGGATCCTTTTGTTGCTTCTCCTTCCTTGCATTGTTTTGGATTCCTCCATTTCAACTACAAGAGGCGCAGCCGAACAGCTGGGTGATACTCTCGTAGTGCGGGATTTCTTGGATGTTTTTCCAGATGAATTGCCTGGCTTACCCCCTGATAGGAAAGTAGAATTTGGTATTGATGTTCAGCCTGGAACAAAACCGATATCGAAGGCTCCCTACAAGATGGCACCAGTTGAACTGGCAGAGCTTAAGGTGCAGATTCAGGAGTTGCTTGATTTGGGTTTCATCAGACCTAGTGTTTCGCCATGGGGTGCTCCGGTCCTTTTTGTTGATAAGAAGGATGGTAGTCGTCGAATGTGCATGGATTATCGAGAGCTGAACAGAGTTACGGTGAAGAATCGGTATCCGCTGCCCAGATTGATGATTTGTTTGATCAACTGAGTGGGGCTTCTGTTTTCTCGAAGTTGGATCTTCGTTCTGGATATCACCAAGTTAAGGTGAAGACTGCAGACATACCGAAGACTGCTTTCAGGACTAGATACGGGCACTATGAGTATCTTGTGATGCCGTTCGGAGTTACTAACGCGCCGGCTGTGTTCATGAGTCTTATGAACTGGGTGTTCTCGCAGTATTTGGATAAGTTCGTGGTGGTCTTTATCGATGATATTTTGGTGTATTCTAAGAATCGGGAAGATCATGCTGAGCATCTTATAGTGGTTTTGCAGACTATGAGAGAGCATAAGCTCTATGGGAAGCTGAGCAAGTGTGAGTTTTGGCTCGACAGAATTTCTTTCTTGGGGCATATTATTTCTGGCGATGGTATTTCTGTGGATCCTGCCAAGATTGAGGCTGTGAAGGATTGGCCTATTCCCAAGTCAGTTTCAGAAGTCAGGAGTTTTCTGGGTTTGGCTGGCTATTATCGGAAGTTCGTTCAGGATTTTTCGAAGATAGCAGGACCTTTGACTAAATTGACAAGGAAGGATCAGATATTTTGTTGGTCGGATGAGTGCAATGTGGCTTTCGTTGAGTTGAAGGATAGACTGATGTCAGCGCCTGTGTTGACTATTCTAGATGGTTCAGGCGGATTTGTGGTTCACTGTGATGCTTCTGGTAAGGGTCTTGGAGCATTCTTATGCAGAAGGGCCGCGTTGTTGCGTATGCATCGAGGCAGTTGAGGCCGCATGAGAAGAACTAACCTACTCATAACTTGGAGTTAGCGACAGTGATTTTTGCTTTGAAGCCGTGGAGACATTATTTGCTTGGAGACTGAGTGGAGATCTTTACAGACCACAAAAGTCTCAAGTACGTCTTCACCCAGAAGGAGTTAAACATGAGGCAAAGGCGTTGGTTGGAACTTATGGCCGAGTATGACATCAGTTTGCAATACCATCCTGGTAAAGTAAACTTGGTGCCTGATGCTTTGAGTAGGAGACCAGCAGTTTCATTTCTTACTCAGCAGAGAGATCTCATTGAGCAGATGAGGAGGTTAGAGCTTGAGATAGTGTTGTCGAGTTCTGGTCGGAGTTGTTTGGCGCTCCAGTTGCAGTCGTCTCTTGTCGAGCAGATTAAGGAGGCGCATGCTAGTGATGCGCAGTTGCAGAAGTTTCGGGCTGAGGTTGAGTCTGGGTCCAGGATGGACATGGTTATTCATGCAGATGGCTCCCTTCGTTTTGGTTCCCGGTTATGTATCCCGGAGGGTGAAGTTCGTCAGAGGTTACTTGAATAAGCTCACCAGTCTTCGTATTCTATCCATCCTGGCGGTACAAAGATGTATCGGGATTTGAAGCTTCATTTCTGGTGGCAAGGTATGAAGAGGGCTGTGGCTCAGTATGTTGCTCAGTGTTTAGTCTGCCAGCAGGTTAAGGCAGAGCATCAGAGGATCGCTGGACTTCTTCAACCGCTTCCTATTCTAGAGTGGAAGTGGGAACACATCACCATGGATTTTTTGATCGCTTTGCCAAGGAGTCCGAAGGGTCATAATGCTATTTGGGTGACTGTGGACCGTTTGACGAAGAGTGCTCACTTCATTCCTTTTCGTGTCGGTCAATCTACTGAGAGCCTTGCTGAGAGGTATATGCAAGAGATTGTCAGGCTTCATGGGGTCCCAGTTAGCATTGTATCCGACAGGGATACGAGATTCAGATCTCAGTTTTGGGAGAGTCTTAAGAGATGTTTGGGGAGCAAATTAAAGTACAGTACAGCTTTTCATCCCCAGACTGATGGACCGTCAGAGCGGACTATTCAGATTCTCGAGGACATGTTGAGGTCCTGCATGCTTCAGTTTGGTGGGTCTTGGGAGGATCACTTGCATCTTGTGGAGTTCTCGTACAATAACAACTTTCAGGCGAGTATTAAAGCTGCTCCGTTCGAGGCACTCTACGGGCAGAAGTGTAGATCGCCAGTTTGTTCGGATGATGTTGGCGAGAGGCAGTTGTTGGGTCTAGAGTTGATCACCAAGACAGTGGAGGTAGTGGTTCAGATCAGGAAGCACTTGCAGGCAGCTTAGGACAGGCAGAGACGGTGGGCTGATGTTCATCGCAGGGCATTGGAGTTCGCAGTTGGTGACCATGTTTTTCTCAAAGTATCGCCGTGGCGCGGTGTCATTCGGTTCGGTGGTGGGGACAAGCTTAGCCTGAGATTTATTGGACCGTTTGAGATCTTGGAGCGAGTAGGCAAGGTGGCCTATCGTCTCGCATTGCCGCCAGCTTTATCGGGAGTGCACGATGTTTTCCATGTCTCACAACTCAGGAGGTATATCCGAGATGAGAGCCACATGATCGACTATTCAGAGTTGACCGTACGGCCAGATTTGACTTGTAAGATTCCGCCTGTTGCTATTGTGGATCGGCGGGAGAAAGTGCTTAAGAGCAAGGTCATTAAGCTGGTCCGTGTCGCTTGGAATCCTCACTCGCCTGGTGAGTTGACATGGGAGTTGGAGGAGGAAATTCAGTAGAAGTTTCCTCACTTGTTTGAGTAGTTGGTTGTTTTGTTTTGGTCGTTTTGATTTTTCTTGGGGTTATCCTATATACCTTTCTTTTTAATTTCGAGGACGAAATTCTCTTGGGGGGGGGGGGGGTAGGATTGTAACCTCTGTTTTTCACTTTTGGTATTTTTGAGAATATTTTTTTCTTTTGTGGATTATTATATTCCATTGTATTTTTCGGAACAATATATTTGATTATTTTTATTTTATATTATTTTTTTCTGGCATTTTGATCTCCGTGTGCCTGTTCGTGCGCCGATTGTCCGTTTTTCGCCATTTTGAGATATTTTTCTCATTTTCTTGGTCCCGTTCATGTTTAAATATTATTTTTGGGTCATGGTGGACTTTTAGAGGAGTTTTGGTCAATTTGAGATTTTTGGCCCTTAAGGAGATTTTTTAGGAGCCATAGGGTTCATTGCATCTTGTATCTCCATTTGAAATCTACCCAATATCCATTACCCAATTGTACACCCATTTAATCCTACTGATATTCACTACCCATTAACCCACATTTGATCTCCTATATATACCCCTAAACACTAAATAATCCCTAACCCTAATATTATTTCTCTCTCCCTCTCCTATCTAAAACCGGCCTCCCCTACCCTAGTACCCCCTCGGCCTGCCTTCAAAAACCCCAGGCCGACACCTCCCCTCTCCTCTCTTGCCTTGGCCGATCACCAAAAACCCTTCCATCCATTATTCTATACTACTTCGCACCATTAATACTTCGTCTCTCCTCCTTCTTGTGGCCGGTAAGCACCAAGCCTGCACCCAACCATCCCAAAACAGCACCTAATCATCTCCCCTCGCTGTTTTGAGTTGTGGGCATCTCCCACTTTGGTTTGTGAGTTAAGAGATCCATCGTTGGCGCGTTTTGTTCGTGGGTTTCGTTCGAAATCGCGTTAGAAGGCGTCTTGCTCGTGGGTTTTCTTTGCTAGGCTTGGATTCGTCGCTATCGTCGTCACAACAAGGCAAGTAACTTGTACTTAACTTCATTAGTATGATACAAGTAGAAAGTTCACCTAATAGGGTAGTTGAGACTAGAGACGGCCAAAGATCATGTTTTTATTTGTGGATTTCGTCTCTATTGTTCAAAACAGGCCATAGATGACTTAGGACATGGAGTTTGATAGGTTTATGCCTTAGGATTCACCCAAACGCGATTTTGATCGCGTATGCGACATATTGTATACCCGATGTATGTTTGAACACCCATATGAGAAATATTAGATTTTGACATGATAGAAACCCTTAGATATGATATTTAGATAATGGGTAGGCTGCGTTTCGAATTTGGAAGAGTTTGGATGATTTTTGAGGAAGTTATGACGTTTTGAAGTTTGGTTGAGAAATCTGGAAATTTGGGTTGTACTGGATTGATTGCTGTTTTTGCCTAGGTTAGAGTCCGAATCTCAACATGGCTATTTACAGGTAAAGTGTAGAGGACTGAACCTATTATCTAACCCCACTGGTTTCGCCCCGTTTGGAGATCGTATGAATTAACTATGATTATTTTAGTGACTGTATATTGGTAGTTTCCAGTTTCAGTTCGGGGTAGAGTTTATCATCTATTTATTTTCAAGACCCAAGTTATACATGATATCATGCCACAATCTTTTGTCCAGTGTTTCACCATGATGTTAGGTAGTTCCCAGATTTATGTTGTATTTTAAAGATGAGTTTTGGGTGATGATTCGTATCCTTTTCTATGTATCACTTTTGCTGTAAACTGCGCGTTGCCATATGTTGAATGCTGTTTTCACCCTAGTTCTAATTACTGTATGAATATTTCATGTGAGATATGAAAGTTGGGTAATTGTATCTACTTTCACCTCGTTTCGACGGAAGTGGATTTCGATGCGCCTTTTGCAAGATAAGTTCGATCTTGCACAGCAGTGTTGAGAGATTTCAGATCCATCAAAACCAGGACTTGTGTTGTATTTCATTTTTGATTTCATATCTATACTTTCTGGAAAATTATGAAAATGATTATTTTGAATCTATATATATAGGGGATTACCCCAGAAATTTTGTGGGTTTATTTGATGACTTTGCTTGCTGTTTTTATGTGTTGGAAGTCATTCCCCTGTTTTCTGGCTGTACAGGAAATCTGTATTGAAATGACTTTTAAGCCGTGATGTTGTGAACTAGTGTATATCTTTATTATATTCGTTAGAAGAGTGTGGAAGTCTAATTTTCAGATCCTTCGACGGATCAAGATTTGCATGCCTGTAGCTCTGTAAATCACTGATTTAGTGCTGACTAATCTTGCTGCCTGATTATGAAACTTGTATATTTTGCTCGTATATGTGGATCTTTATTAACCATGCACGCTGATTTGATAACCTGAACTTATACCTGATCCTACCATGCTTATTTGACACTAGTTTACACGTATACATGCATGTTGGATATTAATAACTAAAAGTAATCAAGCCGGGGTATATGGGACAGATCTAGTAGTGGATAGTGTAGAAATGTGTACTCGGAAGAACCTGGTTTGGTTGGAACTTGTTTACATGACATGTGGTGTGTTTGGAGTTGGAGCTTGTTTACATGATCTTTGGAGTGTTTGGAGTTGGAGCTTGTTTACATGATACATGGAGCTTGGAGCTCAATTACTTGCTTGTTCCTGAGTATACTGCCCTGCATGGTCCCCTATGAAATCTAAAGCGAAACTATTGTGCTGTAGCAACCATGTAGGATAGGTTGCATGTCGTGCTACCTAGATAGTAATCACACAAGACTTGAACTTAATACAAGAACATGATACATGCCATGACACCCACCTAGATTACATGATATATGAGACATGAATTACCTGAATATGATACATGATACATGACCACATGACACTTGACACTAGACGCATGTTTATAGGATGCTTGATTTCTGTCGTGACACTTGACACTTTTACCATGCTTGTTTGATTAGGTTGACTTTATACCTATACCATGTGCTAGTTAGTTATCCCAATCCATGTGCTTGTATCCTACTCTATTTTGTGACCCGGACTTGCCATTGGCGGGTACTTGTGTTTTCTCTTTTCCCTCTCATGCATTCTATGAATTGCAGATTATGGCGGACAGGTTCGCGATGATGCTAGAGATTTGCAGTAGTAGTTGCTTTTGGATAATTGTTATCATTTCTGTTTCATGCTAGAACATTATACGTAATTGTGAGACTTGCATTACTTTCGTGTTTGAGACTTGATTATTTTTTTGTACTTGGGCGATGTGACCCAAGAGAATTAATTGTTTTCCAGACTCTGTTTATTTGAGAACATGGTATTTAATTTCAAGTAACTTATGTTGGTGAGTTTGGTTCAATGTTGCATGTTGGTTCCATTTGTGCTTCCGATTCTGTTAACTCAGATATATATGTCTATATTGCCTGTGATGTGTTGCAAGGATTTCTCGAAACAGCTTAAGGATGATTATAATCATTCGCTGGGCTTTTGTTACGTACTCGTATTCCGTATTTTTGGGAAGCGGGGCGTGACACGACATCATCGCCACCTGTGGTGATATGCCAAGCAACCAGAAACTCACTCAACTCCAACTGATGCAGATGTACAAAGCGGGAGGAGACGACGGAATGGGTTACCCCAGAATAAAAAAGAACACGAGCAGAAATAGAACGAATAAGAATAACACCTAAGATAGAGCCAAACAAGAAAAAATATGAACAAATGAAAGATAACCAAGGAATATGAAAAATAATGCAGAAAGACAACATGAAGAAAGATACAAGAGAAATAAATGAAACAAGGAACAAATAATAGAACAACAAAAGAAAACACGAAAGAATACCTGCAACGACTTCTTTCGTGATCTGAGCATCCTCCGCGGTCAAGTTGAAAGCCTGACCTCTCTCTGGAGTAGCGGTCCTCTGACTGACAATCTGATGCTGAGGGGGAAGTGGCGGTCTAGCCTGAATATGGATTGGCATAACTGTTGCCTAGTCGTGCCTCCTCCGAGGACAATCTCGAACCAAGTGGTCGGTAGCACCACAACCGAGACAACGACGGTTGGCCTTCCAGCAATCCTTGCGCCAATGCCCAGGGGCCTGGCAAAAGTCGCAAACAACATCCATCCGTGGAGGAGTTGGATGGTAGGGAGCTATCCTGATGGCAAGGACCGGAGCTGGCCTCCTGATTGGACCTCCAGTAGGCCTGGTAGCAACAGCAGCGGGGTACTGCACAACCCGCTGAGAAGAGGTCTCCCGAGCACGAGTCTACTCTGTCGCTCGAGCTACTTCCAAGGCATCTGCATAGGTACAGAGACCATGGGAGCCTAAGTGCACCTAAATACCCTGATCAAGACCCAAAAGGAACCTCCGAGCACGATCCTCCTCATTCACCACGAAGGTGGTAGTGAAGCGGCTAAGCCTGGTGAACTCCGTGGCGTACGCGTCCTTGAATTTAGAGCCCTGTTCCAAGAAATACTTGGTGTTACGACACTCTATATACAATATGTAAATGAATCTCAAAACATGGCACTAATAAATCAACCAGACAACCAACCAACCAACCTGCTTCAGGACAAGAAATTGATGCTCCATCTCTACCCGGGTGATGCATGAGAAGAATTTCTCCTGGAAGCTTTGAGCGAAAGTGGCCCAACTAAAAGGCCGCTCTAGCCTCTTGGATTCTGCCCTCCATCAGATGTGGGTCAAATCCACCAACTGGATGCATACCACATCCACACGGTCGGCATCTGCGACCCTAGCTGCCTGTAGCAGACTCTCCGTCTGTATCAGCCACTGCTCAGCCTCAAGGGGCATCTCAGTACAGCAAACTTATTAGGGTGCAATGTAGCGCCCCGATTTCCAATACTGGGAAAACCGAGACACGAGCCAAGACCTTTTCTTCAATTAGTCACAATACACAGAAAAACTGGAGAATTTAAAACTTTTTATTCAACACTCAATGTATTACAAGTCTGAACATTATACAACTGCAATACATTACAATGGAGTTACAATATTACCTTTACATTTCAAAGTATTACAACCTTCAACATCTTACATCAGAGTACTTTCCAACTAATAGATGTTCAACACACATTTTACAGCGAAACTAAATACGATATTGACTCCTTGCTTTCCTTGCCTTGAGTCCTCCTGAATCTCGCCCTTGTACTTCGGCGATTCAGTACCTATGGAAGTGGGGACGTCAATATTCACTGACGCTTAAAGGCTGATATCAAAGCAGCGAATCTCCCAAACAACATACAAAACATGGCAATGGTGTTGGTGTAGTCTAAGTGTTCGTGAGTGCTAGGACTAGACTCTAATGCGATATTTAACTAGAACTAGGATGCTTCCTATTCTAATGTCAGCGAGTCTCCAAAGCAACATGCAGCCCATACTACATGTGACCCCATCTCAAGCCGTTTCTCCACTTATAGGGATTTGAACCGGCGTTATGAATTCTAATTGTACACAACCTGTTCCTGACACCTACACGTGACTAATTTGAGGTTACAGACGTGGTCAAGTCCCACTAATGCATTCCGCCAGTGGTGTCTATGTTCGCCACTGCTACCCGGCTAACCGGACCTCACTCAAAAACAGACGAACCCTATGTATCGGGCGTCGTTCCAAAAACCAAAATCATAGGGTCTCGCAAGCGCAGGGCAGCGCGAAGCCTGCCCTGTGGCACCCTCTGGGGTCTCGCAAGCGCAGGACTGCACAATGCATCCTGTGGCACCCCCAGCCACGGCACTTCAGGAATTAACAGCGCGAGATACGCAACCCGTGTCCTCAACTTGTGAGACGGCACCGTACGTATCCCTTTGACGGGAAGGTACAACACAATACACCACCTATGATCTGCCTCAAGGGACGAGTTAGTTGTAAGGGGCCCCCTACAACCGACTCCTCTCTTCCGGCAAAAGGGTTTAAGTAAAATGATCTTTATAAGTCACTATCCTAATGATGTCCCTGACTCGAACAATCCTAGGGATGACAATATTGTAAACACAACATGCTAGGCCTTTAAAGTAGACTTCGCAAGACAACTCTACTAGGCTGCTCAACCTAGACTTACAAGAACCCTTCGGGATCCGGTTCCTGGTCCATCGATCCAAGACCTCAGCCGTGCGAACATACATGCATGCCGCTACCCTAAACTTGGATTCCGTCTATACTCTGGTCCTCGATCAACTTACACTGGTTAAGATTCGACGGTACACAAGGAGTGACTCCTCCACAGTTCCTTAGGGTAGAAAACATGTGTCTTGATGGTCGATAGCCCCTAGGGTGGTAATATCACCCTAGACGAGCACAATGAACAGTGTACTAGCTAACAAGCTATACATGAGTAACAACCACATACGAGCTAATAAGCTACATATGAAACAATAGCTACCTACGAGCCAGGCGGGCCTCGTAGGAGATAACAACATACATACCAGCCAAATAAGCTGCGTATGAGACCAACAGCTACGCACGGGCCGGTCGAGCCGCGTACGAGACAACAACCTACATACGAGCCAAATAAACTACGTATGAGACCCACAGCTACATATGGGCCAGTCGAGCCACGTACGAGCACAACCATATGCAAACAACCATACAGGTAATCAATCCTAGAAGCAACCAAACGTGCTTACTAGCAAACTTGATCTTCTATTATTAGAAGCAACAGAAGAATCTACTAATAGTCTATGATCGGTATTCTACCAATGAAAACTGAAGGCGACATAACAGTCTTTATCAAACTAACTATTACTAGTGGTCTTCCAAATCCTTATTACTTCAACCTATAGTACTTTAAGCATGGCATACAATTGCAAGCATCTATCCACGACAATCTAATTATGGTACATAACGTAACCACTCACCACAATACTCCTAAGTATGAATATGATTTAAGCATGTGCTTATATCGAGCTTAAGCATGAATTATCACTATGGTCTAAACATGAAGTTTACTATTGTCAAGCATAAGTTACAACTTGAGTGTGAATGCCTACTACTTTAAAGTATGCATCTCTACTACCACCGTACACATGGATCTTCATTACTTTAAGCATGATTCATTACTATGATCTAATCATGAAGACGACTTAGTGGAACATCTACTATTACAATCTAGTATGGGTAGAACATAAATATAGAATTGCTACGACTAAGCATGATATGTATTCCAAGTAGAGACCTACAACATTCTAACCATAGTATGATAGTTCCTACCATGTATGTACAACCTAAACATGGTTTCTTTCTACATTAAACCCACAACATGGCATACGCCATAAGCATGGTTCCTACAATTATTTAAACATGAATGTCTACCATCTTTAGCATGATTAATCACTAAGCATGATCATCTACTACTTAACATAGACAATAATTAACATGACATCTACTAACTTAGCATGAATAATGATTAGGCATGATCACCTACCAACATAGCATGAACATATACTTATCTAAGCATGGATATCATGTAAGCATGAATATTTATTTAGTCTAGCATGGTATACAACTTTCCTACAACATCCAAGTGTAGATATATCAATCTAACAAGGTACACAACTTTCCTACCATTAATCTAGCATGGTATACAACTTAATTAAACTAACATGGTATACAACTTTCCTACCATTAATCTCGCATGGTATACAACTTACCTACAATTGAACTAACATGGTATACAACTTTCCTACCATTAATCTAGCATGGTATACAACTTACCTACAATTGAACTAACATGGTATACAACTTTTCTACCATTAGTCTAGCATGGTATACTACTTTCCTACTATCATCAAAGCATAGACAAATTAATCTATCATGGTATACTACTTTCCTACTATCATCTAAGCATGAATCTTACTAAGCATGAATAACTACTAAGCATGAATATCTTACTAAGCGTGGATAGCTACTAGTATGAACATACAACATTCCTAGGTATATGTATACATACTTCTAAACATGGTAAGTAATTTTAGCATTAATCCTACAACATGTATATCATTCCTAAACATGATAGATGATTTTAGCATTAATCCTACAACATGTATATCATTCCTAAACATGATAGGAAATTTTAGAATGAATCCTACAACATTCTAAGCATGAATATCATTCCTAAACATGATAGGTAATTTTTAGAATAAATCCTACAACATTCCAAGCATGAATATCATTCCTAAACATGATAGGAAATTTTAGAATGAATCCTACAACATTCTAAGCATGAATATCATTCCTAAACATGACAGGTAATTTTTAGAATAAATCCTACAACATTTTATTACTACTACTACTTTATTTTAACCATGAACATAGCATAAAACATCTACAACTATCTACTACTACTACTTTATTTTAATATACTACTACTTAAATGTCTACTAGTCTTTATTAGCATTGATTTCTTATTATTACTAGTGATCATAAAAAGAGGTCTTTTTATTCATTCTACAACTAGTGATTTAGGTTAGTTTCTTTATCATAATTAGAACTAACATCTAATTTAGGTTCTTTTTACTTAAGATTATAAAAGAAAACAACAATAATAAAAATAAGGTAAGAACCTTCATTTGGTTCAACCAACCATATGCTTATCTTTTTAGTCCAAGTTCAATACAAGTCCTACAACCAAAAATGGTTGTATAAAAGGTTCATATGCTTTGTTCATGAGTTCACATCAAGTCCTACAACCCCAAACGGTTGTATGTACAAGTCCATATGCCTTATGTCATTTTAGTCCAATTAACAAACACAAACAACAACTACAACTATAAAGATTTAATCTTTATGTTTATTTACTACTACCATTCATTTCTTTTCTTTTCATGTGGTTATTATTTTTTAACCATCCATAACATACAAAAAGAACTACACCACAACACTATCACAATAAACTATTCTCAAAGAACAAAAGAAACAAAACAAGGAGGATAAGAAGAAGAAGAACATCAAAACAATCAATACAATCAAACAAACAAACAAAAGAGAAACCCCCACCTTAATTTTCTTAATGGAAGAACTTGCTAGCTAAAACTTCTCCTTCCTCTTAGCTTTTAGAAATCTCTACTAAACGTACAAGAAAAACTCTCAAGTTAGAATGAGGTTCTCTCTTTCTTTTCCTTTCCTTTCTTTCTTTCTTTTTGATCTTTCTAAAATGAGACAAGGTGGAGAAGGAGGGGGTATTTATAGGAGGAGAGAAGGGGAGAAGTGCAAAATTGCACTCACCATTTGCACAAAACCCCTTCCCCAATTCAAGGGCCAGGCCATGCTCCTAGGGTGGTAGGGATGAGGTGGAGTTATGGTGCTATGGTGCTATGTGGTGGAGGTGTTATGTGAGGGTTTCTAGAAGAGTTCCCTTAATCTCTTCATGCATACTTAACCTAGGTTAAATACTTATAAATCCTAACAATCTAATAGGTTTTGTCATAATAAAGACAAGTGTTGTCCAAAAATACACAACACACAATTTGTATAATGTACTAATCGACATACTACACGTATGTGCGCATATATGTCTGTATACCGAAAATCTACGCATAATTCGTATAGAAATAATTTAATCTCAGAAATAATAATAAAATAATATTTATTATTAGTTCGAAAGATCACAGGTATCAATTTGATACAATATTAATGTATACTGACTGATATCTGGGTACAGATAATGTCTATGAGTAAACCGGGTGAAATCACCAAAATATTTCAATTTTGGAATTAAAACAAAATAATAATAAAATAATAATAAAATAATAATTTATACAAGGTAATATCTGTCCGGGATATTACATGCAACCTCATGAAATCTGCAACGGTACCCAGATGAGGGGGCAAAACTATAGGGGCAGGCACAACAGGCTTCGGAACAGCATTCCGGTTAGCAGCTTCCAAAGCGGCCTTAACCGGTTCCTTTGCTACTGCTACATCTGAGCAATCTGCTGGAGCACCTGAGTCACAGCTGCCAACTCAGGATGGCCTTCTTGCAAAGCCGAACCACTCCTACGAGCCATAGTCTACACAAAATCCAAAATAATTAGCATTCAGATCCAGTTGATTAATAATTATTTGTGCAATGCATGGCCTATCGAGAGTCAAGTAAATCCGATCGAGTCAAGCCTGCCTAATGTATTAGCCAAACTAACATATTAGCCAAACCCGAAGCTATGATACCATTAAAAACCTTGTCACGCCCCGCTTCCCAAAAGAATACGGAATACGATACGCGACTAAGCCCAGCGGATAGTTTTCACCATCCATAAGCTGTATGGATCTGCTTGACTCATCATAACAGTAAATATAACAGTATACTCCAACCAGACATGCAAAAACAATCCTAACTCAACAGTATTTATTGCATCAATAATAAATGTTCCAACAAATACTAGATCCGAAACAAAACAATAATCCTGGGACAATAAACTCAAATACAAGTCTCAATACAGTTCACAAATATAAATAGTTCATCAAAACATTTAAGTAAATTATTCCAATTGCGTAGCTCAAAACTTTTGCTCACCAACTCCAGTAGGTAATTGATCAGCAAAACCTCCTCATATGGCAATTACAAGGAAAACAGGGAAATAGGAAAACATAACGCCCGTTAGATGCAATTCCGGGCCTGCAAGCAATACAAGTAAAAAAATGAAGGGAAAAACTAAACTAAACTGGAAATATTAACATGGAAAGGGTAGCAAATATAACAGTCTACAGATGACAGTAAGCAGTGAAGTGATAATAGGAGAAGCATAACAGTAACAGTAAGGATCAACAGTAATAGTGTGTCAACGGTAGTATTAATCAGCAGTAACAGTAAAGTCCAAAGTAACCGTAACAGGATGTGATAGTGTAAATAGTTGTTCTTATGTCAAATGTTCATTACTAACTAGGTAGCACTTCAAGCGTCCCAGCTTTTACCCTATGGTTGCTACAGCAAACAGTTTCGCTTTAAGATTTTGTAGTGGAACTTCTATAGGACAATATATTCAGACAAACAGTAACAGTAACAGTAATAACAAACAGTAACGGTATCATGGATCAAGCCCTTATGCATCTAGAGATAAATAGTAGGTGCCACAGTAAACAGTGGGGTGACGAGTCCCTTCTGAATATGCATTTTTATATTGTCCACTACTCGATCTTTTTCCTTAAAACCCCCAGCTTGATTTCTTTTGTTATTACTAAACATGTGTGAACGAATCCAAACAGGCTAAAGACATGGAAAGATTAGGAAATAAGTCTAAGATGAAATAGTAATTGCAACGGTTGATAAAAACAACTCATAATAGTCCAAACAACGAAACTTTTAGTTCTGGACAACAAGACACTACTGTACCAAATCTGAGATTTCCTTTGCTACAGAATAGCTAACCTAGATCTGTCACAAAATCTAGAAACTAGAATCTCTACCGATTTCAGCACATATATATAAGTCACATATCAGACACAGAAATAGGGTTGAAAATAGCATTTAGTACAGAAATCGTGTTCAGCAAAAAAATGCAAAATCTTGTTTATAAGCATGAAAAGAGTTTAAAATCATCATAATTAAATCTGAGAAAAATCTGAAAGATTCCCTAACATATCTAGTTTCAAAATATAAAATATCATGAATTTATATTGGATATAGTATAGTCAAAAAAATTGGAAAAACAGAGTAATGCAACAAAATCTTGATTCTGAAAGTTCAGACATAGTAGTACCAAAACAGAGATAATTCATGAGGTATAATTCAAAATTCAAATCCGTCAAAAGGGTAATAAAATAGAAAAATAACTCTACAGTTTATATTCACAAAGTTTTCATAAAAAACGACGAGAATCAGGTTTAAAACATAGTTATTTACTGAATAGCATGCAGTTTGGAATTATATCGATGTGTTTCACAAGTATTAAATGGGATATAAAATTCATTAATTAATTCCACAAAAATTAGAGATTGATCACAGTCATGTCTAAACATACTCAGCAAAATATAAAGTTCAAATTCTACCTTTAGTATCAGTTTTAAAATAAAATTCCATATAGAATATATATAGTTCAGAATCTGGAATATACGATATGACTGCAGTAAAACAACAATTACTCATGCATCAACATTCGGAATTCAGATCCGTCGAAAGTTCTGAAAACTAGAAAACAAAGGCTACAATACACGTTCACAAACTTATTCATTTTACTGATGTTAACAGGGTCAAAATTACTGTACAAAAATAGGACAGTAGTAGACAAAAGTTCTTTTCGGCATTTTATCAAACAACTTAACTACAAATGGTCCAATCTAGATGTCATACAAAGCATGGTATATGTGGGTTACTCAAATTAGCATGGCATGTGAATCAAGTAGTCCATAATGAGATAATGCATTCAACAAACATCTATGCAACAATCATCTATAACATACGGTGTGCCACAAACCACATACAATCAAGATGTCCACTAATCAAATTGATTTCATACAACGGGTGTCAACTATTGTAACTACTCATGATCAAGAGATGATGTCATCGGTTTAACTAACAAATATGGATAATCATGAGAGTACAGATATTTTCCATACTAGATTACTTACGGTATTAACTTGTATGACAAAAAAAACACATACAAGCTACTTGCCTGTTACGAAGACGATGGAAACGAAGAACAGGATAAAAGGAACGGATCCCGAACAACGAACACAACGAACGCACGAACAAGAACGAGACCAACACCAACCAAAATACATGCATGAGTCGTATGTGCACACCACACACAAAGAGACAACAGCAACAGACAGCAAGAGCTGCGGCAGCAACCCGAGAAGACCACGGCGACGCAAGGAACGACAGCAACGGCGACGGGGGATCTCGGCGGCGGGGGTGTCGGCACAGCGAAGATGATGCCAGAGGGGTCAGCGGCGCTCAGGTGTGCACGGGGGTGAGCACAGCGGAGAGATAAGAGGAGAGTGTATGCGGTGGGTGGTCAGGGTCTACCGGCATCGGAGAAGAACGACGACAGCGAGGAGGAGTTCGGGAGAGAGAGAGAGAGGTCGGGAGTGGGTAGAGAGAAGGTGACGGCTAGGGGATAGAGAGAGATAATTAGGGTTTGGTAATTAGGGTTTGGGAGGTTCAATTAGGGTGTTTATATAGGGACAATATGGGTTTGGGTGAACTGGGTAGTATCTAATAGGGAGAAAAGAATCCAATAAGAGACAATTAAGCCATGAAATAGGTTTAAACAATAGACAAGATCAAGAACCAATTGTAGGCCAAATAAATGAGAATAAAATGCTGAATCAATGTAAAATGAATCACAAGAGAGAGAAGAACAACACACCATACAAAAGAAAATGAAATTAAATACAACAAAAAATAAAATAAAGAATCAAAAAAATTATTAAATATAATTAAAAGAAATACAAATATGAGCAATAGGGGTTACATTTTATGCTTTAATTTATTTCATGTTTTGAGTTTATCATTTCCTTGTTGCAACTTGAACTTGTATTGAGCATGTTGTCCCGAAGTTTTATTATTGTTACTAGATCTCATTTTTATTTGAGGATTATGTATTTGTTTTTAAATAATTCTGTTGATTATGAGTTTTGTTTCATGCATGCGTGGTTATATATTTCTTGTATATTCCTGTTGTACTGTTGAGTTGATCCTTACAACTTATGAATGATGAAAATTATTCGCTGGACTTTGTCACGTACTCGTATTCCGTATTCTTCTGGGAAGCGGGGTGTGACATTTTTTATACTTAATCTATTATTCGCGATAACGGGTTAAGTGTGATCAACCTGTTGTTTCCAATAGCGGGTTAGGTTATGTGCAAAAAACAAAACCACAAACATACAACATACATCGACATCGTGTGCACAAATTTTTTTAACTTTAAAGCAATTTCAGAAATAACAACAACTACATAAATTGGGAATTCTCATCAATCCCCCACATTCTCATCTCATCTCATTCGAGTTTCGGTCGAAAATGGGGACGAGAGAGAGAGAGAGAGGGAGTGGGAGAGAGAGTGTGGGAGAGATAGGCGGTCGGAGGAGGAGGAGCGAGATCGAGTTGAGTTTGGATTTTGGTTTTGGCATCGGGTACAAAGAGGGAGAGAGTGAGAGTGAAAGTGAGGGAACAGAGAAGAAGAAGTTGTGAAGGGGTATACTGAGGTGAAATACCCATTATACCCCTCACCATCTAAGGGGGGGGGGGGAGGAGGAGGATTTGGGCATCTCAGCCATTAGATCAAGAGATCAAGATAAAGGGGATCTAATGGTTGAGATTGGAGGTAGCAATGGGTCTGTGCAAACAGACCCATTTGCAAAGGAAATATGCACACACACACACACACACACACACACACACACACACACACACACACAGTCCCTTTGTTGTGCAATAGGCTGCTGTGTGCACTTGGCCTTCCCGCTTTCGTATTGATAATCCAAACCGTTCCCATTGATCTACATATCTAAATTAGTCTAAATATGTAAAATCAAATCATTTGAAATTTATTTGCCCATCCATCATGTGACTATAAAAAACACGATTTTCAACCATACAATTTTGTAACACTTCAATGGAAGGGTAAATGAATTTCAAATAGTTTAATTTTACATATTTGGACTAATTTAGATGTATAGATCAATGTGAACGTTTCAGATTGTCAATATGAAGGTGGGAAGGCTGAGTGCACAATGGAAGGGGACTCTCTCATTCTATATATATATATGCTTCAGTGGTTTACATACCCGTTTGCACGGGACCCGTTTGCAATGAAGCATTGCCCATATATATATATATATATATATATATATGTTTTCCATTGCAAATGACTTTCGAATGTGTGTGTGCAAATGGCTTCGCTGGCCATTGGATCAAGTTCATCTTGATCCAATGGCCAGAACTCATCCCCCTCCTCTTTAGTTAAGTGAAGGGTATTTTGGGAATTTCACCCCAAATACCCCTTCACTCTCTCTCTCTCTTATATATCTCACTCTCCATGTAACTCTCTCTCTTTCTCTCGTAACCGAACTCTCTATATATATGTATATCTCACTCACCATGTAACTCTCTCTCCCCTGAACTCTCTCTCCTCGAGCTCCTCCTCCTCTTACTCCCCCTCCTCCCGATACCCAAACATTGTGCCTCCTACTCCCAAGTGCCCGATGACACCCCTGACAACCCATCTTCTACTCAAGCTCCTCCTCTCGATAACTCTCTCTTTTCAAATATGAACCGTCCCCCAAGCCGGCGCCAGCTCCTCCTCGTCCTCCTCCTCCCAAATAGACACTGCGTCTCTCTTTCTCTCTCTCTCTCTGACTGCCCGATGAAACCCCCCAATCACCCCCTCCTTTTCAAGCTCCTCCTCTCCCAACTCTCTCTCTTCAAATCTAAACCCCCGCGGTGCCTCCTCTTCAATTCTCCTCAAGTTCCTCCTCAAACTCCTCCACCAATCCTGCTCCTCCTCCAACATTGCTCGCCCGATGCCTCTCCATTTTTGAGACCCAATCACAAAATTCGTCTTTAATTTCTATATTGTGCAAGATAATCCAAAACCCTAGCTTTGTACAATTTTTAATTATTACTTGCAAAATTGAAATGTTAATTGTTGTGAGAATTATGGACTAGAATATGGATTGATCGATAATTGTTGTTATTGGTAACTTTTCGGTTTGGTTAATACGGTTTGGTCAAATTGTAGAACATCTTTGTTGGTAGTGGAAGTATATATAGAAACTTTAGCTTAGATCCCAACTTTTTCTTGATTAGTAACATGACTGATTTTATTTAGATGTTATTTAGTAAGAAAATTGATTTGGATATTTTGAGTACAAAAACATACAAAATCACACAAACGACAATAAAAAATTATGAAACTTTGAGAGTAGGTCGGATTCACAACACACAATCTAACGCAACTTGTAGAAGTGAGTTTCGACTCACGTTTTATAAGATACGGTAGTGTGTCATTTGCATACAAGTGTGTCACTTGCGTACAATAAATAAAAAACAAAGTGATACGTGGCCGTATCTTGCAAACCGCGAGTCAAAACCCACTTCTAAAAGTTGCGTTAGCTTGTGTATGGTGAATCCGACCTACTCGCAAAGATTCATAATTTTAGGTTGTCGTTTGTGCGGTTTTCTATGTTTTAGTTCACTTTTTACAATATCGGAGACTTAATATAAATTGGAACTCTAATCAACTACGCTTGGATTCTAAATATTTTGCTATACTTTGTATGCTAGCATACAATCTAAAAATTGGTTAAAGTGTCTGGTGAGCTTTAAACTGCATTGAAGCATGATTTTTAACCCGTATCGGAAAATTATCGATTGAATCATGAATTGGCTAAATGAATGTTGATTACTGTAGTTATAAATTGAATGCTTAGTGATGTAATTTCTTTATTATTGTTGATAGATGTTTATTAGATTATATAAATTTTGATCTATATAAATAGATGTTTATTACTGAGAATTGTGGTATTATTATTGATAGAGAAATGACCAGAATAAGGGGATTGTCAGTGCCGTCTGGTAGCGGTAGTGACCAATTGTTTACACAAGCAAGATTTTTTATTAGTGTTAGTTTTGAATATGAATATGTAACATTGCATCAATAATAATAAGATTTGTATACGTTCATGTAGGTTGGTGGCCACCATTCTCCTTCCGCCAATGCCGGTGTGTCGTCTTCGATTGGACATACACCTCCAACGTCGGAAAACCTAAGCGTACACGTGTTGCAACACATACACAGATCTCAAGCCCTGTGAGATGGTTCAACAAAGAAATGTAACTTCTGGACACACGCGACTCTTTCCATGGACCCCACCCATGCATACTTGGTCCAGACTGGTTTCTATGGAGTCAGATTGATGAGGGTGTGAAGCTAGATCGGCACTTACTTGCAGTTCTTATCGAGCGATAGAGGCTAGAGACACACATTTCATCTATCGATAGTAAAGATGGCGGTCACACTCCAGGATGTAGCGATGATTTGCGGAATTCCAATAGAAGGGGTGGCCGTGACGAGAAATATGATCTTTGATCAAGTATCAGCTGTACTTGATTACTTCGGTGTTGATTTAGAAGTTGAATGGGCTGCAAAGAAATCTGAAGTTGTAGCTGAAGTTGGCACAGTATGAAGATAAAGCCGTAGCTGAAGTTGTAGTTGTAGCTCAAGCTGAAGAAGAAGAATTTTTTTTATGGAAGCTTTTGATGGTAAAACCCTCAGACTGGCATGGCTGAAGAGAACGTTCACAAGGTACTTGAAAGAGGACTTCACTAACGAAGACGTCCAGTACTACACACGTGCCTACATTGTAAGTCTGATTGGAGGTGTGCTCTTGTAATATCCCGGTCGGATATTATATTTGTATTATTATTATTTTTAAAATTAAAATATTTCTGATGGAAATTACTTAGTTTTAATAAAGAATCATTATCTATATATATATACAAGTAAGTATACATATGTATGGTATCGGTTTTGTGCAGTTGTACAAAATTCTGTAAAATGCATTTTTGAGAAAATATCTGTAAAATCTCGGGCTGATATTAAAAATTATTATTTTATTTTTATTTTTAGAATTGAGATATTTTTATGGATATTACACGGTTTAGTTAATAAACATTATATATATATATACCAGTCTGTATAGCATCTGTATTGTATCAAATTGATACTAAAAACTTCCGAGCCGGTAATAAAATTATTTTTTATTATTATTTCTGTATTAAAATATTTTTGGTAGAGATTATTCGTTTTAACTAAATAAAATTATCTGTATATGTAGATGTAGGTACGTATATGTACTGTATCGATTTCGTACGTTTGTACAAAATCATGTAGTATGTGATTTTGGAAAAATACCTTTTATTTTTTATCAATCATGATCAAATGGAGGGTAGGGATTAGATTAGGGTGTGATTACAATTTAAATTTGCAAATTAATCACCCGATTGTTGAACCATGAGAATGAGAACAAGTGGGTCTCTTCTCAACCAAAAAGCTCTCTCCCCCTCTCCTATACCCCCTCCCTCCCCCCCCACCAAGTGGGTCTCTTCTCAGCCAAAAAGCTCTCTCCCCCTCTCCTATACCCCCCCCCCCCCCCCCCCGGTCGGCCATAATCTCAAAGGGCAAGAAACCATTTTTGTTTTGTCTCTCCATCTCTTTCTCATCTCATTTTCCTTCTTCTTTACTTGTTTTTACTTAGAAAAAAAAGAAAAAGAGTGGGTTCATTTCATGGGGCTGTTCTTGAAGAGGATGAAGAACAAGGAAGGAGATGCAAGCTAGTAAGTCTGTCCTACACTAGTTTGGGTGGGGGTTCTCAACTTGTTTTTGTTGTTGTTATTATTGTTGACTAAATGAAGAACATGGACTAATTTCATATGCACAATCATGTTTATGGACTAGAATAAAAGGCATATAAAGATTGAAGTGGTAGAACTCAAATAGAACACTAAAGAATCGATCTTAAACTAGTATGTAGTTAGAATTAATAACTTGTGTTAAATTTGGAATTTTGACTCCAAATTAATTTGAGAGATTCTTGTATGTGTTACTACCATGATCTAATTTTTAAAGATTTTTGGGGTTAATCTGATGGGTGAAACAAATCGTTTCCCCAAAACAGCAAGCATAAAAAAGAAACTGCTGTTTTGGTTGATTCGACTTGTATTGGAAAAGTGGTCAACTAGAAAGTTGTAGTAGATATTTTTTCCTTTCAAAAATGGCCAATTTTGTTAGATTCCGATAAATATAGCAAAAGTTATAAGCTATACAAGTTTCAGATTTTGCTGTGTTTTTTGTTGTTTTTGAATTGTATTCAAAGGACTGGATTTTTGAGTTCCTTACGGAATCTAAACAAATGGTCAACTAGAAAGTTGTATTATATGTTTTCCCCTTTCCAAAATGGCCAATTTTTTTAGATTCCGATAAGTATTGCAAAAGTTATAAGCTTTATAAGTTTCAGCTTTTGCTGTCATTTTTGTTATTTTTGAATTGTGTTCAAGGGACTGGATTTTAAGTTTCTTACGGAATCTAAAAAAGTGTTCAACTAGAGAGTTGTAGTAGATTTTCTCTCCTTTCCAGAAAGCCCAATTTTGTCAGATTCCGATAAGTATAGCAAAAGTTGTGAGCTTTACAAGCTTCAGCTTTTACTGTTCTTTTGTTGTTCTTGAATTTTGTTCAAAGAGCAGGGATTTGAATTCATTCAAAATCTGAGAAAGTTGTTAACTAGGAAGTTGTAGTAGATGTTATTTTCTTTTTAGAAAGTCTAATTTTGTTAGACTCCGATAAATATAGCAAAAGTTATAAGCTTTACAAGTTTCAGATTTTGCTGTGCTTTTTGTTGTTTTTGAATTGTGTTCAAAGAGCTAGATTTTGAGCTCTATAAGGAATCTGAAAAAGTGGTCAACTATAAAGTTGCATTAGATGTTCTCCTCTTTCCAAAATGTTCAATTTTGTTAGATTCCGATAAGTATAGCAAAAGTTATAAGCTTCACAAGTTTCAGCTTTTGCTGTGCTTTTTGTTGTTTTTGAATTGTGTTCAAAGGACTGGATTTTTACGTTCCTTACGGAATCTGAAAAAGTGGTCAACTAGAAAGTTGTACTAGATGTTCTGAGCTTTCCAAAATGTCTAATTTTGTTAGATTCCGATAAGTAAAGCAAAAGTTACGACCTTCACAAGTTTCAGCTTTTGCTGTAACTTTTGCTGGGCTTTTGTTGTTTTGAATTGTGTTCAAAGGACTGAATTTTGAGTTTTATGCGGAATCTGAGAAAGTGGTCAACTAGAGAGTTGTAGTATATGTTCTCACCTTTCCAAAATTTCCTATTTTATTAAATTCCGACAAGTATAGAAAAAGTTATGAGCTTTGGAAGTTTCAGCTTTTGGGCTGTCTTTGTTGTTCTTTGTATTGTGTTTAAAGAGTTGGATTTTGAGTTCCTTACAGAATCTGAAAAAGTTTTCAACTAGAAAGTTGTAGTATATGTTCTCACCTTTCCAAAATGTCTAATTTTGTTAGATTCTGATGAGTGGAGTAGGAGATGACTTTTACAAGATTGACAACAGCTGGCCTTTTTGGCTGATGTCGCTGTCTAGATTGTTCTAAGTTTTTGTACCTCTTACTTACTGAATTTGGAAAAGTTTTCAACTAGAGAGTTGTATTAAGTTTCTCACATTTCCAAAATGTCCTATTTGGTTAGATTCCGATAAGCAGAGTAGGAGTTATGACATTTACAAGTCACAACAGCTAGCATTTTGGCTGAAGCTTCGCTATTTAGGTTGTTCGAGGTTATTCTACCTCTTATTGACAGAACCTGAGAAGGTTGTCAACTAGAGAGTTGTAGTAGAGGTTCTTACCTTTCCAAAATGTCCTATTTGGTTAGATTTCGGTAAGCAGAGTAGGAGTTATGACCTTTACAAGTCACAGCAGTTGGCCTTTATTGGCTGAAGCTCGCTGTTTATATTGTTTGAAGTTTTTCTACCTCTTATTGACTGAATCTGAGAAGGTCATCAACTATAGAGTTGTACTAGAGGTTCTCACCTTTCCAAAACGTCGTATATGGTCAGATTTCGATAAGCGGAGTAGGATTTATGACCCTTACAAGTCACAACAGCTAGTTTTTTGGCTGAAGCTTCGCTGTTTGGATTGTTCGAAGTTTTTGTACCTTTTATTTACTGAATCTGAGAAGGTTATCAACTAGAGAGTTATAGTAGAGGTTCTGACCTTTCCAAAATATCATATTTTGTTAGATCTGATAAGCAGAGTAGGAGTTATGACCTTTACAAGTCACAGCAGCTGGCCTTTAATTGGCTGAAGCTTGCTGTTTAGGTTGTTTGAGGTTTTACTATCTCTTATTGACTGAATCTGAGAAAGATTTTAACTAGAGAGTTGTAGTAGATGTTCTCACCTTTCTAAAAAGTTCAATTTTGTTGAATTCTGACAAGAGTAGCTTTTTTAATTGCTTCTAGGTTGTTAGAAGGCTTTTATGTTGACTTTGTGTATAAAAGATCAAGTTCTCATTAGTAGTATGTTTATATTGGGCTATTAGAAGATTCTTCTGTTGCTTCTAAATATTAAAGATCAAGTTTTGCTAGTAGCATGTTATTTTGCTTCTAGGTTGTTAGAAGACTTTTATGGTTGCTTCTATATGATTCATTTGTCGCATACACAGCCAGTTAGCTCGTATGTAATTCGTTTAGCTCATACGTAGCTAGTCGGCTTGTATTTAAGTTGTTTTGCTCGTATGTAGCTTATTAGCTAGTACGCAGTTATTGTGCTCGTCTAGGATGATATCATTGCCCTAGGAGCCATCGACCATCAAGACGTGTATTTATTTTACTCCTTGTGGACTGTGGATGAGTCACCCCTCGTGCACCGTCAGATCTTAACCGATTTAGGTTGGTCACGGGCCGGGAGTGTAGACGGAATCCAAGTTCAGGGCAATAGCATGCGAATACGTTCGTATTGCCGGGGTCTTGGATCGATGAGCTATGAACAGAATGCTTAGGAGTTCTGGTAAGTTTAGGTTGAGTACCTAGTAGAGTTATCTTGCGAAGTCTAACTTAAGACCTAGCATGTTGTGTTAGTACTGTTGTCATCCCTCGGATTGTTTAGGGTTAGTGACATCGTTAGGGTAGTAACTTATGGCTATTACTACTTAACCCTTATTTATTATCATTTTCGCCGAAGGGAAAGAGTTGGTATTAAAGGTGATACCTTATGATCCGACCTATTCTAGAGGCCAACACTAGGTGGTGTTATTGGTTGTACCCTTCCTGTCAAAAGGATAGAGTCTGTGCCTTCTCACGAGTTGGGATCATGGGATCCGTATCTCGTCTGTTAATTTCTAAAGTGTCATGATAAGGGCAGGAAGTTTCCTGTCGGGGCTAGGGGATGGACCCCCGGAACTCTGTCATGCTCTATATCAAGAAAGGCGAACAAGCCATAGACTACGGTTTATCAGCTAGGGGGACCACAGGGGATGCTTCGAGCTAACTTGTGTTGTAGTTAACTCCGAAGGTTCGTCAGATTTTTGAGTGAGGTCCGGTATGCTGAGCAATAGTGGAAAACGGAGACACCACTATATGACTGCGAATGGCGGAATTAGACCGTTTCAGGGCAACCTCATCAGTCATGTTGTATCTTCAGAAACAGGTTGAGTACAAGAGTAGAATTCATGACACAGGTTCAAATCCCTATATATGAAGAAACGGCTTGATATGGGGCATATGTAGTATGTGCTGCATACTGTTCCAGAGTCTTGCTTGCATTAGAATAAGAGCATCATTGCATTAGTTAATCTTGTATTTGAGTCTAAGTCATAGCATACACTGACACATCAATTATATATATATACACGTTTCTCTTTTCATCAATCTGTTGTTTAAAGTTGAGAATTACTGCTAGTCATCAGCCTTAAAGTGTCAGTATATGTACTGACATCACCATTTCAATAGGTACTGGATTGCAAAACTACAGGTACAGGATTCAGGAGGACTCAAGACAAGAGAAGCAAAGCATTGATTCTTATTTTTCAATTGTAACTTCTGTTGTAATTTATTTATATTGAGAAGTATCCAAGTAAAGGTACCAAGTGTTATATATTATTCATTGTATTCTGATGTAAATTTTATTGAAAGGTTGTAACACTTGGGCTTGTATGACATTATTGTAACACTGATGTAATGTATTGCAGTTTTATAACAGTCAGACTTGTAATACATTTGTGTTGAATAAAAAGTTTTAAATTTTTCTGTTTTTCTGTGTATTGTGGCTAATTAAAGGAAAAGATTTTGGCTTATGTCTCGATTTTCCAATGTATGAAAATCGGGGCGTTACAGCTCTTTCGAAACTCCTCCAGTGATCTTGTGCCACTTATGTATGTACAGTTTTTGGGCGACTTTAGTATGGCCGCTGGTATAGTTGGGGAAGTGCGGCGTTAGCTTGATTGTACAGGTCTTTGTACGCATGTGCATTAAATTTTTAGCAAATGGCAGGGCGGATGGTTTTGTTACAGATTTGGAGTTGGGTACACATTGGTTGTCCTCGCATGGTTGATCCATCACCGACGTGGTTGGCTGCTCTGTTGATTCCAGAAATGTCTCCTCCTTTAGGAGTGTATTGGGCAGGGCGACACATGTGTATTAATAACCTACGCACATCTCGGACATACTATAGAGACCATTTGGACGAGTTGCACGAAGAGTGTGTCAATTGGGTGTCGTACACCCCTGATCGATTGCAAGGACCTCCACTTGCGTGTACGACTGCTAGGGAGCTTTGGTTGACGACAGCCCCACTCGTCAATTTCGGTGTTGTGGAGTTCTGCTATCTGGAGAGTACTTCGGCAGTTCGGTTTGCAGCAGAATATTCTCAAAGCCTGCTCGTACAACGAGAACTTACATGAAGTGAAATGGACAAGTCGAGTGGCAAATTTTGACTGGGCAGATTTCCATTGATTACATGTGGAAAATTGGAATCGAATATTTCATATGGTACTGGGACGTCAAATGCCTTACGATGGCTTGAGTCAGGTTGTTTATATGATGTGGTACAAGTGCATTACAAGATTGTATGTATCTCGCATACCGTTGTACCAGCGGAGATCCAAATACCGATTCCCGCGATAGAGGAGAAACCACCACTAGCGTAATCATCTTCTCAACTGATGTATCAGCCAAAGACATTTTCGTATCGAGCCATGGTTAATGTACTTTATATATTTATATATTTATCGTAGGGATGTATTGTTAAGTTAACATTTGATATATATATATATGATTTCCTAACGATGTTGTTTACTTTTTATATCGTTATTATCGTTGTAGATTGATAACACATGAGAGATTGCGGGGATAATTGCTCATACGTTATCAACTACCTTGCCCGATAGCGTCAAGGAGGTTATGCTCGTAAGTACCTATTGATTTGTGGTGTAGTGACTAAAATACCCTTTCGCACTTCAATAAATCCTAAGCCTAATCCCCGTAATTTCCCCCCTAAACCCTTCCATGAATCCTTAGCCTAAACCCCATTGCCTACGGATATTCTCTATCCCCCGCATCCAATCCCTTCTCTTTCCCTGTCCTGTTAACCCACTACCTACATTGCACACATCATCCTTAACCTCCATTCCATGTTGCTGCCATATTACCATTTTATGAATTTAATATCATTTTCACTTAGCCTGTGTATGCCACTCTATAATTTTTTTAATGTTCTATGGTATATCATATTTGTTTATGGTAAATTTCTAACCAAATCTTCAAGTGCATATGGTTATTTTATATTTTTAGCTTCCAACTAGTATTCTTATATATATATATATATATATATATATATATATATATATATATATATTCATCATCATTTCATTCTGATCGTGTTATGTATATATTCATCATTATTTCATTCTGATCGTGTTATTTAATATATCATATTTATCTCTTTGAGATGACATATTTGCATTTTTGTTGTTAGAGTTTGTCCGAGATTCTTTTTGCCACTAGGCATTTCATATAAAAAGCGTAGGTTATCAATTAAATATTTTTTGAAATCATATATATATATATATATATATATATATATATATATATATATATATACATACTAGATTTTTCCTGTAGGCACGTGCCTACGGCACGTCTTCAGAATGATACAGCATATAAAAAGCATTGTAAACAGTAAATCAATAATTATGTAGCTCAAATTTGATTAGTATGATAATAATTAGTTGTAAATAAAAGTCCATATTTCCATATATATATATATATATATATATATAGAGAGAGAGAGAGAGAGAGAGAGAGAGAGAGAGAGAGAGAGAGAGAGAGTCCCCTTCGGTTGCACACTACTTTTGGTGAGCACTCCGTGAGCACTCCCGAACTAGAGACCCTATGAAAAATCCGAACTGCTCATATTGTTCTATATGCCTTAGATAGCCTAACAATAAAAAATCAAGTAATTTGAAGTTCATTTGCCCATCCATCATGCTGTTAGAATTTTCAACTATACAATTTTGTGATGATGTAAATCATGGGTAAATGAACTTCAAGTTACTTGATTTTTTATTGTTAGGCTATCTAAGGCATATAGAACAATATGAGCGGTTCAGATTTTTCATAAGGTCTCTAGTTCGTGAGTGCTCACGGAGTGCTCACCAAAGTAGTGTGCAACCGAAGATTTCTCTCTCTCTCTCTCTCTCTCTATATATATATATATATATATATATATATATATATATATATATAGAGAGAGAGAGAGAGAGAGAGAGAGAGAGAGAGAGAGAGAGAGAGAGAGATAAATAAATAAATAAATAAATAAATAAATAAATAAATAAATAAATAACTTGTTTTGGAGGGGGATTTGAATTTGAGTTTTGGGAGAAAACTTTTGAGAAAAAAATGTATTTTGTGAAGTTAGATCAAGACCTTTGATTTTGGGATTAAAGGAGAGCCACTTGATACTCGATTTACCGGCAAATATTCCCCGGCGTTTTACTAGTAGAGCCGGGGTAGGGAGCGAATAGGAATGGGGCTCCAGATGGGAAGGTTATACACCGGCGGTCGCTTTAAACCGCCAGGCAATCTTCGTATTCACCGGCGTTTTATTTGAAAACGCCGGTGAAGTGTATTATTCACCGGTGTTTTAATACGAAACGCCGGTGAATATACCGATACATTCACCGGCGTGTCTAATTAAAATGCCGGTGAATAAGCTGCGATAAATCCCGCGAACCTTAATCTTTCGCTCGCCATTTTCCCAAACCCCCAAAAAAAAAAAGTGGGCGCTTCGTTTTCCCTCCTTCCTCGCTCTACTTCCCACGCATTTGCCTCCGCCGCTTCGTCCTCTTCGACAGCCTTCGACCTTTCGTCATTGTCCCTTCTTCCCTTCGTCATTTTCGATTTCCCTCCTCCCTCTCTCTATTTGGAGGTGAATCAGCGATCGGAAATCACAGTGTCGCCCCGCTCTCTCTCTATCTCCTACGCCCCCGCGCTCGTCGCCCCGCTCTCTCTCTCTCTCTTCGGTATCATCTCTTGATTTTCCTTATTTTTCAAAAAAAGCATGTTTTTTTTCAGATTATGCATCTTGATTTTCTTAACATGAATGGTTTAGTTGGGATGAAGAATGAATAGAAAAATAAATGCTTAGATACTGGAAATTTTCATCTTCTTTAAGTGTTAATGAAGCTTATTTCATGCATCTGATTGTCATCTTGGCATGTTTTTTTGACCAAAATGGGTTCACTGTGAACTGAGGATGGCATAGCTGTATGCCAAAATCCTCCGGATATGTACACCAATTGGGTTTTAGATTTAGTTGGGCTAAAGAATTAGTAGAGCAACATATATGCTCAGATAATGGAAATTTTCATTTTCAGATACTGTTAATGAAGCTGATTGCCATCTTTGGCATGATTTTTTAACAAAAAATGGGTACACTTCCAAACTAAGTATGCTGCTAGCATCCTCATTTTCTTTTACTGTTAATGAAGCTTATCTCATGCATCTGATTGTCATCTTGGCATGTTGTTTTGACCAAAATGGGTTCACTGTGAACTGAGGATGCTATAGGTACGTATGCCAAAATCCTCCGGATATGTACAACAATTGGGTTTTAGATTTAGTTGGGCTAAAGAATTAGTAGAGCAACATATATGCTCAGATAATGGAAATTTTCATTTTCAGATACTGTTAGAGAAGCTGATTGCCATCTTAGGCATGATTTTTTAACATAAAATGGGTTCACTTCCAAACTAAGTATGCTGCTAGCATCCTCTTCTTCTTTACTGTTAGTGAAGCTTATTTCATGCATCTGATTGTCAGCTTGGCATGTTTTTTTGACCAAAATGGGTTCACTGTGAACTGAGGATGGAATAGCTGTATGCCAAAATCCTCCGGATATGCACAACAATTGGATTTTAGATTTAGTGGGCTTAAGAATTAGTAGAGCAACATATATGCTCAGATAATGGAAATTTTCATTTTCAGATACTGTTAGAGAACCTGATTGCCATCTTAGGCATGATTTTTTAACATAAAATGGGTTCACTTCCAAACTAAGTATGCTGCTAGCATCCTCATCTTCTATTACTGTTAGTGAAGCTTATTTTCATGCATCTGATTGTCATCTTGACATGTTTTTTGACCAAAATGGGTTCACTGTGAACTGAGGATGCTATAGGTACGTATGCCAAAATCCTCCGGATATGGACAACAATTGGGTTTTAGATTTAGTTGGGCTAAAGAATTAGTAGAGCAACATATATGCTCAGATAATGGATATTTTCATTTTCAGATACTGTTAGAGAACCTGACTGCCATCTTAGCCATGATTTTTTAACATAAAATGGGTTCACTTCCAAACTAAGTATGCTGCTAGCATCCTCATCTTCTTTTACTGTTAGTGATGCATATTTTCATGCATTTGATTGTCATCTTGGCATGTTTTTTTGACCAAAATGGGTTCACTGTGAACTGAGGATGCTATAGGTACGTATACCAAAATCCTCTGGATATGTACAACAATTGGGTTTTAGATTTAGTTGGGCTAAAGAATTAGTAGAGCAACATATATGCTCAGATAATGGATATTTTCATTTTCAGATACTGTTAATGAAGCTGTTTGCCCTCGTTGGCATGATTTTTTAACAAAAAATGGGTACACTTCCAAACTAAGTATGCTGCTAGCATCCTCTTCTTCTTTTACTGTTAATGAAGCTTCTCCCATGCATCGATTGTCATCTTGGCATGTTTTTTTGACCAAAATGAGTTCACTGTGAACTGAGGATGCTACAGCTGTATGCCAAATTCCTCCGGATATGTACAACAATTGGTTCACTGTGAAAAATATATGCTTACATACTGGACATTATCATTTTTCTTTTACTATTAATGAAGCTGATTTCATGCACCTGATTGGCATCTTGGCATGTTTTTTACCAAAATCCTCCAAATCTGTACAAGAATTGGGCTGAACAAATCTTGTGCAGGTTTCTTTTGGCGCTACAAACATCAATGATTTAGTTGGGATGAAGAATTATTTTAGAAAAACTTATTAATAGCCATATTAGTTTCTTTTGTTTAGTATTATTATTATTATTATTATTATTATTATTATCATCATTATTATTATTAATATTATTATTATGAGATAAGTAAGTGATTATTAGTAGCCATGAACAGAAGTTCATGAGTCATCAGATCTTCTTGTTACCGTAGTTACAGCACGACGCGCTCATTATTCGTCCGATTCTTCTTCCTCAGCAAAATACCCTTTACCATCATCATCTCCTTGAACGGAAAGCCAAATACTGGGGAGACTATAGTCGAATTTTTTTTACATTCGAACATAGGGTGTGCGATAAAATACCACTAAGGTGGTTGTGATAATTTCCACAAAAGGTAGTTTAGGGTTATGTGAATAGAGTAGATTGTGTTAAGATTTAATTTTTTTTGTACATTTTTTGGAACCACAATTTCTTTATTTTACAGTTAAAGATTATATCGTTTATTTATTTGCAGCTAGGGATGGTTTTCAATAAGGTGAAATTTAATATACAAAATGCCTTTTACTATTATTACTATTTAATATATCAAATTTTAATTTCAGATTGTGTGCTATTGTTATAATGGATAGAAGTTGGATTAGTAAACTACGATTATCCAAGGAGTACCGTGATGGTATTAAAGATTTTATTATCTTTGGCAAACGACATTCCCGTGATCCCAACCTAATCCTTTGTCCATGCCTCCGGTGTACAAATTGTAATTTGAGGACATGTGACGTAGTACATACACACTTGGTTGTCAACGGTTTTCTTCAAGGGTACACAAGGTGGTTTTGTCATGGAGAGGATCATACGTCAGCTCCTGTTCGTCCGGTTGTATTAGAAAATGAAGATGAACCCTTAGTGAACGAAGACTTAAGCTTTTCCGATGAGATGCATGCTTTATTGCAAGATGCCATGGGAATTCATAATGTTCCTTTCCACACCAATAACCCAACAACCCAAGTTCACAATGAGTCAACAGAAACAAACAAGATTGGTGGTGGGGTGGACGAGGGAATGCCTGGCCCCGCCCCTGAAAATAATAAGCAGCAAGAATCCTTCGCTAAGTTACTTGAAGATGCTAGTACTCCGTTGTACCGCGATTGCACCAAATTCTCTAAATTCTCATTCATTGTCAGACTATTTCAGATTAAATGTTTAAACGGGTGGTCTGCTAAGTCCTTCACTATGCTACCTGAATTGTTGAATGAAGCATTTCCTGAAATCTGTATTCCAATGCCTATAAAATCAAAAAATTCCTAAGTTCTTTCGATCTAGGGTATGAGAAGATAGCAGCATGTCCAAATGACTGTATGCTTTTCACGAGTTGTAAGGAAAGTCTGGAGAATTGCGAAGTGTGTGGTTCTTCGAAATGGAAAGAAAGACCAAATCAAGACGAGGGAGCCAGTGGATCTACTAAGCGAAGTAGGAAAAAGAAGCCTGCCAAAATACTGCGTTACTTTCCTCTGATTCCTAGGCTACAAAGGTTGTTTATGTCTACGAAAACTTCTTCTGATATGAAATGGCATGCTAAAGGTCGCACTAATGATGGGATTCTTAGACATCCTGCTGATTCTCAATCTTGGAAAAAATTTGATGAAAGATATCCTGATTTTGCGGAAGATCCTTGGAATGTGAGACTTGGACTAGCTAGTGATGGTTTCAACCCTTTCAGGCAAATGAGTAGTACATACAGCATATGGTCGGTTGTGTTAATACCATACAATTTGCCGCCTTGGAAATGCATGAAGCAGTCCTCATTTATTTTGTCCATGATAGTTCCTGGACCGAAAGGTCCTGGAAATGATATAGATGTGTACCTACAACCGTTAATAGATGAACTTGAGAAGTTGTGGGTGGGTGTTCCAACCTATGATGCTGTGGCTACAGAAACATTTTCTCTTCGGGCCATGTTGTCTTGGACAATCAATGATTTTCCAGCATATGCAAATTTATCTGGATATAGTACTCAAGAACGTTATGCATGTCCGTGTTGTGCTGACCAAACTAGTTCAAGGTGGTTGTACAATGGCAGAAAGTTTTGCTATATGGGTCATAGGAGATGGTTGCCTGACACACATATATTTCGGGCAGAGACAGTGACATTTGATGGTACCGATGAGTGGGAACATGCTCCTGGGTCTTCTTCCCGTTCAGATATTCTGAGGCGGGTAGATGGCCATCAATTCAAATATGGAGAAGAACCAGAAGTCAGGACAAAGGGCAACAAAAGGGCAAGGCCAGAGCAAAGTGAGGAGACCGATCTATGTGGCGAAGATGAGGATCAAAACATGACGAGTTTAGGTGCATGGAAGAAGAAGAGTATTTTCTTCAAGTTGTCGTATTGGGAATTCAACTTATTGCGACATAATTTAGATGTGATGCATATCGGAAAAAATATTGGTGAAAATTGTATAGGAACAGTTATGGGAGATGACCGGAAGACAAAGGACAATCTCAAGAGCCGACTTGATTTGAAGTCAATGGGCATCCGACATGAGTTGCACCCAGAAGAATTACCGAACGGGAAAGTACTCCTACCTCCTGGAATCTATTCAATGTCAAAATCGGAGTTGGAATTGTTTTGCAAAGTACTACTCGAACTTAAAGTTCCTGATGGCTATTCTTCTAACATGGCAAGATGTGTCAACTTTAAAGAGAAGAGGCTTTAGGGTCTAAAGTCACACGACTACCACATCCTAATGCAGGATCTCCTTCCTGTGGCCCTAAGGTCTTCAATGTGTGAGCAAGTCACTACTATCCTGAAAGATCTTTGTAGCATATATAAAGGTATTTGCTCAAGAATGCTCCGTGTTGAAGATATTGACCAATTGGAGCAGTAGGCGGCATTGACACTTAGTAAAATGGAGATGATATTTTCTCCATCGTTCTTCACTATAATGATTCACTTGATAATCCACCTTGCTGGTGAAGCCAGAATCGGCGGTCCTGTTCACTATCGGTGGATGTACCCCATTGAGAGGTAAAAGAATTCATTCATCTTACAAAATTGAATTTTCAAAAGCTCATTTCTTTTAATCCCCTAATCCGCTCTAATTCATTAATTGTACATGTTCAGGTTCCTATACCGGCTAAAGGGTTATGTGAAAAATAGAGCATATCCTGAAGGGTCAATAGCTTAGGGATATCTATCAGAGGAGTGCTCACATTTTTTTTCCAGGTATTTGCCGGATGTGGAGACATCTTCGAGTAGACTACGTAGAAATCCAGACATTTCCAACCTTGATGGTGCTTAATATCTTTTTGATACCGCTGGCACTACTGTTGGTAAAGTTGATGCATTTGAGCTAGATAACTTAGCGTGGGAACAGGCACATCGATATGTGCTAGACCACCATGCATCAGTGAAACCATTTTGAAAGTAAGTTGCTTTTGAATTTAAATCGAATACAGTGAAAATCGCGGATTTCGATATTAACTAACTTTTGTTATTCCTTATTTCAATTGCTTGTTTTTTAGCAAATTTGTCAGGGACATCAAATGAAGGGCTAGACCAAGAAGACTACCACCACGTGAACAAAACAAGTTGATGAATGAAAAATTTCATAAGTGGTTTGAATCTCATGTAGGTGAATTACAGTTATGCGAGTTAATCTTCATTATATCTACATTTTCTATGGTGCTGATACGATTTGCGCAAAATTAATAGCTACATTCTTTGGGTCCTGAAGGTACGTCATCTGAAATACAAGTACTTGCCAAAGGTCCCTATCAGATGGTCAAAAGATACGGAGGATACATATTCAATGGTTTTAGATTTCGTACTAAGGATCGTGAATGTAATTTGAAGTCTTAAAATAGTGGAATGGTAGTGACGTCTAAGACTAGAAGTTATGCTTCCAAATCGGACACGAGGCCTGTAGATGGAGATCTCGACTACTATGGAGTGCTCACGGATATCATTGAGTTGAATTATTTTGGTCATTTCCGTGTTGTCTTATTTCGTGGGGATTGGGCTGAGTTTGATAGGAATTTTGCTAACAACAAGGATAAGCTTGGCTTCACAGTTGTAAACTTCTCAAAATTGATTCACATCGGTACACACATTAGCCATGAGCCATTTGTGTTTCCATTCCAAGTGCAACAAGTAATCTACATTGAAGATCCAACCCTGCCAAAATCGTATGTGGCTCTCGCTATGCAACCAAGAGATGTATTCCAACTGGGCGATACTTCAGAAGATGAAGACGGTGAAGTCATGAACAGTTACATTGCTTCTGAGTTTCCTGTGTTTGATGTAAACACAACCGATGTTGGAATTTGCGGGACTTGGCTCCGCAAGGATGGAGAAGAGGGCGATGTATTGGAAGATGTCGTATTGTAGTTTACTTGATTTTCAATCTCAATATTATATGTTTGTAATTTTCGTGTCTTAAATCTTGTTGTAATATTATGTCTGTAATTCCGAACATGTTCATTGTGAATTTAATACACCGGTTTAATTATCTTTCTATTTTCTACTGCTTGGTATTATTTACATTAAACTATGCTTAGTGTCATTTGAACCAAACTATCATTGTAATTTAATTTGTTACAAATCTCATTTTTTTAATTTTTTTATAATTATGTTGGTTTGTTAATCCTACTAAAGTACAAATTTTATGATAGTTATTATAAATATGTTATTAATTAAATTTGCATATCTAAGGAAGTTATTGAATCCTTGACAGGTACAACATGCCGAGGCGTGGAAAGTGGGTAAATATAAATGATGGCAACGAGAGCCATGGGGATGAGCAGCCACTAAATAATAGTGGCAGTCAAACATATGAGGGTGAGGGTAGCACGCCGCCCACTGTCAAAAATCATCGGTAAGTCTTTAAATTGGTATTTTTAAAGAGATTATGGTCTTGAATGCATGAAAGACATGTACTAGTGTTTGTGAGTCTGCATTGTGGCTGTCGTCTATAAGCATTTCGTCTATGTTTCTTAAGTCGGCTGTGATTAGAAAGAAAGGGCTGGAGTGGAGATCTGGAAACCCAAATAGAGACATCTCGTTTATTATAATCTATACTTATTATTGGACCAACCCCTTCTTGCTGTTGTTTCTGATGTCTCTTTGTGTGCGTGTGTTGAAGAGAATGAAGGGATGAGAGAGAGTTGAGGAAAATGCCGCTATGTTAGCCTGGTGTATCCTCATTCTCTACCATCCCTCTTTCTGGCTCCATATATGGCTTCTATATTAAATTGGTTTCCTTCCACGATGACAGTCCGTAATAATACACTTGATATGAGCCCTGTTCATAGCTGCACCCTATTGCATACTCACAAACAACTAATACGTGTCGTTCATGCATTGTAGGACCAACCCCACTTTGGCACATAACATGGTATAGATGGCATTGTATGACCTACAAACAAGGTTTGTTCAGCCGTGTTGTTGTACTGATTTGGAGGATTTTGGTATGATAGCAGCATACTTAGTTTGGAAGTGAACCCATTTTGGTTAATAAAATCATGCCAAAGATGGCAATCAGATGCATGAAATCAGCTTCTTTAACAGTATCAGAAAATGAAAATTTCCATTATCTGAGCATATATGTTTCTTTAACAGTGACTGTGAACAATTGTTCTTAATTGGGCTGTGATTAGAAAGAGACGAGTTGGAGTGGAGATGTGGAAACCCATATAGAGACATCTTGTTCATAATAATTTATTATTATTGTTGTTCTTGTCGCTCTTGCTGTTGTTGCTGATGTCTCTATGTGTTCGTGTGCTGAAGGGAAAGAAGGGATGAGAGAGAGATGAGGAAAATGCCGCTATGTTAGCCTGGTGTATCCTCATTCTCTACCATTCCTCTTTCTGGCTTCTATATTTGATTTCCTTCCACGATGACAATTCCTTAAAACTACACTTGATATGAGCCCTATTCGTATTTTTCTTCAATGAAGAATTGATCTATGACTACAATCTCCATTCAAAACCCAATTGTTCTATATTTGGTTCCCTCTTGCTGTTGTTGCTGTTGTTGCTGTTGTTGCTGATGTCTCATCTTCTTTTACTGTTAGTGAAGCTTATTTCATGCATCTGATTGACATCTTGGCATGTTTTTTGACCAAAATGGGTTCACTGTGAACTGAGGATGCTATAAGGACGTATGCCAAAATCCTCCGGATATGTACAAAAATTGGGTTTTAGATTTAGTTGGGCTAAAGAATTAATAGAGCAACATATATGCTCAGATAATAGAAATTTTCATTTTTAGATACTGTTAATGAAGCTGATTGCCATCTTTGGCATGATTTTTTAACATAAAATGGGTTCACTTCCAAACTAAGTATGCTTCTAGCATCCTCATCTTCTTTTACTGTTAGTGAAGCTTATTTCATGCATCTGATTGACATCTTGGCATGTTTTTTTGACCAAAATGGGTTGACTGTGAACTGAAGATGCTATAAGGACGTATGCCAAAATCCTCCGGATATGTACAACAATTGGGTTTTAGATTTAGTTGGGCTAAAGAATTAATAGAGCAACATATATGCTCAGATAATGGAAATTTTCATTTTCAGATACTGTTAATGAAGCTGATTGCCATATTTGGCATGATTTTTTAACATAAAATGGGTTCACTTCCAAACTAAGTATGCTGCTAGCATCCTCATCTTCATTTACTGTTAGTGAAGCTAATTTCATGCATCTGATTGACATCTTGGCATGTTTTTTTGACCAAAATGGATTCACTGTGAACTGAGGATGCTATAAGGACGAATGCCAAAATCCTCCGGATATGTACAACAATTGGGTTTTAGATTTAGTTGGGCTAAAGAATTAATAGAGCAACATATATGCTCAGATAATGGAAATTTTCATTTTCAGATACTGTTAATGAAGCTGATTGCCATTTTTGGCATGATTTTTTAGCATGAAATGGGTTCACTTCCAAACTAAGTATGCTGCTAGCATCCTCATCTTCTTTTACTGTTAGTGAAGCTTATTTCATGCATCTGATTGACATCTTGGCATGTTTTTTTGACCAAAGTTCACTGTGAACTGAGGATTCTATAGGTATGTATGCCAAAATCCTCCGGATATGTACAACAATTGGGTTTTAGATTTAGTTGGGCTAAAGAATTAGTAGAGCAACATATATGCTCAGATGATGGATATTTTCATTTTCAGATACTGTTAGAGAACCTGACTGCCATCTTAGCCATGATTTTTTAACATAAAATGGGTTCACTTCCAAACTAAGTATGCTGCTAGCATCCTCATCTTCTTTTACTGTTAGTGAAGCTTATTTTCATGCATCTGATTGTCATCTCGGCATGTTTTTTTGACCAAAATGGGTTCACTGTGAATTGAGGATGCATGAGGTACGTATGCCAAAATCCTCCGGATATGTACAACAATTGGGTTTTAGATTTAGTTGGGCTAAAGAATTAGTAGAGCAACATATATGCTCAGATAATGGAAATTTTCATTTTCAGATACTGTTAGAGAAGCTGAATGCCATCTTAGGCATGATTTTTTAACATAAAATGGGTTAACTTCCAAACTAAGTATGCTGCTAGCATCCTCTTCTTCTTTTACTGTTAGTGAAGCTTATTTCATGCATCTGATTGTCAGCTTGGCATGTTTTTTTGACCACAATGGGTTCACTGTGAACTGAGGATGGTATAGCTGTATGCCAAAATCCTCCGGATATGCCCAACAATTGGGTTTTAGATTTAGTTGGGCTAAAGAATTAGTAGAGCAACATATATGCTCAGATAATGGAAATTTTCATTTTCAGATACTGTTAGAGAACCTGATTGCCATCTTAGGCATGATTTTTCAACATAAAATGGGTTCACTTCCAAACTAAGTATGCTGCTAGCATCCTCATCTTCTTTTACTGTTAGTGAAGCTTATTTTCATGCATCTGATTGTCATCTTGGCATGCTTTTTTGACCAAAATGGGTTCACTGTGAACTGAGGATGCTATAGGTACGTATGCCAAAATCCTCCGGATATGCACAACAATTGGGTTTTAGATTTAGTTGGGCTAAAGAATTAGTAGAGCAACATATATGCTCAGATAATGGATATTTTCATTTTCAGATACTGTTAATGAAGCTGATTGCCATCTTTGGCAAATTTTGATTGGGCTGTGATTGGATTGTTTCGTGGCTGTTGTCTATGTTCTTAATTGGGCTGTGATTAGAAAGAGAGGGCTCGAGTGGAGATGTGGAAACCCATATAGAGACATATTGTTCATAATAATTTATTATTATTGTTGTTCTTGTCGGTCTTGCTGTTGTTGTTGATGTCTCTTTGTGTTCGTGTGCTGAAGGGAAACAAGGGATGAGAGAGAGATGAGGAAAATGCCGCTATGTTAGCCTGGTGTATCCAAAGTCTCTATCATTCTTCTTTCTGTTTCCATTTCTGGCTTCTATATTTGGTTTCCTTCCACGATGACAGTTCCCTAAAAATACACTTGATATGAGCCCTATCTTATTTTTCTTATTTTTGTTGTATTTGGTTTTCTTCCATGATGAGAGTTTCATGGATTGTCTGAACAATCCATGAAAGACATGTTTAGATACTGAATTTTCATTTGTTTTACTGTTTTAGATAGTGGATATTCCCAATCAGAGGAGAATATTAAGGTTTCAAGTTAGATACTGAATTTTCATTTGTTTTGTTGTTTTAGATATATTTAAAAACAAAATTAAGTACTAGATTTTTAGCATTGCAATGTAATTATTTTACCTCTGTATATATCATTAACAATTCCATTCGCAATCGGCACTTTGATCTTATAATTTAAGATACAGGTAGATCTTTTTGCAAGTTCAAAAAATATGTATATTCTGTATTGTGGTCTACTGTTGAATTAAACTATTGTTTTTTTTTTTCACAGAGCGGTCGCCCAGATGAAGGAAATTCTGATGATCAGAACTGAAGCTACTCGAGGGGTATGAATCTGCGGTCTTCCTTGCTGTTCTTATGTCCTCCTTGCTGTATGGTTGTTGTTCTTATGTCCTCCTTGCTGTTGTTGTGTCAGACTGGTTTTTTTTATGAGAGTTATGTCAGACTTTTAATTTGGGATATTTGGGATATTTGTCAGACTGGTTTGTTTGGATATTTGGGATGTTAGTCCCTATATTAATTTGTTAATTATGACACTGTTAATTAATCAATGAATTTGGACGTTGATATGACACGTGTGAAACTTTATTATCTTTAATTATTCTTGTGTTTGGTTGTGATTTGCGCAGTAATATGCAATGAAATTGGTTGAATCAGTTGTGAATTAGTTTACAGGTTTTGTAAATGAAACTGTGAATTGAAATCGAACGGAAAACCGGAGCATGGAAAATAAACGGGCATAGCTAGACCGGCGTTTTAAAAAATGCCGGTCTATCTAATCAATTTGTTGGAGCGTGCGATATACCGGCGTTCCCACACACGCCGGTGTATGTCGCTAGCTGTAACGGCACCGAGAAACACCGGCATTTTATAAAACGCCGGTGTACCTAACTACATCGGCATTTTTTGGTCACGCCGGTGCTTGTAAGTAGGGAAAAACCGGGTACTCATAAACGCACCGGTGTACTTTCATTCTACACCGGCGTTTATAGAAACGCCGGTGAATGGATAAATACCGGCGGTTTATGGCCGTCGGTGAATGTATATAGGGTGTAAAAGAACGGCACTCAGAGACCCGTCATACACCGGCGTTTTCTGACCGCCGGTGTAGTTGTAACATTTACCAGCGTCCAGTAAAACCGCCGGTGTAGACCCCTTCCTTTCCGCGACGCTCGCTTCGGCGGCATTTGGACCGGCGCTATTATAAACGCCGGTGAAAGTTTCACCGGCGTAAAAAAACGCCGGTAAAGACGTAAAAAAATGCCTGGAAATCGAGTATCTTTTGTAGTGTATATCTAATATTATAATGTGAGAGTTGGAGTTTTCATCTGTAAACATACAAATCCGTGCATCGCCCGTACATAGATATTATAAAGGAGGTTTTATGGTTAAGCCCAGAATACATCGAAATTTTTTTCTTTCAAAAAATATATTTATTAAGACGTGCATTGCACGTGTAAATTACTATATATAAAGAGAGAGAGAGAGAGAGAGAGAGAGAGAGAGAGAGAGAGAGAGAGAGAGAGAGATGTTCCTTGTGCACTAGGTCTCCGTGTGCACTCGGCCTTCCCGCCTTCGTATCGATGATCCAAACCGTTCACATTGATCTACACATATAAATTATTCTGAATATGTAAAATCAAATCATTTGAAATTCATTTGCCCATCCATCATGTAACTATAAAAAACAACGATTTTCAGCCATACAATTTTGTAACACTTTAAAAGATGGGCATATGAATTTCAAATGATTTGATTTTATATATTTAGAAAAATTTATATGTGTAGATTAATGTGAACTATTTGGATCGTCGATACGAAGGCGGGAAGGCTGAGTGCACACGGGTGCACACAGAGGCCGAGTGCACAACGGAACATTACTCTCTCTCTCTCTCTCTCTCTATATATATATATATATATATATATATATATATGTTGCCGCTAAATTCGGTGTGGGGGCAAACAGATAGTATTTGTGGAATCTTAGAAAAACTGAATAGCAAACCTGTATACCTGTTCCGTCGGAGTTTGACGCTGACTCCTGCCGCACACCTGCAAAAAGTGCGAGACACCGGGGTTGTTCCCGGTGACGCACCCTCCGACGCTCAAGTCAGTAATCAGGGATGATTAAGAAAAAGCATGAAAACTGGCAAAAGATTGATTACCTCTTAATGGAGATGGATGGGGGGTATTTATAGGCGTCTTAGGGATCAGATTAGGAATGTAATCCCTAATTCCCAGTGGAAGGATAGGCATGAATCAGGGCCGTTGATTAGGATTTAATCAGAAACCCTAATTCTATCCCTCTGGATCGGGCTTTCTGCTGGTTGAAACCCACACCCGATTGAGGTGAATCCGTTCGTGGGTTATTGGATCTTTGACGATGAGATCCAGTACCCATCTCAGACCCATTGGTAGGTAAAATTACCGTTTTACCCCTAGGCATCAAGATTCGTGCCTGATTTGGACGGTTCCGAATAAACCCCATTTTAGCCATATCACGAGCCCCCCACTCCCAAAGACTGAGCTTGGTCAGCCTCTGAGGAGTAGTTTTACTGTTTTAATGGCTAGCGGAGTTGTGTCGGAGTCCAATATTGCAGGTTTTGAATCTTTGAAGGAGGGAGTGTGATAATTTTTCAAGTTGGTTGTACTTTGAGTTGTTCCTGAGTTCTCGTTCACCTTTGCGACGTGTCAATTCGTCGTTCGGGAGTCTTAGAAGATTGTTCTTGGTAATAATTGCTTGTTTGGGGACGAGAAAATGTTTCCCCAACTTTACAATTGCTTTCCAGGAGTTCTTCCTTAACTTCCCAAATTTTTAATTGTTTTTTCGCGATCTCTTGGTGGACGGCTCGGCCGTTTTCCTTCGTTGTGTGGCCTACATGCTTGTATCACACTTCCGACCCCTTCCAGCGCTCGCTGCCGAGGAGGCCGAGGTCCGTAGGTGGTTCGGCACCTTCTTCCGAAGAAGGGAGGGACCTCAGCTAGGTTGTGAGTGTTGAGAGGGAGTTCGGCGAGGTCCGAGGTCCAACTTTCCATGTAACATGGTCGGTGTCAAGAACGCTCGGCAGCTGGTGCCGAACCCCAACTTTCCATGTAACATGGTCGGTGTCAAGAGCGCTCGGCAGCTGGTGCCGAACCCCAACTTTCCATGTAACATGGTCGGTGTCAAGAACGCTCGGCAGCTGGTGCCGAACCCTAACTTTCCATGTAACATGGTCGGTGTCAAGAGCGCTCGGCAGCTGGTGCCGAACCCCAACTTTCCATGTAACATGGTCGGTGTCAAGAACGCTCGGCAGCTGGTGCTGAAGTCCTTGACTTTGTCACTTTCTGGTGGAGAATGAATTGCTAAGTTGGTGGCTTTTGCGCTCCTGGCAGACGTGGTAGTCATTAAATGCGATGGCTTCTGAACTTCTGACAGTTCTGATAGATGAGACGCTCATTTAATGCAGTGACCTTTGAGCTTCTGCCAGATGGGACAGTAATTAATGCGATGTACGGCTTGGCGTAGCAAACAAGGCGACGATTGAGGTCGCTTTTGTCGTTTTGTGTGAATGGGCCGGCAATATGGGCCCATTAACCTCGTTTTGCACGCCTCGCTCTATAAAACCCCACCCCCCTCTCTCATTTTTCACTTCTCTTCTCTTTTACTCAGGTAGTTATTTGTGCTAAGCGAGTGATTCCGGTGATCGTCGTTAGTTTTCCGGTGAATTCTCCGACAGCATGTTTTTTAAGGTAATTTATCCTTAGTCTTTTTCCAAGTATAAATATATCTCTTCTCTCTGTCTCCGAGTCGTCTTCTTCTTGGTCCTCCCTTGAAGTGGCCGAAGCCCAGACTCCGAGTCGCCCAGATAAAGGCAAGAAGGTATCTGGCCGGGACACAATTGTGGAGGATCCGAAACGCATGGGGGAGTTCGGCAGGTTGCCGGGGCCACTGACCGGGCTTCACAGAGTTCGGGAGCTACCGGAGGAGCACGCCGAGCGAATTGTTCACGAGAGGGGGAGGAGTTTCGAGGAGAATGCGGCGAGGGAGACGACCGATGCGGATGAGATGGTGTCGATCCTCCGCGAAGAAGACTTGGGAGTGATCCGGGACTGTTTCCACATCCCGGAGGAGTACGAGCTTATGCTGCCGGGTCCCGGGGTTAGGGCCAACTCGCCGCTTCCAGTGACCATTTGTTGCTGGCCGATTGATGCCTTTATTGCAGGGGCTTGGCTACCTCTCCATCCGTTCGCTATCCTCGTTCTGAGGTGGTTTGGGGTTAGCCCCATCCAACTTATGCTGAACGCATGGAGAGTCATAAACGGCTTCGTACTTCACTGCCAAGCTGCCGGGATCGAGCCGGTGCTGAATGTACTTTGGACGATCTATCTGCTTCTTCAAGGAAACCGGTCGGAGTTCCAGTTCTATTTGGCTCTGAGGCATGGCGGTAGGCTCGTCATATGCCTCGACTCCATCAAGCACTGGCGCGAAAAGTTCTTGATTGTGTGGAGTGCGGAGGCCTAGCCTACTTCTTCCAATTGGGTGGAGGAGGTGCCGAAGAGGTTGAAGGCGTTGCCCAAGCTTCGACCTGAAGAAGAAGAGGCAGTTCGGACACTTCTCGATCGGCCGAAGTATGATTGGAAGGAGCTGACCGAGGATGTGTTGTTCAGGGGAGGGCTCTGCCGCATAGATCTCAGTACGAGGCTTCTTTTTTGTGCTTTTTTCTTCATACTTTATCTTGCATGAGTTGTATTGTGCTAACGAACTTTGTCTTTTAATGCAGAGGCGATGGACTACGACGCGGTGCTAGCTCTGAGAGCAGGACTCGCCAGTAAGGCGCAGAAGAAGCTCAAGATGGTGGCCACCAAGTTGCCGACCCCGAAGACTCCGCGGGTCACGGAGGCGGTCGAGGAGGTGGAGACCCTCGATATCCCGGTCGTTGCCGGTGCAGGCGCCTCGGCATCAACTGGGGTTGGCGAGTTCCCCATCGCCGCAGCCCTGGGGATGACGACCCCCCCGTTGTCAGTGGCGGTCGAGGAGCTCCTGACCGAGGAGCACAAAAGGATCCATGTTCTGGACTGGCAAGTTCAGAAACATGATGGATTCCTCAGCAACTCCTTAGCGAGTATGCAGGCCGTCAAGCATCTAGCGATGCCGAAGGATCGCACCGCCATGGAGGCCAGGCAAGAAGGCGATGACGTCATCGAGATTGCTCGCTCGGCCGTCTCGGTAAGTATTGAACTTCTGCTGTTCACTAATTCTTCGTAGGCCTAATTTTACTAACTCCTTTAATTCCTCGTCTCCTGTCGCAGATCATCGTCCATTTTGGTCACCTCACGGAGAGGTTGACGGCTCTGGAGAAGGAGCTGAAGCAAGAGTCCGACCAGGCTCGAAGGAGAAGGCTCGGATGGGGAACGAGCTCAACAAACTCACGGTCGAGTTCGAAGGGAAGAAGGCGAGGGTCGAGTCCCTCGAAGCTCAGGTCGCGAAACTGGAGGGCGATCTTCTTCGCCAGAAGGAGGAGGCGACCAAGCAATTGGCCGAGGCGGCGGAGGCCAAGGTTGCCGCTGTGAAGGCGGCGGAGGACGCGACGATGGAGAAGGCGCAAGGTTTCCTTGCCCAAAATATGGCCAGAGCCTACGCCGAAGCCATTGCCTGGGTGACGAAGGTGTACCCTGACGTGGACTGCTCTGGATGGAGACTGTTCCCGGGCCACGTCGAGGGCTTCGACCCCGAATCAGAGGGGGAAGAAGAAGAAGGGGAGGACGAAGTCGAGACTCAAGTCGAAGTCATCGCCGAGGCCCCGGGGTCAGTGGTAACCCTACTGGCGGTGGTGACCCCTTCGGAGACGTCGACCCCTACCCACTCTCGCCGCCCTGGAAAAGAGGTCGCGCCCTGGCTCCGCTCGCTTTTTCTTTTCTTCTGTTCTTCTCTTTTTTTTGTAACGCCTAATCGCGGACCGGCCACCGCTTTTTGTAATGAATGAAAACGTCTTTTTGGGCTCGACTGTGTCTCCCTATCTTTTCTTAAGAATTTTTGAAATTTGGCTAAGTGTAAGAGTTCGGCGATGTATTTGAGAATTTGTTGTTTGCTTCGACTTCTTTTCAGCTTGCGGTGGTGACTCAGGCCGTCGAGCCTACTGGCTTGGGGGACAACGCTCGTCCCGAGGTTGGCTTAGGAGCGACGAGGTTGTGCTTGGCGAGGTGCCAGGAGTGGCTCTACGAAGTTGAGCTAGGATTGCGCAGAGCTGAAAGCGAACAGAACCATCTTCAACTCATCCGGGGTCGGCGAGACATCGAGATCCGGCGACTGGAGAGCAGGATCGCCGAGATGACCCCTTTAGGAGAGGATGAGGGTTCGTCTACTGCATTTAGCTATGGCCTTCGGATCAAGTGCATTCGCCACACCTTATCCAAAATAACAGCGGAGAGGGACGATCTGCTTTCTGAGATCTGCCACCTACAAACTGTAGAGACGGAGCTCCGGACGGAGGGAGAGGGACTGACGGCCGAGGTGGCCAAACTGACGACCGAACGGGACGAACTGACGGCCGAGGTCGACGCACTGAAGAGAGCCACGGTAGACAAGAGCATCAAAGTCACTCATCTTCGCCATCTTATAGCGAGTCGCTCCGGCGTCCCGAGCTCCGCGTCACCTCCTCGCTTTGAGGTCGATGTCAAAGATGACTTTCTGAGGGAATAGATCTCAGAGCTGGAGGCAGAGGTGGCTCGTCTTAAACAACGTTCGGGGCCGATCAATGTGAGGAGCACTTCATGTACTCGTACGGAGAGCGATTGGGGCATCACGTTTTATGAGATCGCGACCCATCCGCCTATCGGCCATCCTAGTCCGGGGGATGCGCAAAGTGCTGTGGTCATTTCATCGAGCAGAGCATCCGTCAGAGCAGCTACTAGGAGCGCTACCGAGGACATGTCTTAGTTTGCTGGTTTGGGGTCGAGCTTCGGGGATAAACGTCGCCGCCTTCGAGTGTCCTTGAAGCGGAACACCCCTGCGCCACGGAGGCATTGAAGATCTTGTTTTTGAAGCCTTTGTATTAAGCCTAAGTGTAACAAGTCGGCATTGTAACTTTTGCTTTTTAACACCTTGTAATCTTGTTGTATGGAAGAGGCACGTTGTACTGCGTCCCAATTCTTAATAATATTTCTTCCTTAGGCCTGCATGTTCTTTGTAGCTTTGTGTAGTTGTTTTGTTTGTGACTGTGTTCGTCGTGCCGAGGTCCCTGAGCTGGTCTTTTGCTCGTGTGGGGTCGGCGACATGAGCATTCGGCCGGTGGTGCCGAGCTGCGCTTCGGTCACTCAATCTTGCGAACTTGCGAGATGAGTCGAGCTTCTCCTGACAGTGAGCTCGCAGAGTGCAGTTGAGCCATCTGTTGGACCCCAAACCATCGTTAGAGTAGTTCAACGGTTGTGGGAGAAATTCCAAATGGCGAACTACTTCAAGCTCGCTTAGGAGCGAACTTGCAAAGTAGAATTGAGCCAAGTGTTGACTCCGAACCATCGTTAGGGTTGTTCAACGGTTGTGGGAGCAATTCCGAATGGCGAACTACTTCTAGCTCGCTTAGGAGCGAACTTGCAAAGTAGAATCGAGCCAAATGTTGGACTCCGAACCATCGTTAGAGCAGTTCAACGGTTGTGGGGGCAATTCCGAATGGCGAACTACTTCTAGCTCGCTTAGAGGCGAACTTGCGAAGTAGAATCGAGCCAAGTGTTGGACTCCGAACCATCGTTAGAGTAAAGAGTAAAAGCAGAGAGATGTAAACAATTTCTTTTAAGTAAAATATGAAAAAGCTTTCTTTATTGATGACTAGTGATCGGCTGCTTCTAATGTTGCAAGCCGTCATTACAAGAGTGAAATAAAAGAAAAACAGTACAAGTAATAGGAGAGGAACGGTTCGACATCTTAAAAATACTTAGAGAGGCGTTGGTGCTCTCTCTTGGTATTTTAGAAGATGGTCGGCATTCTAGGTCCTAGGGATCTCTCTGCCTTCGAGGTCTTCTAGTCTGTATGTCCCGGGGCGGATTACTTTGGCGATCTTGTAAGGTCCCTCTCAATTTGGGACCAATTTGCTCTTCTGGCCTGAAAATGAGATGGCTAACTTTCTGAGGACCAGGTCCCCTTCTTTGAGGTCCGTAGGGTGGACTCTCTTGTTGTATGCCAACTCGATCCTTCTTCGGTAGCTTTGTTGACGAATGGCGGCTCTTTCTCGGATCTCATCTATCAGGTCTAGATTTACTCGGAGCTCTCTAGCATTTTGTTCTTCTTCATACGCTATTAGACGAGGAGAGGGTATTCGACTTCTAGGGGGATGATGGCCTCGACCCATAGGTGAGATTAAATGGGCTCTCTCCTGTGGGGGTCCATTTTGTGGTGCGGTAGTTCCACAGCACGTTGGGAAGCTGATCGACCCATAAGCCTTTGGAACATTTATCCAATCTCTTCTTAATGCCGGAGAGGATCTGTCGGTTAGCATTTTCGGCTTGGCCATTCGACTGGGGATGAGAAACGGAGGAGAACCGGTGTTGGATGGCAAGGTCTTCACATAGTGTTCGGAAGGCAGCCCCGGTGAACTGGGTTCCGTTGTCTGTTATTAGGACCCGGGGGATGCCGAATCGGCAGATCACGCTCTTCCAAAAGAACTGAACAACCTTGTTCTCGGTGATCGTGGCTAGGGGCTCAGCCTCTATCCATTTTGAGAAGTAGTCGATTGCCACGACTAAGAATTTGAACTGGCCGGGAGCTGGTGGAAATGGCCCTAGTAAATCCATCCCCCACATTGCAAAGGGGATTGAACTTGATAGGGAAGTGAGCGGAGCTTGTGGGAGGCGTCGGATATCGGAGTACTTCTGACAGGAGCTGCATTGCCGAACGTGCCGTTCGGCGTCTCGTAAGAGAGTGGGCCAGAAATATCCATAATTCAAAACTTTGTGGGCTAGAGCTCTGGATCCCCGAATGTGCCCCGCCGATGTCCTCATAAAGTTCTTGCAGGGCGTAGTCGGCTTGCCCGGGGGAGAAGCATCTCAGGTACGGCCTGCCGTCTACCTGTGTGAAAGAGCGTTTATATAGGACACCTCCAATTAATGTGTAATGCTCGGCTCGGGTTCTCACTCTTCGAGCTTCCTTAGGATCTTCGGGGAGGAGCCCGTCCCTTAAGAATTCAACGAGGGGTTTCATCCAGTTATCTTCAAGCAGGACAGGCAGCGACTTCATAGAGTCGGAAGTTTCGTCCTCTATGCTTGGCTTCAGAAGGACCTCTATCAAGACGGTCTGCTCGAGACGTTGAAGGGAGGAAGAGGCTAGTTTGGAGAGGGCGTCGGCCTGAGCATTTTCTTCCCGGGGTATTCGTTGGATGAGGGCTTCTTCAAACAGTGCCATGAGGCTCTTGACCTTGGCTAAGTTTTTAACCATCCTGTCGTCACGTGCTTCATACTCACCGAGGACCTGATTTACGACTAGCTGAGAGTCGCTAAAGATCCAGAGGCATTGCGCCCCTGCATTACGAGCCATTCCAAGGCCGGCTATGAGTGCCTCGTATTCTGCTTCGTTGTTCGAGGCCTTGAAGTTGATACGGAGGGAGTATTGGAGGATGAAGTCATCTGGGCCCGCCAGAATGACCCCGGCTCCGCTTCCCTCATTGCACGAGGATCCGTCCACATAAACCGACCAGACAGGTGGCCTCTTCGTTGCTTGGCTAAACTCGGGAATGGTACTTTCAACTATGAATTCTACTAGGGCCTGAGCCTTGATCGCGGTCTGAGGCTGATATGTTATATCATGCTGGCTCAGCTCGATAGACCACTTCATAAGGCGACCCGAGGTCTCTGGCTTGTGGAGGACCTGCTTCAGCGGTTGGTCGGTAAGGACGACCACCGAATAGGACTGAAAATACGGGCGAAGCTTTCTTGCGGCCATCACCAGGGCATAAGCCATCTTTTCTATTCTCGGATAGCGGAGCTCGGCATCCCGAAGTACCTTGCTCACATAGTAAATGGGCTTTTGAGCCCGGTCTTCTTCCCTCACTAAAACAACACTGAGGGTCTGCTCGGAGGCTGCCAGGTAGAGGTAGAGGGGTTCGCCAGGAATTGGTTTGATGAGGAGGGGAGGATTGACGAGGTAAGCTTTGAGCTGATCGAACGACTCCTGTTACTGTCGACCCCATTCGAAACCTTTAGCCCCTCTGAGGGCCTTGAAGAAGGGGAGGCATTTCTCCCCGGACTTCGAGAGAAAGCACCCTATGGCGGCTAGGCGGCCTGTTAACCTCTAAACTTTCTTAACATTTTTGGGAGGTGCCATGTCTAGTATGGCCTTGATTTTCTCAGGGTTAGCTTCAATTCCCTGTTGGCTGACCATGAAGCCGAGGAACTTTCCTGACGAGACTCCGAACGCACACTTGTTCGGATTGAGTCTCATATTGTGCTTTCTCAGAACATCAAACGCCTCCTGGAGGTCGGTTACATGATCGACACCTCGGATGCTTTTTACAAGCATGTCGTCAACATATACCTCCATATTACGGCCGATTTGAGCTTGGAAAACCTTGTTGACGAGGCGTTGATATGTTGCGCCTGCATTCTTTAGACCGAAGGGCATAACCCTGTAGCAGTGGAGGCCCTGATTGGTCACAAATGATGTCTTCGGGATATCCGGGGGGAACATCCGGATCTGGTTGTAGCCTGAGAAGGCATCCATGAAGCTGAGGAGTTCATGTCCCGAGGTGGCATCAATCAAAGTGTCAATACTCGGAAGAGGGAAGGGATCTTTGGGGCAAGCCTTGTTGAGATCGGTAAAATCGATACAAATCCTCCAAGTCCCATTGGACTTCTTCACCATTACTACATTCGACAACCACTCAGGATAGTTCACTTCTTGTATGAACCGGGCTTTCAAGAGCTTGTCCACCTCCTCTTTTATAGCTAACTGGCGCTCGGCGGCGAACTTGCGCCTCTTCTGTTGAATCGGTTTGGACCCCGGAGCGACGCTGAGGTGGTGGACTAAGAGCTCTTCGGAAGTTCCGAGCATGTCTGCAGCTGACCAAGCAAAAAGGTCTCGGTTCCTTCGGATGCACTGTACTATGTCCGAGCATAGGGCGGATGGGAGGGTCTTGCTAACAAAGAACATTCGAGTTAGATCCTGCTCAGAGAAGAGCACTTCCTCCAATTCATCCACCGGCTCGGACGTCGGTCGGGCAGCATCTTGGGGGATTTCCAGAGTTTCTAGGAAGAGGACTGGACCGAGGGTAGAGGTCATGTAGCATTTGCGGGCCGTTTCCTGATTGCCCCTTACTTTCCCTACTCCGGCCCGGGTAGGGAATTTCATCTTGAGATGGTACGTCGAAGGAACGACTTCTAGAGCTGCTAAGCCGGGTCAGCCTAGGATGACATTGTAAGCTGCAGGTACATCCATAACCATAAAATCCATCGACTCCGTTCAGGTAGTAGGAGTCTTGCCAGCGGTTACGTCGAGGGTGATCACCCCTTCGATAGTCGCTAGCACTCCCGTGAACCCATGGAGCGTGTAGCCTGGTAGGCTTGAGTCTATCTCGGGAGAGTTTGAGGCCTTCAAAAGCGGCGAGGAAGAGGATGTTTACGGAGCTGCCATTGTCCACTAGGATCCTCTCCACTTTGAAGTTTGCCATGTGGAGGTTGATGATGAGTGCGTCACAGTGAGGGGTTCGGACGCCCTCGAGATCTTCATCTGAGAATGTGATGGGCACTTCGAGGCCTTTGGAAGGAGGGGTGGCGCGAACCGAATTGACTTCTCTTATAAATGCCTTTCGAGAGGAGTTTGAGGAGCCCCCCATTGGGCCCCATGAATGGGTGTAGGACACGCTCCTCTTCGAAGTCGGGCGTTTCATCGTGTTCCGGACGCTTATTAGCCCCCCGAGGCGGAGGAGAAAGGTTGGCTCGGTCCTTTCTCACGAATCTGGTCAGCTGCCCCCTCTGGATGAGGGCTTCCATCTCATTCTTCAAGGCCCGACAATCGTTGGTGTCGTGGCCGTGGTCCCGATGATAACGGCACCACTTCTCTTTATCCCTCTTCTTGCCAGGGGTGTTCATTTTTGGTGAAGGAGGTATCACCCCCTCCTTCTCAACTTCCATGAGAATTGTGGAGATATTGGCGTTAAGGGGAGTAAAATTTTTCGAATCTGGGGGGAGGTCGGCACTGGCCGGCATTATCCTTCTGAAGCTTCTTGGCCCCTTCCTCTTCTGTTCCTTTTCTCTTAAACCCGGAGGAAGACCCCTCCAAGTTGGGGCGGTGCTCAGCTTCTTCGGCCCGAATATACTTTTCGCTCCGGAGGAGGAGGTCAGAGAAGTTCTGTGGGGATTTCTTGGCGAGGGAGGAGCGGAGGTTGGAATTAAGGACATTGGATTGAAATGCTGCTGCAGCGACCGACTGGTCGAGGGATGCTATGGACCTGGCTTCAGCCGTGAACCTCTTCACATAGTCTCTCAGCTTTTCACCCTTCTTCTGGTGAAGGTACAGTAGCGAGATGCTGGTCTTCTCAGTTCTATGGCTACTTACGAAATGGGTGACGAAGAGAGTCTTGAATTGCTCGAAGGAGAATATTGAGGATGGGGCAAGGCGAGAGTACCATTCTCGAGCTGGGCCCTTCAGAGTCACGGGGAAGGTTTTACAGAGCAGAGCATCGGAAGCTTGATGGATGAGCATGAGGGTCTTGAAGCTTTCGATGTGATCGACTGGGTCAGTTTTTCCGGAATAAGTCTCGAATTGAGGAGGCTTGAAGCCGATTGGTACAGGTGCATCCATTATGGTTTGGGAAAAAGGAGGAGGTCTGCTGGGACGAAGAGTCCTTCCTCTAAGCTCTTCTTCTCGGTCTAACTGACCCAAGCGCCTTTCCATCTCATGGAGACGGCAGAATACAGCGTCGTCCCTTTGACGGTAATCAGGCGAGCCTCCAGACTCGTCTTCGTATGAGGGAGAGCAGGGGCTACGACGACGGTAGCTCCCGGAGCAGTGAGGACTTTGCATACGCCGAGAGTTGCTAGGAGCTGGAGGTGGAGTTGGGGACCGTCGGTGAGGACTTCGGATCGGAGGAGGAGAGGGGATCTTGGGAGCATTGGTGTTGGGACGGAGATTGAGAGCTTGGAGGACGGTTGCTTGAAACTGCTGGAACTCGGCACGGGTGCTGGGTGCCTCATCATTCCTATGATGGTGCCGACCGGTAGGGGAAAGGGGCCTTCTCCTGTGGTGCTCGGGGGACTCTCTCTGCCCCCTTCGGACATGGAACCTTCTGTTGTCTCAGTGGTGAGGAGATCGCTCATCTGGACGGTGTTGGCGGGAGGCTCCCTCTCGAGCCCGCTTCTCATCCAGACGGCGGCGAAGATCCTCATCCTTTTGTCGATTGAGGATGGTGTTGCGGAGGTCAGAAGCTCGGGGATTATGGGTGGCCATAGAGTCCGAAGAGGCATTGTGGATGGAGACGTGGTCCGGATGGAGAGGCTATTTCTGCGGATTGGGACCCTTAGGAGGTTGTTGGTTCTGAGGAGGAGGCAGGTCCTGTTGGAGTGGGTCTTCCGCTTGAGGAGGAAGTTGCCCTTGTTGTGGAACGGGCTGAGGGGGAACTTCCTGTTGCTGATCAGGATTGGGTCCTCGGTTGGACCCTCTGGATCTGACTTTCCTAAGAGGCATGGCTGAAGAAGATCTGACCAACGGGAAGAAGGGAGGCTGCTATTCGTATGTTTCCCATAGACGGCACCAATCTGTTGTCGCTAAATTCGGTGTGGGGGCAAACAGATAGTATTTGTGGATTCTTAGGAAAACTGAATAGCAAACCTGTATACCTGTTCCGTCGGAGTTTGACGCTGACTCCTGCTGCACACCTGCAAAAAGTGCAAGACACCGGGGTTGTTCCCGGCGACGCACCCTCCGACGCTCAAGTCAGTAATTAGGGATGATTAAGAAAGAGCGTGAAAACTGGCAAAAGATTGATTACCTCTTAATGGAGATGGATGGGGGGTATTTATAGGCATCTTAGGGATCAGATTAGGGGGGTATTTATAGGCATCTTAGGGATCAGATTAGGAATGTAATCCCCGTGATCTGATAAGGAATATACTCCTTGTAAACAGATTAGGAATGTAATCCCTAATTCCCAGTGGAAGGATAGGCATGAATCAGGGCCGTTGATTAGGATTTAATCAGAAACCCTAATTCTATCCCTCTGGATAGGGCTTTCTACTGGTTGAAAGCCGCACCCGATTGAGGTAGATCTGTTCGTGGGTTATTGGATCTTTGACGATGAGATCCAGTACCCATCTCAGACCCATTGGTAGGTAAAATTACCGTTTTACCCCTGGGCGTCAAGATTCGTGCCTGATTTGGATGGTTGCGAATAAACCCCATTTTTAGCCATATCAATATAATATATGGCAAATGCTCGGTTGAAAACAGATCCGTTTTCAACCGGGTTGGAAAACGCGATTCTCCGCTCTGATCGAAGAGGTTTTCTTAGTGTTTTAGCGGAGGGGAATTTTTGGTACTTCATGCCAAAACACACTTCGGTTTTTTGGCGTGAAGGTTTTTTTTTTTTTTGTCGAAAAAATCACTTAGGCCGTTGTTTCCAACAACGGCCTAGGTTGTTAAAAAAAAAAAATCAACCTTGGTCGTTATTTCCAATAACGGCCAAGGTATGTACAAGTATTTTTCCAAACACTTGTACATACCCAGATCTCCCTCACTCTGTCTTCGTCACAAACTCTCTCTCTCTTTCTCTTGAGCTCCCGAAACCCATCCCCAAACCCTAGTTCTCTATCCAAACTCCTTTTCTCGATTTCTTTGCGATCTCGATCTCCCCCTCTTGTCGAAGCCTCTCTATCTCTCTCTCCCTCTCCCGAATACCCTAAACCCTAACCTAACCCGATATCCCAAATCACCTGAACCCTAGCACAAATTCTGCGATACCCTAGACTCTACAACTTGTTCGTCTACAGCAGCGGCTCCTCACATCTTTGCCAACTCTCTCTCTTTCGCTTTGGACTAGGTATTTACTTAATCATAATTTACTATAATGAACTATGTTAATTTATTGATTTTTTTTTTCAATTTTTGAGTTTGTTTTTTTGTATTATGCGTAGTAGTCTATAATTTAGAGAGTACAATTAGCTCGGATCATGTATGTTGTATATATTTTGTTGACATTTTTGTAGATGTAGTGTTAGTTATAGTTCAAGAATATAGAAAAAGCAAACAAACGAGATCAAAAAATTTCCAAATTTTACGAGTAGGTCGGACTCACCGTGTAGAAGGTAACGGAACTTGTAGAGGTGATTTCTGTTTCACGGTTTGCAAGGTACGTCCGTTTATCACTTTTATTCAATAAAATGGATATAAAGCAATACATGGCCGTATCTTTCAAACCGAGAGTCGGAACTCACCTCTGCAAGATACGTTGGCTTGTGTTTGGTGTGCCAGACTTGACGGCCAAATTTTAGAATTTTTGCATGTCGTTTGTGTTGTTTTGACGTGTATATGAAAAAACTTCAATATACCTCGGAACTTTTTAATACGGTCTAAATAGAAAAATGCTTAAATGAAGTCCAAAAATACGAAACTATGCGACTAGGTTGGGCTAACCATTCACAACCCAGCACAACTTGTACTTGCGAGTTTCGACCCACGGTTTGCGAGATACGTCAATGTATCGCTTTCCGCTCTTTTTTCAAGAGTGAAAGCGATACGCGGCCGTATCTTTTAAATCGTGGGTCGGAACTCACTTCTACAAGTTGCGTGGCTTGTGTTTGAAGTGCCAGACTTGACGGCCAAATTTTTGAATTTTTGCATCTCGTTTGTGTTGTTTTGACGCGTATATGAAAAAACTTCAATATACCTTGGAACTTTTTTAGTACGGTCTCAATAGAAAAATGCTTAAACAAAGTCCAAAAAATACGAAACTGTGCAAGTAGGTTAGGCTAACCATTCACAACCCAACGCAACTTGTATTTGCGAGTTCTGACCCACAGTTTGCGAGTTACGTCAATGTATCGCTTTCCGCTCTTTTTTCAAGAGTGAAAGCGATACATGGCCGTATCTTTCAAACCATGGGTCGGAACTCCCTTTTACAAGTTGCGTTGGCTTGTGTTTGGTGTGCCAGACTTGACGGCCAAATTTTGGAATTTTTGCATCTCGTTTGTGTTGTTTTGACGCGTATATGAAAAAACTTCAATATATCTCGAAACTTTTTTTGTACGGTCTCAATAGAAAAATACTTAAACGAAGTCCAAAAAATACGAAACTATGCGAGTAGGTTGGGCTAACCATTCACAACCCAACGCAACTTGTATTTGCGATTTCTGACTGACGGTTTGCAAGGTACTTCAATGTATCGCTTTCCGCTCTTTTTTCAAGAGTGAAAGCGACACATGGCTGTATTTTTCAAACCGTGGGTCGGAACTCGCTTCTACAAGTTGCGTTGGCTTGTGTGCGGCAATTTATTCCCAATTACAAAGTTTATTTGGTATTTTAGACCAAGTCGCAAAGTTTGGTATTTTTTGAATGTTGTTTTTGCGGTTGTCTCATTTATTTTGTTTCGTATCTATATATATTCTTTTTTTTTGTGAACATTTTATTTTATATATGCAAACTTTGTTATAGAGAAATGGTTAGAACGAGGGGAACCAGAAGGACATCTGTTAGTGCTTAGGGCGAGCATTCCACAGAAGCAAGAGAACTATTAATTTGTATTGTGCATTTTGTATATAGGGATATTGTTAGTACACTAATGATAACTGTATTTTGTGTTAGTGTAGGTTGGTGCATCCTCTTCAATGACACCACATCGTGGTCCAGGACCAATATATGCCGGTAAACTGACCTTGCAAGACCGCCGCAGGTTCGCGGTAATGTAGGGTGGGACGACGCGGAGGTGTAATTTCCACACCCTCGAGACCATGCCGGTGCACCCATGTATCGTCGCGTACCTAGTTCCAGCCGGTTTCTACGGAATCAGCATGATGGGTCAGGTGAAACTCGACTGAGCACTTCTTTCAGCACACGTGGAGCGATGAAGGATAGAGTCGCACACCTTCCATCTACCGGTCAGAGAGATGACAGTGACGTTACAGGATATAGCGATGATTTCTGGTCTTCCAATAGATGGGATGGCCGTGACCGGTAATTTGAACTTTGATAAGTTAGAGCTGTGTAATCAACTCCTCGGTACAGAGTTTGATGAGGAGGACGCGAATGATAAGGATATTTTTGTCGGATAATCAATCTGACTAAATTGGTTGAAGGGACTTTTTGAAGGGACGTTGATCGATGCATCGACCGACCACTATGTACAGTCCTACACCAGAGCATACATTTTAATGGTGCTCGGAGGGGTTCTCTTGTCTAATTCATCCGGGGATACGGTGCACCTCATGTATCTACGATTGCTCGCCGACCTAGGCTTAGCTGGCCGGTACAGCTGGAGAAGTTGCGCATTTGCAATGCTGTACAGGTCATTGTGTTCTGTAGCATTAGATGGGACCGAGATGACTGGTCCGATAGTTTTGTTACAGATTTGGTCAAGGAAGCGAATGCACTTGGGTCGTCCCCGAATTAGGAGACCGATGGACGGTTGGATGGCCGAACCACCAAATCCTCATATGTTAGCACCCTTAGGGGTATATTGGGCAGGTAGACGGAGTTACAAAGACAACCCAAAAGGTGTACTAACATACTACAGAGACGAGCTTGACCAACTACGAGAAGAGTTCGTGATTTGGTTGCCGTATACACCCGAGCAGGTTGGAAGACTACCACCGATTGTAGTGACCGGGTCGCAGTTGTGGATGACAAAGGTTCCGCTCATCAACTTTGGTATAGTGGAGCATCCGCGGTTGGAGAGAGTCCTTCGGCAGTTTGGTCTTCAACAAGATAGTCCCCCAAGCTGCACAAATTTATACAACCATGAGTTACACGCCGTGAAGGGTACCGGTCGTATGCCTACCCATGATTAGGCAGATTTCCACCGTGTTCACGTTGCAGAATGGAACGAGCGACGGTTTGAACTTGTAATTGTTAATGTTCCAGAGTACGATGGCACGGTGCAAGGGAAGTACATGCAATGGTTCAGATCAATGACACGTTTGTATATCTCTCCCGAAACAGAACCACCTGCTGGTATTCAAGTACCAATTGAGGATAGGGAGATTGAACCACCACCCACCTATTCTAGTTCACAACCCATGTTCCAACCGAATGCCTCAGCTATATGTACATTGGTGAGTATAATGTTCAATTTTTGTTGAATATTCGTTATATTTAAAGTGATTAAATTGTTTACTCTTCCGAATGTGTTTAATTTTATTTTTTTTTTGGTTTTTTTTAGATCGATAATACGATGGACATGGCAAAAGAACGTGCGGAGGTAATTAAAAGTAATGCTGACACGCCTATGAAGAAGTTCACTCAGAAGTTGCTCTATTCATGTCGTACCAATTTGGTTGTTTTGGGAGAGGGTGAAGGTTTGGACAGAGCATTATGCTCAAAGAGAGGGCGACGTAAGAGCGTGAGGGGTAGGCCAGCTGCAGTGCTGGGGCAACAATGAGAACAACAACTTAGAGAATAACAAGCTACATCTTCACCTCCACCTCAAGAAGAAGAGCAACAAGAGGAGAATGAAGAAAGGGTTGTTGGAGATGTACAAGAAGGGGAGAAGAAGAAGAAATTCTTGAGGCGTCATCCCCGCTCCGGCGACGAAATCCTGCTCGGAAGAGGTGAGCACCACAATCATACACGCCCGGTTCTTAGCTAATACCGGATACAATTTTTTTGTTGTAGTATTTTATTCAAATTTTGTTTGTTTTTCTATTGTAACTTATTATTTGATAATTGTTGTTCGCCAGTTTAAGTGTTGTTGATGTTGTTGTTATTACTTGGTAATTATCAATTATGTTGGTGATTTTGGTGGCTGTATGTAGAAATTTATTTGGAGAGTGTAGGTGATGGGAATGTATATGCATTTTGGGGGTGATTGAATTGTAGTAGCTGTAGCTGCTGTTGGAGTTGTAGTTTTTTTTTTTTTTTTTTTTTTTTTTTTTTTTTTTTTTTAACCTAGACAATGGCCTAGGTTGTTTGTTGAATTTTTTTTTATCAATAACTCTCTGTATTGGAGCATCAAGTAAGAGAACACCCTATTTTATGTTTAAGCTTAGGCCGTTGTCTCCAACAACGATATAGGTTATAGCAAAAAATTTGAAGTTTTTGGGGTGCTCTCTGACTTGGCCAAGTTGAAAAGAGCAACAAGTCAGAGAGTAACACCCCTATTTTTTATACCTTAGGAGTGAAGTTTTTGGGGTGCTCTTTGACTTGGCCAAGTTGAAAAGAGCAACAAGTCAGCTAGCAACACCCCTATTTTTTTATACCTTAGGCTGTGTAGGTTATAGGCCAAAAATTGATGTTTTTGGGGTGCTCTGTGACTTGGCCAGGTTGAAAAGAGCAACAAGTCAGAGAGCAACACCCCTATTTTTTTTATACCTTAGGCCGTTGTCTCCAACAACGGCCTAGGTTATAGGCCAAAAGTTGAAGTTTTTGGGGTGCTCTCTGACTTGGCCAGATTGAAAAGAGCAACAAGTCAGAGAGCAACACCCCTATTTTTTAATATCTTAGGCCGTTGTCTCCAACAACGGCCTAGGTTATAGGCCAAAAATTGATGTTTTTGGGGTACTATCTGACTTGGCCAAGTTAAAAAGAGCTATAAGTGAGAGAGCAAAACACTTTTTTTTTAATACCTTATGCCGTTGCCGTTGTCTCCAACAACAGCCTAGGTTATAGGGAAAATTTTGAAGTATTTTGGGTGCTCTCTTACTTGGACAAGTTAAAAAGAGCAACAAGTCAGAGAGCAACACCCCTATTTTTTTATACCTTAGGCTGTTGTCTGCACCAACGACCTAGGTTATAGGCAAAATTTTAAAATATTTAGGGTGCTCTCTGACTTGGCCAAGTTAAAAAGAGCAACAAGTCAGAGAGCAATACCCCTTTTATTTATAGCCTAGGCCGTTATCCCCAACAACGGCCTAGGTTATAGCTAAAAATTTAAAGTTTTTACGTTGCTTTCTGACTTGACCAAGTTGAAAAGAGCAGAAAGTCAGAGAACACCCTTTTCTATTAATAGCTTAGGCCGTTGTCTCCCACAACGGCCTAGGTTATAGCTAAACATTTGAAGTTTTATGCTTTTTACAACTTTCTCTTTACTCTTTACGAACAGTCTCTGTGTAACTTTATACCAAAGACAGATGATCTATGCTTGTATATCGTTTATATATTTTTTTAATTTTCATTTTTTTTATCCTCCTAACTAACCAATATAAAATCATAATGGTTAAATGTTTACAAAAAATACCAGAAAATAAAACATGATCTTTTCATTTGTAAAAAAAAAATTTCTTAAATATATTCTTACCCCTAATATGTAAATTCTTCTGCATAGCGTACACCTATCCGGTTACTGGTGAGTGTAGGGTTTCAACCCAAGTAGTAACTTCTAAGTTGTTTAAGGATAGGGTTAGGGTAAGGTTAGGATGAGGGTTATGTTTTCTAATGTTTTTTACAACTGTCTCTCCACTCTTTACGAACATTGTCTCATGAACTATACAAAGTAGACATTCATATACTTGTAAATCGTTTATATTTTTTATTAATTTCCATTTATATCCACCTAACTAACCAATATAAAATCGTTAAGGTTATATGTTAAAAAAAAATTAGAAAAAATAAAATATGATATTTTCATTCGTAAAAATCAATTTTTTAAATATATTTTTATCCCTAATATGTAATTTCTTCTGGAGTGCGTATACCTATCCAGTTTAGCACCTAACCCCTAAACATATCCTCCAAAGTGGTAATAATATATCAGCTAGGGTTAGTGTAAGGTTAGGGTTAGTGATAACAGGGGTTAGGATAGGGTTAGGGTAAGCTAGGGTTGTGGTAGGGTTAAGGGTTAGGGTAGGGTTAGGAGAGTAGGGTTAAGAGTTAGGGTTAGGGTTATGGTTAGTGTTAGAGTTAGTGGTTATAAAACCCTTCTAATTTTCAACATGTGGTGATCAACATGTGGTGTCCACTTTGTAGAGTGAATTGTAATAGTAAGCAAGTTATGGACTTATTCTTTTTCCGTTAGTTGAATCTGATGACTCTCCGCTCTAAAGCACACTGAATCTTTTCCTTTATTGGGTTTTATATGTGTAGATCTACATGTGGTGTCCATTTTGTAGAGTGAAATATAATAGTAGGTAAGTAATGTACTTTAGATTTTCCCCATATTGGATCTAATGACTCTCCGCTCTAAAGTGCACTGAATCTTTTCACTTATTGGGTTTAACATGTGGGGATATACATGTGGTGCAAGTTATGGAATTCATGAGTTGATAAAACTCCATTCCATAACTCATTCACATGATCCTTGTAATAATGCTCTTTGTGGCCAATATATGCAAAATCTGTGACAAGTACAAAAAGCAGTATTACAAGGATCATGTGAATGAGGTTGGAATGGAGTTTTATCAACTCATGGATTTCATAACTTGCACCACATGTATATCCCCACTTGTAGAACCCAATAAGTGAAAAGATTCAGTGCGCTTTAGAGCGAAGAGTCATTAGATCCAATATGGGAAAAATCTAAAGTACATAACTTGCCTACTATTACATTTCACTCTGCAAAGTGGACACCACATGTAGATTTACACATGTAGAACCCAATAAGGAAAAAGATTCAGTGCGCTTTAGAGCGGAGAGTCATCAGATCCAATTGACGGGAAAAGAACAAGTCCATAACTTTCCTACTATTACATTTCACTTTACAAAGTGGGCACCACATGTAGATCCCCACATGTAGAACCCAATAAAGGAAAAGATTAAGTGCACTTTACTACCCCTGACTACAAATATTGACCTAATTAATGAAAACCCCAAACAACCTCTTACTACAAGTATTAATCCTTACCCTAACCCTAACACATAACACTACACTAACCCTTAACCCTACCATAACCCTACCATAACCCTACACTAACCATTAACACATAACCCTACACTAACCCTTAACCCTTAACCCTACACATAATAATGTTCTTTGTACTTGTCACAGATTTTGCATCCTAAAGCCACAAAAGGAAAGAAAAGAAAAAGAAAGAGTGAATAGACTTTTAAAATTACGGAAAACTAGAAGAAAAACAGAATGGCAAACAACATCTACAATAAACTTAACCTTAACCTAAACCTATCTTAAATATATTAAAAAAATGATTTTTAAAAATGAGAAGATCATATTTTATTTTCTGCTATTTTTTAAAAACATCTACCCTCATGATTTTATATTGGTTAGATAGGTGGAAAAAATGGAAATTAATAAAAAATATAAACAATATACAAGCATAGATCATCTGTCGTTGGTATATAGTTCCAGATGTCTCTTCGTGAAGTGTGAAGAGAATGTTGTAAAAAGCATAAAACTTCAAATGTAGAGCTATAACTTAGGCCATTGTCGCCTAAGCTATTAAAAAAAACGGTGTTCTCAGACTTTTTCCTCTTTTTAACTTGGTCAAGTCAGAGAGCAACGTAGAAACTTCAATTTTTGGCCTATAACCTAGGCCGTTGTTGGAGACGACCTAAGGTATAAAAAAATAGGGGTGTTGCTTTCTGACTTGTTGCTATTTTTAACTTGGCCAAGTCAGAGAGCACTCCAAAAACTTTAACTTTTGGCCTAAGGTATAAAAAAATAGGGGTGTTGCTCTCTGACTTGTTGCTCTTTTTAACTTGTCCAAGTCAGAGAGCACCACTAAAAATTCAAATTTTCTGCAAACAACGATCTATGGTATTAAAAAATAGGGGTGTTGCTTTCTGACTTGTTGCTCTTTTTAACTTGGCCAAGTCAGAGAGCACCCCCAAAACTTCAACTTTTGGCCTATAACAACAACGACCTAAGGTATAAAAAAATAGGGGTATTGCTCTCTAACTTGTTGCTGTTTTTAATTTGTCAAGTCAGAGAGCACCATTAAAATTCAAATTTTCTGCTATAACCTAGGCCTTTGTTAGAGACAAGACCTAAGTTAAGAAAAAAATTGCTCCTTTCCAATAGGCCAATATAGATAGCTACTGATCCAAAGAAAAATTTTGCACATAGAACCTAGGCTGTTGTCTTCAACAACGGCCTAAGTAAAAGAAAAAAAAATTAAAAACACTTTCACACTGCAGCTAAAGCCGCTACACTAAATTATAAACAACCCCATTAGCTACAATCTCCCAACAACAACAACAACAATATTAACAATCGACACAAACCAACAACACTTGAGTCTCAAAAACATTTACAGTTAACAAGAAAAAGTAACTAACAACACTTGCATCAATATGTAATATACTGAAATTTACATTAAAAAAATTCCAATTCACAATGGATCATCATATCTCTTGTCAGATTTCTCTTCATCGGATGGAATCACTTCTTGCGGATTGATTGGCCTTCATGCAAAGATAAGTTTTAGTTAGTGAGAAACTCATTTACCACAAATGAAGTATAATAAATTTTAAAGAAGGACAAACAAAGAAAGTACAAGTCTTACCCCTCAAATAATGTTGGACAATTTCTTGAATTATGATTCATTTGCACAATGCTGCATCTTCGGCACCGTCTCAATTTTTTTATGCGGAGTTGCTCTCTTATCGGCCTCAATCTTTTGGCACGAGGCCTTCCATTTTTCGTGCATTGCTGTGGGTCACTTATGCGTGTAGGTATGTGTCCACTGCCTTCATCATGAGGTTGTGCACTACCATGCGGTTGTGAACTATCTCCCCGGTTGTACGCTGTCATGTGGTTGTGAGGCCTGTTATGGTTGTTCACCCAATCCGGGTTGTAGTCGAAAGACGCTGTCAATGATCTTCTGCAAACTCTCCATCGTGTATTTGTAACTTTCATTGGAGGAACAACCGAGATCGATAATCTGTTTTGCGTGGTAGCTCAACTCATAATATCGAAAAGCAAAATTCTCGATATTGGGTTCGGTTGGAACAGATGTATAACTTCTTTTCATCACATCCCGGGTCCATCTTCTTTTAATGTATACATTCGAAAGGGAAGTGTGATGGCTGAACCGAAGAACGACTAAAATATGCTTGCAAGGGATGCTAACCAAGTCGAGGAAGTGACATGCACATGTAATAATTCTGTTGATTTTGCAAAACTGAAGAAGGCGAGCCAGTTCTGATTCTCCACAGAGTATCAAATGGAAGGTTGAACTATCCGGTGTCTCAAGATTGCCAACGAAACTCACATTGTACATGAAGCTTTTTGTAATTTCATCTTGAAATTTGTAAAAGATTTTCAAAGTGTATGTTTTTGCCATTTGTGCCTCCAAAGCCCATTCGCTCTTCAACTTCGGTCACTTCTCACGGTTACGATGATTTTCATTCAGTTCATCGTGTCTTTGCCTTCCTAAAAAACAGTCGAAGATGACGGCAAATTCATGCAAGAAATATTTCTTTTCTATATGATGCTTCAAGGCAGAATGCGCTGACTCAACCGGTTGGCTATTCAACATGCCGGCCCAAAAAGAATCTTTAGCGTAGACGGGTGCCCAACTTTCACGGATATCAAATATATTGTTCAACCATTTGTTATTCTCTAATCCATATTGCGAAATCAATAAATTTCATTTTTCTAGAAAGTCATGTACATATTCGGAATTGTAGATGACATTCTTCAATGATTCTCTAAACTTGTCGACATTGTTCGACATACGCACCTCTTACGGTAACTTATCCAATATGTGCCAAATACAAAAAAGATGCCGGGGCAAGGGAAAAAATTTCTTAACTGCGGCACCGTTCCCACGGTCTTGATCAGTGACGATACCGGATGGAGCACGATTCATAATACCTAACCACTTTTCAAAGAACCATTCAAACGAAGAGGCCGTCTCATTTGGAATGAACACACCTCCTAAGAAAGTCGATTGCCAATGTTGATTCACTCCAACAAAGGAAACAAATAACATTCCATACCGGTTCGTTTTGTACGTGGCATCAAAGCAAAGTACATTACCAAATTCTTGATAATTCATCCTAGAAATACCATCAACCCACATACAATGTGACAACCGCCCTTCGGAATCTACTTGAATATCGTAAAAAAATGAAGGATCCGCCTATTTCTTAGATTCAAAAAAATCAATTAGCATTGTAGAATCATGTCCTTTCAATGTTTCTTGCGAATCTCTAAGTAAATTTCTAACATCATTTTTGGTGAATCCTATTTGATCGTGACCACCACCAGCACTTTTGAAGAAAAGCATTTGTCGACATGTCTAGATACTAGCTTGGTTGAATTGATCTATTATCCTTTTATCCGTATTTGACACGGAACGGTTTCGGGGCAAAAGATGGCTTCTACCGAGTGAGGTGAATTCGTGATTGTGTTCTTCGTGAAATGAATACACCACCCACGTATTACTTGCTTCATTCAATTTTACACGAACGCAAGCCTTGCAACCCGTTCTACAGGTTGTTCCCCGTCTACCATCACTATGTTGACTCGGCGACGACCCGACTTTATTACGAAGATATGACTTATCTACTTCCACTACTCCCTTTAATTTATTCCCACCCTTATGCATTGCAAAACCCCCACAACGAGCATATGAAGAATAAAAATTTTCGGCCTAACTAAAGTGGGAAACGTCATACTTAACTTTGGTTTTAGATGTTCTTCGACTAATGGCATGGAATTAATGATTGGTTATACCTGCACAAAATTATCGTCGGCAATAGAACTCTCCGTATCGTTGTTCATCTGGGGAAAAATATATTATTGGTAAATTAATACACACATCATATATAAAACAGCTTGTTCACAAATGATTGTGATATATATACATGCGAAACAAAAAAAGTGACACAACATCAAAAAGAGACATAAAAAAATACAAAAGTCTGCGATTGGATCCGACTTGTTGCACACAAGGTAACAGAACTTGTAGAAGCGAGTTCCGATCCACGATTTTCAAGATACGACCGTTTTTCACTTGCTTTCACTCTTCGAAATGAGGGGAATGCGATACATGGACGCATATAGCAAACCGTGGGTGACAACTCGCAACTACAAGTTGCTATGATTTGTAAGTGGTGAGACCGACCCACTCGCAAAATTACGGATTTTTCAAGTGGATTCTCTATTGAAAACTCCCTCAAAACATAATAAAATTCATGAAAATCCTGCACAATCGACGGTAAAAAAAACTAAACTTTGTGATTGGATCGGGCTCCCCACACACAAGGCAACACAACTTGTACAAGCGAGTTCCGACCAACAGTTTGCAAGATACGGCCGTGTATCGCATTCATTCATAAAAAATGCCAACAATGCGATACATTGACGTAGGCCCCAAACCGGGGTTCCGAACTCGCAACTACAAGTACCGTTTCGTAGCGAGCGGTAAGCCAATATGCTTGCAAAATTTCTTTTATTTTGGATGTCGTTTCTTACTGAAAAAGTACCATCGACAGAAATCAAACATTAATTGAGGTTGTTGTTTGATATACGGTACAAATCCGCACAAACGAGATCAAAAATTTTCGAAACTTTGGGAGTAGGACGGACGCAAAACACATGAGCTAACAAAATTTGTAGAGGTGAGTTTCGACTCACGGTTTGCAATATATGCCGATGTATCGCTTTCACTCATGGAAAATACTCGAAAGCGATACACGGTCGTACACTTCAAACCGGGAATCCAAACACACTTCTACATGTTGCGTTGGCATGTGCGTGGCGAGCCCGATGTACTCGAAAAATTTCATAGTTTTTTGTATCTCTTTGTGCGCTATTACTAACATCGAACAACGATCAACAATAACTAATACTACATCTACATCCACAATAAAACTAGAATTACCTATTTTATAAATACCTACGCATAATATTGAAATTGTACACTCAGATATTGGAGAAAAAATTCCAGTCAATTAACCTAGTTAGATCTACTAAAGTAGGAAAAAATTAATACCTTTCACAATGAGGGTGTTCGGAAAGGAGATAGAGGAGGCCCTTGCGCGCTGCTGTAAAGAAAGGAAGGGGAGTAGGGTTTGGCTAATTTCTTTAGGATTAGGGTTTTAGGGTTAGGGAGATTTCGTATGGGTTAGGATTTTTTTGTAATCGGGATCTTCAAAGGAAGAGGGAAAGAGTGTGAGAATAGGGAGAGATTGAGTGAGAGCAACGAGCAAGAGAGAGCTAGGGTTTTCAGATCGAGAGAGAGAGCTAGGGTTTGGGGAATTGGGTTTCTCGAGCTCCAGTAGCGAGAGAGAGAGTTGTGAGGGAGATGGCGATCTGAGTATGTACAAGTGTTTGGAAAAATACTTATACATACTTAGGCCGTTGTTGGGAATAACGACCTAGGTTGAAATTTTTGTTAAAAAAAAACAACCTAGGCTGTTGTTCCCAACAATGGCCTAAGTACAATTTTCTTCAAAAAAACATAAAACAACTTAGGCCGTTGTTCCCAACAACGGCCTAAGTATAGGTTTCTGGAAAAAAAAACTTCACGCCAAAAAACGCTAAGTGTGAAACATTTTTTGGCGTGAATTTCCAAAATTGCCCCTCCGCTTTTACAGCCATTAGTGGGAGACTTTAATGGGTTTCGATCTCATCCGCGGATCAAGATCTTACAAGATCGGAGGGCTGAGATTGATGTTTTCCAAACTTTTGAAAACATATCTATTTTCAACTAAGCATTTGCCTATATATATATGTGTGTGTGTGTGTGTGTGTGTGTGTGTGTGTGTATGTTTTCATTTAAATAGTTTATTCTCCAATGCTCCATGTTTGTTTGCATTTAAGTAATTGTCATTTTTATTTTTTCAAATTGCAAAAGACACCATTCGAGAACTTGCTTAGACCCCTTGAAACTCAGATACGCCCCCGATATTACATATTTATATATTGTGAAATTTTACATGCATGATAAGAACTTGGAAAGATAGGTGTATTTTGCTTGTTAATTAGTTGTGGCAATACAAAAGTTGCAATAGATCATTAAAAAAAAAAAGAAAAAGGAAAAAGAGAGGATGCCGTAGATATTGTGGTTGAGGACCACTATGTTGGATTGCAGAAGCAAAAAATATTATCTTATAGTAGAAGAAAATACTACAAAGTACACTTATATTTCTTGATTACTCACTATTGCATTTTACAACAATAAGATCATTTGCATCTCTCACTCACAGCACATGTACTTACTACCCAATTAGCTCACGTCACTCTCACACCACCGCTTTCTCACTACACTAACTCTAGCACATGGAGACTTGGACTTTATTTTTTTCTTGATCATACAAATGAAAAGGGTGCTATTTATACAAATACTAGGTAAGTAGGTCGGTGACCTCTCCAAATCAACTCATTAAAAAAAAATCCACCGACCATGACTTATAGTTCAGTTTTTAGATTTTGGTGGATATTTCTGGACTTATGTTTGGTGACGACATTCATTAACACTCCCCCTCATCACCAACATCTCTCCTTGTCATTCCAAGTTGCATTCTAAATTCTACAAATTTTGATGGGTTCCATGCTTTGGTGATGATATCTACTACTTTCTCTGCGGTCTTGACCAACTCCAACAAGATTTGTTCATTTAGTACTTTCTCTCTCAAGAAATGATGATGCACTTCTATATGCTTCATTCTTGTGTGAAATACTATATTTTATGCCAAGTTGATAACTAATAAATTATCACAGTATATGCTCACCGAGTAATTTATCGGCTGTTGTAGATATTTCATCAAGTGCATTAGTCATGAGCATTCTTGAGTTGCCATTGCCGCTGATCGATACTCTACTTACGTGGTTGACAGCGACACTGTAGATTGTCTCTTTCTACACCATGAAATAGTAGTTGACCCCAGACTAAAGGCATATCTAGTTGTAGATCTTCGGCTATCGTGATCTCCAGCGTAATCAGCATCGACTTCACATTCCTTGTCTTTCCTGTACAAGAGACCAACGTCAATTGTTTCTTTCACATACCTTAAGATACACCGAACTACTTCCAAGTGAGGCTTCTTTGGGTTCTGCATGTATCGACTCACTACTTCAACTGCGAAGGCGATATCCAGTCTTGTATTGTTAAATATATAAGATTTCCAACAAGTTGTCGATACATTATAAGGTCTTCTAAATCTTTTCCTTTGTGTGCACATAGCTTGACGTTGGTCTCTATAGGTGTAGAGGTTGGCTTGCAGTTGACCATCCCGTACCTGAACAATAGATCCTTTGCATATTTATACTGACAAAGAAATATCCCTTCTCTTGTACGGTCAACCTCGAGCCTAAGAAAATGCTCAAGTTCTCCTAGCTCCATAATCTGAAACCGAATGAGAGATTCTCCTTAGTCCTCTGGATTTCTGCTTCTTCATCTCCGGTGATGATTAAGTCATCAACGTAGACTAGCACTATTGCTATGTTACCACCTTGATTCTTCACAACAAAGGTTGAGTCTGATGGAGTTAGGGAGTAACCACATTGGACATGAACTCTGCTATCTTACCGTACAACACCCTAGGTGCCTGATTGAGCCCATATCACGCCTTCCTTAACTTGTAAACGTACTCTGACTTTTCTTTACTCACGAATCTCGTGGGCTGCTCCATATATATATATATATATATATATATATATATATATATATATATATATATATATATATATATATCGATCAACTTTGCCATGTTGAAAGACATTCTTCATGTCCATCTGCCATAACTTCCATGCTTTACTTGCTACTAGAGCCATCAGCACTGGGATTGTTGTGATCTTTGTTGCTGGATTGAATGTCTCATCATAATCCAGTCCATATTGTTCAGAGAATCCTCGAGCTACTAATCCTGCCTTGAATCTCTCAATCGAACCATCTAGCCTAGTCTTCACTTTGTAAACCCACATGCAAGAAATGGGCTTTACATCCTTAGGCAGTGAAACTAGCTCCCAAGTCTGATTCTGTTTCAGGGCTTGAATCTCTTCCTCCATAACCTTGATTCACTAATCTCTTTGACACGCCTCTTTTTAGGTGGATGACTCCTTCACTTCTTCAAGCACTACAACATTGTTGTACTTTGGATTTAGTTTTCTTTGTCTAATCGACCTCCGAAGCTGTGTACTTGGTTCTTCTCTGATTACTTCTATTTGGCTTGCATTCTCCTCCTTAGTTACTTGTTGGTAAACACCACTTTGCTATGGGCTTTGCTCTTTTGCTCGATGGTACTCTTTCTACCTTAGTTTGTAGTTTCTCTGCTTCTTGACTAGGCTCTTCCAGCTTCTTATGTATCTTCAATTCTAAATTTGTGGTATCTGGCATAAGTACCCCTTGAGGAGCCCACCATAATGACGCTTCATCAGGCATGACATTTTATGATGTATAACATATTCCGGTTGTCGGATTGCAACATCTCTATCCTTTTCTTTCGTTGTCGTATCCGACAATAATGCAGCGGATAACCTTCTTATCAAACTTGCTGCGTAGTTGATATGGTACAAATACATAACATACACAACAAAAAACTCGAAAATGACTAACAATTGGCATGATCCTCCATTTTTTCTGGAAGGGTGACACAAATCACAACTTTGGTGTTGGTAGCCGATTGATCACGTGCACAGCTGTCTTCATACATTCTGCCCAGAAGCCTCCTGGGATATTCTTTGCATGCAACATGCTTCTACAAATCTCTGACAGGTTTTGATTCTTTCAGCGAAACCATTTTTTTGTGGAGTAAGCAGACATGTCAATTGCCTTCGTATCTTATGGATTTGCATATAGTCACAGAATTCCTTCGAGGTGAACTCTCCCCTATTATCGGTACAACAACATCGAATCTTCTTCCCGACTTCTGGCTTGACCCTTTTCCTGAACTCCTTGAACTTGAACAGTACTTTAGATTTTTTTAAAGAAAGTAAACTCATATGTACCTCGAGCAGTCGTCGATGAAAGTAAGCATATATCTCATCCCACTGACGGACGGTTGCTTAATTGGGCCGAACACATCCGAACGAACCAACTCTAATGGTTCCTCCACTCTGAACTCAGACTCCTAATAAGGAAGTCGATGTGCCTTATCATATTGACAACCTGCACATACAGTGACCTCGGATCTCCAACCACTGTAGGCCCTTGACATAGATCTCTCCATCATCACCTTGAGCTTGTGATAGCTTATGTGCCTAAGTCTTGCATGCCACAAGTCCGTTGTCTCATTTCTTCGGTTTTATCTATGTATGTCGATTCAGCTGACGTTACATGGATAGAATCTAACTTGCCCCTTCTAGGATCGGCTTTCCATCGGTCTTCAAATTTTTATAGACTATGACATCCTCTAATCCGAACGCTACATAATTTCCTCCTGATGTTAGTTGAGAGATGGACAAGAGATTTTTCTTCATCGTTGGCACATGATAAACATTTTGTAATTGCACACTCTGTAGATTGAAGCGTGGAACGATCACTATCTCACCAATGTGCATAATAGGTAATCTGGAGTTGTTAGCAATGACTACCTCGAGCTCTCCTTTGTACTCGGACATACTGACCATCTTCTTCTTATCTCTGGTCATGTGGTTGGAGCACCCTGAGTCAATAATCCACTCCTTATCGCAGTTGACAGCTCATGGCTTCGATACTGTTGCAAATGTCAATTCTCCTTCTACCATTGTAGAGGTCAATGCCATATCAATGACCTCCTCTTCTTGGACAGCTGGTTTCTCCTTCATGATGGCTAGGGATGCTTGTAGGTCTCATTCATCTTCACAATCATCTTTGTGATTGCTGGAGGTTGCTGCATTACTCTCTGCTAATGTCTTCTTGTATTGTCAGTCCCATGCAAAGTATCACTTCCTTATGCAATTGTAATCCTCCTTCACGCCGTCTAAATTATCAATGACCACCGTGAACACCCTGTCCTATCTAATCAGTGTGTGCAATCCTTTACCGACGCCTCCGTGCATCGCTCTTTCTTGATTGTCCGGTGGTTTGGCCTTGTACTCTGTGACTTCCTTTGCTAATGAAGAGAGCATCATTTTCACTTCTCTTGGAATCTTCACCTGTCTGTTTCTTTCTTGTGTCGCCAACAATCCTTCCATTTCTAAAAGAGAAGGTTAGGTTGGCCAACCACGAATTATATTTAGGTCTTAGGCCATGAATTATAATTCTCCTCATGCATGCCTCCAAAATCTTTGAATCATCCTCTACTTGGGCAATTTCCTGACATAATGATTTGACTTTAGTAAAATACTGGGTGAGAAACATCTCACCTTGAGTGATAGCTAACAATTGGTTCTCCAGAAATTGGAAGTGTGCATCGTTAGATTGTAAGAAGAGTGCAGCGAAGGCATCCGATGCCTGCTTCAGGATAGTGACATCATTGATGTGCTGTAACAAGTCTTCTTCTATTGTTGTCTTCAAGACAAAATTGCTTTTCCAACCTTAATCTTCCACTTTCTTAGTGCCTCACATACATCTTATGGAGCAGTCGACTCACTTCCACAACGATCTCCTAGAGATCCTGTCCTAGTAGGTCGGACACCATGCAGGACTTCCAGTTGCTATAGTTATGCCCATTGAGTTTCTTGATAACACCAACAACATTCGCCAAATCTGCCATATTGATGTGGTATACTTCCTTGAACTACACGCAAGTCTAGTCCCCGAATAACTGACTTCACAATCTCAGACTGTACACTAACTCTGGCCTCCACGAACAAAGTTGACAAGAATGCTGCTACTAACAAAGCCGGTCCCGGACCGCCATTTCTGATACCACTTGTTGGATTAGAGAAGCTCAAAATATAAACTTACAGTGGAAAAAACACTACATAATACACTTATATTTCTTGATTACTCACTATTGCATTTTACAAAAATAGGACCATTTGTACCTCTCACTCACAACACATGTACTTACTACCCCCACTAGCTTACATCACTCATACTCCACTACTTTCTCACTACACTAACTCTAGCACACGGAGACTTAGACTTTATTTTTTGCTTGTCATACAAATGAGAAGGGTGCAATTCATACAGAGAATAGGTAGGTAGGTGGGTGAGCTCTCTCGATCAATTCATTAAAAAAAGTCCACCAACCTTGACAAACAACCGAACTTTACTTATAGTGTGGCTTCTAGATTTTGGTGGATATTTCTGGACTTATGTTTGGTGATGACATTCATTAACACACTCGTATATATCTTCCATTGTGAGATTATCCTCTCAATTCCAGAGTGGAGGTATTCAGACTTAAAAATTTAAGTGAAGTTAAATATTACTCCAACTTAAAAATTTTGTGATTGAGATTCATAAGTCCATAATTTATAGAAAATACATTTAAAGGAAGTATCTTAGAGACTTTAAATTAGTAACTAGATATAAAATAAAATAAAATAAAATAAAATAACATTAAGTAAAATAAAGTAAAATATATATCTATTATAAAAGCAAGAATAAATCTGTCCAGAAAAGATTTGGACCACAGATTTTATATGTCAAGATTAAATCTCAGCCATCCAGATCCCTAATTTACCAACAATGGAAACCCAAGTATTAAATGGCCTAAGTCCCGGCCCAATTATTCTAACCTTGTTAACCAATGCTTTAAGATTCGGAATCAGTTAACTATAGGAGCATCCACACTCGTTTTTCTCATATTTGGCAAATTGACAAAATGAGAAATGACAAAAAGAGAGTTTGTTTGCAGTCATCGTTTGCCAAAAATTAAATTCGGACGGAACATGTTGTTCCATTTAAGAAAATGTTTTTATTATTATTTTTTTTTTATAAAATGGCGCGGGACAGTACATCATGTACCGTCCGATAGTTTTTTTTTGTAATTTTTTTAAAAATAAGAGAGGGACGATACATGTTGTTCCGTCCCAAATTCTTTTTTTTATTTTAAAATCATATACTTCCATCTCATATGATATATGCCCATACCACAAACTAGCCAACCTCCTCAATATTGGTGCTCCTCCCATATGAAATCATATACTCGCAATCTCGTATGCTATTTTTAATAAGATGGTACATGTTGCTCCGTCCAATCCAAAAATATTATCGGACGGGGCAACATCAATTTCTTAAGAAAAAAATCAATTTCTTATGACGAAACATGTACATTAAAAAAATATCGGACGTAACATGTTGTTTCGTCTGACTCATTTAAAAAATTTAAAAAATTAAGTGATGTTTCGTCCACTATATTTAGCAATTCCCAAATAGTTTCTCAAATTTGAGAAGCGAATGTTACTAATTTTCAAAATATGGCAATAGCAATTGCCAAATAGTTTTTCAAATTTGAGAAACGACTTTTCACCAATTTTAAAAATATGGCAAAATAAGAAACGATTGCAATTCCTAAATTGCCAAATTATAGGAAATGTGACAAAAAGAGAAACGAGTGTGGATGCTCTAAGTAATGATTGAAATTCGGTCAATAAAGCTAGGGTTTAAAAGTATCAGAAATTAGGGTTTAGAAGATTCAGTAATAATGTCGGAGTCCTCGATGAAGATCATAGAAGAAGAAATTGTCGACTTCAAAATCAAGAAAGCCAAGAAAAAGGTGAAATATTTTTCTTGAATTTGATGGGTTTTTGGTCTTAAGATATGAAGATGATCGTCTGATTGAATAATTGACTGTGTTTATTTTGATTATTTTGTAGGCTTTGAAGGTGACAAAAAATCGTAGGATGGGTTTAGAGCATCCACAGTCGTTGATAGTAAAAATATGCATAAATGGATAAATGCATATAGCAATCTCTCGTTTTGCTGCAGTCGTAGAATGCTATTTTTTACCTTTTTAAATTAAAATAATAACAGATGGTGCTTCATGTTCCGTCGGAGAGGAAAAAAAATAAAAAAACATTTAAAAAGGTGGGACGACATATCATGTTCCGTCGGAGAGTAAAAAGAAAATTAAAAAGGTGGGACGGCACTTGAAGTGTCGTTCGAGGGAAAAAATCGTACTCTAAGTGCAAAAAAACATTACAAAAAAATTATAAAAAATTACAAAAAAATTAAAAAAATTACAAAAAAATTTACAAAAAATTACAAAAAACTACATATAAGGGTGGGATGGCACTTCAAGCGCCGTCCCAGAGAAGTGGGGTTTTTTGGTTTTTTTATTACAAAATTAATTTTTTTTTTGGAGGGACGGCACTCAAAGTGCCGATGGCACTCAAAGTGCCGTCCGACCATTAGAAAAATATTTTTTTTTGTGCGACGGCACTTAGAGCTCCGTCGTTTATATATGTATATTTCTCATTTTGATTCTCATTTATAGCAATCTACTGTAGCGATTTATGCATAATATGCATATTTGACCAACGACTGCAGTGCTCTTTTTGACCAAATATGCATATTATGCATATTTAGCAAACGACTACAGATACTCTTAGTGGCTACTTGAACGATTCGAATCCCTCTCGCGACTCCAATTTTGGAAAATAAGTTATTCTTTTATGAACGATTATTCAAGTGTTTTGAAACAAGGGAATGATTAGGATTATGATATACCATGCATTTATAGCATTTGATTTTGTAGCTTACTATGCACGCATCATCATGTAATGGTAGTGTAATTTAGTTCTGAGGAAGTTTGTCTGTTTTTCTATTAGGTTCTCAATACTGGACTTTAAATGGTTGTGTTAGAGCATCTGTAGTCGTCTTCTAAATACCCAAATGTTCCAAAAAATGAGACTGAAGACGCTGTAGTTGTTGGCCTGGGATTTTGGTGAACAGTGACTGGCCAAATTTGGCAGGCGATTTGGGATTTTGGAAAATATAGCAAACGAAAAAGGGTATCGTCTGTCACATCGGACGAAAAAAAAATTTCGTCAGGGAGAATTTGGCAAAACAGTGAAGTATCGGACGAAATTTAATTTTTCGTCCGATCGAAAAATTTAAAAAAAAATGGTAGAGACGGAAAATCGATTTTTGTCTATATAAAAAAAATTGAAAAGTAAACTCACCTGATTCCTTGGACGCAGGATCCTTTTCCGTCCATGGGATGTTGTGATTTTTTTATTTTAAAAAAATTGGATGGACGGGAAAAGATTTCCTGTCCGTTCCAATAATTTTTAAAAATTTTGATTTTTTTCTTCTGACGATAATTCGTCTTTTGTCTCAGATTTGGAAATTGACGAATACCCAAAATTTGGCATTCTACGACTACAGCGCAAAGCTATTTTAACGATTTCCATTTGCCAAATACCCAAAAACTAGCTTCAGACGACTACAGATGCTCTTAGATACTATTAAACACGGTCGACCCACTCATTGAAGCGTGACTTTGATACCACTCTGTAACACTCCGAATTCCAAATAAGATTGAATTCGAAGTTCCACATGATCTTTACACTTCTCTTCGTACAATTTTAAAAGGAAATAAAAACTTTTATTACATCAGAGTTACATTTTAAATAATGGAAGCAAAATTACAATAATTACATGAATGAAATAAAACAACACTTGAATAATTCTTTAAGCATCAATTCCTCCTTAGTATTTTTCATTCACTTTATCCTGCATAGAAACTGTGGGCACGTCAGTTCATTCAACTGACGCAAGGATATAATACATCAATTTCTCTTACTTAGAAAGCACACACTTGTCACAAAACAAAGCTATGAGGACTATCCTATTGATGTCGTGTGTGAATGTGCACTTAGTCCTTAATGCAATAATTTATGTTACATGACGCTAATGCGCACTTGTTCGAATTCTATGCATCCCATAGTACATAGGTCCGAGGGCAAGCCCTTAATTGTTCTTCATCTTGTAGGGTTCAATCTCTCGCCATGACTTAAACTACTATGGTAACTACGATAAGTATCCTAGATGTTCTTTGAGTTACGAGCTCATGTCCAGACAGCCTGGAGGGGAATCCCACGTCATGACACGACGCATCGTGTAGTACCCTGTATTTTTCAATATTATTTTTAAAGGTTTATAAATGAATTAAAATGAATTTTGGAGATTTAATAAATATTTTTCTAGAAATCTATCTTTTTACACGTGCGAAACACGTGCAAATATTTTCTTGAGAAGTTCAAAAGCTAAAATTTCTTCATGGAAAATCATCATTTATTATTTGGGATTATTTGTAATTTTTCTAGATTTTTTCTGATATTAATTGGATCTATTTGCAAATATTACGAAAAAGAATGATCTTTTTGCAAAATTGTCATTTTGAGGGGTGAAAGTGCAAAACTATTTTATGGAATTTTCAAACAGTGCCGACTGGAAATAAGGTGTCTATTTTACTTTTAAATCCCAATTTCACACTCGACGAAAGATGGATTGTCTCTCGTCCCTTTGCCAAAGCCCAATCAAGAAGGCAAAGACATTAATCCATATGCTTTCTCACCTTGAAGGGTGACCCTGCGCAAATGGGGATTCATTTATGTAAAGTTATATTTAAAGGGGTTATTTTGCAAATGTGTTTTAAAAACCCTAATTCTCCTATCCCGGGTATTTAAAAGAAAGAAGTGCAGCTATCTTTCACTGCACAACACAAGGGCTTATTATTTTTGGATGATTAAGAAGAGGATCTTGAATTTTGCAAAAGAGAAGTTCTCTTATCGGATTTCTTCATTCGAGGTGAGTGATGTAAATTGTTTGTTATTTTGTTTTTGTTTGTTCTTTGAATGTTGTATGTGAGTGATTTGTTGTCTTCTTTCATTTTGTGAATGTTATATGATGGATCTTGGATATTGAATTCTATTTGCTAGAAAGCATGATTAGGGTTTGAATATGAATATGCACATTATGAATTTGGCTGGACGGATGAAAATTAGATCTTGTGAAACCCTAGTTGTGGTAAATAAGATTGTATGTGAGTAGTCTATTTCTTTTGGATTGGATTGATTGAATATGATGGATTTCATACATAAATCTAATAAAAATGAGATTTTTAGTACTTTGAGTATTGGTTGAACACAAATTTGATATGGTTATGTTATCCATTGATTGAGGTTGTAAGTTGTAATGGTAATTCAGTTTTGAGAAATGTGTAAGGAAAAGTATGAATCAAGAGATCTTGACATGAAAATCGAGATTTGAGAAATTAGTTGAGTTGAGGAAATATACCCAAATTGGGGATTCTCTTGAGATTTTGATATTTAGATGGTTTGGATCTGAATACAAACTATTTCAGTGATCAATAAATTTTAAGAAAAACTCTATATTTGACTATATGCACAATTCATGTTTTAATCGAAAGAAATCAACAAAATCTCTATTTTTATAAATTCGAGTGGTTTTGATTTAGTTTCATGGATTATTATAAATCCTACAAGTAGTATTTGATCATACAAGAAATAAGCTTTTCGTAGAAATTGTTTTCATAAAGTAAAACCTACGTATCGGTTGAAATGTGCACAACCAAAAGTATGCAGTCTGTAGGTCGATAGTCGACTGGTATGACTTCTCAGTCGACCGACACAATCCGGCTGCTATGTTCTCTAGATTTTATTGAAAATCCGTTCTGGACAGTCGACTTAGGACTTTTACAGTCGACTGGTACCACTTAGAATTATTTTCTCCAAGTTATTGAAATTTTCTCTTTGGACAGTCGACCTATAACCTTTTGAGTCGACTGATATTACTTAGAATTATTTTTCCAAGTTATTGTATTCTTTCGTTCTGGACAGTCGACCTATGACCCTAGATAGTCGACTTATAACACTTAAATTATTTTCTTAAAACCATGAAATTCTCTTTCTGGACAGTCGACTTACGCTTGTTATTAGTTGATCGATACTGATGTATCTTCATATTTCTGAAGGTTCTTTCAAATGATTTATTCTCTAAATGTTTTAATCTATAATTTACTATTCTATACTTTATCTTCTATTGAACATACGTTTTCAAGTGGTTTAACTGAGCAATTTATATTGGAAGATTAGTTTATAGAGGGTGTGTGTGACCCTAGTATACTGGCAGTTGAGATATTTATGTTTGGGCCTGTTGAGGCAAATTTTAGTTGATCAGTTGTTGAGTTAAGTCCGGTAGGACACATCAACTCTAGGAGATTCGTTAAGTAATTAAACAACCAAAATGATAAGGACAGGCACTAGTGGTGATATGATGAACGAGAACATGGGTTATGGACCTCAGTATGGCTCGCGGTGTGAGATAATCCCCGGAATTATCCAGGTGTGAGTGAAATAGTTTCTGGAATTACCTGTGGTGTGGGATTGATCTCCGGAATTATCGGGGTCGAGGTGACGGACATGTGGTATTCGTGTGATGAGGTGTCATTGCTTGCGGTGTGAGGTATTCTCGAAGATTCCCAGGTGTGAGTGAAATAGTCTCTGGAATTATCTGTGGATAGAGATTGACCTCTGGAATTATCGGGGCATGGGCTAATACTCACAGTTTATCTTTATCTCGTAGTAGTCATCGTGTTAGGATTAGTTTTATAGCGGGGGATTAAACCCTATAATGTGGAGACGTTAAGGACTTGCACCGGACCTATGTAGAGTGGGATGCATAGACTCCGACAAGTATGAATTAGAGAGTCAGCATATAGAATTGTGTTTCTTGACTTGGTTTTATGCATGTGCTTTTCCTGTTTTCTACACTTAACACTTAGTCTAGTTTCACTTGTATGGTTTTTCGCATTCCGTGATTTCTCTAATTTCACCTACTCTTGTTATTTTCTATTGTTGATAAATCTATGCTTTACTTATGTTGCTTGTTTATGTCACTCACACCTTTATGGCTGATCCTTTTAGTTTTGGGGGTTAGGGTTATCTCTAGCCTCATATTTTACAGGTGATTTCTTAAGGCTCGGATTTGGATGCTTGATGTTCAATTGATATAGTGACTCATGTAATTTGTAAAATAAAGTGTTGTAAAGAAAAGAGAATTCGTGATTTAAGGTGTATTGTATTACGTTGTGCTATGTAAACGATTATTGTAATGAAAGTTGAAAATTTTTTACTGGTGTTTGGTTGTGTTTAATATTACATTGAAGTTGATGCAGGAAATTGTGCCACGTATTTTCTAAGATATTATATTAAAAATTCGGGGCGCTACAGAGATTTGTATCAGAGCATGCTTCAATAGTAATAATAGACATGGTATGAAAACCAACCTAGGTGTCGACACTAGAGCGTGAGTACCTAGGTGTGGACATTAGAGGGTGAGTATCACATAGAACTGAAACATGATGTTTTTACGTTTGGGGTACAGTTGAGGTTTTGCCAAAGGGTATTGATGTGAATATGAGTGGTGTTGTGGTGCTCTAACTTTTCCCTCATTTTGCAGTATTCAGAATGGTTGGACCCAGATCCAGGATTGGCAACAATGGTGATGGAGCATGAAGTTCCCAAGGAACTGGAATTGATATCGAGGCCGAATTTGCTAGGGTGTATCAGACGTTGAACGCACTAATGGCAGCTAATTTGGCTCAGAATCAGAACCAAAATCAGAATCATGGAGCTAGACCAGGATTGGTTAACGCCGATCCCATCAAGAAGATCGAGTCCTTCAAGAGGATGAGGCCGCCAGTGTTTGAGGGACAATCTAATCCAAACAAAGCTGATGATTGGATTAGACGAATGGAGACAATCTTCGAGGTCTCAGAAACTCCGGCAGCCAATAAGGTGAAGTTGGCCACTATGCAATTGGAAAAGGACGCTGGTGTTTGGTGTGAAACGGTAAGAGGACTTTGGGGGACCAGCAAATGACTTGGGATGCTTTTCTGGAAGAATTCAAGGATCGTTTCTTTCCCCTAGATATTCAGGAGAAGAAGGCGACCGAATTCTTGAATCTACAGCAGGGCAGCATGACCGTGCAAGAGTATGAGACCAAGTTTGCTCAACTGTCGAGGTATGCACCGGAGCTGATAGTTGACGAGGCGAAGAAGGCCAAAAAGTTTGAGCAAGGCTTGAGGCCAAGCTTGAGGTCAAGAATGATTCCGTTGGGCATAAGGAGGTTCGACAAGCTGGTCAGGAGAGCAGCAATGACAGAGGAAGACATGGACCAGTTTCAGAAGTAGCAAGAGACCTGGAACAGGAACAAGAGTCCAGCATCAGGTTAGAGTGGGAAGGGTTTCCCAACGAAGCAAGTCAAGTTCAGCGGTTCAGTGCAGAAGGCACTTGCAACTCAGGAAGTGACTTGTTACTATTGCAAGGAGGCAGGTCATTACAGGTCAGCGTGTCCTAAATTGGCAAAGCAGACTTGTTTCCAGTGTGGACAGGCGGGAGATTATAAGCCTCATTGTCCACAGATGAGGAAGGATGGTCCAGGTGGAAGTAAATTCCAGAGGCAAGGGCGAGTGTTTGCATTAACCGAGGAGGATGCAGGTAACTCGGAAGATGTGATCCAGGGTATGCAAGAGTTTTGATTTTATTTTTGATCAATGTTGTAAGTAAAAGTTTTATTTTGAGAATAATTGGAGATTGAGTATCATTCTTCATGTAACAGGGATTGTTTTGATTAATGAAATTAAGGCAATAGTTTTATTTGATAGTGGTTCTTTGCATACTTTTGTGTCGCCCAATTTTGCAAAGGTCTTAGGTGTGGAGCCTAAGTTGTTTCCAGGCAAGGTTTTGTCGGTGGCAACGCCGTCAGGTGAAGAGTTGATTGTTGATCGATATTACAAGTGCTGTGATATCGAGATTGGTGGGAGATTATTCGGCATTGGTCTGATTGAGCTGCAAGTCTTAGGAGTGGATGTGATCGTGGGCATTGATTGGATGGCAATATATGATGTCACGATTGAATGCAAGCAGAAAGAGGTGTCAGTGAAAGCACCAGGTGGTCCCGCAGTGACTTTCAAAGGGAAGAAGAAGATTCCGAAGGTGGTTGCAATGGTATCCAAGATGGCGATTCCAGATGAAGTCAAAGGCATTCTGGTTGTTAGAGATTTTCCTAAGGTGTTCTTGGAAGATTTTCCAGGATTACCGCCGCAGAGAGATGTGGAGTTTTGCATCAATGTTCAGCCGGGGAGTGCTCCGGTTTCTAAGGCTCCATACAGGATGGCACCTGTAGAGCAAGACGAAGTGAAGAAGCAGATTGAGGAGCTGTTGAGCAAGGGGCTTGTTAGGCCGAGTTCCTCACCGCAGGGTGCATCCGTATTGTTAGTCAAGAAGAAGGATGGGTCAATGAGGATGTGTATTGACTACCGGGAGTTGAATAGGGTGACTATTCAGAACAAGTATCCACTTTTGCGGATTGATGATTTGTTCGAAAGGCTTCGAGGAGCAGCGGTGTTTTCGAAGATTGATTTGAGATCAGGGTATCATCAGGTTCGAGTCAAGGAGGAAGATGCGAGTAAGACAACTTTCAGGACTCGTCATGGGCTCTATGAGTTTTTAGTGATGCCATTCGGGTTGACGAATGCGCCAGCAGTGTTCATGGATATGATGAATCGGGTTTTGAGGCCATTTATTGACTCCTTCGTAGTGGTTTTCATCGTTGATATTTTGGTGTATTCGAAGTCGGAGGAGGAGCATTCTATGCACTTGACAGCGGTATTACAGAAATTGCAGGAGCATAGCTTGTATGCCAAGTTGTCGAAGTGTGAGTTTTGGAAGTTTGAGGTAGCTTTCCTTGGTCATATCCTTTCTAAGGGGGAGTGGCCACTGATCCTCAAAAAGTTGAAGTAGTAAGGGATTGGCCCAGGCCAACGTCTGTGAAGGAAGTCAGGAGTTTCTTGGGTTTGGCTGGTTACTACAGGAGATTCATCAAGGGTTATTCTCAGATTGCAGTTCCTTTGACAGGTTTGACCCGAAAGAATGTGGCATTTTCATGGACTGATAAGTGTGAGACGAGTTTCCTTGAGTTAAAGGAGAGGTTGACTACTGCACCTATCCTAGATTTGCCACAAGCTGGGAAGGATTATGATATCTTCAGTGATGCATCTCTCAGAGGTTTGGGTTGTGTCTTGATGCAAGAAGGCAAGGTTATTGCTTACGGGTCGAGGCAATTGCGTCCGCATGAGAAGAATTATCCGACGCGTGATTTGGAGCTAGCAGCTATTATCTTTGCCTTGAAGAAGTGGAGGCATTATGTTTATGGTGAGAAGGTCAATATGTACACTGACCATAAGAGCCTGAAGTATATTTATCAACAGAAGGATCTAAATCTTCGGCAGAGAAGGTGGTCGGAAGTATTGGAAGACATTCGTCTTGAGGTCAAGTATCATTTGGGCAAGGCGAATGTGGTAGCTGATGGACTTAGCAGGAAGAGAGTTGTTTATCAAGTTTGATCACTACTCGAAGCATCATGGGATTTCAAGTCCGTATGACATGTCCATTCACTTACATGTGGGATATGCTATAAGAGAAGAGGAAGTCCAAACGACACCAAGAACATCTACAACAGAGAGTGGTCGAGTTGCGAACGGAGTTCAGGATTGCTCAAAGAAACCATCTTGGTTTACTAACAATGTAATTCTTAATGTAATATGATATCTATTGATAAATGGAAGACAAGGGGGACAGTAGCAACTGAAGAGGAAAATTTGTGAAGAAGTCAAGGTGATTCCAGTGGTCCGAGACTTTCTGACAGTATTTTTGGACGAACTACCGAGATTACCACCTCCTCTGCATGTCGAGTTTAGTATCAACATCTAGCTGGGAAGTGCCCCAATATCCAAAGCATCTTACATGATGGCACCTGTAGAGCAAGATGAGGTCAAGAAGCATATTAAAGAGTTACTACACAAAGATTTCATCAGGCCTAGCACTTCGCCATGGGGATCGCCAATGTTGCTAATGAAGAAGAAGGATGGATCGATGAGGATGTGCATCGATTACCATAAGCTGAACAATGTGACTATTCATAACAAGTATCCAATTCCTCGAATTCACTTCTTGTTTGTTCGACTTCATGAAGCAGCTGTAACCCCCCCCCCCCCCCCCCCCCCCCCCAAATTCCAAATACAGGTAATTCGTAGCTCAAATAGGATCTTTTACTTCAAATTCGTACAAAAATACAAGGAATTTTAAATTTTTTATTTTCAATATCGTTCTTTACAATAGCACAATGGAAATAAGTCAGTACAATACAATATATGATAATGAAAGCTCTTCAATCTTGTGACATCCCTCATAGTGTCCATGCCAAAATCCGATCCTGCAACTAGGAAACTATGGGCACGTCAGTTACATACAACTGACGCAGTGCTATAATACAGTGATTCTTTTACTTTAGCAAACACAAACTTGAATGCATAACAAGATGTGAAATGTGACTATCCTAAACATGTCAGTGTATGATATGAGCTTAAAGACTAAAGCAGATACTTATACTTACAATGCAACACTAATGCACACTTGTTCGAATTCTATGCATCCCATACTACATAGGTCTGAGGGCAAGACCTTGACGTACTCCTCACTATAAGGGTCAATTCCCGTTATGCAATAACTAAATCCAATGAATATACTCCAATGAGTAATCACGCGTGAGTCGCACCCCAATGATATTAGACCTTACCGGCCTACCCCTAGCCCACATATAGTGAATTTACCGGGCGTATCCTCAGCCACGAACCCTAACAAGTCAATCTCACATAATTACGGACCTTACCGGTATACCCTAGCCCATATACATGGATTTACACGGCGTATCCTCAGTCCCGACCATTTCTAGGAACTGCAAGCTGTTTACCGGCCTTTTCGTAGATAGACAGATATACCCCTATCCCATATACATGGATTTACCGGGCGTATTCCTCGATCACGAACCTCTAGGAGTTGCAAATTCTTTACTGGACATATTCGTCATTGTTTCTATCATATCTTCTTCTAGTGCATATCCTTAAATTCAAATATAAATAATGCCACCTACAGCTAGCTTACCCTCCTACTGGACTTAAGACAACATACCGAGAATGTTATCCCATATCGGCTACTTCTCAAAATTCCAATTATCACTCTGCCGGTATTTTGGGTCTCACTCAGCCTTTAGAATATATACATCTCATATTCAGATAACCCAGATTGTTCTTAACCTCAACATATAAATTTCATTCATTCATTTTTAAAACTATCATTTGCTTATTTATTCTCTTCAATCCATTAATCTCAACAATCAGAGAACTTATTTCCCAATGTATTCAAATATTTTGGTAAGATTTTCACATTGATAAAGCCTTATTGAGTAACAACTCTTAATTTATTTTTTCCAAATAAAAATCTTCAAAACACTGTTTTTAGCACCAAATAATTCTCTAAATCTTATATAACTATCTCAAAATATTTTTAAGTTACTTTAAAAAAAATGAAACGATTGTGGATTAAATCCTAACATTCAATGGAAATATACCTTCCAAAAATATGGTTTAACCACAGGTGAAATTCTCAAAGGTGTGTATAATTATTTCTAAAATGTTTCAATAACATTTTAGATTAATTTAACCCTTTCCCAAAAAAATACATGCAGAAATATTGTAAAATAATAATAATAAAAACATGGTGACCCTGCCCAGCATCAAACCCGAGACCAGGCTGAACCCCAATGCATCCAACAGCCAACATACCAACTCACTCTGTGTGTAGAAAACCCAACCAAGATATTTTATATGTTATTGTAACTGATTCTCGAAATTTAAAAGAATTCAAAAAAAGGAATAAAGCCGCCACCATGGCTCGAACCCCAGACCACACCCACTGTACACAGCCGCAAACCAGACTCTCAAGCTTCTTAATCAGATTATATTACTAATACAATTCTTTTAATGCAACTCTCTGTTTCACCTTTCCAAAGATACACTTGTACTATAATTCAATTCTATAATTATCTTACATCTTCTATACAATATATTGTATAAATATAATAAATCATAGAAAGATTTTTTTTTTTAATTTAACCAATTTTTATGAATTTATATATGTTTCAAAATAAAGTTAAGTTTTTTTTTTCATGTGGCTCAATATACCAGTTTCATGCATAGATTCAATCAAATTAATTTCATGGTAGATAAAGAACCACATGGAAGTATTCATACCAAAATGAGGGAATTAATTATCCCTACCTTCTGAAAAGGCCACCTTTTCCAGCTCATCGACCGACTCCGATATAGGTGGGCTACTCCCTTAGGGGAGTTAAAGAGCTTCGAGGGAGAGGATAGGTCCTCCCATCGAGGTCATGTAGAACTTGCGAGCCACCTCCTGGCTTCCTCTGATCTCTCCCACGCCCGCTGTGGTGGGGATTTCATCTTCATGTGGTAAGACAAGTGTATGGCCTGCAGAGCAGCTAGGCCTGGTCGGCCTAGGATGACATTATAGGCGGCTTTCACATCTACCACCATGAAGTCCATTGGCTCGATTCGGGTGATGGGAGTTTTTCCAGCGGTTATGTCGAGAGTTATGACACCCTCGATCGTCACTGGCACTCCTGTAAACCCGTGCATAATGTAGCCGGTGGGCTTGAGCCGATCCTTGGATCGCTTGAGCCTCTAGAAGGCCTCCAGAAAGAGAATATTGACTGAACTACCATTGTCTACTAGGACCCAGCGCACGTCAAAGTTGGCCATTTGGAGGTTTATGACCAAAAAAGTGACTGGGACCCCTAGGCTCCTGGGGGGAGGACGATTCTGCACAGAATTTACCTCCCGGACGAAGGCTTTTTGGGAGGAGTTTGAATCTCCCTCCATTGGGCCTCCATGGATGAGATGCAGGATAGCCTCTGGCCCGGAGTCCGAGGTCTCCGGATGCCGCTCGGGTCTCTTATTAGCCTCCATGGGGGGTGGTGAAGGATCGGCCCTGTCCTTCCTCACGAACCTAGAGAGCTGCCTTCTCTAAATGAGGGCCTCGATCTTGTCTTTCAGGGCCCGACAGTCATCCGTGTCGTGACCGTGGTCCCAATAGAAGTGGCACCACTTGTCTCGGTTCCTGTTCTTCCCCATGGTGTTCATCTTTGGAGGGGGCAGAAGAAGAACTTCTTTCCCAACCTCCATCAGGATTGCTGAGACACTCGCATTGAGCTGAGTGAACTTCTCAAAGCGGGGAGGAAGGCGACGTTGGCCTCCGTTGTCTTTCTGGAGCTTCTTAGCTCCTTCTTCAGCGCCCTTCCGTTTGTTTCCAGAGGATGGTCCTTCAAAAGCAGGGTGGGAGAGGGCTTCTTCCATCAGATGTATTTTTCACTCCTAAGCAGGAGTTCTGAGAAATTCTGAGGGGGACTTCTTGGCGAGGGATGCTCGGAGGCTGTCGTTAGCGACATCGGATTGGTAGGCGGAGGCAACGAACTGGTCCAGAGAGAATGGGGGTCTGCTGGCGTGGAAATTCCTTGCCCGTTGCTCATCTTCTCGGTCCAATCGGCCAAGGTGCCTCTCCATCTCGTGGAGACGACAGTAGACCGAATCTTCCCTCTGATCATGCCTCACTGAGGCCTAAGATTCTTCCTCACGCAGAAGGGGCTGGGGAGTGTGATGACGATAGCTCCGGGCCGCTTGAGGACTGGGCATGCGGCGCCTATGGTCCTGGGCAGGCTGAGGACTGGGCGCCCGCTGACTGTGGTTGGGGGCAACATTGAGGGCCCTCAAGACTGCCTCTTGGAATTGCTGGAACTCTGCCCTCGTGATGGGGACCTCCTGCTCTCGGTGGTCTCGAGGAGCAAGTCGGCCGACCGGAGAGTGGCTTCTCCTTTGATGGTGTTGGGGTGACTCCTTCCGCCTCCTGGGAGAGTTGGACCTTCTACGATCTGGCCTATGGGGGGACTGGGGTCTAGGGGAAAGGATCATTGGACCCCTATGATGCTCTCGGAGGGGTATCCCTGTAATATCCTGGATGGATATTACATTGTATAAATTATTATTTTATTATTATTTTGTTCTAAATCCCAGAATTGAATTTGTGGTGGATGACACCCAATTTTGTTCATAAACATTATCTATACACATATACTAGTCTGTATACACCACACCCGTATTGTATCAAATTGGTACCGTGATCTTCCAAACTGATAATAAAATTTATTTTATTATTATTTTCGAAATTAAATTATTTTTATACGGATTATGCGAAGATTTTCGGTATACACATATGTACGTACATATACGTGTTATAGCAAATTAGTATATTGTACAAATTATGTGGTGGGTATTTTTGGACAAAATACTCCTCCTTGTCATGACAAAACCTAATTAGATTGTTAGGTTTTTATAAGTGTTTAACCTAAGGTAAAGTATGCATGAGAGAATTAGGAGGATTTCTTCTAGAAGCTTGCACCATGCTTCCACCTCACCATAACACCATACCTCCACCTCATCCCCACCCTCCCTTGGTAATGGCGGGCCCCAATTCATGGAGGGGGGTTTTTGCACTTTGTTGGTGCAATTTTACACTCTCCACCCTCTTTCCATCCTATAAATACCCCTCCCCTCTTCTCTTGTCTCACTTTTACAAAGACAAAAAGAAAGAAAGAAAAGAAAGAGAGAACCAAGACTAACTTGAGAGTTTTATTGTAGGTTTTCATAGGAGTTTTCCTAGAAGCTAAAAGGAAGGAGAAGTTTAGCAAGTCTAGTTCTTCCATCAAGAAAATTTAGGTGGGGGCTTCTCCATTTTTGTCTTGTTTGTTGAGTTGTTGTTCTTATTCTCTTTTTGATTTGTTCCTTTTGTTTTTGTTTTCTTTGGTGAGTTGTTTTTGGTTGTGTTGTGGTTTTTGTTGTGTATGTTGTTGGTAATGAAACCACTTGGACTATGAATGGTGGCATGAATCAAATGATCACATGGAAGTGAATGGTAGGACTAAATAAGAACATAAAGGTTGAACTTTTGATGATTGTAGAAATTTTGTTCTTGTTGTTATTATTTGGACTAAATGAACATAAGCATATGGTGATTGTATATACACCCACTTTGGGTTGTAGGACTTGATATTGGACTCATACATAAGCATATGGACTTGTGTACATACCCATTTTGGGTTGTAGGACATACAACTTGAACTACTTGGACTAAGAACATGCATACGAATGATTGAACCCAAGTTGGGGATTTTTTATTTTAGTTTCTTGATCCTTTTTATTAATCATATGGGTGTAAGAAAAAGAACCCAACTTGGATGCTAATTCTATTGTAGTGATAAAGAAACAATTTAAGTTATTAGTTGTAGAATGTTAAAAAGATCACTCTTTTATGTTGACTAATTAGTATGGTTCATGTTGTAGGTTGATGCTTAAGTAAGTAATAGAAGGACCATGCATAAGATAGTAGTGGACATTCATGCTTAAGTTAAAGTAATTATCCATGCTTAGTTGTAGCAATTTCCATGCTTATGATCTATCCATGCTAGATTGTGTAGGTTTGATATAGTAAAGAAACTCCTCATGCTAGATTGTAGTAGTAGGTGTTCTACTTAAGTTGTTTTCATGCTTAGATTGTTGTAGATCAACATACCATGCTAGATAATATATGAAGAATAATAGAATTTTTTCCCAACTTTTATTTGCACTTTAAACTCTTAAAACTCAAAAAAAATAAAAAAATATATAAAAATTGGGTCGGCGGAATCGAAGCCAGAACCAAACAGAACCCCCACCCATGAACAGTAACAGACCCGAATTGCACTCGAAGACCAGTTGGTCCTATGTGACTAACTGATATGAAAGGGGTTATATTCTTTATATGTCGATTGTACTGTTTTTGGGAAAAATCAATATTTTAGAAAAACAAAGCCTCTTCAAGACTCGAACCCAAGACCTCTTGCACTGTACACGGCTCTTATAACCCACACCGAAAACCAGTAAGCCCAAGCTCACTTTCTTTTATGGTTAAAAGTCGAATAATTATGTATCTACTGTCTGTTTATAATTCTCTTCTACAAAATTGAATTTCTTAATACATTAGTATCTTTTAAATTAAACTTGTCCAGAATATTCCCCTTAAATAAAATAGTATAACAGTAATTAAATTCTTTATTTTTAACTTTAAATAAGTCTTCTTTACAACTTATATTCAAAGAATATTTTATTGACTTTAAAAAGGCACTATAGTTCCTTCTCAAAATGCCAATATAAAATCTACTAAATATAAGTTCTTGTTCTTTCTCAGTTCTACAAGAGTAGCCATTATTCTTTTATCACATCCACAACGATTTATTCATCTAACAATTAAACATGACCATATCTATTCATCTCAATCTACAACTAAACATAGCAATATTCATTCATTTACAATTAGGTCATTCATTCAACAAGATCATCACACTAGCATGGTTCATTAACAAATAGATATTCTAGCATGCATTTCATTTATAAAACACCATGAAGTGTTTGATTTACGAATCACAATCAAAATTTTCTCTTTTCTCTATCAGTCTATTTAGGCAAACACATGACTATTTTAGTTAGTTTATTTAGTATGTTCATGAAATCAAAAATTCCTAGCAAGGTATCTACATTAGAAGTAGAGAAATCACCCACCTTCTTTGAAGACAAAAGAAAACTCCTAAAGAACTCATTGAAAGTGTGATCGTCTCTCTTCTCCTCCTAACTTGTGCCACAAGAACCCGAGCTTCTCCTCCTTGATGTGCTGCCGAGCTTCCTTGATGTGCTAGCCGGCCACCCAAGATGCAAGAGCACTCCCACACAAACACTTGATCTTTTTCTCACACAACTCTACCTTTTCTCTTACACAAATTCTATCTTTCTCTTTGAAATTTCTAAGTGCAAAGAGAAATGAAAGACCAATGGGGCTAATTATACACAACTCAAGACAATATGAATGGTTGAGATGAGTTGGGATGAAGGGTTGAGATTCATTTGGGAGTTAGAAGAAGCACCCACCTTCACGTAACCACTTCTCCACTCCTCCACCTCTCCATTTCTCCAAGTGTAACGCCGGCCAAGTCTTCTCATTGCATTGCACGTGCATGTGCAATGCACGTGTCTCTATATGCACACTAGTTTAAGTTTGCACATTTATTAATTGTTTATTTATTTGTTACATGATCATGTATACCCTACAAGTTGTCTTAATTAATATTAGAATTAACTAGTGGGCTAATTAGGTGGGCTATAATCCATGGGCTCTTTAATTAATTAAGTAATTAATTTCAGATGGGCTAGAATTAGACTATTAGGCCTAGGTGATAATAATAAGCTTTTTAAAAGGGAAAATGAAAATATTTGTTCATGACGTAAAAAAAAAAAAATTAAAGCCAAAAACACACATTAATTTGCACATGCAAAACACTTGAAAACAAATAAAAATTTTATATTTAAATATTTGAAAATTTAGGATGTTACAACACTCCGTCCTTAGAATATTTCCGTCCCCGGAACTACACTTAAAGTGTGAGAAACAAAATATAAAAGAGGAAATAAAAATAATACAATCAAACAAAGAGCTCGGGATGATCCTTCAGCATCCTCTCCTCAGAATCCCAAGTAGCCTCTTCAACCCATTGGTTTCTCCAGACTACTTTTACCATCGGTATCGTCTTATTCCTCAAGACATTCTCCCGACGATCCACGATCTCAACCGGTCGTTCAGTGTAACTCAGATCTAATTGCAAACCTTCCGGCACTTCGGGCAAATGGTGACTTGGATCTGGGATGTAACCTCTCAATATAGACACATGGACGACATTGTGCACCTGAGACAACTCTTCCGGTTACTCCAACAGGTAAGCAGTTTTTCCAATCCTCTTCAATATCTTATAAGGGCCTATGAACCTTGGGGATAATTTCCCATCTCTGCCAAAATGAATCACACCTTTACTAGGCTATACTTTCAGGAAGACAAAATCCCCTTCCTCGAACTCAAGGTCCCACCTCCGGTTGTTGGCATAACTCTACTGCCTACTCTGAGCATCCACTAACCTTTTCCTGATCAGATCGATCTTTTCCGAGGTCTGCTGCACGATTTTGGGCCCAAACATCTGCCGCTCCCCTACTTCAAACCAACAAACAGGCGTTCTGTACTTCCTGCCATACAGAGCTTCATACAGCGCCATCCCGATACTAGTCTGAAAACTATTATTTTAGGCAAACTCTACCAGAGCTAGATGCCTCTCCCAACTGCCTCCAAAATCTACAACACAACACCAAAGCATATCCTCAAGAACTCAATTGACTCTCTTAATATGCCCATCAGTCTAAGGATGGAAGGAAGTGCTGAAATCCGTCTTAGTGCCCAAAGCTGCCTGAAGACTCCTCCATAAATGCGAAGTAAACAGTGCATCTCGATCTGACATAATGTTCAACAGAACACCATGAAGCTTGACAATCTCCTCAGCGTACAACTTGACTAATTTGTCCATAGTCGAAGTGAGTTTCATTGCTAAAAAGTGAGCCTGATTTGGTTAGTTGATCAACTATGACCCAAATCGCAACATTACCCTTTGAACTCTTGGGCAAACCCGTGATGAAATCCATGCTGATGTTATCCCACTTCAACTCCGGAATGGGTAACGGTTGCAACAAACCTCTGGGCTTCTGATTCTCGGTTTTCACCTGTTGACAAATCTCACACCTCGCCACAAACTCAGTCACATCCCGCTTCAAACCTGACTACCAGAAATATTGCTTAATGTTCTTGTAAATCTTGGTGCTCCTAGGATTTACAAACAAAAGAGTGGCATGTGCCTTTTGAAGAATACTCTCCCTCAAATCTGATTGATCTGGAACACATAGCCTCTCTCCAAACCACAACACTTCTTCTCTGATCTGAAACTCTGGAAACTTGCCTGCACTAACCTGCTCCTTCATCTTTTGAATCTCTGCATCTTCCTTCTGACTTGCTATAATCCTTTCATTCAGCATGGGCTGAAGCCTCAGCTGAGCCAAAGATGCTCCTAAACCTTGCAAAACTACCTCAATAATAGCCTGATCCAACTCCTCTGCAATTTGCCTCTGGGTCGTAATCAACCTGGCCAAACTACTTTTACGGCTAAGTGCATCAGCAACAATATTAGCCTTCCCCGGATGGTACTTAATCTCAGGATGCATGTCCTCAAGTACTTCCAGCCATCTCCGTTGCCTCAGATTCAGGTCTTTTTGCTGATAGATGTACTTCAAGCTTTCGTGAGCCGTGTACATGTTTAATTTCTCACCGTACACGTAATGCCTCCATTACTTCAAAGCGAAGATAATCGTAGCCAACTCCAGATCATGAGTCAGATAATTCTTCTTATGCGGTCTTAGTTGCCTAGACCCATAAGCGATTACCTTTTCCTCTTGCATCAAGACACATCCAAGCCGATGATGTGAAGCATCGCTGTAAACATCTTACTCAACACCTGCTCTAGGCAAAGCCAAAATGGGGCAATAGTCAACTTCTCTTTCAACTCCTAAAAGTTTGCCTCGCACTGCTCAGTCCACTTGAAATTTACATTCTTCTTAGTCAGACCAGTCAGTGGCACGACTATCTGAACATAGCCTTGAATAAACCTCCTGTAGTATCCAGTTAGTCCAAGGAAATTTCTGATCTCTTTCACTGTAGTAGGCCTTCCCCAATCTCTCACTGCCTCTATCTTCTGAGGATCAGTAGCCACTCCCTCTTTAGAAAGGATGTGACACAGCAATGCCACTTCAGATATCCAGAAATCACACTTGGATAACTTGGCATACAACTCATGATCTTGAAGCTTCTTTAGAACCTCAGCCAGATGCTCAGTGTGCGCCGCTTCTTACTTGGAGTACACAAGAATATCCTCGATACACACCATGATGAAAGAATCAATAAATGGCCTCAGAACTCTGTTTATCATGTCTATAAAGATTGCAGGTGCATTCGTCACTCCAAATGGCATAACTAGGAATTCGTAATGCCCATGTCGAGTTTAGAATACAGTCTTATGCACATCTTCCACTTTCACTCGACCCTGATGGTATCCCGATCGAAGGCCTATCTTAGAGAAAATAGCTTCTCCTTGTTGATGATCGAATAGGTCATCGATTCGTGGAATAGGATATTTATACTGAACAGTGACCTTATTCAGCTCCGGTAATCGATGCAAATTCTCATCGACCCATCCTTCTTCTTCACCAACAGTACTGGTGCTCCCCAAGGTGACGCACTCGGCTGAATAAAATCTTTTCCCAAAAGTTCCTCAATCTATCGTTTAACTTCATCCTGCTCCACAGGCGCCATCCTATACGGTGCCTTGGAAATAGGTGCACTCCCTCGCTGGATAGTGATGCTAAACTCTATATCACGATGCGGGGGTAACCCGGGCAAATCCTCTAAGAACACAGTCGGGTAATCCCTAACCACTGGAATCTGCTGCACCTCCACCGGAACCTTCTCCTTACTGATAGCTGCCACCAAACCTGAATATCTCTTCTTCCCCTGGAAAGGGACTACAGGGCCTTCTGGAGCCTTCACTGTTGCTTCCTTCTTACACTCGGTGTTCGCACTGTACACCGACATCCAATCAATGCCAATGACAACATCGACCCCGAGGATATTCAGCTTGATCAGATCAATCCCAAAAATCCTGTCTCCAATCTCGATCTCGCAGTCTGCATAATACCGATCAGTGGTTAAAGTCTCTCCTGATGAGTAGCTACTTCTAGGATTTTGCATGGAAAGACCTTCGGTTCGACACCCAAGACTTTAGCAAATTTAGGAGATACAAAAGTATGAGAGGATCCAGTAACGAACAGAATAACAGCTTTCCTTCCTTTTAATAAAAGTTATCCTGTTACATAATACACTCTCATTACATAACAGTCTTTACTAAATAAATAGGGAAAAGAGCACCAGAAAAATTCTAAGCATTCGCTCCCGTACCAGTAATGACGTGATCCACTTCATCAGCGTCAGCCTCAGTCAAAGCGAATACTTGCCCCTACTGGTACGGCCTCTTCCCAACCTACTGCGGTGGTCCATTTCGGGCGACATCTCGCAGCTTGGGGTATTGCGATTTGTAGTGGCCCATCTCTCCATAATTGAAACAAGTCAAAGGAGGTTTCACCCAACCATTTCCGGGCCTTCCGGCCACATTGACAGCGTTCGCCCCCGTAGGTTTGAACCTTTGAGCTGGCGGCTTCCCTCTGACATTCCTAGAAACTGCGGGCCTCTTCCCAACATTCCAATTGCTCTTCCTGTTCTGGGTGGCATGAAACGTCTCTTGGACGTCGGATGGAAAGTAGTGACCACGGAACTCTTCCAAGAATTCCCCCAGCCGATAACACCATTTCCCATAGTCCGCTTCATGGATTGCCACCATACAGATGCATCCTTCTTGAGCTGCAATGTAGCCAGCTTCACCTTGCTACCTTCGGGAGTTTCCAAAACTTCGAAGATAGTCTCGACTTGCCTAATCCAATTGTCAGCTGCATCTGGGTCTGACTTCCCTTCAAATACAGGCAGCTTCATCCTCTTGAATGAATCCACAAGTTTGATCGCCTCACGGACTTGATTTGCAAGCATCCTCCTATGGTTTCGGTTCATGGCAACGGCGTTGAGGGTCTGATAGACTCTAGCCAACTCCATTTCCAAGTCGAGTCCACAATTGGGCCCTTCTCCACTCCTTGCTCTTCTTCCAGCCATACTCTGATTCAAAAGATCCATTAAATTCGAAGTAGAAAATATAAACTTAAATCAACTCTTTCATTTCATTGAATTCAAACTTTGTACATTCAAATTTAAAACATCGTCTGACATCAAGCCAAAACATTGAGATGATACAACACTCTAATACCTATGGTTCCTTTTGGCTTTCGTAAGCTCTTCCTGTAGTTCTGCCACTTCTTCCTTTAGCACATCATACATGTTCTTTCTTTTCTCGAGTTCCCAAACACGATAACTGAGGGTTGCACTGTTCTCCTTGAACTTTGCACACTGGGCCTGCAATTGGTCTGCTATCTCCTTCTGATTCTCCACTTGCCTCTGAAGAGATTCGATGTGACCTCTCGGAACAGGTTATTCCTCGTCGGATGAAACATCTGATGAGTTCGGAGGCAGAGTGATCTCTCGGGACTCGGGCCATTCTCCTTTATACTCCTCGAGATCTTCTTCATCGGAATCTCCTTGTCCGGGGTAGTAGTCCTCCTCAATTATGTGCCAATCATCATCGCCTGCAGGGTCGTGGTGGTTCGCCATCTTTGGGAGGGAGAAGAAGAAGCATTAATCATAGAGCAACACAAATGTAAGTAGCTTACATTTAAATCTCTATACCCAACTCACACTCTAATGTTCACTCTAGGGTGTCGTTCCTTATAAATTTGTACTACTTGGAAGCGTGGTTCTGATACCACTCTGTAACACCCGAATTCATAATAAGTCTGAATTCGAAGTTCCACAGGATCTTTACACTTCACTTTGTACAATTTTACAAGGAAATTAAAACTTTTGTGCAACAATGATTTACATCAACACAACGGAATTATAATTACAACATGATACATGAATTAAATGACAATTTGAACATTTCTTTAAGCAGCATTCCTTCTTTAGTCATTTCATTCATTTTATCTTGTATAGAAACTGTGGGCACGTCAGTTACATACAAATGATTCTAGGATATAATAAATCAATTTATCTTACTTGGAAAGCACACACTTGATCACAAACAAAGCTAAGGGGACTATCTTATTTACGTCGTGTGTGAATGTGCACTTAGTCTTAATGTAGTTATTTATTATTTTCTGATGCTAAAGCACACTTGTTCGACTTATCCGTCCCATTCTACATAAATCCGAGGGCAAGCCCTTAACCATTCTTCATCTTGTAGTGTTGATTTCCTCGCTATGAGTTTAACTATTACGGTAACTACGGTAAGTATCCTAAATGTTCTATGAGTTATGAGCCCATATCCAGATATCTTGGAGGGAATCCCATGTCATGACATGACGCATCATGCAGACATCCTATGGACAATTTGCCTCCGCCACAGAACAATGGCACTACGTAGTCACCAAGCACCCCACAAGCGTCGCCAGGGTCCCGATATTCTGGAGAAGTATTCACGTCCTGACATGACGCATTATGTAGACATCCTGTGAACACTCTCACACCGTAGATCCGAGGCTCCTACACTTGTGTTTTTCTCTTACTTTCATCACACCTTCACTATGTGTCTAATCCTTAGATAATTGAATCATGAGTAAAAATTAACACCCTAGAGTTAGCATCACCTCGACACCGGACCTAACCATCAATTGATAACAACGACCCAAATCTTGGTCTTTTTCTACAACATTTATTTTTAAAGAATTCATTCATGCTGTGTCACGCCCCGCTTCCCAAAAAGAAAATATGGAATACGGATACGTGACTAAGCCCAGCGAATGATTTTCATCATCCATCAGCTGTTCAGAATCTTTGCAACATCTCACAGAAATAATCAGAGTCGAAAGCAAAAGAATCAACCAAGTATGCATAATCGAATCAAATATACCAACAGAAATTTACTTGAAACCAAAGTATAATAATCTCAAATAAATCAGATCTGAATAAATTAATTTCCTGGGTCACATTGCCCAAATACAAATAAATCCAAGTATCAAATACAATTGTTCCAAATTTAGCAACAAAAATAATAATAAAAAATGCAAAATTCCAGCACTAATATCTTATGTCACCAACTCCATCTGGCAACCGGTCATCCTAATCTACAATTAATAAATTGCAGGAAAAAGGAAAAGAGAAAACAAACTCCCATCAATGCAAGTTACGGGTCACTTGTAGTACAAAATATAAGTACATGGAATAAATAACAAATATAAAGCAACATAAACAAACATAGCATGGCATAGACATATCAACAGATTATGAGATCTAACATGAATCAAGGAAACAGAATCAACTAGCATGGTATACTAACAGGTATAAGTAACATGTGTCAAGTGTCAACAGTATGCCGATAGGTATAAGGATTGCAGTATTAGATAACAGTCAGACAGTAACAGATAACATTGTCAGGTAACAGTCAGATGATAACAGGTAACAGTTAACAGATGTCAGTTCTTACAGTCTTGTGTTTATTACTATCTAAGTAGCACTTCATGCATCCATCCACAGTTTCGTTTAGATTTTGTAGGGGGTCATATAGGGCCGTGTACTCAGGTATCAGTAATCAGAGAGTAATCAGACAGTCAGAACCTAGTGGTCCTCCTCCGAGTACACCTTCCTATTGGGAAGTGTGCAGTCAGGTAATCAGTATAACAGTATTACAAATGCCCATTATGGGAAACACGGGGCCCCCGTCCAAGTACACATTTCTATTATTTCCCACAACTAGATTTTTTCCTTAACCCCGACTTGGTTATTTTATTATTATTAGTAAACAGGCATGTATGTGTCACAACCAGAACAAGAATAACATAGCATAAACACGTAACAGGTTCATGGTGAAAGATAAATATGTACAGGTGATAGACAACACATAACGAGATAGAACAACGAAAATTCTAGTTAATGACAGCAAGACAGTACTGCACTAAATTTGGAATTTCCGTTGCTACAAAAATGCAAATTTGGATCCGTCGAAGAATATGGAAAATAGACTCCCTTCCGAATCTAGCAAACATATATAAGTCATATAGTATTTCACAAAATCAAGTCTCAGAACAGATTTGAATCCAGAAAATGTGTTCAATCAGAAATCAGTATTTCGTATTCACAGTCAGGAAAACAGCATGAAAACTCATTAATTAAATCCGCAAAATATTTGGGGTACTCCCCTATATGTGTAGAATCAAAATATAAAGTATCATAATTTTCCAATTGATATGGCTAAAATTGGGGTTAAATCGGAACCATTCAAATAGGGCATGAATCTTAAACTTTGCAGGGGCAAGATGGTTATTTCCCCTACACACGGGTCCAAAATGGGAACCGGGTCTCTTCTCCTTGACCCAATAAGCCGCGAACGGATCTATTCAACTAAGAACGGGCCCCAACCCATTGGGAGGCAGTTCAAGAGGATAGGGAGAAATCTTGAACTGCCCAAATCCTTAGGAGGTGGTTCTAACTGCCTTTATCCAGCTACACTAGGAAGTAGGGATTCGTTCTTGACCCAAAGCAGATCCCCCCGATGACTATAAATACCCTCCTACCTCCTACCGTTACCAGGTGATCACTCTTTGCCTACCTAAAGTTCCTTTGATATTCTTTTACTGAGTGTTGATAAGAGCGTCGAAGGGTGCATCGCCGGGATTCATCCCGGTGTTTCGTACTTTGTGCAGGTCAACGAGAGCAGCTAGAAGCCAGCTTAGCAGCAGCAGAAGAGGTCAGATTTGGCCCGTTCGAGTTCTCGCGAATCCAAAAATTCTATCTATTTCCCCCACACCAGATTCAGTGGCATATTAGCGCCGTCTGTGGAAAATCTAAAATAGCAATCCAACCCTTCCCACCTCCTTCAACCAAAGCTACTCCAGCTATGCCTCCCAAGAGGAAGTATGCAACCTCCAACCATATAACAACCTCCACTCTTCCTCCTCCTCCTCCACCGGATGGTCTCCCTTTGCCCGTCCAACCGGCCCTGCAGCTCGAACAAATGGTTCCTCAATCGGTTCAGTAGCCCTTTGGGCCCCATGTGGCTGTAGGGGAACCCTCTCGATGGAACCGTCAGAAGCAACCCATGCACCAGCTTCACGTTTCCGTGTAGAACCCTTCCATGGACTCCATGGCCTCTCACAGCCCTCTAACTCAGAAAGATCTGTGTGAGGTTCTCAACAACCGGTAGAGCGATCCAGATCTTCGAGCCGACTAGGATGAGAAGTAGACTCGTGAAGGGAACCCTCGCTGGGAACATCAGAGGGACCGGTTCCTCCCGCAGGGTAGATCGCAGGGGGTCTAACTCTCCCAGGAGACAGAGAGAGTCGCCCCATCATTGCCAAAGAAGAAGCTGCTCCCCGACTGGCTGCCCTACACATCGAGCCCAACGGGAGCAGGAGGACCCCGTCACGAGGGCGGAATTCCAACAATTCCAGGAGGCGGTCCTTTGGGTGCTCAACTGTAACATTTATTTTTTTTAATTCCCCAATTATTTGATTTAAATTATTTTTAAATATGTTTCTGAGTATATTTACCCCTATTAATTGATTTTATTAGTATTAGAATGATTAGATTGATATTTTGTGGTAAACGGGAAAAATTGAAAATATAGGAGTTTTGAAATGAGTTTTCTCGGAGGAGACGAATCCGATTTGACCTGAAATTTTTCTTGAGGGTTTGTATAGTATAGGGGGTCAATAAAATAGTGAATTTTTTGGTTTGTGATATTTAGATGTGAACTTTTTAAAATTGGGTTGAAATAACCCATTTTAAGTCATTTTCTTAAGTATTTGGGCTTAAAGCCCATAACCCTAGACCCTAACCTTATTAAAATCCCAAAAAATTACTTACATGCCATTCTCATTCTCACTCTCCCTCTCCTCTTTCCTGGTTCTGGCCGAACTCTCCTAGGACCCAAAAAACCCCATTTTCCCCCCTAAAACTAGGGTTTTTGAAACCCATTAAAATTCCGCCTCCCACTTCAAATTCTTTGGGGTTTCTAGAAGATTTCTAGGCGCTCTTCCATGAGGTGGTGTCGATTTTTCAAGAAGATTTCAATAAGGTATAAGAAATTGTATGTTAGTTTATTTAATTGTATGCTTTTCATTTCTTTTACTAGAAATTGATGTAGGAAGATGTAGAGAGCATATAGAACATTTTAGGAGTTAGAAATTATATATATTATGGTGAAATTATGGAGTGGTGAATTTGGCATAAAGCCAATTTTTACAAATTGGTGAAGTTGGGTAAGAACCTTGCTCCTAGAGAGTTTAAAACTTGTAGATATGAGAGCGTTAATATGAATTTAGAATGAATTTTGTAGATTTAGAACTTAATGGAAATGATTAGAGAATGAAAAGGTTATTTATGCACACCGGGTGTTTGGTGGAATGCCTGAGTGAGAGTGAAGTGAGAATTTGATACATCCGGTGGTATAATTAAGTCTTATTATTGTTGTTAACCCTAATTTGAGATATTAGGAAGAAGAGAATGAAGAAATTAGGAGATAGGGAATTTTCTTATTAATAAGCTTCCGATCAATGAGTGAGTTTTGTATTGGGACCCGAATTCGAAATCTATCGATGTAGCTCACCTACATATGTCATTTGTGATGCGTGGGTGAAAACGGATTCGAATTTGAAGGTCCGTAGGTCGACTTTTGAGTTTTGAGCAAATCGGTTCTATAATTTTCCAATTAGGTGGAAAAAGTTGAACTTCGACTGGCTACCACGTGGACGTGGGATATCATTTGATCGATCCGTCAGGTGAGTATGTTGTATTTATGTATATTCTATGTTGTGGCCAAATTTCGTGGCATTTCGATATATTTGGTAGAAGTTAGGCTAAAAATTCATTTTTCAGAAAAATACGAATTTTTAAGGGCCGAAAACGGAAAACGGGTTTTTGTGATATTTGCCGAAATTCATTATTTTGAACACATCAAATCTACTTTACAGGTTAGTGTGACGTGTTTAAACAATAAAAATTAATAAACCACGCGGTTTATGTCTTTTTCTACTCCGTGCATGTTTTTGGCCACATAGGCCCTTATAGGCGGTTTGGCTTACGTGGAACGTTGTGTATGGGCTACCTTGCTATAATTGGATGTTATTAGATATAATTAGACGAAATAAGTGATTGTGGTGCCTTTTTGGTGATATATACATATAGTCGGTAATGAGTAATGATGTGATAATTGATTAAATTAATGATATAGCTTATGTAGGTTTTATTATTGTGTTTGTAGTGAACTAATGGGTGATATTATGATAGAATCCATTATTTAAATTTATATACGCTTAAGTTATAATAGTGTGATGAATTACATACTCTGATATCTTTATGATACGATATATTATGAAGTAATAACCCTATAAATGCAACAACCGGATGAATAAATATATGTAGTACGATGAGATAATGACTCACTTGATTAAAGTCAAGGATGTGGCAATTGTTAAATTAAAAAGTGAAATGCTTGTGTGATAAAGAATGTGTTTACATTCTAATTTTGTTCGAAATGAATTACTGGGCATTAATATGATGTTATAATGCGATGAATTATACCTTTATACCTTTTGATACTATTACGCCATGGAACAACATGGTATTCGTAATGTGGGATGTTATGGCAAAATAAATATCTTGGTGCATTAATATGATATGATGAGTTTATGTGTCGAATAACAGGGTGTATGCATAAGGTGGTATGATGATATGCAGATAAAAGATAAGATGGTAGGTGCTAATAAACTGTGTCTTTAATTCATGTGATTAAAATCAAGGTGGTGGCTATTTTTGAATTCAAAAGTGCAATGTTTGTGTAATAAAGTAAGCTGAAAAGATGAAATGATTAATGCTAATAACAGATGGTTTTGTTGACCAGTACCTACAGCAATCCTGGGGTTTGGGCTAGACCTCCTAACACCCAAACTATGTTTGGGGTAAGTGGTTCTCTCGCTAGTTCGGCTAGGAGGAAGACGTAGCCTCGGACGAGTAAGACTCTGTGTGAGCATCGGACCGCGTGTTTACTGGGCTGTCGGCTTTCATTATGTTGGGAAACTGTGGCTCACTGCTCGATGGTTTTGTTGACCAGTACCTACAACAATCCTGGGGGTTTGGGCTAGACCTCCTAACACCCAAGGACCGGCTTGGGGTAAGTGGACCCAAACTATATTTGGGGTAAGTGGTTTTTATCACCCAAGCTATCGGCTTGAGGCCCGGTTTTCCCTCGATGACAGCTGTCGCGAGGAAGTACCCAGTTTATCTTGGGTTAGTGGTTTTTCTTTCTTGGCTTCGGCTGGGAGGAAGTACCCAGGTTACCTGGGGTCAGTGGTTTTTCAGTGGTTTTTCCCTCTTGGCTTCAGCTAGGAGGAAGTACCCAAGTTCTACTTGAGGTTAGTGGTTCCCTCGCTAGTTCGGCTAGGAGGAAGACGTAGCCTCGGACGAGTAAGACTCTGTGTGAGCATCGGGCCGCATGTTTACTGGGCTGTCAGCTTTCAGTATGTTGGGATATTGTGGCTTACTGGTCGACAAACTAATAAAATAACTAAGTGTAAATAAAAATGTGAGAGTAAAGAAAGTGGAAAGTGAATTGTGAATGTGAAAGAAAGTGGTTGTGAATGAAATGAATATGAAGAGATACAAGTTATGAGTTGTATATGAAAAGAAATGATACTTGCAGTATGTGGTTAATTTAAAATGAAAAAAGTAAAAGAGACGTGTGTTAATATGAACAGTATGAAGTAATTATATTATGTAAATGATTAAAGTAAAATACAGTATGATATGAGTTGTTACAACTTGGAATTGTGTCAAGGAACTACCTGCCCGCTATTTCTGTGGAAATGGTGGGTACTACCTACCTTGGAATAATTCGCAGGGTGAGTTGGCATGATAGTGGTAATGATTAATGGAAATAGAGAATTAAGTAAAGTAAAGATGAATAGTAATAGAAGTGAATTAATAACCAAGCTATCGGCTTGAGATGTGATGTGATATTACCCAACTATGTGTTTGGGGTGCGGTGATTATTACCCAAGCTATCGGCTTTGGGGTGTGATATGTGGTGGCCCAAATTGTGTTTGGGGATAAGGAGTATATTGTGATGAGGATGAAAGTGAAGCTAATGGTAATTTGTGTTATAAGTAAAAATGATAATAAGATATATTACTTATAAGAATGAGAAATTACTAAAGTGGTATAATGAGATATGAATGAGCTATAAAACATGTTTTTGATGCAAGGAGAATAAGCATTCTATTTAGTGATGTGTTAATGATGTGATGAAATGTGAGTAAATTGCAATAGGCAATGAGATGTTATATTTATGTCATAAGACATGAATGAATGTGGTATTATGAGAATAGATGCATATGTTTATGATGTGATACTCGTTATAACACAATAAAATAAATATCCGTATTATGAGATTGGTTATGAAAATGGTTATTAAAGAAAGTATGTTGTGTTATGAGTTTGTATTCATATAAATGGTTATTAAAGAAAGGCGTAATAACAGCATGTAGTTATATTCATATAAATAGTGAAATGCTACTATGACGATAATTGTGGAAAGATGAATATTCGTGTGAGGGAATTCAAATTGAAAAGTAACGGATTGTATGCAAATTCGTATTAAGCAAATGTAAAATAAGGATATATACGAGGTTGATGTGAAGCATATAGTGAAATGTGTGAAGTTATGGATAATTATATAGTTGGATGCAGATTCGAAGAGTATTTTGATATAACCTCGTATTGGTGATGTTTTTATGTTCAGAATTCAGGTTGCATCTTCTTATTTGGATGTTTGTAAGTTTAATTTATTTTCTTTATACTATTTAATGATTTATTAGATTAATAACTATACTCACACCAGAAATGGCTGACCCCTTAGTGTTTGGGGGGTTAGGGAGTCCTTGGACTACCCTAGATCCCCTACTGTTACAGGTCCTCAGCAGCGCAGAGGTGAGGCGTAGATTTATAGGATGGAGTTTTTATTTTAGAATTTTTGTATAAAATTAGTTAGGTGACTAGTGAAATTTGTAGTTTAAATTGTAATTTGAATGTAATAGTACCTGGATGTCGATGATGAGTATAGTGTGGGGTAGTATGGTATGTTCTTGACCCGTACCCATCTCGTTGTGGTGTACCGGGCCCTGTGGTAGGTTTTACAAAGGTTTTTCTAAAATTTTTACCTCGTTTTCAAAGAAATTTATGGTTTTTATTTAGTATTTGATATTTTATTATGAGTTTGGCCCCCAGAGCAAGATATTATATTGCCTGTGTGATGTTGCTCATTTTGGCCTGGGGAGCCCATGATATTATTCCTTGTAATGTGAGCTACGGAAATTTAGAGCAGAATTTCGTAAGCTTTTTGTGTTTCGGGGCAGAAATTTCAGGGAAGACTCTGCCAAAATTTTATTTGAACTATACCTATCTTAGTTTATGTTTAAAGTAATATAGAAATTGAAAGAATTGAATTTAGAGGTTTAGTTTTCAAAAAAAAAAAAAATGGGGTGTTACATCAATGCCGCCCCCATCAATGCCCAACGAGCTCCCAGTCCTCAGCCGACTCCTAGCCATCGCCGCCCCTCTCCTGATCATCGCTGCCATTCTCGAAGTCCATGGCTGTAATATCCCGGACGGATATTACATTTTATAAATTTATTTTATTGTTATTTCCAAAATTAAATTTATTTTTATGTGAATTATGAGAAGATTTTCGGTATATATATATACATACACATGTGTATTGTATCAAATTAGTACATTGTGCAAATTGTGTGGTGTATATTTTTGGACAAAATAATCCTCTTTGTCATGACAAATGGCTAAGTTTGGGATTAGGAGGATTAAGCTAGGGTTTAGAGTGCATAAGAGAATTAGGAGATTTCTTCTAGAAGCTTACACCATGCTTCCAGCTCACCTCACACCTATACCTCCACCTCACCCTAGAAGTATGGCCGGCCCTTGTTTCATGGGAGGGGTTTTGTGCAATGGTGTAGGTGCACTTTTGTTCTCCCCTTTCTTTCCAACCCTATAAATACTCGTCCCCTCTTCTCTTGTCTCACTTTTACAAAGACAAAAAGAAAGAAAAAGAAAGAGAGAACAAAATACTAATAGGAGGGTTTTTATTTGTAGGTTTTTAAGAGTTCCTAAGAGCTTAGGAGGAAGGAGAAGGAGTGTTAGGAAAGTCATTCCTTCAAGGGAAACTAAGAGAGGAGGGGGGGGGGGGGGGGGGGGTGGTTCTCCATCTTTCTTGTTTGTTTGAGTGTGTTGTTCTTGTTATCTTTCTTGATTTTTTCTTGTATGTTGTTTTGTTTCCTTTTGTGGGTTGTCTTGTTGTGTTGTTGTTTTGTTGGGTAAGTTGTTTGTGTTAAACAACTTGAACAAGCATTTTGTGTGGGAAAAAGAAAATGGAAGGACCACATAAGAAAGTGAATGGTAGAACCTAATAAAGAACATAACGCTTGACTCTTTTGATTGTTGTAATTTTATTCTTGTTGTTATTATTTGGACTAAAAGGATACAAACATATGGAGGATTGTGTATACACCCATTTTGGGTTGTAGGACTTGACATTGGACTCATACACATATGCATATGAACATTGTATACATACCCATTTTGGGATGTAGAACTCAAACAAGAACTTTTGGCATAAGCATATGATTTGCACATAGAACTATTACTTACCCCTTGGGGTTGTAGAACTCTTAATTATTAAAAATGAGTCTTTTATTTGCTTCTTGCTCTCTAATTTATTAAATAACAAATTCTTGCTAACTCCTAGTTATAAAAGATAGAAGGACTTGCAATTTGTAGATAAAATGGATTTTGTAGTATGTAGAAATCGTAGCTTATAAAGTTAAATTGTTGTATCATGTTAGATGTTGTAGGAAGCCCATATTTATAATGCTCAAATGTTGTAGGAAACCTAAGTTTATGTTTGTCTACCATGTTGTAGGAAATCTATGTTTATGTTGTCTACCATATTGTAGGAAGTCCATGTTTATGTTGTATCCATGCTTAACTTGTTGTAGGAATTATAGTAAGAACCCATGTTTATGTTGTATCCATGCTAGATTGTGTAGGTTTGATATAGTAAAGAAACCCCTCATGCTAGATTGTAGTGGTAGATGTTCTACTTAAGTTGTTTTCATGCTTAGATTGTTGAAGGAAAGTGTATTCCATGCTTAGATTGTTATAGGAAATTATGTACCATGCTTAGATTGTCGTAGATAGATGCTTAATTACACATGCTTAAGTTGTAGCAATTTTCCATGCTTAAAATAAGTATCCATGTTTAGATTGTGTAGGAAAATTTTATACCATGTTTGGATTGTTGTAGAAAAACTATAGACCATGTTAGATTGTTGTAGGATTGATACTCATGCTATCTACCATTCTTAATTTGTTGTAGGATAAGATAGAAAAGAAACTCATACCTACATTGTATACCATGCTTAAGTAGTTGTAGAAAAGATACATGCTTAAGCTAGTAGAAGATATCCATGCTTAAGCATGGTAATAATTCATGCTTAAGTGTAGTAAGAATCCATGTTTAAGAAATAGTATACATTCATGCTTAAGTGTGAGTAAAGTCCATGCTTAAAATGGTAATAAACATTCATGTATAAAGTGATGGTAGATATCCATGTTATAGTTGTAGTGTTTAGCAAAGAAACTATCATGTTGTAGTTGTAGTATTAACTATCACATTGTAGTTATAGTGTTAGTGAAGAACTATCATGTTATAGTAAATTGTGTTAGTAAAGAACAAGCATGTGGTGGTTGTAGCGTTAGTGAAGAACCAATCATGTTGTAGTTGTAATATTGAGTTGTGAGGTCGTTCTAGCTAATCCCCTAAGAGGAACCCATGTTGAGATTGCTTAGTTGTTCTAGATACAAGAGCCATACATGCTTGAATGGTATATTATAGCTTTCTAGATAAAAGAAACCATGCTTGAATTGCATATAGTAGTATTGTGGTGAAGGATTAGGGAGAACCCATGAAGCCATGCATCTAGCATCTTGGTGATTCTAGCTCAAACTTAAGAGAGAATCCAAGAATCTAGTTGCATGTAGTTTTAGTTCAATTTGGGAAAAGAAACAATGGATTCTAGTTGTGTGAGGTTCTAATTGAAATTGGACTGTATCATGGGGACATTCCTCATCCTTATGGGTAATAAGGGTTGGGAAAGTCACTAATAATTGATTAGCTCGATAAAAAGTTTTATGTCGCTTTTGGGCTTCTCATTGGTAGAATGCCTATTTTAGACTGTTAGTAGATTCTTCTGTTACTTCTAATTATAGAAGATAAAGTTTGCTAGTAAGCACATTTGGTTGCTTCTAGGTTTGATTACCTGTATGGTTGTTTTTGTATGTGGTTTTGCTCGTATGTGGCTCGACTGGCCCGTATGTAGCTGAGGGTCTCATACGTAGCTTATTTGGCTTGTATGTATGTTGTTATCTCATACGCAGCTCGACTGGCCCGTATGGAGCTGTTGGTCTCATACGCAGCTTATTTGGCTGGTATGTATGTTGTTGTCTTATACGTGGTCCGTCTGGCTCGTATGTAGTTGTTGGTTTCATATGTAGCTTGTTGGCTCGTATGTGTTCTGTTTACTCGTATATAGCTTATTAGCTAGTACGCAGTTTTGTTGTGCTCGTCTAGGGCGACATTATTGCCCTACGGGCTATCGACCATCAAGACGTGTGTTCACCTTACTCCTAAGGGACCGTGGACGAGTCACTTATTGTGTACTGTCGGATCTTAACCGGTGTAGGTTGATCGTGGACCTGAGTGTCGACAAAATCCAAGTTCAAGGTAGTATCATGCGAATATGTTCGTATTGCCGGGTCTTGGATTGATAGGCCATGAACCGAATCCTTAGGGATTCTGGTAAGTCTAGGTTGAGCAGCCTAGTAGATTCATCTTGCGAAGTCTAAACTTAAGACTTAGCATGTTGTGTAAGTTCTGTTGTCATCTCTCAGTTTGTTTAGGGTTAGTGACATTGTTAGGGTAGTAGCATATGGCTAATACTACTTAACCTATATTTTATCATTTACTAGCCAAAGGGAAAGAGTTGGTGTTAAGGGTGACTCCTTATGATCTAACCTGTCCTATAGGCCAGCACTAAGAGGTGTTATTGGGTTGTACCCTTCTTGTCAAAGGAATACGGTCTGTGCCTTCTCATGAGTTGGGAGCACGAGATCCGTATCTCATCTGTTAATTTCTGAAGTGGCTTGATAAGCGGGAGCGATTCCTGTCGGCGCCAGGGGGGATGGACCCCTGGAACTCTGTCTTGGCTTGTATCTAAGGGCAAGAAGCCATAGACTACGGTCTGGCTAGGGGGCGGCAGGAGATGCTTCGAGCTAACCTGAATCCGGGAAAACTCCAAGGATTCTTCAGATATTTGAGGGAGGTCCGGTGCGCCTGGAGGAATTAGACCGTTTCAGGGCAACCTCATCAGTCATGTCTAATCTTCAGAAACAAGTTGAGTACAAGAGTAGAACTCATGGCACAGGTTCAAATCCCTATATATGAAGGAACGGCTTGAGATGGGTGCATGTAGTATGGGCTGCATATTATTTCGGAGACTTGCTGGCATTAGAATAGGAGCATCCTAACCTTAATTGATATTGCATTAGATTCTAGTCATGGCACTCACAAACACTTAAACAACACTAACACATTTGCCATGGTTGTATGTTTGTTCTGGGAGATTTGCTGCTAAATTATCAACCTTAAAGCGTCAGTGAATACTGACGTCCCCACTTCAATAGGTACTGGATTGCAGAAGTACAGGTGTGAGATTCAGGAGGACTCAAGGCAAGGAAAGCAAGAAGTCGATGTCATTTAAGTTCCGCTGTAATAATTATGTTGATTATCTATTTGTTGAAAAGTACCCAAGTGAGAATTACCAAGTTTTGTTCTTCATTCATTGTACTCTGATGTAAATTGTTCAAAGTTGTAATATTTGGGATTGTAAAGGTATTATTGTAACACTGTTGTAATGTATTGCAGTTGTATAACATTCAGACTTGTAATACATTTTGTGTTGAATAAAAAGTTTTAAATTTTCCTATTTTTCTGTGTATTATGACGAATTGAAGAAAAGATTCTGGCTTACATCACAGTTTCCCAGTATATGGAAATCGGGGCATCACAACTGCCGGCTCTAAGTCATCGTCGTCGCTCTCTCAGTCATTGGCCAGCTTTGAGCCATCCCCGTCATTCTATCAATCCATGCCCTACTCAGAGCCATCGCCGCCGCATCCCCAGCCCTCCTATACGTGAGGACGAGTCTCGGGGCTCAGCGAGGTACGACCGAAGGGAGGACTCAGTCTACTGCCGTCTCCATGAGATGGAGAGGCGCCTCGGCCAGCTGGACAGAGATGAAGAGCAATGGGCAAGGAACCTCCGCCCGAGCAGGCCCCCTTTCTCCCGCACTATCATGGAGGTACCAGTTCCTGAAAACTTCAAGCCTCCACACTTCGAGTCCTATACTGGAGAGTCGAACCCCGCAGATCACATTGAGAGTTTCAAGACTCTCATGATGATCCATCATGCATCCGACGTGTCCTCTGTATGACCTTCCCGGCCACACTCAAGGGGCCGACTCGGGAGTGGTATTCCCGACTTGCACCAGCATCCATCTTCTCCTTCGACCAGTTCGAAGGCCTCTTCCTCACACATTTCGTGAGCAGTCGCCGCTCCGAGAAGACGAGCACCTCACTGCTCTTCCTCACCCAAAAGAAGGGCGAACGGTTGAGGGACTATGTCAAGCGGTTCACCGCAGAAGCCAGGTCCATCGCCTCCCTGGATCAGTCAGTAGCTTTGGCTGCTTTCCAATCCAATGTCATCAACCCTGATCTGAGGGCATCCCTGGCTAATAAGCCTCCTCAGGACTTCTTCGAGCTCCTCCTCAAGAGCGAGAAGTACATCCGAGCTGAAGAGGCTCTCAATCGCCCAACTCTGGAGGGGTCGTCTTCTGGGAACAAATGGAAGACTGCTGAGAAAGAAGGAGCTAAGAAGCTCCAAAACGATAATGGAAGTCAGCGGCGCCCTCTCCCTCACTTTGAAAATTTCACTCCACTCAATGCGAGTGTCTCCGCCATCTTGATGGAGATTGGGAACAAAGGTATCCTACCACCCCCTCCGAAGATGAACACTCCCGGGAAGAAGAGAAACCGGGATAAGTGGTGCCACTTCACCAGGACCATGGGCACGACATAGACGATTGTCGGACCCTGAAGGACGAGATCGAGGCCTTCATCCAGAGGGGGTAGCTCGCTCGATTCGTGAGAAGAGATAGGGCCTCACCGCCTCACCACCCAGGGGGGCTAACAGGCTAACAGAACAACAAGCGAAGGCCCCGGATTTCGAAGCAGAGGCCATCTTGCACCTTATACATGGAATCCCAATGGGGGGAGATTCTAAGTCCTCCTAAGCCTTCGTCAGGGAAGTCCACTCCGTGCAGAGCCATCCTCCCCCAAGGGCCTGGGAGTCCCTATGACGTTCTCCGATTGGGACTTGGAAGGTGTCCGCACTCCCCACTGCGAAGCCTTCGTCATTAACCTCTGAATGGCCAACTTCGATGTTTGTCGGGTCCTGGTGGACAATGGAAGTTCGATCAATATCCTCTTCTTGGAGGCATTCAAGGGCCTCCAGCTATCAAGGGACCGGCTCAAGCCAGCGGGCTACACTCTACATGGATTCACCGGGGTGCCGGTGACGATCACGGAGCATATAACCTTCGACGTCACCACCGGCAAAATCCTGGTCACCCGCACAGAGCCGATGGACTTAATGGTGGGGGACGTGAAAGCCACCTATAATGTTATCCTGGGTCGACTAGGTCTGGCCGCACTCCAAGCTATCCCTTCAGCCTATCACATGAATATGAAGTTCCCCACCCCTGTAGGAGTGGGAGAAGTGAGAGGAAGCCAAGAAGCGGCTCGCAAGTGCTACATGACCTCGATGGGAGGTCCAGTCCTCTCCCTAGAGGCCCTCGAACTCCCACTGGAAGGTAGCTAGACTATCTCCTAGCTGGTGGACGAGTTGGAGGAAGTGGCCTTCTCCGACGAAGACGCCACCAAGACCTTCCGGATCAGTGAAGCTCTTTCCCCCTCCATTAAGAAGGACATCTCTCAGTGCATACGGGAGAACTGCGACCTCTTCGCATGGACCGCGGCGGATATGTCAGGGATCTCAGAGGAGCTCTTAATGCACCACCTAAGCGTCGCCCCAGGGCTCAAGCCCGTCTAACAGAAGCGGCGCAAGTTTGCTCTTGAGCGCTAACAGGCGATCAAGGAAGAAGTCGAGAAGCTCCTCAATGCCTGATTTATCCAGGAAATTAACTACCCCGAGTGGCTATCCAATGTGGTGATGGTCAAGAAGGCCAACGGGAACTGTAGGATATGCATCGATTTCACCGACCTCAATAAGGCGTGCCCGAAGGATCCATTTCCCCTTCCAAGCATCGACGCTCTGATCGATGTGACCTCTGGGCACAAGCTCCTCAGCTTCATGGATGCCTTCTCAGGGTTCAACTAGATTCGGATGTTCCCTCCTGACATCCCGAAGACCTCGTCCGTGACGGATCAGGGCCTGTCTACCGGGTTATGTCGTTCGGCTTGAAGAATGCGGGAGCTACATATCAGCACCTCGTGAACAGGGTCTTCCGAGACCAGATTGGCCGAAATATGGAAGTCTATGTAGACGACATGTTGGTCAAGAGCATCAGAGGGTAGGAACATGTCCTCGACCTCCAGGAAGCCTTCGGGGTGCTCAGGAGGCATAATATGAGGCTGAATCCGAGAAAGTGTGTGTTCAGAGTCTCATCCGGCAAATTCTTGGGGTTCATGGTTAGCCAGAGGGGCATAGAGGCCAACCCCGAGAAGATCCACGCCATTCTCAAAATGGCTCCCACCTCGAGTGTTAAAGATGTACAGAGGCTCTTTGGGCACCTCGCGGCAATTGGGAGTCCTCTCCAAATCCGGGGAGAAGTGCCTCCCCTTCTTCAAGGCCCCCAGGGGGGCTAAAGGCTTTGAATGGGGGCAACAGCAATAAGAGTCCTTCGACCAGCTCAAGGCATACTTAGCTAACCCCCCACTATTGAGCAAGCCGAGGCCCGGGGAGGTCCTGTACCTATACCTCGCTGCTTCGGAGCAGACCCTCAGTGCAGTCCTTGTAAGAGAAGAGGATAGAACGCGGAGGCCCATCTACTATGTAAGTAAGGTCCTCCGAGACGCTAAACTCCGTTACCCTAAGCTAGAGAAGATGGCTCTCACCTTGGTCATGGCGGCCCGAAAGCTCCGCCCCTACCTCCAGTCTTATTCGGTGGTCGTCCTTACCGACCAGCCGCTCAAACATGTTCTCCACAAGCCCGAGACCTCCGGGCGCCTTATGAAGTGGTCCAACGAGCTAAGCCAACATAACATCAGCTACCAGGCCAGAACAGCTATCAAGGCCCAAGCTTTAGCAGAATTCATTGTGGACAACACCATCCCCTGGTCTGGACCGTTTATGTGGATGGATCCTCTTGCACCGACGAAAGTGGGGCTGGTGTCATCTTGACCGGCCCAGATGCTTTCGTCCTCCAATACTCCCTCTGCTTGAACTTCCCTGCATCAAACAACAAAGCAGAGTTTGAGGCCCACATAGCGGGGCTCTGTATAGCTCGCAAGGCAGGAGCCAAGCGCGTCAGAGTATTCAGTGATTCGTAGTTGGTTGTCAACCAAGTGTCAGGGGAATACGAAGCAAGGGACGAGCGCATGGCCAAGTACTTGGCGAAGGTTAAGGAGCTACTAGCCTTATTCGAAGACGTTCAACTCCAACGGGTTCCTCAAGAGGAAAACGGATAGGCGGATGCCCTCTCCAAGCTCGCCTCCTCGACCCTCCAAGGTTTAGAACGAACCGTCTTGATAGAGGTCCTCCTCGGACCAAGTATCGATGAAGATAGCCCGGAGCCGATGGAAGCCTTGCCCCTAACACTTCGGGAGAACTGGATGAAGCCCCTCCTCGAGTACCTTAGAGACGGAGTTCTTCTCGAAGACCAAAAGAGGCGAGGAGGATTAGGACCCGAGCCGAGCAGTACACACTTCTTGACGGAGTCATGTACAAACGCTCTTACACTCAGATCGATAGCCGACCCTATCTTAGGTGTCTCTCTCCGCAGGAAGCACTTTATGCCCTGAAGGAGGCCCATGACGGTATGTGTGGCGCACACTTGGGAGCGAGATCCCTCGCCCAAAAACTCTTAAATTACGGCTACTTCTGGCCCACACTGACTCCGAAGAGTACGTCCGCCAGTGCGACTCCTGCCAGAGATTCGCCCCGATCTGTCGCCTGCCTCAAGCCCAGCTCACCTCCTTAGCGAGTCCCATCCCTTTCGCGATATGGGGGATTGACTTGCTCGGACCCTTCCCTCCAACACCGGCCAGCTGAAGTTCTTAGTCATGGCGATATACTACTTCTCCAAGTGGATTGAGGTCGAACCCCTTGTGACAATTACCGAGCACAAAGTCCAGAAGTTCCTTTGGAAGAACATCGTTTGCCGGTTCGGGGTACCCCGCATCCTCGTAACCGACAATGGGACTCAATTCGCAGGAGCAGCCTTTCGCAACTTCTGCGCCGACCTTGGCATCCAGCAATGGTTCTCCTTGATAGCCCTCCCTTAGTCCAATGGCCAAGCGGAGAACGCAAATCGACAAATACTCTTTGGCTTGAAGAAGAGGCTTGATAAATCTACCAAGGGGTTGTGGGTCGAACAGCTCCTCAACGTGCTTTGGAACTATCGCACCACCAAGAGAACTCCGACAGGGGAGTCCCCTTTCAACCTCACATGTGGTTCCGAAGCTCTCATCCCCTTAGAAGTGGGTCTGCCTTCACCCCGACTGATAGCCTACAGTGAAGCACAGAACGCGAACCAGCTTTGCAACTGTTTGGACCTAATAGACGAGGTCCACAAAAGAGCTTCCATTCGACAAGAGACCTACCAACGTAGGATAATTCAATTTTACAAAAAAAGGTCTGCCCCGCTAATCTCAAAGAGGGGTACCTAGTACTCCGGAAGCTGTCGATCTCCATTCCGAGCGAAAAAGGCAAGATAGCACCCAATTAGGAAGGTCTGTATAGGGTCTCTAGAGTTATTCGTCCATGCGCGTATGAACTCGAAGACCCGGGGGGTAGGAGAATACCGAGGACATGGAATGTGGAGCACTTGATGAAGTACCAAGAGGGTGTCTAAACACCGCTCTAAACAGCTTCCCCAAGAGCGCTCCATAAAACATGTCAAAAGTTTTTATTTGTATTTTCTTTATCAAAGTGTAAGAGCGACTCGCAACTTGGAAGCGGCCGCCTAAATATTTTCAATAAAAGCAATCTATCCCCACCTTGGGCATCCAGCAGCGGTTCTCCTCGATAGCCCACCCTCAGTCTAATGGCCAAGTAGAGAACGCAAATTGACAAATACTCTCCAGCTTGAAGAAGAAGCTTGATAAATCTACCAAGGGGTTGTGGGTCGAACAGCTCCCCAACGTTCTTTGGAACTATCGCACCACCAAGAGAACTCCGATAGGGAAGTCCCTCTTCAACCTCACATATGGTTCTGAAGCTCTCATCCCCTTATAAGTGGGTCTGCCTTCACCCTGACGGATAGCATACAGTGATGCAAAGAATGCGAACCAGCTTCGCAACTGTTTGGACCTAATAGATGAGGTCCGCGAAAGAGCTGCCATCCGACAAGAGACCTACCGACATAGGATAATGCAATCTTACAACAAAAAGTTTTGCCCCGTTAATCTCAAAGAGGGATACCTAGTATTCCGAAAGCTGTCGATATCCATTACGAGCAAAAAAGGCAAGCTAGCACCCAATTGGGAAGGTCCGTATAGGGTCTTTAGAGTTATTCGCCCAGGTGCGTATGAACTCGAAGACCCGGGGGGCAGGAACATACCGAGGACATGGAACATGGAGCACTTGATGAAGTACCAAGATCGTGTCTAAACACCGCTCCAAGCAACTTCCCTAAGAGCGCTCCATAAAACATGTCAAAAGTTTTTATTTGTATTTTCTTTATCAAAGTGTAAGAGCGGCTCGCAACTTAGAAGCGGACGCCTAATTGTTTTCAATAAAAGTAATCTATCCCCGCAAGTTCTCTATTTTTGAGCAGTCTAATTGTACTTACAAAAATTTTGCACTAAAATGGCACACTCGAAGTCCAACACTTGGTTCGACTCCACTTCAAATACTTGCTTTTAAGAGAGTACGAAGTGGTTCACCATTTGGAATTGCTCCCACAGCCACTGAAATTCTTCAAGCGACACGCTCGGAGTCTAACACTTCGTTCGACTCCGCTTCAACTACTTGCCTCTAAGCGAGTACGAAGCGGATCACCATTCGGAATTGCTCCTACAGATATTGATATTTTCTAAATGATGCGATTGGAGTGCAACACTTGGTTCAATTCCGCTTCAATTACTTGCTTTCAACCGAGTCTGAAGTAGATCACGATTCGGAATTTCTCCTACAGTTGTTGATATTTTCTAAACGACGCGCTTGGAGTCCAACACTTGGTTCCACTCCGCTTCAATTACTTGCCATGAAGCGAGTACGAAGAGGATCACCATTCGGAATTGCTCCTATAGCTGTTGATATTTTCTAAACGACACGGTTGGAGTGTAACACTTGGTTCCACTCCGCTTCAACTATTTGCTTTTAAGCGAGTACGAAGCAGATCACCATTTAGAATTGCTCTTACAACTGTTGGCAATCGCAAACGCTAACAAAACACAAGTTCAAGAAATAAATACTATCTCATTAAAGTTTGAGGCACAAGTCTGACTACAGACCGACAACTCGTCTTTACATCGAGACACAAAACATGTGAAACAAAGATTACAAAATTACAGAGCTACTTTAACCCCTCCTAGGGAGTGGAATGCTTCTCTAAAGTGATAGACGAGGGTGGCGAAGACCGTGTTGCTGCGAACGTACATCTGTGGAGGTCTCCAAACCGACGAGTCGAGTTGAGTCTCCGACACATAAGAGCCTTAGCATTGCCCCGACAATGTCTCCGCTCTGCACATCCCCTGGGCGCCTCGAGACGGGGGGCAAGCGTAACGCCAACTCATAGAATGACCTCCCTTGGGAATATTCACCTCGGGGGAAGTGGTGGTTCTGACGTTGCTCCCCTCAGAAAGACATTGTAGCCGATGATTCTCTGCCTATAATACAACGACTCGTTCCTTCAGCGAGTCATCCATTACCCTGATCTTCAGATGAGGCATCCGAATTGAACTACCCACACGAGAAGCCTCGGTGATGGTCCTCCGAAGCTGCGCTGCCTCCAGCCTTTTCTCGAGTACCACATTCTTCAGCCCATCTCTCTCAGCATTGAATTCGAACAAAGACTGACGAAGGAACTTGAGTCTCAAGCCTTGGTTAAAGGCCATCGAGGGACTCGTCTCCTCCCCTTCAGGAGGAACTTCACGAGCCTTCTCCTTTAGCCGTTTCAACTCTGAGGTGCGACGGGCCAATGTCAGCTTAAGATAGTCTAGTTCCGATGCGGACTTGAAGAGCCTCTCTCGACTTTGAGTAAGGGCTAACCTAGCAACTCCTAGATTCGACCGGAGGAGAGATACTTCGGCCACCTCGACCGTCTGAGATGCTTCGGCCATTTGATATGCTTCGGCGATCTGAAAAGGCAAGGACATGACGATACTAAGTTTAAGAAGCTCCTACAGGGATAGCTCACATGTGAAATATAACTCAAGCTCAACACTTAGTCAATTTTCATTAAAATCCATTACTACAAAAAGCGGTGGCCAGTCCGCTATTAGGCATCACTACAAAAAATCCTAGGCGAAAAATCTACGACTAAAATACTAAGAAGAAACTAAGGAAGTTGAGTATCCACCTCGGCGGATGGATCCACCACAAGTGCTAGTTCATGTCCGCCCCCTTCAGCTGTCCTCGATGATGGTGCCATTGCCAGCGGGGGGTCCGTCACTATGGCCTGCTTGCCATCAGCGTTATCTCCTCCTTCGATCTCTGTTCCCTCCTCCTTATCGTCAGGGAATAAGAAGTACCCCGAACAGTCAAAATCGGGGAGACGTTCGCCAACATCCTTCAGGGCCTTAGCGTAGGCCTTTCGCATATTTTTCTCCAGGTAGCCGATGGCCTCCTTCTCTGCCGCGGCCTTGGACTTTTGTATGGCTATGTCCCTCTCGAAGGCGGCCTTCTCCTTCTCAGCAGCTCTCTCCCGAGCTGCCTCTTCCTTCTCCAAGGTGGCGGACTCTTTCGTCTTCGCCAACGCCTCCTCCAGAAGCTTGATCTGGGTGACTTGCGTGTCCGCCAAAAGTGCGGCCGCCTCTAACTCTCTTTTAGCCTTCGACTACTCAATTCTCTCCCTGTCTTGCAGAGCCTTCAGCTCTTTCTTCTACTCCGCTACTCACCTCATCAAGTGGCTGAAGTGGCAGATCGCCTATGAGAAAACAAGTAGTGTAAGAGTCGAGTGAACAAGGAGAACAAGAGTCGAGCGAATAACTTCACATCTAGAGCTTACCGTCATTTGCGCCTTGGCAATCTCCAAGGCAGAGTCGCCCAGGGTCCCGTGCTCCATCGACGCCTTATCCTTGTGCGTGGCTAGGTTGCAAATGGCATCCATGCAGATCGTCAAGTCCCCGAGGAAACCGTCGTGCTTTAGGACCTGCCAATCCACTAAAAAGATCCTCTTTAACTCGTCCGTCAGCATGACCTCGGCCACCGCCGTGGGAGGAAGGAGCCTGAAGAGTGAGCGTGGTTGAAAGGTCAAGTTCATTCGCCAGCAGAACAACTAAAGGACGCACGACCTCCATGTCGACAATAGGAGCGACGGTGCTCTCGCCTTTGATCGCCTTCGACGGTGTTGGTCGGGTGACGACACGTTTCCTCTTCTTTTCCTCAACCCACTTGCCGCTCAGAACCGAATGCCTGTTCATGATATCGTCGAAATCCATATCAGCAGATCCTGTAGTGAAAGAGCAAAAACAGGATAAGAAAATTTATACTATCAAAATGTTCAGAAGTGCGATTGACGTAAAGAACTCGTACTGGGGTTCATCAGACTATGACCTCCCCCAATGAGGCTCTCCTCGGAGATATCCTTCCAGTGCATCGTAGGTCGATCAAAGAGGATGTTGACCATTTCGTCCTCCTCAGGGCTCAAGGTCGGCTCCATCTTTGCCTTCTTCGACACATCTTCCCTCCACATCATGGGAATGTCCCACTGCTTCTTACCCCGAACGAGGAAATACTTATCTCTCCAGCACTTCACGGAGTCGGGGTTGTCAACCAACTTATTGATGGAACTGCGATGATTCCCAGGACCACGGATTGGTGTGCGTATCGATCATAAAAGCTTAACAGATTTAATACGTGATCTAACCCTTTATAGAAGAATCTAGGGTTCACAAATTATACCTGCGATGAGAAGAAGACGATAGTTTCTAGCAACCTCGAGCCGTCAGTGACCCCAAGATCTTCTGCACGTATTCCTTCCTCGGGTTGGACGTCGGGTGGGCGACGGTCTCCCAACCTTTCTTCTCCTTGGCTGACCTCTCTTTCTCTCCTTACGTGAATCACGAATTTAGAGAAAACTTCTTATCTCTGATAATAATCTGACGGCCAGAGAATAGAGGATATATATATAAGGCTACGGCAGGGACCATGAGGAGAAATTATGGTTAGGTCTCCTAACGAATCTGGGTATCCCGTGTTCAGCCCGAACACACAACCCAGGCCCATTAACAATAGCTCGGTCCACTAAAGAGCTATTGTTGCACTACCTTCCTAATCCCAAATTATATTTATGGGCTCCTTTTATTATATGCTCGTTCAGCTCCCCATGTTAAGATATCGAATGTCCGTCGATCAAATTAAGTTACTGACAACTATATTGATCGACATCTTTTATCCTTAAGTAGTACCACTCAACTTTATTTGTCATGTCGGATGTAATCCACCTGCAGGGTTTACATGACAATCCTTATGAGCTCCTTAAGGGGACATCATCAACCTGACGTATCGGGACATGGATTCCTTTTACAATCAACAGCCCATCATACATACAATGCTATTACCAAATTCATTGAGGTTGTTGATCCATAATGAATCTCACTCTTTTATGAGTCAAAGTAATGCACACTGCATATACATGTCTGTTATTATATCTGGATTAAGAGCATAAGCATCCATAATAACAGAGGTGTTTGTTCTCTTTTGTAGTCAGTACAAAGAGAACAACCTCAAGTGGTCCTGTTCAATACACACAAAGTGTACTAGTGTAAACCTATAGTCAAGATAGACTAATACCAGATTACACTACAACCTTTCTAATGGATTTTCCAAGTCCGTCTAGGTTGTGAACTATTTATATATTCCATAGGGAACTGATAATATGACCTTCTGTGTTTCTCCTCACACCATATTATCAACCTTATAGAATATCAGATACTTGCATTAATATTATAATAAACACAATATGCAAACATATGCCCATATGATTCTCATTCAAAAAAAATAAGGAAATAAAGTTAATACAAAAGTGATGCTTTCAGTAAATAACCCTAACACTTAACGCCCTTCCGAGCAGTCAGGTAGAAGTGATACTTCGTTCGTGTCTTTTGGTGGATCTTGTATAGACTGCAAAGCACGTTAAGTCTAGGCTCGATCCCTGCAGCCTGGAAAGGTAAGACAAACCCCGTGACGTTCCTCCAAATGTTCGGCATGAGCTGCATTGGGCATACCCCGAACCGTTGCAGCACCGCCCTTACGAAGGGGTGGAGAGGAAGGCATAGCCCAGTGTGGAAGGCGTCGAAGGGAAACACGCACATATCGGAGGGAAGCGAAGAGAAAGACCTGATCCCTGGGCCAGGGACGATGAGATCAAATTCCGAAGGGATCATGAAGCACATCCGAATGATTCGCAGGTCTGACTCTTTTAGAATGCTGACAATTTCGTTTGCCTCCGTGTGTTCCCTTGGCGCGTTCTCCTTGTAAAACTGCGCCAGGCCGTGCACCGCACGTTTTAGCTCCTCTGCCCCATACTGTCGAATTCCCCCAAGGGTTGACACGACGATCGAATACCTTCTGAACTAGCCCATCCTCCGGTCTTTCTGCACTACGGTTCCCACCACCAACGAAGAAAAAGCCGCCTCTCCGCCGTCCTCTTCGACAATAAGATCCTCCTCTGCAACCGCTTCGACTTTCGGAGAGGACAGGACAACGATGCCCTTCCCCTTGTCGATCCTAGGAGCAGTGGACCGGGGAGCTACTTCGGGCTGACCCGAGGAGGAGGCCTCTTCGCCGAAAGACACCGTAGACATCCCTTAAAATTAAAATAGATTACCTGTGAAGTGACAACCACGGTCGGAAAGTATGCCAGACAACGGAAAAGATCACCGGAGACTCCGCTCAAAGCTCTGAAGAGAAAGAAAACTCCAACGAGGTGAAAATGAAAAGTGAGGTAAAAAGGGAAGGGGGTGGAGATTTATGGTGAAACTTAGTGGGCTTGGGCCGGAAAGCTTAATGGGCTCTTACGAAGCCTAAAAAGTGCGAAATTCTAAGCAGTCAGGATGCAAAACGACAAAAGGGAAGCAACTCGAAGCGACATAAATTGCGTTGACCAATCAACTCCTTCCAAGCTCAGCATTTTGTTCGCTAAGCTCAACACTTCTCTCGCCAAGCTCGCCGCAGATGTCAAACAGACGTGTTTCCGATCTGAAAACACCCAAAATTGCGTTAACCAGTCAATGCCTTCCAAGCTCAACACTTCGTTCGCGAAGCTTAACACTTCGCTGGCCAAGCTCGCTGCAGATGTCGAACAGACGTGTTGCCGAGCTGAAAACACCCAAAATTGCGTTGACCAGTCAACGCCCTCCAAGCTCGACACTTCGTTCGCTAAGCTTAACACTTCGCTCACCAAGCTCGTCGCAGATGTCGAACAGACGTGTTTTCGAGTTGAAAACACCCAAAATTGCATTGACCAGTCAACGCCTTCCAAGCTCGACAGTTCGCTCGCTAAGCTTAACACTTCGTTGAACAAGCTCATTGCTGATGTCGAACAGACATGTTTCCGAGCTAAAAACACCCAAAATTGCATTGACCAGTCAATGCCTTCCAAGCTCGACACTTCGTTCGCTAAGCTCGACACTTCGCTCGCCAAGCTCGCCGCAGTTGTCGAACAAATATGTTTCCCAGCTGAAAACACCCAAAATTGCGTTGACCAGTCTACGTCTTCCAAGCTCGACATTTCGTTTGCAAAACTCGACACGTCGCTCGCCGAGATCGCCGCAGATGTTGAACAGATGCGTTTCCGAACTAAAAACACCAAAAATTGAGTTGACCTATCAACGTCTTCGAAGCTCAACATTTCGTTTGCCAAGCTCGACACTTTGCTTGCCAAGCTCGCCGCAGATGTCGAACAGACGTGTTTCCGAGGTAAAAACACCCAAAAATGTGTTGACCAGTTAATGTCTCCCAAGCTCGACATTTCGTTCGCCAAGCTCGACACTTCGCTCGCTGAGATTGCCGCAGATGTCGAACAGACGTGTTTTCAAACTGAAAACACCCAAAATTGCGTTGACCAGTTAACGTCTTCCAAGCTCGACATTTCGTTTGCCAAGCTTGACACTTCGCTCGCCAAGCTCGCTGCGGATGTCGAACTTTCCGAGCTTAAAACACCCATAATTCCGTTGTCCAATCAACGTCTCCCAAGCTCGACATTTCGTTCGCCAAGCTCAACACGTCGCTCGCCGAGATCGCCGCCGATGTCGAACATAGGTGTTTCCGAACTAAAAACACCCAAAATTGCGTTGACCAGTCAGCGCTCGCCCACCGTTTGCCAAACTTGGCATACCGTTCGCCGCGTTCAACGCACCATTCGCCACGTTCGATGTATTGTTCGGCGAGTTTGCCACACCGTTCGCCCAATTAGCCGAACAGATGTGTTTTCGAACTGAAAATAGGGAGTGTCTCTCTTCTCCTAGCCATCTGATCGCCCAGAAATGCTCACCGTTGCGTGATCAAGGCTCCAGATTCAACCACGTCACCAGGTGTTGATCCACCCTCTGATCACTCAGAAACCCGTGCCTGCGAGCGATCGATGCCCCAGATTCATCCACATCATTAATACAGTGATAAAATCTATTTTTATTTTATTAATTAGAATTATATATTTAAAAATTGCAAAAAAATGATTAAAAATTTAGGAAAAATTAATTAAAAATTGTAAAAAATAATTATATATTCGGGAAAAAAAATTTGAGCATCTCGGTAAATAATTATTAGTTAGAATAATTAATTAATGCTCCTGGAAAACAGATCGTCGCTTTGCAAAATTGAATAAATGATTCGAAAAAATAATATAAAAAATTAGGAAAAATCTCCGAAAAATCCAGAAGAGCCTAGAAACAATCTTGGGCACGCTGCCAGCTCAGAAAAGCATCGCTACTCTTCGAACAAGATTCGAACTATCTTTAAGAACTCCGATAAAGCCCTATACGCCATTAAGACAACAAAACTACTCCCTAAAGGCTGTAACACCCAGTCCTTGGGAGTGGGGGCTCGTGATATGGCTAAAAATGGGGTTAAATCGGATTTGTTCAAATAGGGCACTGATCTTAAAGTTTACAGGGGCAAGATGGTTATTTCACCTACAGACGGGTCCAAAATGGGAACCGAGTCTCTTCTCTTGGACCCGATAACCCGTGGATGGATCTATTCAACTGAGAACAGATTCCAACCCGTTCGGAGGCAGTTCAAGAGGATAGGGAGAAATCTTGAACCGCCCTCATCCTTAGAAGGGGGTTCTAACTGCCTCTATCCAGCCACACCAGGAAGTAAGGATTTGTTCTTTTCCTGAAGCAGATCCCTCGGTGACTATAAATACCCTCCTACCTCCTACCGTTACCACGTGATCACTCATTGCCTACCTAAAGTTTCTTTGATATTCTTTTACTGAGTATTGACAAGAGCGTCGAAGGGTGCATCGTCGGGATCCATCCCAGTGTTTCGTACTTCGTGCAAGTCAACGGGAGCAGCTAGAAGCCAGCTTAGCAGCAGTGAAAGAGGTCAGATTTGATCCGTTCGAGTTCTTGCGAATCCACAAATTCTATCTATTTCCCCCACACCAGATTCAGCGGCAATACCATTATATATAGTTTAGTCAACAAAAATTAGAATACATTAAGGTGTAGTAGTTTTGTAAATCTGGAATTGTAAACACGGCAGTACGAAAATAGCAATATCTCACAAACCATAAATCGAAATCAAAATCCGCCAAATTGGTAATAAAATAGATACAGTAGGCTAACTTTCATATTCAGAAATATTTTAGAGACAGCAAGTAGAATTAGGTCAAAAATAGGGTTCTTTACTGTACAATAGTAAAATTCTGCACGTAAAATCTTTATTTGCGAACATGAAAATGTTTGTAAAACTCCTCAAATAAATCCACCAAAATTCTGGGTAAAACCCAATCAAGTCGAGAAGTACTGAGCCAAATTTTAGATCAAAATAATGATTTTAACACCAGAATAAAAATATATTACTCTTCAGAATTCATAGAAAACACAGTCTGAAAATCTTTATATATCTCATAGTAAAATAGGCATAACCCACAACTCATAAATCGAAACTGAGATCCTTCTAAAGGGTTGGAAAATAGACAGAATTATCTACAGTTCATGTTCACAGAATATTTTTATATACTGACCTTAATAAGGTCTAGAATACTGAATAACATCAGGGTAACAGAAAATACAGATTTGTTCTTCACACACAAAACAACATAGATCATACGAAATTCATCCAAATCAACCCAAACATGAAATACAGTGTACTAGATGTCCAAACAACATGGTATAGGGTATTTTGCAAGCATTTGACAAGTATATCATGAATAACACATCAAGCACAGATATCTCAAATTAGCATGAACATATAAATCAAAAGTGGTCAACCATAGGTTTATTCATGTCATATATGTCGTGAGGCAACTATGGTCAAATCAGCACAACAGAGACAATATATAACAGATAATTCACACACAAATTGTCTCTAGAACCCAACTATACTACATGCAGTATTTAGTACTTGTATTACACAAAGAAAAGAATACAAGTTACTTGCCTTATAACCGACGATGAAAACGACGAAAATCGAGAATAATGGGAACAGATTCCCGAGCAATGAACTCAACGAACACACGAACTCCAACATCGAGAAAAGCCCATGAACACACAACCAACGACAATGATAACAAACCCACGAACACAACTACGCACCAAACACTCCAAGAACGAACGGACGAACCCAACAATCTACAACTCGAGCCCACACACACTGCAACCAAGGAAGAGCGAGAGGGAGAGTCGATGGAAGGCAGCGAGATGTTATCTTCCTATCGCAGCTGCTGTCGGCGCTTGCTGCCAGCATCGGAGCAGCGCACCAAGATGGTGTCGCGGCTGCTGCAACCTGAATGACGCAGGGGAAGACCGGGAGAGAGATGGAGAGATGGGTCATGGATGCAGGGCACAGGGGATGATCAGGAGCGAGAGGGAGGTCGGGAGAGGGAGGTGCAGGAGGTGCGGCCTGGAAGGAAAGCAAGTAGAGGTCGGAAGGAGGCCGAAAAAAGGGGAAAGATGGCTAGGGTTTAGTGGGGGAAGTGAACAGTCGGTTCATTATATAAAGGGATGGGTTAATATAGTCTATTAGGGTTTGGGGATGAAGTAGGTGACGGCTGAATATGGGGTAGTTAACGGGTAGGGGAAGGGTGCTAACGGATTTATTAGTAGGTGGGTTTTATTTAAATGGGTATTAGGTATCGATAAATTAATTAGGATTTAATAGGATGGGTTTTGGGTATAAGAGATCCAAAAAATTAGATACGGCAAAAAAGAATAAAAAGAATAAAATAGGATATGAATTAATTTTAAGCAATGAGGATTAAGAATACTGGCACGATCCATCAGAGACGAAACAAAAGGAGACAACAGAATCAAGAACTCAAATAAAAGATGATAAAAACATTAAAATGAATATATAGAAAACAAAAGATCCAATATACTATCCAAAAAAAAGATACAAAGAGAGAAATACACCAAAACAAAAAAAATACACTAAAAAATACTCAAAATGGAAAACAGGGGCTACATGCCGGTATAAGGACTTAATTACACTCTAGTTCTTAACTTCTTTTTCATGTTCACCAAAATTTGAATGTTTATACTCATAAAATTTCCACATTTCATCATGATTCTTTTATCTCATTTTCCATGCTCATTTGCACATATTAAACATCAATTTCATATTTAATTAAATACATCTCATAATGTAATCTCCACAAAATTTCTTGCATTCACATTTTTTTTCTTTCTTTAGTTATACTTAAACCACATTCTTAAAGAAATTTTATCAAGTTCTTTAATCCATTTTAATATAAAAACCACATCTAATCTTCAAAAAAATACATAAAATGTTGTAGAATTAATTTTCATAAAGTCTAGATAATATATGAAGAATAATAGAATTTTTCCCAACTTTTATTTGCACTTTAAACTCTTAAAACTCAAAAAAAAGAAATAAAAAAAATATAAAAATTGGGTCGGCGGAATCGAACCCAGAACCAAACAGAACCCTCGCCCATGAACAGTAACAGACCCGAAGCGCACCCGAAGACCAGTTGGTTATGAGTGACTAACTGATATGAAAGGGGTTATATTCTTTATATGCCGATTGTACTGTTTTTGGGAAAAAATCGAATTTTTAGAAAAACAGAGCCTCTTCAATACTCGAACCCAAGACCTCTTGCACTGTACATGGCTCTTATAACCCTCACCGAAAACCAGTAAGCCCAAGCTCACTTTCGGTTATAGTTAAGAGTCGAAATAATTATGTATCTACTGTATGTTTATAAATTTCTTCTACAAAATTCAATTTCTTAATACATTAGTATCATTTAAATTAAACTTGTCCAGAATATTCCCCTTAAACAAAATAGTATAACAGTAGTTAAATTCTTAATTTTTAACCTTAACTAATTCTTCTTTACAAATTATATTCAAAGAATATCTCATCGACTTTAAAAAATGCACTAGTGCCCTCTCAAAATACCAATATAAAATCTACTAAATATAAGTTCTTGTTCTCTTTCAGTTCTACAAGAGTCTAGCAATTATTCTTTTATCACATCCACTACCGTTTATTCATCTAACAATTAAACATAACCATATCTATTCATCCCAATCTACAACTAAACATAGCAATATTCATTCATTTACAATTAGGCCATTCATTCAACAAGATCATCACACTAGCATGGTTCATTTACAAATTGATATTCTAGCATGCATTTCATTTATAAAACACCATGATGTGTTTGATTTACGAATCACAATCAAAATTTTCTCTTTTCTCTACTAGTCTCTTTAGGCAAACACATGGCAATTTTAGTTAGTTTCGTTAGTATGTTCATGAAATCAAAAATCCCTAGCATTGTATCTACATTAGAAGTAGAGTAATCACCCACCTTCTTTGAAGACAAAAGAAAACTCCTAAACAACTCCTTGAAAGTGCGATCGTCTCTCTTCTCATCCTAGCTTGTGCCACAAGAACCCGAGCTTCTCCTCCTTGATGTGCTGCCGAGCTTCCTTGATGTGCTAGTCGGCTACCCAAGATGCAAGAGCACTCCCACACAAACAATTAATCTTTTTCTCACACAACTTTATATTTTCTCTTACACAAATTCTATCTTTCTCTTTGAAATTTCTAAGTGTAAAGAGAAATAAAAGACTAATGGAGCTATTTATACACAACTCAAGACAAAATGAAGGGTTGAGATGAGTTGGGATGAAGGGTTTAGATTCATTTGGGAGTTAGAAGAACCACCCACCTTCACATAATTACTTCTCCACTCCTCCCCCTCTCCATTTCTCCAAGTGTAAGGCCGGCCAAGTCTTCTCATTGCATTGCACGCGCATGTGCAATGCACGTGTCTCTACATGCACAATAGTTTAAGTTTGGACATTGATTAATTGTTTATTTATTTTTTACATGATCATGTATACCCTACAAGTTGTCTTAATTAATATTAGAATTAACTAGTGGGCTAATTAGGTGGGCTAATATCCATGGGCTCTTTAATTAATTAATTTATTTATTTTAGATGGGCTAGAATTAGAATATTAGGCCTAAGAGATAATAATAGGCTTTTTAAAAGGGAAAATGAAAATATTTGTTCATGAAGTAAAAAAAAAAAATAAAGCCAAAAACACACATTAATTTGCACGTGCAAATACATGAAAACAAATTAAAAAATTTATATTTAAATATTTGAAAATTCAGGATGTTATACATAGTATATACCTACTATAATCATACTCACCTAACGAATCGGCAAGAAAATACTCCTCGCTCGCCCGGTCGCCACTCAAACTTCACTTTTTAATACCTATTAAGAAATTTATCGAACCCTTGAGTCATTAACTCAAAAATACACATTATCTATCCCCCGAATTCACATCAAATATACTCATACATCACATATATCATTCCTAAGCATTTCAATCAACTATTTTCTATTCTTATTGTCAAGTCGCAGTTTTACCTCTCAATCGGAGGAGTTCTATGCAATATTTAATATTTTAAGGGTAAATTACCCCAAATTAACTTCTATATCCCAAAATTAACCCATATGAGCATCTCGGAAATAATGTCTAATATTTATACCTATCTTCCCATAATTATCCTATTTTTAAAACAATAACTCAATTTTTTTATAATTTCCCAATACCGGGAAAATTCATAATAATTATCAAACAATTGTTAAAATTCATCATAAATGTTTCTAAATTATCCCAAAATGTTCTACATCATCCGAAATATTTATTAGTATACAATAGCAGTAATTTCACTTACCCTTCCTAAACTCAAACCCTAGGTTTAATAATATTTCCATATCATTACCATAGAAATTAAAATCTTTCACCTCTAGCATGTCCTACATACCTTACTCATCTCTCTGCTACGATGTTTATGAAAAGAAATGAAAAACATACAATTCCATAAACAATTATACAAAATCGTATACCTTCATGAAGCTCTCTTGAAAAACCGATACTGCCACGCTGAAGAACATTCCAAAATCTCTTAGAATCCCCAAATAATTTAAAGATTGAAGTGGGATGGAGGGTTTGATTCAAACCCTAGGTTAACATGAACATGGGTTTCGGCCAAGCTTAAGAAATGGGGAGAAGGGGACTGGCAAACTAGTTATTATGTGGCTTTTTAAATAATAAGTGGATAGGGTCAGGGGATTAGGCCCAATATCAAATAAAATGCTCATTTTAAGGGTTATTTTCAACCCAAAACTCAAAATTTTCTAACTCCATGCTAGGACCTTGCAAATACTTCAAATTAGCAAATATTTTACCCTCTAATATGCATAAGTACTCAGGAAATATTTTGGGTTAATTCGGATTCATCTCCTCCGAGAAAACTCATCTCAAACTCTTATATTTAAAAATTTTCCCGTTTAACCACGAATACCAATTTAATCATTCTAAAATAAAATAAAATCAATTAATATAAGAGAATATACTCAAAATCATAGTTAACAATAATATAAATAACATATTTAATAGTTTTTAAGATACAGGTGTTATAGTAGTTGTGATGAAGTTAGAGCAAAAGTGAGTATGAGTGTAACATCCCGCAAAATTGAGTTATGACATTGCTCCATGTGTGTTACACTGTTACGAACAGTATTTATACCATTACGGGTAATATCCGTAACGTATTCTAATATAAATATCCTACGTATTTCTGTATTTTGATTAATTATATTTTTTCTTTCATCTCAAAGTTCATTTTTATCCTATTTTGAGCCAACTCAAATATTAATCTTAATCTTTGTGTTTTTACGCGCATTGCAAGTACTTTCAATGCACATGTCGATTACGCAAATTTTACCGTTACGTGAAATATCCGTAACATTATCAATACAAATATTTACTTATTTTGTATTTTGATTATTATGGATATTTTTCGTTCTTTATTTCATATTTGAATATTTATTTTGTATTGATACGTGCAACGCACGTGTTTGTAGTGCATGTGTTGGTTGTATCCTTTTTTCAAAATAAAAATTTATGAATTGTGTATGATTATTTTTATTTTTATTAGTTTAAACTAGTTTTACGTAAAATATTTATTGTTAAAATATTTTTTGCTACACGTGCTTTTTCTATTATACATGTGCAATTTCGTTATTTTTATTAAAAGTTGTGCACTAAAAATTTCATTAGGCTTAATTTAATCTAATTGTACTAAAATTAATGTTAAGAAAAATTAATATATGTATTTACTAAAAATAAGAATTCAAAATGAAATAAAATAAAAAGAAAAAAAAACGAAATAAGAATGGTGCAAGCATGTGCACACGTGCATAGGTGCATTGCACACCTTCAATCCAAACAAGGTGCACTTAGTTGGCCACATTATCTTGTAGTGAGGTGGAGCAGATGTATGAGTTGGATTAGTGGAGAATTTATTTTGGAGTGTGGGTAGTTTCCTTAACCAATCATTATTTTTCCTATAAATACCCCCTTATCTAACCTCATATGAACACAAAAGTAAATCAAAAAAAAAAAAAAAAGATAACAAGAGGTGTTTGGTGCTGTTTGCTTTCGGAAAATCCAAGGGAGGGAGCTGCATTTTTCTTAGAGTAGGGGATTGTGGAGCTTTTGCTAAGGTTACAACTATTAGGAGGTCTCTTTTGATGTGAGTATTTTCATGATCTTCTAGTATGTAGAAATTGTGTTTATTTAAATTAGAAATGTGTAGATAGAGATGAATTGATTTGTGCATATGAAGTAGTTGCTCCAGTCATTCTATTTGTGCATGCTTAATTATAACTGTGTAATAGATGATGAAATTAATGTGTGTATGTGTAGGAGGTTTATAGAATTTTTTATCTAATTGAAATTTCACATAATAAATACATGGGATTGATTTTCTTGTATGCATTTTAGTAATATAGATACCCCTAAAAAACTTTAGTTGTGTACAGAAAAAATTGTTCATTTAATCTAAGTGTAAGACTATGAATAATTTATACAATTTAAATAAAAATTCACATGTTCTTCAAGAATAAAATTGGTATATATTCTATTTCATGCATATACACTAATCTCAGAAATGATTTCATTCTCAATTTGTAAAGCAATACGTAACAATTGAATTATCGAAAAATTCAAGTTTCAAATCTATTGTAGTTCAAATTATAGACAATGACTGCCACTCTTCTCACACAAATAGTGAGTTGGCTCACTGGTTCTGAGTTGCGGTCTGGCTCGTTGCTTTGTCTGGGTTCGAATCCGGACAGTGACAGTTTACGTTAAAAATTTTGTTTTTATTTATTACCATTAGTCAATTCACATGCATTTTAAATAAGAAAAAATTTAAATAATACTAGTAGATTAGTAGAATATTTATGTACAAATCTAGAAGTTAATTTAAGGATAAAAAACTCATTACAATTTGAATAGTATGTCTAGTTAGACTTACTAAAGAAAAGAAAAAAGAATTGTTTTATGAATGAGTTAACTTTGGAATAATTAAGATAATCAAAGTTAAATTGGGAAATTCACTTGGATAAAAATTATACATTATTTTATTTTAAGTAGTGAACTTTTATAATATTTCATTTTTGTGATGAAAAATTGAATTGTGATGATTTATCCTAGAATTTGGGTGTCATATGAAAATAAATATCACCCTATAATTTATGCAAAATATTTATATGATAAATTAGAAGATAAACAAAGTTTGAACTTGGGAAAATAGTATGCATGATATTTGTAAGATTTTTTATCAATGTTGAAATGATTTTGAGATGTGTGATGAGAGAATATGAAGATATACTTTGAAATTGAGAATTTAAAGTGAATGCATGAAAGAAGCAAATGAATTATGAATGAGAAATTGTGTAATTAAGATCAAGATAACCTATAAAGTCTCGTTGTTGAGATGGTTGGAATTTAGCCACTGAGCGAGACCCGTAGTCACCGGCAAGTTGTGATAAATGAAAATTGAGAACCGTCGACTAACAAATCTCCTTGTGTTTATTTAAGTCCGGTGGGGTAAGCTAGGTCTATGTTGTAATGATTATAATTAAACCCAAGGACATGCACTAGAGGGACATGTGATGAAGTAAAGGCAAACATGAGTATGAGGGCCTCAGTTGGTCTGCGGTGTGAGATTGTCTCCCTAGAATTATCGAGATGTGATTGGGAGTGTCTCCAGCTCTTCTGCGGTGTGGGATTCAACTCCAGAATTATTGAGATCGAGGCGACGCTTATGGGGTGTTTTGGTGACTATTGAGGCACCATAACTTATGGTGTGAGATTGGATCCCCAGAATTATCGAGATGTGATTGGGAGTGTTCCCAACTCATATGCGGTGTGAGATTCATCTCTAGAATTTTCGGGGTGTAGGCTTAATACTCACAGAATATCTAAATCTTATACTAGTCACGGGTGAAAAATTGCATAACGAGGGATTGAACCTATAATAAGGAGTATGATAAGGGTTTGCACTCGGACCTATGTAGTATGTGATGCATAGAATCCGAACAAGTGTGCATTCGTGTCATCGTAAGTGTAATGTTTGCATTAGGCGTTAAGTTCATTTCATACACTGACATAATTAAGATAGTCATGCATTCAAGTTTGTAATTGTTAAGATGGTGAAATTGCTGTATTATAGCATTGCGACAGTTGTATGCAATTGACGTGCACACAGTTTTCTAGTTGCAGGACTAGATTCGGCATGTACCAGAAGTCACTGTGATGGGTTGACATAAGATTGAAAGAGCTTCCATTATCATGTGTTGTGTTGAACTTATTTATTTTCGCTGTGCTATTAAAGAACAATGTTGTAAATAAAAAAGTTTTAAATTCCTTGTCATTTGTACGAAGTTGAAGTAAAAGATCCGGTTTGTGCTATGAATTACCTATGTTTGGAATTCGGTGCGTTACAGAGTGGTATCAGAACCGACTTCAACAAGTAGTACAAAATTATAAGGAAAACACATTACGGTTGACATTAGATTGTGAGTGTTAGTTTGGAGTCACGAATGTTATTGTTATTGAACTTGCATTCAAGAAACTCTCCTCGTATACATTGATGTGATATTCTATGCGAGCTTGTTTTCTTTTGTGTCACGAATGTTATGGTTGGTTTGAACCTACATTCATGATACCTTATACGTAGACTAACTTTTCTCTTTTATTTCTCTTTGTGTATTTTCCTCGTAGTACTTTTCATCTTTAACGCTTAATATTTTTTCGAATAATTCTTTTATTTTACTATTAATTCACTTCGATATTTATTATTTTAACTACAATCCTTAGTCTTAATCTTTTAATTTTGTCTTACTCATTTTTCTTTCTTCATGTTTTGTCCTTCTTACTTTTATGCACTTTTGCGTTACTCATTTATTTTTTATATTACTTTTACGTATTTTTTTATGTTTTAAATTGCTACTTATTAAATTAGTATTGTGATTTTTATTTTCTTTCTTTATTAGTTCTATTAAAATTTTAAATTTTGATTTTGCATATGTAGCTTCATTTTATAGATGCTTTGGTTTTGTGATACTATATTTTTCCATTATTTTATATTGTCTTATTTATTTCAGTATATTTTAACAAGAATGTAATATTTTTACTTATATAAATATGATGTAATTCTATACATTATAAATATTCTTTTATTACTATTTTGTTTTTTTTACATCTTATATTCCATGCTATTGTTATTTCCTATTATTTACTACTCCTGTTATATTTACTTTTCTCTATTAAATAGCTACTTATTAATTTTGTTGCTTTATACATCTCAAATATACTATATACACTCACTACTTGTATTTTTACTTTATTTCAATTTTCATTATCTTTACATTCTTGGTTACTACATATACTTTTCACTGATTACTATATACATCATACTTTCTATACATACTATTTTACACTTATCTAATTTCTACATTACCGTACATATTTTATAATATATATTTATTATGTCAACCTACTACATTACATATTTATTTTCTCATTCACATTCGCATTTAAGCCTATGCATGTACTTCATTCCATTTTCCTCTCACTTTTGTAAGTCATTTTCACTTCTACTAATTTCTACTATTTATGTTTGATAATTATACTATATACATCTATTTTAATATTTCATCCTGTTACTTTCTACTTCATTTCCTACTTTTACTTCTATCACAAATTTCAAAAAAAAAAAAAACATAACATCATACTTAAATTAAACATCCAATACCCAAGTACATATGAAAGATTACATCATTCTATTCACCAATTTGGTGCAACCTGATGTCGAGAGGGCAAATATGCAACTAGATATCAATGGAGGCAAACTATAACTGATTATCGAAATGGCAAAATGTGTAACCAAATGTCCAGAAGGCAACCTGCAACAGGATATCGTGGAAGCAAATTTGCAACTTATTGTCGAGGAGGCAAGTCTGCGGTTGGACATCAATGATGCGAAGCCACATTATAGGAGATTTTCTACTTTAATAATCTCCACTTCTATTTTTATATATTACTTACCACTATTCCATTCTTTTTACACTAGTTTATACCATTTTATAATGTTTTGCCACTTAACCTATACTACTTCAACTTTATTATTTATAGTACAGTTATACTTATATACACGTTTAATTAATTACCTTATTATTTATACTAGCTATCATATATATGTTAATATTATTTTATTAATTTTTCAATCTATATTACAGGTTACGATTAATTATTTTATTACTTTGTATTTTTATACGATTCCATTTTTTTATTTATATTTATAACTAACTTATCTTCTATTTGTTTGCTACTCACACAATATAACTTTATTATTTATACTTTCGATTACTATCTATATTTTATTTCTATACAATTAATATTATATATTATTTCAATTATGTATTGCTACTTTTACTACTATTTTATTTTGTTTCTCCAATTGCTTATAACTTCTATATTATATTATTATTTGTTGTATCATATATTTTTGTGCTTATTTACGTATATAATATTATATGCTATAAATATTTTAATGAATACTAATCACTAGTCTATGTATTTAATTTTAAATCGCATATATGGTTATTATATTTACCTTATGAATTCTTTTTGTGAGATTAATATGATATACATAATTATATCTATTTTATATTGTTCGTACTTTTTAGCTAAAATATAACAGTCATATATATATATATATATATATATATATATATATATATATATATATATATATATATATATATAAGCTTTTTCATATAACAGTATTCTCTTAAATCGGTAATTTCTTTTATCTATCATATAATCTTAGTTTACGATTTTAATCATTCATTTTTCCCGTTTTCATTTAGTTAATTTCTGTTTTTTTTTTAATTTTTAAATTCTTATTAGCTACTGCTAACTATTTTTAAATTGTTATGATCTTCCGAATTATTTATCATGTTTTATTTTGTTTTCATACTATTCTCTTTATTATAATTAGTTTTGAGCTACCTAATATTTATTTACTCTCTTAATCTATTTCAAAAATTTTCTATTACATTATAATTTATCTATACTATTTCAATGCTTTTATTTTGTGTACTTACATTTCTTTTCCTTTCTATTTGTTTCCACTTTTTGTTTTACTCTTTTTCATACTACTTCTTACTACTCTTTTGTTTACTATACTTGCTTTAAAGAATTTTAGTATGATTTTTTCATTTTTTTCCAATTACTGTGTTTTCCAATTTCTCTCACAATTGATGACTTAATTTACATTTTTCCTTTACTATATTATCTAATACTTTAACAAATATTATTTTGTATGAAAAATACTTTCAATCTATAATTGTCACGTTTCTTTTTCGACTAAATTTTTCTTGTTTGTTTAATACTTTTGCGTTTCATTCTTATTCACTTTGATACTCATGGGTTCCTTATATAAGTTTGCTATGTTTTCCACATTACCTATTTTTATACTATATTTATTTTCTTAGTATTGGCGGCTTTTCTATATACAACAATAATTTTTATGGTGTGTTCAAATTATAACTTTTCCCATAGTAAGTTATGAGGACAGAACTATTCTAAGGGGGAGAGAGTGTAACACCCCGCAAAATTGAGTTATAAAAGTTTTGCTCCACATGTGTTACGCACATGAATTTTATACCATTATGGGTAATATTCATAACGTATTTTAATATAAATATCCTACGTATTTTTGTATTTTGATTAATTATATATTTTTCGTTTTCTCAAATTTTATTTTTATCATATTTTGAGCCAACTCAAATATTAATCTTAATCTTTGTGTTTTTATGTGCATTGCACGTGTTTTCAATGCGCATGTCGATTACGTAAATTTTACCGTTACTTAAAATATCTGTAACATTATCAATATAAATTTTTTACATATTTTGTATTTCGATTATTATGGATTTTTTTGTTCTTTATTTTGTATTAATACGTGCAACGCACGAGTTTGCAGTGCACATGTTGGTTGTATCCTATTTTTGAAAATAAAAATTTATGAAGTGTATATGTTTATTTTTATTTTTATTGGTTTAAACTAGTTTTACGTGAATTATTTCTTGTTAAAATAATTTTTTCCTGCACTTATTTTTTCTACTATACACTTGCAAGTTTCTTAATTTTTATTAAAAGTTGTGCACTAAAAATTTCATTAGGCTTAATTTAATCTAATTTTACTAAAATTAATGTTAAGAAAAATTGATATAAGTATTTATTAAAAATATGAATTTAAAATGAAATAAAATAAAAAGGTGCAAGCACATGCACACATTGCACACCTTCAATGCAAACTGGTTGCAGTTAGTTGGCCAGGTTATATTAGAGTTATGAGGAGTAGATGTATGAGTTGGATTAGTGGAGAATTTATTTAGGAGTGTGGGTAGTTTTCTTAACCACTCATTATTTATCCTATAAATACCACCTAATCTAACCTCATATGAACACAAAAGTAACTCAAAAAAAAAAAAAAGAGAGATCCAGAGGTGTTTGCTGCTGTTTGCTTTCAGGAAATCCAAGGGAGGGAGATGTGTTTTTTTTGGCGTAGGGTATTGTGGAGCTTTTGCTAAGGTTTCAACTATTAGGAGGTCTCTTTTGAGGTGCTTGTTTTTATGATCTTCTAGTATGTGTTTGTTTAAATTAGAAATGTGTATATAGAGATTAATTGTTTTGTGCATGTGAAGTAGTTGCTCTAGAAATTCTATTTGTGCATGCTTAATTATAATTGTGTAGTAGTTAATGAAATTAATATGTATATGTGTAGAGGTTTATAGAAATTCTTATCTATTGAAATTTCACACAATAAATACATGAGATTGATTTCCTTGTATACATTTTAGTAATATAGATACCCCTTAAGAACACTAGTTAAGTACAAAAAAAACTTGTTCATTTAATCTAAGTGTAAGACTATGAATAATTTCTACAATTTAAATAAAAATTCACACATTCTTCAAGAATAAAATTGGTATATATTCTATTTCATGCATATACACTAATCTCAGAAATGATTTCATTCTGAATTTGTAAAGCAATACGTAACAATTGAATTATCGAAAAATTTGATTTTCAAATCTACTGGAGCTCGAATTATAAAAAATGAATGCCACTCTTCTCATACAATTAGTGAGTTGGCTCACTGAATCTGAGTTGCAGTATAACACCCCAGATTTGTGAGAAATAATAAAAGAAAATATATGAGTATTAGAGGGTGACCTATAGTAGATTCTATGGGCTATGGAATTAAATGGATTAAGAATGAGGCCTATAGATTAATTATGGGGCTTGGGCATAAATATGCACTAAAAGATAAAAATGAATGAAAGAAATGAAGATAGTGGGCTGTGCAGTGTGCATGGAGGGGTGTTGACGTAGGCTTGTGGTGTAGAGTTTAGTCCCATATCCTGGATGAAAAAAGGGAGAAAGAGATATTATATAGTATAAGCCAAGGATAAAGGGCACCAACCATCTAGACAACCTTTTGAGGCAGCCTGTGGTGGACAGTTGTTAGAATTTAGTAAATTGTGTGCGTACCGTGGGGTAGGGGCGTTACAGTTTGGTATCAGAGCTTAGGTTAACTAGAAATTTCTTATTAATTCTAGTGATCTTGTCATGTGTGTATGAGTTCATTATCACTAAGTAGTGAATGTGAAGTTTGTGTGAAGTTTTTTTTATGCTTTGAGAGTGTTTTGCTAAGTATGGATTATGTTATTGAATGGTGCTATCCCTATTAGACTTTTCTCTGACCTTGGGTCAACGTTACCTTTTTATGGCCCATGCATATGTTTTGCATTATGGCATTCTTAGGTTCTCTTTAGAAACCCCGGTGAGAATTAGTAAATCATAGGAGAGTTCTATTATATTGATTGATCTGTGCCGAGAGGGGCAATTTCCTTGGGATCCTGTGTGTGTCCTATAGGTGTATGTCCTTTAGACTGTGGGGTGATGTGCGGTAGTCGTTATCTTTTGATATTGGGAGATGGATTGGTTGAGAAGGCATTATACATAGTTGGTGTGTAACAGAAGGAGGATTTGTGTGAGAAAGCCCGATGAAACCAAATTTCTATTTGAATGTAATGCTTTGGACGATGTAATTGTGTCTGTTGGGTTAGGTGGAGATACGCAAGATGAAGATTGAAATTGTTGATGTGGGTTGTAGATTTTCTGATATATTCGAAGAGGATCTTGGTCCCCCACCTTGGTGAGGACTGGAGTTCAAGATTGATTTGATATTTGGTATGACTCAAATTTCTAAAGCAGTTTATGGTATAGCACTTCAGGAATGAGAAAAGATGAAAGTGAATTTGAGGTGATGCTTTTGGAAAAGGATATCGGTCCAGGTAATTCGGCGTAGGGCACGCTGACAGTTTTCGTAATAAAGAAGATGGTTCGTTGAGAATATGTATGAAGTAAGGTGACTATTAAGTATCCTTTGCCAAGAATAGATAATTTTTTGGATTAGTTGTAGGGAGCGACAGTGTTTTCACGCAGACTGGGTACCATTAGATGAGCATTGAAGAGGGAAGTATCCCAAAGATTGCTTTTCGTACTCGGTATGGTGTGTATGAATATTCGGTGATGCCTTAGGAGTTGACGAATGCCCATGTATTTTTCATGGACTTTGTTGCCGCTAAAATCGGTGTGGAGGCAAACAGATAGATTTGTGGATTCGAGGGAATGTGAATAGTCAAACCTGAATGACTTCATCGGAGTCTGACCAAGATCCTTTCGCCGTTAACCTGCAAAAAGTGCGAGACATCGGGGTTGATCCCGACGACGCACCCTCCGACGCTCTTGTCAGTAATCTGAATGATTAAGAAAGATCTTTAATTGGCAAATGATTGATTACCTAGTAACAGTGGGGGATGAGGGGTATTTATAGCCACCTTAGGAATCAGTTTCAGGATAAGATTAAATCCCTACTTCCCGATGTAAATGGATAGAAGTGGTTAAGACTGCTGATTAAGGATAATCATAAATCTCAATCCTCTCCTATCCAATTGGACTAGGTTTCTTACGGGTTGGGACCCGTACCCGTTAAGACAGATCCGTTTATGGGTTATTGGGCTTTGAAGAAAGGCCCAGTTCCCATTTCAGACCCGTTTATAGGTGAAATTACCATTTTACCCATGAGCTTTAAAATTCGTGCCCGATTTGAACGGTTCCGATTTAACCCTTTTTTTAGCCATATCACGAGCCCCCCACTCCCAAAAACTGAGTTTGATCAGCCTTTGAGGAGTAGTTTTACTGTTTTAATGGCTTGCAGAGTTGTATCGGAGTCCAAATTAGGGGTTTCGGATCTTAAATGAGGCATTATGGTGTTTTTCTGAGTCGGATCTTAAACGAGGCATTAAACGAGGCATGCGTCGGTGCCAAGAATGCTCGGCAAGGCGTGCTGAAGCCCAATGTGAGAGTTTTTTCTCACGTTTAAGCGTCGGTGCCAAGAACGCTCTGCAAGGCGTGCCGAAGTTCAAAGTGAGTTTTTTCTCACATTTGAGCGTCGGTGCCAAGAACGCTCGGCAAGGCGTGCCGAAGTCCAAAGTGATTTTTTTCTCACGTTTGAGCGTCGGTGCCAAGAACGCTCGGCAAGGCGTGCTGAAGTCCAAAGTGAGAGTTTTTTCTCACGTTTGAGCATCGGTGTAAGGAATGCTCGGCAAGGCGTGCCGAAGCCCAAAGTGAGTTTTTTCTCACGTTTGAGCATCGGTGCCAAGAACGCTCGGCAAGATGTACCGAAGTCCAAAGTGAGTTTTTTCTTACGTTTGAGCGTCGGTGCCAAGAACGCTCGTCAAGGCGTGCCGAAGTCCAAAGTGAGAGTTTTTTCTCACGTTTGAGCGTCGGTGCCAAGAACGCTCGGCAAGGCGTGCCGAAGTCTAAAGTGAAATTTTTCTCACGTTTGACCGTCGGTGCCAAGAACGCCCGGCATGGCGTGCCGAAGTCCAAAGTGAGTTTTTTCTCATGTTTGAGCGTCGGTGCCAAGAACGCTCGGCAAGGCATGCCAAAGTCCAAAGTGAGAGTTTTTTTTACGTTTGAGCGTCGGTGCCAAGAACGCTCGGCAAGGCGTGTAGAAGCCCAAAATGAGTGTTTTTTCTCATATTTGAGCGTTGGTGCCAAGAACGCTCGGCAAGGCGTGCCGAAGTCTAAAGTGAGTTTTTTCTCATGTTTGAGCGTTGCTGGCAAGAATGCTCGGCAAGGCGTGCCGAAGCCCAAAGTGACCTGTCGACAGCTTGGAGATGACAGCTGGCCGTTTGACTGTTGAACTTTTGACAATTTTGACCGTTAGTCATTAATGAGGCGGTACAACTTTTTGTCGTTTCGTGTAAATGGGCCTGACTGTTGGATTTTTGGAGCCCAATATCCTCGTTTTGTGTGCCATCTTCTATAAGACTCACCCCCCCTCCACTCATTTCTTTACTTCTCTAAATTTTTACTCAGGCGATGATTTTAACTATTGAGAGCTTCCGGGGATCGTCGACTGTTTTCGGTGAATTTTCCGATCATGACTGTCACTTCAAGGTAACTTATACTTAGTTTATTTTTGGTCAAAAAATGTCTTCCTTCTCCCCTACTTCAGAGCCCTCCCCCTTTACTGGCAACGAGCCGTCTCCGGGCAAGGTTCCACTCGTTGACAGGGGCAAGAGAGCCGAGGGATGTGGTTCGGTAGTCACGGAGACCATTGTGGAGGATCCGAAGCGAATGGGGGAGTTCGGGAGACTGTCGGGCGTCTTGGAGGGGCTTTATAGGGTTCGGGAGCTTTCGGAGGATCACGCCTAACGTATTATATACGGGACGGGGCAGAGCTTCGAAGAGAACGCTGCGAGGGAGACTTCGGAAGCGGACGACACTATCTCAATCCTCAACGAGGCGAACCTGGTGGCGATCCGGGAGTGCTTTCAGATCCCTAAGGAGTTTGAACTGATGCTGCCGGGTCCCGAGGTGAGGGCCAACTCGCCGATGCCAGTGAACATGTATTTCTGGCCGGTCGACGCCTTCATCGCCAGAGCGCGTCTGCCACTCCAGCCCTTCGTCGTCCAAGTGTTGAGGTGGTTCGGGATCAGCCCAATCCAGCTGATGCCAAACGCGTGGAGGGTCATCAATGGGTTCGCACTCCACTGTCAGGTAGCCGAGATCGAGCCAGACTTGAAGGTGCTTCGAACGCTGTACCGACTTCATCAGCAGCACAAGTTAGAGTTTAGATATTACTTGGCTCCGAGGCACGGTGCTCGGCTCGTCAGCTGCCTCGACTCCATAAATCACTGCCGGGACAAATACTTCATTGTTCGGAGCCGCGAGCCGTGATGTATACGCTTGGATTGGGTCGAAGAAGTGACAAAAAGGATAAGGGAGCTACCGGTGCTCTACCTCAATGAAGAAGAGATGGTTCAAATTCTCCTCGACCGGCCGAAGTTCGATTAGAGAGATCTGACGGAGGAGGCGCTCTTCAGGGGAGGGCTCTGCCACATAGATCCTAGTATGCGGTTTTCATTGTTCATTTTTCTTTTCTAATTCGATTGTAACTTGTGTTTTAACCAAACTTTCTTCTGTTGCAGAAACTATGGATTACGATGCGATTTTGGCTCAGCGGGCGGCGCTCGGCAGCAAGTTACCTCGGAAGCGGAAGAGGGTTGCCACGAAGGTGACTGCTCGGAAGCCAAAAATGGTCAACAGTGCTGTTCAGGAGGCAGCGGCCTCGGCAACGGTAACCTCGAGGGTGGCAACAGCAGCGACCTTGGCATCAGCCGAGGCTGGCGAGTTCCCTATGGTGGCTGCTCTCAGGATGGAGGCGGCCCCGTTGACGGCAGAGGCCGAAGTGTTCCTAACCGAGGAACACAAGAAAATCTTCGTTCCGTACTGGCAAGTTTGGAAGCTGGACGGCTTCCTCGGTGACTCGATGTCGAGCATGCAGGCAGTCAAACACCTGGCAACGCCGAAAGATCGAGCAGCCATGGACGCCAGCGGCGTGGGGGACGATGCCTTCGAGATCGCTCGATCAGCGGTGTCAGTGAGTGTTTTAGTTTCGTACGTTTTAGATGAATTACTTATTTATTTTTCTAACTCCTTTTTTAACTTGTCTTTTTTGCTGTAGATAACCGTTCACTTTGGTCATCTCATGGAGAAGATCGCCGAGCTCGAGAAGGACCTGAAGAAAGAGGTCGACCGAGCTCGAGCCGAGAAAGCTCGGATCGCGAACGAGCTCAACAAGTTGAAGGTCGAGGTGGACGATAAGACGAGGAGGTTGGAGTACCTCGACGACCTCGTCAAGAAGATCGAGGGTGATCTGCTTCTGCAAAAGGAGGTGGCGGCAAAGCAGCAGGCTGAGGCCGTAGAAGCTGCTAAGGTTGCGGTGGCGAAGGAAGCCGAAGCTGCGACCATGGAGAAGGCCCAAGGCTTTCTCGCGGCCAACATGGCCAAGGCGTACTCTCGCGCCATCGAGCAAGTTACCGAGCGCTTCCCCGAGGTCGACTGCTTCGGGTGGCACCTCTTTCCTGACCATGTCGACAGCTTTGATGACGAATCCGAGGGGGAAGTTAGGGACGAAGACGCAGATGCCGAGGTCGAGATCATCGACGAGCGTCAGGGATCCGAGGTGACCCCTTTGGCGATCGTTGCGCCTTCGGGGGAGTCCGACCCCGCCACCTGCAGATGCCCTGGGAAAGAGGTCGCCCCCTGACTTTAGCTTTTTTTTTGTGTTTTTTAATGTATTGCCTAATTGTGGACTGGCCACCGCACTTTTGAATGAATAAAATCTCTCTTTTTCTTTGAATTTGACTAAGTGTTTGCGTCACTCTGCTTTGAATCTTTGGTAATGTGTTTACAATTTTTTTTTTTTGAAATTTGGCTAAGTCTGCGCATCGCCTTTCCTATAAGCTTCGGCTACGTGTTCACAAAATATTTGAAATTTTGCTAAGTGTTCACGTCGCCTTGTTCAGGAGTTTTGGCTATGTGTTTACCAAATTTGCAAATTTTTGCTAACTATTCTCATCGTCTTGCCTTGGAATTTTCAGCTTGTCGAGGTGACGTAGCTCATCGAAGCGCCTTATGTAGCTGAGGAGACTTATCCCAAGACTGGCCTAGGGGCGACGAAGTTATGCCTCGCTAGGTGCCGAGAGCACCTTTACGAAGTTGAGTTGGGGCTTCGCAGAGCGGAACGTGCGCGGAATCATCTGCAACTAATTGTAGGTCGTCGAGATATCGAGATACGGAGGTTAGAAGAAAGGCTCGGGGAGACGTCCCCCGAAGCTGATGATGATGGTTCGTCAACAGCCTTTAATCTTGGCCTGAGGCTTAGGCGACTCTGCCATTCCTTGACGAAGATGACAACGGAGCGAGATGAACTGTAATCTGAGAGGGAAGAATTGACGGCAGCAAGAGATGAGCTTTCGATAGAGAGGGAAGAACTAACATCAGCGATAGGCATGTTGACAGCAGAGCGAGATGAGTTGTCAGCAGCAATGAACAAGGTGACGGCAGAGATAGACGAGCTGAAGAGGGTTACTGTTGATAAGAGCATCGAGGTTACTCATCTCCGTCCGATTATTACCGACACCTCTGGCACTGCAGGCTCAGCTCGGTAACCTCGCTTAAAGATAGCTGTGAAGGACCACTCTCTGAAGGAACGAATCGTCGAACTTGAGACGGAGGTTTCTCGCCTTAAGCCCCAACCCGAATGGGTCAATGTTAGAAGCACCTCATGTACTCGGGAAGAGAGCGACAGAGGAATTTCTTTTTACAAGCTTGTGACTCGTCCGCCTGTTCCTCAGCGAAGCCCTAGTGACGCACAAAGTGGGGTGGCTACTTTGTCGAGCGAAGCGTCCATTGGGGCTACCGTCAGAAGCAGTGCTGAAGATGCATCTCAGTTTGTTAGTCTAGGGACGAGCACTGAGGTTAGGCGTCGGCCATACAGCGTTCGCCGACCCCGGGTGTCTTTAAACCGAAACATCCCTACCCCAAGGAGGCATTGAAGTAGTTGTCCATGTTTTTGTCCTTTTTGTTCTCCAAGTTTTGTATCTTGTCATAAGTATAAGAAGTGGGTCTTGTAAATAGATTTGTCCCTCAAACTTCAATGCAATGATATTCGTTTTGTGAACTTGCACATATCGTTGGGCACTTGTTATTTGTTTGGCACATACTTGGAGAGGAGTCCAACCATGTGTTGGGCTCCAGGCTTGTGGTTTTGAGAGTGTTAATGGTTGTTGGATCAGCTCCAGATGGCGAACCACTTCTAACTTGCTTAATAGCAAGTTTGCAAAGCAAAATCGAGCCAAGTTTTGGACACTGAACACGTCACATTGGAGATGTTCAACGGTTGTGGGAGCAGTTCCGAATGGCGAACCGGTTCCAACTCGCTTAAAAGCAAGTTTGTGAAGCGGAATCGAGCCAAGCTTTGGAACCAAACTCGTCGTTTGAGTAAGTTTCAATGGTTGTGGGAGTAGTTCGAATGGCGAACCACTTCCAACTCGTCTAAGAGCAAGTTTGCGAAGTGGAATCGAGCCAAGTTTTAGACTCAGAACTCGTCGTTTGAGTAAGTTTCAACGGTTGTAGGAGCAGTTCCGAATGGCGAACCACTTCTAACTCGCTTAAGAGAAAGTTTGCGAAGCGGAATCGAGCCAAGTTCTGGACTTCGAACTCGTCGTTTGAGTAAGTTTCAACGGTTGTGGGAGCAGTTTCGAATGGCAAACCACTTCTAACTTGCTTAAGAGCGAGCTATTTGAAGCAAAATCGAGCCAAGTTTTGGACTCCGAACTCGTTGTTTGAGTAAGTTTCAACAGCTGTGGAAGCAGTTCCGAATGGCGAACTACTTCTAACTCGCTTAAGAGAGAGCTATTTGAAGCAGAATCGAGCCAAGTTTTGGACTCCGAACTCGTCGTTTGAGTAAGTTTCAACGGATGTGGGAGCAGTTTCGAATGGCGAACCACTTCTAACTCACTTAAGAGCGAGCTTTCGAAGCGGAATCGAGCCAAGTTTTGAACTCTGAACTCGTTGTTTTAGAAGACACAATTGGGGTATTAAACAGAGAGATAAAACGATCACAAGAGAACTATTATGCAAAAGAAGTTCTTTATTAATTATTGCTAATCGGCCGCTTCTAAGTTGCACGCCGTTATTACAATGGAAGAATAATAAAGAAAATAGAAACAGATAGAATTGTCCAACATTTGATGGTACTCGGAGGGGTGTTCAAACACCCTCTTGGTATTTCAGTAGATGGTCGGCGTTCCATGTTCTTGGTATCTTCCTGCCTTCGAGGTCTTCAAGACGATATGCTCCTGGTCGAACTACTCTGGAGACCTTGTATGGTCCTTCCCAATTCGGGGATAACTTGCTCTTTTTGCTGGGGAACGAGATGGCTAGCTTCCTGCGGACTAAGTCCCCCTTCTTATGATCTGTGGGACGGACCTTTCTGTTGTAGGACTGCTCGATTCTTCTTCGATAATTCTCTTGGCGAATGGAAGCTCTTTCGCAGAGCTCATCGATAAGATCCAGATTGGCTCGGAGCTCTCTGGCATTCTTCTCTTCATTACATGCGACTAGGCGAGGGGATGGCAAACCAACTTCTAAGGGGATTACGGCCTCGGAACCATAGGTGAGGTTGAAGGGCAACTCTCCTGTAGGGGTCATTTTGGTAGTGCGGTAGTTCCACAATACGTTAGGAAGTTGTTCTACCCACAATCCCTTAGCCGACTTGTTTAGTATCTTCTTAATGCCCGAGAGGATTTGCCTGTAGGCATTTTCTACTTGACCATTTGATTAAGGGTGAAAGATGGAGGAGAACCACTGCTGAATGCCGAGGTCTTCACATAAGGAGCAGAATGCTGCCTTCGCAAATTGTGTTCCGTTATCAGTCACCAGGACTCGAGGTATGCCAAACCTGCAGATCACGTTCTTCCAGAAAAACTATTGCACCTTGTTCTCCGTAATGGTTGCTAGTGGTTCGGCCTCGATCCACTTGGAGAAATAGTCAATCGCCACGACTAGGAACTTGAGCTGGCCTGCAGCTAGTGAGAACGGACCTAGCAGGTCCATTCCTCACATTGCGAAGGGAATTGGACTTGAGAGAGATGTGAGTTGGGCTTGTGGTACGCGGCGGATAGTGGAGAATTGCTGATAGGGGCCGCATTTCCAGACATGTTGTTCTGCATCCCGAAGGAGGGTAGGCCAGAAGCAACCATAATTCAAGACTTTGCGGGCAAGGAACCTTGATCCCAAATGGGCTCCACCTATCCCTCTGTTGAGCTCTTTTAGAGCATACAGGGCTTCTTCTGGAGAGAGACATTTCAAGTAGGGTCGGACGTCTACTTGGGTGTAGGAGCGTTTGTACAAGACTTCCTCAATGAGGGTGTACCGCTCCGCTCTTGTTCGAATTCGGCGAGCTTCTTTGGGATCTTGGGGAAGGATCCCGTCTCTGAGAAACTCGACTAAAGGCCTCATCCAGTTATCTTCGAGTTGGACCAATAGCGGCTCCATTGAGTCGTGGGCTTCTTCTTCGATGCTGGGCCTTAGTAGGACTTCGATCAGGACGGTCTGCTCGAGGCCTTGGACGGAGGAGGAGGCTAGTTTTGAGAGGGCATCTTCTTGAGCATTCTCCTCTCTAGGGATTCACTGGAGTTGCGCATCTTCAAACGAAGCCATGAAACTTTTGACCTTAGCTAGGTACTTGGCCATTCGGTCGTCTCGTGCCTCGTATTCTCCCAAGACCTGATTTACCACAAGCTGAGAATCACTGAATATTCGAACACGCTGCGCTCCTACCTTGCGAGCCATGCCCAGGCCTGCTATTAGGGCTTCGTACTCAGCTTCGTTGTTGGAAGCCTTGAAACTGATGCGGAGGGAGTATTGGAGAACTTAGTCATCCGGGCCTGCCAGTATAACTCTGGCTCCGCTCCCTTCAGCGCAAGAAGACCCATCTACATACACCGTCCAGATGGGTGGCCCGTTTGCTGCTTGAGTGACTTCCGGGATCGTGCTTTCCACTATAAATTCGGGTAGGGCTTGAGCTTTGATAGCGGTCCGAGGCTGATAAGATATGTCGTGTTGACTTAGCTCAATTGACCAATTCATTAGAAGTCCAGAGGTCTCGGGTTTATACAGGACCTACTTAAGCGGCTGGTCGGTAAGGACGACCACCGAATGGGATTAAAAATAGGGACAAAGCTTCCGGGCTGCCATAACCAAGGCGTAGGCTATCTTTTCCAACCTCGGATAGCAGAGCTCGGCATCTCTAAGGACCTTGCTCACATAATAGACAGGCTTCTGTGCCTTGTCTTCTTTCCTCACTAGGACAGCACTGAGGGTTTGTTCGAAGGCAGCGAGGTAGAGGTACAGGGTTTCCCCGGGTGTAGGCTTGCTAAGGAGTGGGGGGTTGACCAAGTAGGCTTTGAGTTGGTCGAACGACTCTTGCTGATGCTAGCCCCACTCGAAGCCCTTAGCCCGCCTGAGGGCTTTGAAGAAGGGGAGGCACTTTTCCCCGGACTTAGAGAGGAAGCGCCCTATAGCCACGAGGCGTCCTGTAAGCTTTTGCACTTCTTTCACATTTGTAGGAGGAGCCATATTGAGTATGGCTTTTATCTTCTCAGGGTTGGCTTCAATCCCCCTCTGACTGACCATAAAGCCCTAGGAATTTTTCTGATGAGACCTCGAATGCACACTTATTCGGGTTTAGTCTCATGTTATGCTTCCTTAACACGTCGAAGGCTTCTTGGAGGTCGACGACATGGTTAGACCCATGAATGCTTTTTACTAGAATATTGTCAACGTAAACCTCTCTGTTCTGCCCAATCTAATTTTTGAAGACCTTATTGACGAGACGTTGGTAGGTGGCACCAGCATTTTTAAGCCCGAAGGATATCACTCTATAATAGTAGAGACCTTGATCTGTGACGAAGGATGTTCTCGGGATATCTGGGGCGAACATTCAGATTTGGTTGTATCCGGAAAAGGCGTCCATGAAGCTCAGTAGCTCATGGCCCGAAGTGGCATTGATCAAGGTGTCGATACTGGGGAGTGGGAAAGGATCCTTGTGGCATGCCTTGTTCAAATCTGTGAAGTCGATGCAAATTCTCCAACTTCCATTGGCCTTTTTGACCATCACAACGTTGGAGAGCCACTCTGGATAGTTGACCTCTTGTATGAACTGGACTTTGAGGAGCTTCTCCACCTCCTCCTTTATAGCTTGCTGGTGTTTGGGGGCGAACTTATGCCTCTTCTACTGGACCGGTTTGGAGCCAGAAGCGACACTTAGATGGTGGACAAGGAGCTCTTCGAAAATCCCCGGCATGTCGGCAGTTGTCCATGCGAAGAGGTCCCGGTTCTTCTTTATGAACTGGACTACATCGGAGTAGAGGGTAGAAGGAAGGGTTTTGCTGATAAGGAATTTGCGGGTGGGATCTTCTTCTGAGAAGAGCACTTCTTCGAGCTCGTCTACCGGTTCCGACATTGGCTGGGTGTTCCTCTGAGCAATTTCAAGGGTCTCAAGAGAGAGGTTGGGTCCTCCAGTCGAGGTCATATAACATTTGTGGGCCATTTCCTGACTCCCCCTTTACTTCTTTTACGCCTGTCTTGGTGGGAAACTTCTTTTTTAGATGGTAAGCTGATGGGACGGCTTCTAGAGCAGCTAGGCCTGGTCGACCTAGGATCATATTATAGGTGGCTGGGACGTCAACAACCATGAAGTCCATTGGCTCCGTTCTGGTAGTAGGAGTTTTGCCAGCGGTTATTTCGAGGGTTATAACACCTTCGATCATCACTGGCACTCTCGTAAACCCATGGAGAGTATAGCCGGCGGGCTTGAGCCTGTCCCACGATAATTTGAGCCCTCGGAAGGCCTCTAGGAAGAGGATGTTGATAGAACTGCCATTATCCACTAGAATCCTCTCTACCTTGAAGTTAGCCATATGGAGGTTGATCACCAGTGCATCATAGTGGGGGGTTCAGAAACCCTCTAGATCTTCATTCGAGAAAGTAACTGGGACTCCAAGACCTTTGGGAGGCGGTAGGCTGTGCACCGCAATGACTTCCCTAATGAAGGCCTTTTGGGAGGAGTTAGAGGTTCCCCCCATTGCACCTCCATGGATGAGGTGCAAGATGCGCTCTTCCTCGAAGTCGGGAGTCTCCTTACTTCTCTTGGGCCGCTTGTTAGGCCCCCTGGGGGGGGGTGGAGGAGGAACGACCCGGTCTTTTCTTACAAACTTGGCAAGCTGCCCTCTTTGAATGAAGGCTTCGATCTCATTTTTCAGAATCCGACAGTCATTGGTGTCGTGGCCATGGTCTCGATGGTAGCGGCACCACTTTTCCTTATCTCTCTTCTTGCCTGGAGTGTTCATCTTTGGTGGAGGAGGTAGGATTCCTTCTTTCTCAACTTTCATTAGGATTGCCGAGACAATGGCATTGACAGGAGTGAATTTCTCAAATCTGGGAGGTGGACGACGCTGACCCTCGTTGTCCTTTTGCAGCTTTTTAGCTCCCTCGTCTTCAGCGGCCTTCCTCTTATTTCCAGAAGAGGATCATTCGAATGTGGGGCAATGTTCAGCTTCCTCTACCCGGATGTACTTCTCGCTTCTGAGAAGAAGATCGGAGAAGTCTCGCAGTGGCTTTTTGGCTAGGGAGGACCAGAGGTTCGAGTTGAGGACATTGGACTGGAAGGCGGCTACAGCGACCGATTGATCGAGGGAGGAGATGGACCTGGCTTCCGTGGTAAACCGCTGGACATAGTCTCTCAGTTTCTCGCCCTTCTTTTGACTAAGGAAGAGTAGTGAAATACTCGTTTTTTCAGAGCGGTGGCTGCTCATGAAATGGGTTATGAAGAGGGTCTCGAACTATTCGAAAGAGAAGATGAAGGACGGGGCGAGGCGGGAGTACCATTCCCGAGCTGGGTCCTTGAGAGTGGCTGGGAAAGTCTTCCATAGGAGGGCATCGGAGGCGTGATGGATCATCATGAGTGTTTTGAAATTCTCGATGTGATCCATGGGGTCTGATTCCCCCGTGTATGTCTCGAACTGCGGGGGCTTGAAATTTGCTGGAACGGGAGCCTCCATGATGGTTCGGGAGAACGGAGGTCTGCTTGGACGGAGGGTCCTCCCTCTTAGCTCCTCGTCCCTATCGAGTTGACCGAGGCACCTCTCCATCTCGTGGAGACGGTGGTAGACAGCATCATTCCTTCAACGGTATCCTGGTGAGCCTTTGGACTCATCTTTGTACGAAGGGGAACGTGGGCTACGGTGACGATAGCTCGAAGACTGGTGAGGACTAGGGATGTGATGGCGATGGCTCGGAGCTTGAGGAGGACTTAGGGACCGATGGCGAGGGAGTCGAACCGGCTCAGGAGTGAGGACCCTCTGAATGTTATTGTTGTTGTTGTTTGGCGGGACATTGAGGGCTCGCAAGACTGTTGCCTGAAACTCTTGGAACTCTGCTCGGGTGATGGGCCCGTTCTGGTCCCTCTGGGCCTGTTGATTAGCGGGAGAACAGTGCCCCCTTCGATGGTACTCGGGGGACTCCCTCTGCCTCCTATGAAGAGGGGACCTCCTGCAGTCGCAGCGGCGAGGAGATCGTGCATTTGAACGTTCTGAGCGGGAGGCTTCCTCTCGGGCCCGCCTCGCATCCAAACAGTGACGAAGGTCTTCCTCTTTCTGCCGGTTGATTATGATGTTGCGGAGATCTTCTGAAGGCCGAGGGTTATGGGATGCCATGGAGTCGGTGGAAGGGTTATGTACCGAGATATGATTGCGGTGAGGTGGTTGCTTCTGAGGATGAGGACAAGAGGTCCCTATACCGGCGTTCTGGAGCCCGAGTTGAGCTTGCTAGGGTTGAAGATTCTGAAAAGGAGGCTGCCCCTACTGTAGTGGCAGATCAGGTGGAGGAGGGAGCTATCCCTATTGCTGGACGAGTTGGAGGGGAGCCCCCGGTTGTTATTGAGGAGGAATGGGAGTGGGTCCACGGTTGGACCCTCTGTGTAATACCCTGATTTTTCAATTAATGAGAAATTATTTATTTTGCACGTGTTGTGCACGTGCAATATTTTTGTTTGGATTATTTTATCATGATGTGTATATTTAAATATAATTTTCTCAAATTATTTTAGTACAAAAAGCCTTCTTTAAAAGCCTTATTTGATTTAATTAAAAAGCCTTTCTTAAAAAGCCCAAAAGCATTTTATTTTATTTATTTTTATAAAATATTTTAGCCCAAAAAGAAAGCCCATGAATTAATTTATTTTAATTAAACTTGTCATGTAGAAGACTTTTTTTACTAAATTATTTTTATACAAATTTAAGAATGTACAAATTTGGCCTAGTTGCATGCACGTGCACTACACGTACACGTGCAATGCACACTCTTCTATGGTGGCCGGGTATCATTCTTTTGGAGGGAGTTTTGATTTTGGGTGTGGAGAACATGGTGGTAGTTTCAAAGAAGTGGGTAGTTCTTCTAACTTCTACTTTGATCTAGTCCCTTCATCCTACAACTAACCAAATGATCTTGGCCCTCCATTCCACTCATCTTTTAGTATAAATACCCCCCCTCTCATGGCTAATTTTGATATGCAAAGTGTATTTCATAATTATAGTATTATCATTGTGAGAGTTATAAAAGATAGAGAATTGTGTGGGTTGTTGTTGCTTGGAGTGGCCGGCATCAAGGGAGGGAAGCTTTCGGTGTGGAATTGAAGGAGCATTCGGCATTGGCTTGGAAGCTTGGAGTTGTGCACTCTTTGGCTAGGAGGTGGTGCTTTCGTCTACAAGGACGTAGTTGCTTTTGTTTGTGTTTTCTCTCCAATTGAGGTGGGTAAAACATTTTATATTTCTAAAGTAGGTCGATGCTTAGTTTCAACCATCAAAGATGCATGAAAATATTAATAAGAGCCCACTTGAATTGAGTAGTTACTATGTGAATGGTTTGAAATGTGATGGTTAACTTATATGGCTCTATTGTTAAAATTAAGTTGTATGTAGATTGCTCCATGTTCATTAATATGAAGTTATGATGGTAACAAAATTTAATTGAGGATGTTGCTATTGTGATTAGAGACATAATGCATGCTTGTTAATTGTGAAATTGAGATGAATAGACTTATATGTTGATATGGATATGGACTATTGAACTCACATGTACATTGGTTGAATTAAGAACTAATATCAGTAAATTATCACCATGAAATTAGTGAATAAAAAAGACTAGTAGATTAATTATATGGCAATGTCGAAAATACAAATTTTTGTAGTGTAATGAATTAATTTTGGATTTTTGTGTGTGAAAAATACATTTCATTAGCACCAAAAAATTATATTATTTTACTGGTATGAACTTTTATGACTGAGGATTTAATCTGGAAGTTTTAAGAAAATTTTACTAAAGTAATAAGAAGCTATGGCTATTTGAATGTCGAGTTATTTTTAAAACAGTACGAAAATAATACAAATGGACTTTTATTTGGGTTAGTGACAACCCGAGCCAGTGGCTCAGGTGGTCTTGGACCCCGGTTGGCTTCTCTGTGTTGCCCAGTTCGAATCCCAGGCCGAACACTTCTTTTGTTAAATTACCCTAAAAACAGTAACAGCGAACTAAGGGTTCATATAGACCCTAGTCATTCTATGGACGTGTTCAGCGACCGGCCTAGTGGTCGGGGCTCTGTGCTGTCTTGGTGCGGCGCCTGGTTCGATTCTTGCCTTCGGCATATAAGGAAAAATAATTTTTTTGGGTGTTCTTGAAGTCCAAAAATTATGAAATAAATATGGTAATTCTCATAAAAATACAAGGAATTTTATAAGAGTGATTTGGGTATTTTTAGAATGAAATACAATATGGTTTGTGAATGAAAGGCATAAATGGAGCTTTGGTTATGAGATATACACTTGTGGATTTATAACTTATAAAGATAGGCTATTATAAAGTGATTGGCAAAAGTGCTTGTGGTGTGACATGATTTTATTTATTTTCATTATGAGTATTGTGCAAGATATGAAGTATGAAGGTTGAAATGTGATATTATGAAGTTGTATAATTCATGTATGGTTATGAAATTAAAACCATGATTTATGAAAGAGGAAAAGAAATTGTTGGCTATAAACATGAATTGTTTTCATTATGAACTCGTGAATTAAAAGTATTCATTGTGGACTTGTGAATAAAGTGTAATCATGAATTGAAAAAGAATGAGTATGAAAACTCGACATGGAAATTGTCAGGAGTTAAAGATTGTGAAATGAAATTTGAAATAGAGTAGCTAAGTCTCCCCGACATTGAGAAAGATGAATTGAATTGAAATTAGACCAAGGTTGGTCATGTTGAAACAAATGAATAAGTCCGGTTGATGGAGAGGCTAACTCTAGTGATTATTTTGTTCATGATTTTTAAATAAAACTAAGGACTAGTACATAGTGGAGATGTGATGAAAGTAGAAGAAAAACATGAGTATGGGGGCCAACGGATAGCGGTGTGAGAGCGATTCACAGGTTGCCTGCTTGATGCGTCAAGACATGGCGTGGGCGCTACTCCGGAATTATCGTCCCGGTGGCGACGCTCGTGGGATGTTCGAGTGGCTATGGGTGGTGCCATTGTTTCATGGCGGAGGCTGAATTGTCCATAGGTTGCCTGCTCGATGCGTCGTGACAGTGCGTGGGATTCCCCTCCAGGCTGCCTGGACATGGGCTCATAGATCATAGGACATCTAAGACACTACCGTAGTTACAGTAGTAGACTAAGACATAACGGGGGATTGAACCTTATCAAGATGAAGAACGAATAAGGGCTTGCCCTCGGACCTATGTAGTATGGGATGCATAGAATCCGAACAAGTGTGCATTAGTGTCATGTAACATAATTAACTGCATTAAGGACTAAGTGCACAATCACAACACGACATCAATAGGGTAGTCCCTTTAGTTTGAAATGTGACAAGTTTGTGTTTGCTAAATATGAAATGTTAAGTTATACTATTTCCGGCAAAGCGAGGACGGCCGTGTATAATGTTCGTCGGTTGAATAAATTGACGTACCCACAGTCTTATATGCAGGTAAATATCATGTTAAAGATTAAAGAGGATGGATGCTTAGAGATTACATTATGCTGTTGTATTTGTATCAAATTGTTGTATTTTACTTCCGCTGTGCAAAAGAAAGATGTAATTATGATGTAAACTCTGATGTATGATGAAAAGTTTTATTTCCCTGTAAAATTGTACTAAAGGAAGTGAAAAGATCCTGTAGAACATCTCGAATTCAGTGTATTTGGGATTCGGGGCGTTACACTCTGGATCTTACTTTCCTTGGTGGCATGGCTGGAGACAGTATTGACCGGTGGAAGAAGTTGGACTGCTATTCGTTTTCCTACATACGGCCCCAATCTATTGCCGCTGAAATCGGTATGGGGGCAAACAGATAGATTTGTGAATTCGAGAGAATGTGAATAGTCAAACCTGAATGAATTCACTAGAGTCTGACTGAGATCCTCTCGCCGTTAACCTACAAAAGTACGAGACACCGGGGTTGATCCTGGCGACGCACCCTCCGATGCTCTTGTCAGTAATCTGAATGATTAAGAAAGAGCTTTAATTGGCAAAAGATTGATTACCTGGTAACAGTGGGGGATGGGGGGTATTTATAGCAGCCTTAGGAATCAGTTTCAGGATAAGATTAAATCCAACTTCCCGTTGTAAATGGATAGAAGTGGTTAAGACTGCTGATTAAGGATAATCATAAATTTGAATCCTCTCCTATCTAGTTGGACTAGGTTTCTTACGGGTTAGGGACCCGTACCCGTTAAGACAGATCCGTTTATGGGTTATTGGGCTTTGAAGAAAGGCCCAGTTCCCATTTCAGACCCGTTTATAGGTGAAATTACCATTTTACCCATGAGCTTTAAGATTTGTGCCCGATTTGAACGGTTCTGATTTAACCCTTTTTTTAGCCATATCAGACTTGATTAATCGGATCGCTAGTCCTTATATCAACAAGTTCGTGATTGTAGTTATTGATGATAATTTGGTGTATTTTCGCAGCATGGAGAAGCATAAATTGCACCTCAGAATTGTGTCATTGGCACTTTAGGACCAAAAGTGGATCTGGAGAAAGTTACAGCGGTGAAAAGATGGGGAACAACCCACGAATGTGGCAGAGATTCAGAGTTTCTTGGGTTTGGTTGGCTATCATCGGAGGTTCATTCCTCGATTTTCTAGTATTGCTGCATTGAGGACTTAGCTTACCCAGAATAATGTGTCGATGGTATGGTTCAAGCAGTGTGAAAAGGCATTTGAAGAGTTAAAGGAAAGATTGACGACAACTCCTATTTTGATTACCCCCGAGAAGGGAGTGCCTATCCTAGTATATACTGATGCATGTGGTATAGGTTTCGGTGCATTTTGCTGTGTGAAGGCAGGCTTGTGACTTCATTTCTTAGTAGTTTGGGGTTGAAATAATATACCACCTGGGGAAAGTGAATGTGGTGGGGAATGCCATAAGTAGAAGAAAGATGTTGGCTTTTCTTATGTTCCAGGAGTGGAAAGTATTGGTAACATTGGGTCAATTTGATTTTGCTTCAGTAGCATATGGTGATATAAATTTATATTTAGACAGTTGACCAGTACAGCCGTCTATCCTATATCTAATCATTCAAACTCAGATTCAAGATTTTGCTGATTACAGATGATGCATGACCTAATTCTGGATGAGGTTGAGGAATACCCTATTGATTGGTTAGAAGGCAATGAGGGAGGTCCTCGTTATCATCGTAGACTTTGTGTTATTGATGTGAATGGTTTATGGTAGCGGGTGATGGAGATTGCTCATTATACTAAGTATGTTATTCATCCCGGTGGCATGAATATGTACCAAGATCTTAAAAGGATATTAGTTATCAGGCGAGAATGGATAAGCCTCTTTTGAGGGGTGTTACCGCTGATTTCGGTGTGGGGGTAAACAGATAGAATTTGTGAGTCCGAGAAAAACCTGAACAGTTGACTCAAGCCTTCTTGCTCCTGGCGCAACCTGCAAGGAAGTGCGAGACACCGGGGTTGATTCCGGCGACACACCCTCCGACGCTCTTGTCAGTAATCAGAAGAGATTAAGAAAGAGCTTAAAGTGGTGAAAAAGTCATTAACCTGGTTACAATGGCAGAGGGGAGGCATTTATAGTCGCCAAGGGAGTGATTAGAGGCCTGGTTCCCTGTATAACTGCTAGGAGAAAGATCCTCACAGTCTGTTTAGGAAACTAACCCCTTGATTCCCGGCGAGAGCAAATCAAGCCCGTTGACTTGGTCAAATCAGTGGCCTTGATTTATCTCTTGCTGGTCTGGGATCGCTTCGGGTCGGGACCCGTGCCCAATTGGAGCGGACCCATTCGTGGGTTATTGGATCCGTGAGAAGGAGATCCAGTACCCATTTTGGATCTGCTTGTATGTGAAATTACCTTTTTACCCCCGAGCTTCAAGATTCGTGCCCAATCTGGACGGTTCCGATTTAACCTCATTTTTAGCCATATCACGAGCCCCCCACTCCTAAAGACTGAGCGTGATCAGCCTTTGAGGAGTACTTTGACTGTTTTGGTGGCTAGCGGAGTTGTATCGGAGTCCATATGGAGGACTTAGAATCTCGAAGGGGGTAGTGAGGTAACTTTTTGATGCCGTGTGCTGTTTCCTAGCCATATCGAGTATTTGACGTCTTTTATCTATTTTTTTCGGATTATTTACTTAATTTTGCGATGTGTTTACTAATCGTTCGGGGGGGCTTAACAGTGCATTCTGGGCAATAATTGTTCGTTCAGGGGCCCAAAAATATACCCCCGAATTTTCAATTATTTTCTAGAATTTTTAGTTAAATTTCCCGAATTTTTAGCAATTTTTAAATAAATAAATCGATTAAAATAGATAAAAAATGACTTTTAATACCGATTTATGACGTGGCTCGATCTGAGCCGTTGATCATGGTCGAGCTCGAATTTCTGAGAGATCCATTGGCTGTTATCGCTCGGAAGCTTTTTTCTCCGTTTGCGAGCTCAGAAAGGCACTTGCTCGGCCGCCGACCGTAGACAGGGGGTCTCGGCAGGCCGAGCGACATGGCGCAATCTGAGCTGTCGGATGATGGTGTGAATCCCAAGAAAATGCTATCTTGTCTTTTAGTGCACGCGGCACGATCTGGACCGTTCATCATTAAGAGCACGAATTTTTGGGAGATCCAGCGGTTGTAGGAGCTCGGTGTCTTTTTTCTCCGTTTGCGAGCTCGGAAAGGCACTTGCTCGGCCGCCGACCGAAGACAGGGGGTCTCGGCAGGCCGATCGACGTGGCGCAATCTGAGCCGTCGGATGGCGACGTGCATCTCGAGGCGGGCACATTCCTCAAGAAAACACTATCTTGTCGTTTAGTGTCCTCGGCGAGATCTGGGCCGTCTGATTGAGATCAGACGCGATTTTTGAGGAGAAAGTGAATTTTCCCCATTTGCGAGCTCGGAAAGGCACTTGCTCGGCCGCCGACCGATGACAGGGGGTCTCGGCAGGCCGATCGACGTGGCGCAATCTGAGCCGTCGGATGGCGACGCGCATCTCGAGACGGGCACATTCCTCAAGAAAATACTATCTTGTCATTTGGCGCAGGTGGCAAGATCTGAGCCGTTGATTGTAGGCACGAATCTCGAGGCAGCTCAGTTCCCAAGAAAACGCTATCTTGTCGTTTAGCGTCGGTGGCAAGATCTGAGCCGTCTGATCGAGATCATGCGTGAAAGTTGAGGAGAAAGTGTGTTTTCTCCGTTTGCGAGCTCGGGAAGGCACTTGCTCGGTAGCCGACCGAAGACAGGGGGTCTCGGCAAGTCGGGCGACGTGGCGCGAACTGTCTCGAGATGATTCTGTTCCCAAGGACATTAATGGTGCCTCGGGGTTTGTGCGGCGTTCCACCTTCCCCAGGTCATTAAGGATAACTCCTTCAATTAATGCGTGGCGTTTCAACTTCCGAGGGTCATAATGGCTGGTTCTTGGAGGGTAGGCTATAAGTACTCCATTCCCCTTGTTATTTCAGTCGCAGCAATGTTGAGTTTTAGACCTCGGTGGGGTCTGCCTCTGGCGGACGCCAGTCTTGTGAAGTCTTAACCTTGATAGGTTCGGAGGGGTGGTCACTCTACTGCCTTCTTCTTCTCCCGTTCCTGACGGCCCCCATTGTGGGTGTCAGGGTCGGGGGAGAACGAGGCAGGAGTAGTGACGACTGTGATCCGAACCCGAGGTATGAGTCGCTCCGGGATGATGGGTGGTCGTTCTTCCACCAAGGTCTTCTGCCGACTCCGGCTGTCCCGAGGTGGGTGGCGGGGTCGGGGGAGATCATGGTGGAAGAGGTGACGATCCAAATTCGGACCCGGGGGCCAAGTTGCTTCGGAAGGACGAGCGGTCGTTCTTCCACCATGATCTTCTCCGGACTCTGACTGCCCCGACGTGGGTATCAGCGTCGGGGGAGATTATGGCTCGGACTTTCGGACCATCGGTGAGATTGAGGGGGAAGAAATAAAGGGCGTTCCGAGCTTGTTGTTTGCAACTGTGAAGGTTCTGTTGCCAGAGTCCTCTACCAGGCCGAACCTTCACAGTTACAATCAACTAGCTCGGAATGGTGCGCTTCTCCCGATCTCTGAGTGTTGATCTGCTTTCGACCGAGGCCCGTGGGTCGGCGGAATACCAACCGAGACCCGGGGACTGGGGGGTGCTCGCCGAGGGCGGTGCCTTAAAACTTTGAATCAAAACTTTTTCTGGTTTCTCTAGACATAGGTGGGGCGTCCGAGGGTTCAATCGTCCGGGCGATGTGGCACACCCGGATCCGTCGGATGACATGGAGTAGGTGTAGGTAGTCCGAGCGACCTGACGCAATCTGAACCGTTGGATGGCGGCTCGCATCTCAAGATGGGCACATTTCTCAAGAAAACACTATCTTGTCGTTTAGTGTCCTCGGCGAGATCTGGGCTGTCTGATCGAGATCATGCACGAAAGTTGAGGAGAAAGTGCGTTTTCTCCGTTTGCAGGCTCGGAAAGGCACTTGCTCGGAGACTGACCGGAGTCTATGCAATCTGGCTCGGATTGCGTGTAGATCGGATTCAGATCCCATTGCGCCGAGCTAGTTGACTTGGTGAGGAAGGCAGTTGTGATGGGCCTTCGCGACGTTTCGAGAGCAGCCCAAAAGTCGCGCTCTTTCGTTTGGAAGTCCAAAGGACGTTCCATTTTACTATAAATCTTCACCTCCCCCTTAGACCAAGTCTCATTTTTTACTTTTACTCTCTCTCTTCAGTTCTCACTTTGCCTTCGAAGTTTTCAGTTCTCTGGTGGCTGTGCTAGCTGTCGCGGTAGCGTTCCTTGTCTCCGGTGAACTTTCCGACCGTACCTATCACTTCAAGGTCAGTCTCTTTCCCTTCTCTTTTAGAAAAAATGGTTAAGATCACGGATGAGACCCCCGCCTCGGAGCAAGCCGTTGGCCGAGGGGATAAAGGGAAGGAGGTAGTGGAGCCGAGTGATCAGACCGTCATACGTCCGGATAGGGAGGGCGAAGTGGCCGAGCTGCCTAAGGAGGTCGCGGCGGTGTCCTAGAAGGGCAAAGCCGTGGTCACGATCGTGGAAATGCCGAAGACAGCGGGAGAGTTCGGTCGGCAGCCCATTGCTCTGTCGAGCGTGGGAGGTGTACGGGACTATGCCGAGGACACCTTGGAGAGAGTGACCCATGGCATGGCTAAGTTGGTGGAAGAAAATGAGCCGAGAGAGCTGTCAGAGGTGGACCATACCATCTCGTCTCTTACCGAGGCCGACCTTCACCTGATCCGAGAGGGTTTCCGGATCCCTGCCGACTACGGACTGCTCCTCCCCGGGCCGGGTTTCCGTGCCAATACAAAGTCTTCGTCAGACGTGTGCGTCTTTCCGGTCGACTCCCTTACTGCCGGACTCCGTTTTCCCCTCCACCCGTTCGTTGTCGACGTCTTGACATGGTACGGTTTGAGCCCCGCCCAGCTGATGCCGAACACTTGGAGGCATGTCATGGCATTCGTCCTCCGATGCCAAGAGGTTGGTGCCAAGCCGAGCATGTTCCTCTTTCGGAGCCTCTACCGACCATGTCAGCCAAGGCGAGACGAGCAAAGATTCTATCTTTCGCCCCGGACGGGCGTGAAGCTGATAGAGAATCCGGACACGATCAAACATTGGAAGGAGAAGTACTTCCTCATCAGAGCCCCTGCGCCGTGGGTGATACCGACGGTTTGGGCAAAGGATGGTCTGCCCAAGCGGACCAAGAAGGAGGCGGCGCTGAGCGATGAGGAGGCGGAGGCCTAGAAGAAGCTCCTCGCCCTGCCAGTGCTAAGCTGGAAAGAAATTACCGAGGAGGATCTGTTCCGAGGGGGTCTCAGTCCGATCGACCTTAGTATGCTTCTGGTATTTAAACTCTTTGCTTAGAATTCATAAAAAAATTTCTAAGTTTTTTCATTCGGTTTGTGCAGAGACGATGAAGCTGGACTACAAGGCTCTGATGGCAAAGGGCAGATCGGAGCAGGAGGCGAAGAAGAAGAAGAGGCCTTCGGCGGGGCCTCAGGACAGTCGAGCCCCGAAGAAGCCTTCGGTGGCAAAAGTCGCTGACCAGCCGAAGGTCATGGTCCTCGAGCAGGGAGAAGTCATGGTCCTCGACCCTCCTGCCTCGGGTGCGCCCACACTGACCCCTAAGGGGGACGCTGCCGGTTTGTCGAGCGGTGCGTTCGGCCTGAAGGAGGTGTTGTCCCTCCAGGTTCCATCCCTCACTGCCGATGCGGAGAAGATCCTGACCGAGCGTCACAAGCAGATCTTCGTGCTCGACTGGCAGGTGATGAACGTCGATGGCTTCTTGGGCGACGGCAACATCTGCATGGAGGCGGTGAGGCACCTGCCGACCCCCAAGGACCGAGCGACCCTGAAGGCCGGGCTAGCAGGGGACGCCGTGATGCAGATTGCTCGGAATACTATGTCGGTAAGTAGGCCGAGCTCTCCCTCATTGAAATTTCTTTCTTAGAATTTTTCTAAGTCGTTGGGTTCGAATTTTAACGTGCTGTTCTTTTTCAGACCCTCTGCCACTTCAATTTCCTGCTCGAGGAGTTTGCGAACAAGGAGCAGGAGAACGAACGGGAGAGGGCGGAGCGCGTCAAGGCCATGCAGCTGCTTGATGCCGAGCAGCTCCTCTCGGCGAAGAGGGGTGCTGAAGTGAAGGGGCTGGAGCAGCAGTTGGCCGACGCAATTCAGCTGTCGAAGGACGCGGCGGCCAAACTTGAGGCCTCGGAGAAGGAGGCTGCCGAGCTGAAGGAGGCGCTGGCCAACGCTCGGTCGGAAGCGGAGAAGGCTCGGAAGAGGGCCGAAAAGATCATGGCCAAACACCAGAAGAAGGTGAAGAAGGTGAGGAAGGCCTTGTAGGAGGAGGCCGCGCAACACATGCTCCAGAACATGGAGGATGCCTACGGTCGAGCCCTGCTCCACGTAGCCGCCAAGAACCCGGGCTTCGACACGTCCTCCTACCACTTTTACGACCCCGTGGAAGGGGAGGAGGGTGTTCCCGAAGGGTTGCTCGACCCCGAGGGAGAGGCAGAAGGTGTCGAAGGCCCAGGGGAGACCGAAGCCGAGGGCGAGGAGGAGGACGACTCCGAGGAGGAGAGTGGGAGCGAAGGCGGAGGCGAGGGCGATGGCGAGGACAAGACCGGGGGGTCGACGGACCCGAGCGGCAAAAAGGTCGACCCCTGACTCGGTTGTCTCTCTTTTTTAGTCTTCTTTTTTTTTGTAAGCCTAACTGCGGACTGGCTACCGCTTTTGTAAAACTTTCTCCTCGGTTTTGAATGAAAAACATTTTGTTTGGCCAAAATTTGTCTAAGTGTTGAGCCTCGGATTTGCGTGTGACTAGTTGTAGCTGTTTCCGTGTATTGTCCCATCGGATTTATCTTCGCTTTTCAGGTGAAGTTCGGTCCGATCACGGAGGTTGTATACCTTCGGAAGGAGCTGGCGAAAATGAAGGGTGAGCTCTTGCACAGCCGGCAGAATCGGTTTCTTCTGCTCGGAAAGCTGGAGGAGACGAAGGCAGCTGTGCGGAGGTATTGTCGCGAGCTGTGGCAACTGCGGAAGTACCCCCAAGCCCCTTGTCCCGAAGGCGAAGTCGAGCGGCTCCGTAGAGAGCTTACTGCCGCCGAGCAGAAGAATGACGACCTTTTGGCTGAGGTCCAACACTTGGAATTAGCGGAGAAAGAACGCTCGGCGGCGGAAGAGAAGCTGACTTCCGAGCTGGAGAAGGCGTCGGCCGAGCGCAAGAGGCTATTGGCCGAAGTCGACAGGCTCAGAAGGATCACGATAGATAGGGGGATCGAGGTCACCCACTTCCGACGGCTCGTCAAGGCCTTCTCGTCCGAAGAAGTTGGCGAAGGACGACGCTCTGAGAGACAGAATCATTGAACTGGAGGAAGAGGTCGCGTCGCTCAAGCCCCCGCCCGAGAGAGCCAACGTCCGGAGCACATCGTGTACTCGCGAAGAAAGCGAGAGGGGGATTACATTTTACGAACTTGCGACACTCTTGCCTGTGACCAGGCGGAGTCCAGCCGATGCTCAGAGCAGTGTGGCTGTCTCGTCGAGCAGAGCCTCGGTCGGCGCCGCAGTTAGAGCCAGCAACGAATTGGGGTCGCGCTTCATGGGTTTAGGATCGAGCTCGGAGGGCAGGCCTCATCGTCCTCGCGTTTCTCTAAACCGAAGCATTCCCCTTCCGAAGAGGCCCTAGTCATGTCGTTTTTCATTTTGTTGGTTGTTGTAAAACCTAATTGTAGGGTCGGTTCGGCCGTGTGTAACACTATTATGTCTGAATGCGAATTTGAGAGTTTCTTTAGAAATCTTCAAGTATTGGACTTCAGCAGTGTATTGAAATTTTGCTGTTCGGTTTCCCTTCTTTTCAGCTTGAGACGGCCGACCTGTTTGCTGATTTCCACGGTTCGGATGATGACTCTGAATCCGAGGCCACTTCTGGGACGGCGGCTCTGAGTCCCAGGAGCGTCGAGCTGGAGATACGCCGAGCTGAGAGTGAGCAGGCCCACCTTTCGGCCGTCCTCGACCTTCGGGAAGCAGAGATCCAACGCCTGGAGAATAGGATCGCCGAGTTGAGCCCTGCAGGAGGGGACGAAGATTCGCAAACCGCTTTCAGCAACGCTCTTCGGGTCAAGTGCATTCGGCACAACCAGTCGAAGATTATAGCCAAGCGGGACGATTTGCTCTCGGAGATTCGACACTTGCAGACTGTGGTAGTGAAGCTTCGGAAAGATGCAGGGGGGCCATCAGCCGAGGAGGACGAACAGTCGACCGAACAGTCTAGTGAAGATATTTCCATATGAGGGCCAAGTATAGTGGGTCGGCGTCGTGTATTTTGTTTGCAAACACTTTGTAACTATGGAAAAGATGTGCTTTGTATTATGGCCTGGTTGTTTAATAAAATATCTTTCATTGCTCTGCATATTTGTCTTGCTTATAACTGTGTTGGTCGCGCCGAGATCTTTGAACCGAGCGTGTTAGTTCCTTCGGCGAGAGTGTTGAACCAAACGGGTTCCTACGATTACAGTATTTTGTCGTTTAGCGACTCTGACAAGGTACGGCACGAATTCCTAGGCGGCTCTATCCCCAAGAAAGTGCTATCTTGTCGTTTAGCGCAGGTGGCAAGATCTGAGCCGTTGAACGTAGGCACGAATCTCGAGGCGGCTCAGTTCCCAAGAAAATGTTATCTTGTCGTTTAGCGTCGGTGGCAAGATCTGAGCCGTCTGATCGAGATCATGCACGAAAGTTGAGGAGAAAGTGAGTTTTCTCCGTTTGCGAGCTCGGGAAGGCACTTGCTCGGTGGCCGACCGGAGGCGTAGGGCTTCGGGCTTTGACTGCTGGGCAGGATTGCTCGGATTATGTGGTTGAACATAGCTCCGGCATCAATCCACTGGAGAAGCTGAGGGGTGGACCACTCTTGTTCAGTCGCGACGTAAGCCTGGGGGAACTGGGAGCCAAGTGTTGGACTTCGGGTCCATCGGTGTAGCTCGACGGTTGTGGGAGCAATTCCGAACGGCGATCTACCCCTGGCTCGCTCGGAGGCGAGCCGAGGAGGTAAAGTCGAGCCGAGTGTTGGACTCCGAACCATCGGTGTAGTTCAACGGTTGTGGGAGCAATTCCGAATGGCGATCTACTCCTGGCTCGCCCGGAGGCGAGCCGAGGAGGTAAAGTCGAGCCAAGTGTTGGACTCCGAACCATCGGTGTAGTTCAACGGTTATGGGAGCAGTTCCGAACGGCGATCTACCCCTGGCTCGCCCGGAGGCGAGCCGAGGAGGTAAAGTCGAGCCGGACGTGGACTCCGAACCATTGGTTGAAATTAAAATTCAAAAAGCAGATGATAAGAGGGGAGAGAAGCATGCGAATTCACAAATACGAAAGAGCTTACTTTATTGATAATCGACGGCGAACCGTTTTACATAGTATAATTTATGAAAATAGGTTACAAGTCGGAGGACTGGAATGGCTCGATATCCTATGATACTTAGAGTGGCGCCGGAGCGCTTTCTTGGTATTTTAGGAGGTGGTCGGCATTCCAGGTCCTCGGAAGCTCTCTGCCCTCTAGGTCTTCAAGACGATATGTTCCGGGCCGAACTACACTTGTGATCCTGTACGGCCCTTCCCAGTTCGGAGCCTGCTTGCTCTTCTGACTGGGGAAGGATATGGCTAGCTTTCTCAAGACCAAATCTCCTTGCTTAAGGTTGGCGGGTCGGACTTTTTTGTTGTACGCTAGTTCAACCCTTCTTCGGTAACTCTGCTGCCGAATCGACGCCCTTTCCCTCAGTTCATCTATCAGGTCTAAGTCTGCTCTGAGGTCCCTGGCATTCTGTGCTTCGTCATAGGCTGTGAGCCGAGGGGAAGGTATTCCGACCTCGAGGGGTATCATGGCCTCGGACCCATAGGTGAGGTTGAAGGGGGACTCGCCTGTGGGGGTCCGCTTGCTCGTGCGGTAGTTCCATAGGACGTTGGGGAGTTGGTCGACCCATAAGCCCTTGGAACTTTTGTCCAGCCTTTTCTTGATGCCTGCGAGGATCTGTCGATTAGCATTTTCTGCTTGTCCGTTCGACTGAAGGTGGGAGACGGACGAGAAGCGTTGCTGGATGGCCAGGTCGTCGCATAGAGCTCGGAATGCTGCGCCAGTGAACTGAGTCCCGTTGTCCGTTACGAGGACACGGGGGACGCCGAACCTACAGATGATGCTCTTCCAGAAGAACTGTACCACCTTGTTCTCGGTTATAGTGGCGAGGGGCTTGGCCTCGACCCACTTCGAGAAGTAGTCGATGGCTACGACCAAGAACCTGAACTGGCCCGGAGCCGGAGGGAAAGGCCCTAGTAAATCCATCCCCCACATTGCAAAGGGGATGGGACTCAATAGGGAGGCGAGGTTGGCCTGAGGGAGGCGACGGATGCTGGAGTGTCTCTGACAAGAGCTGCATTGCCGAACGTGTCGCTCGGCGTCCTGAAGGAGGGTCGGCCAGAAGTATCCATAATTCAAAGCTTTTCGGGCCAAGGACCTAAATCCTGAGTGTGCCCCTCCGATGCCTTCGTGAAGCTCTTGTAGGGCATATTCGGCCTGCTCCGAAGAGAGGTACCTTAGGTATGGTCGGCCGTCTATTTGAGAGAAAGAGTGTTTGTATAAGATGCCCTCGATCAAGACATACCGCTCGGCCCGGGTTCTGACTCGGCGCGCCTCCTTGGGGTCTTCGGATAGGAGCCCGTCCCTTAAGAACTCCACTAAAGGCTTCATCCAATTATCTTGTAACATGACCGGCAATGATTCCGCCGAGCCAGGTGTCTCGTCTTCGATGCTCGGCTTAGAGAGGACTTCGATCAGTACGGTCTGTTCGAGACCTTGCAGGGAGTGTGTAACCGGCCGGCTTGAGACGGTCTCGGGACAGCTTCAGGCCTCGGAAGGCCGAGAGGAAGAGAATATTGACCGAACTCCCATTGTCTACTAAGATCCTCTGCACCTTGAAGTTGGCCATGCAGAGGTCGATGACGAGGGCGTCACAGTGCGGGGTTCGGACCCCTTCGAGGTCTGCGTCGGAAAAAGACACAGGGACGCCGAGACCTTTGGGAGGAGGGGCGCTGTGAACCGAGTTGACGTCTTGGACGAAGGCCTTCCGAGAGGAATTAGAGGAGCCTCCCATGGGGCCTCCGTGGATCAGGTGCAGAATCCGTTCTTCCTCGAACTCGGGTGTCTCCTCGCGTCACTCGGAGCGCTTGTTAGCCCCCCGAGGCGGAGGAGAGTTGCGGTCCGCCCGATCGTTAGCCTTCACGAATTTGGCTAACTGCCCCTCCGGATGAGGGCTTCTATCTCATCTCTCAATGCCCGGCAGTCGTTCATGTCGTGGCCGTGATCCCGATGGTAACGACACCATTTATCTTTGTTCCTCCTCTTTGCCGGGGTGTGCATCCTCGGAGCTGGAGGGATGACTCCCTCCTTCTTCACTTCCATTAGGATGGTGGAGACGTTAGTGGTGAGGGGAGTGAACTTCTCGAACCTGGGGGGAGGACGACGCTGACCGCCGTTGTCCTTCTGCGCTTTCTTGGACCCCTCTTCCCCCGTCGCCTTCCTCTTCGACCCTGAGGAGGACCCCCCGAAGCTCGGGAGGGCTTCAGCCTCCTCTGCTCGGATATACTTCTCGCACTTCAGGAGGAGGTCGGCGAAGTCATGCGGGGGCTTCTTGGCTAGGGACGATCAGAGGTTGGCGTTGAGGACGTTCGACTGGAATGCCACGGTCGCCACTGACTGGTATAAGGAGGCGATAGACCTGACCTCTGCGGTGAATCTCTTCACATAGTCCTGCAGCTTCTCTTCCCTTTCTTGCCGCAGGTTCAGTAGGGAGAGGCTTGTCTTCTCAGCCCGCCTGCTACTCACGAAGTGAGTTATGAACAGTGTTTCAAACTGTTCGAACGAGAAGATGGAGGAGGGAGCGAGTCTGGAATACCATTTCCGAGCCGACCCCCTGAGGGTGGCGGGGAAGGTCCTGCAGAGCACGGCGTCGGAAGCTTGATGGATCAGCATCAGGGTCTTGAAGCTTTCGACGTGATCAACTGGGTCGGATTCCCCTGAGTACGTTTCAAACTGCGGAGGTTTGAAACCCCTCGGTATGTGGGCCTCCATGATCGACCGAGAGAAAGGGGGTCTGCTAGGGCGGACGGTTCCTGCTCGGGACTCCTCCTCTCTGTCCATGCGGCCAATATGCCTTTCCACCTCATGGAGACGGTGGATGAGGGCGTCGTCTCTCCGCTGGTAATCATATGACCCCCCGGACTCCTCTTCATATGAAGGGGAGCGCAGACTGCGGCGCCGGTAGTCCTGGGATCGGCGGGGACTGTATTGCTGCTGCTGGCGGCTGGGAGCCGGGGAAGGACTCCGGGTTCGGCGACGAGGACTGGGATCCCTCGGGGGCGTTGGAGCCCTCTGGGCATTTTGGACGTTCTGCCGAAGGTTGAGAGCCTGCAGTACGGTGTCTTGGAATTGTAGGAACTCAGCATGGGTGATGAGTGCGTCATTGTTCCTGCGATGATGCCGATCCGCGAGGGACTGTGGCCTCCTCCTTCGGCGGTCGGGCGATGCCGCTCGGCCCCTTCGGTCCGGAGACCGTCTGCCGCCTCGGCGGCGAGGCGAGCGCTCACCACGATGCTGGCGGGAGGCTCCCTCTCGGGCCCGCCTCTCATCAAGGTGAGTGCGAAGGTCCTCATCTTTCTGGCGGTTCAGCATCGTTTGGCGAATGTCGGGGTGATGAGAAGCCATTGAGTCCGAGGACCCATTATGGACCGAGACATGGTCCGGGTTGAGGGGTTGCTTCTGCTTCCGACCGTTATGGCCGGAAGGGCCATTGTTGGGTTGCTGCTTGGGAAGAGGAGGTTGGCCCTGCTGGGCCGGCGGAGGAAGATCGGGCTGAGGAATAGGATTGAAAGGGGCTTCCTCTGTAGGGTCGGCGGGATTAGCCCCACGGTTTGACCCTCTAGATCTGACCTTCTTTGGAGGCATGGTTGGAGAGGACGACAGAGAAGGGGCTGAGGCTGTTCGTGTGGTCGTTTCCCACAGACGGCGCCAATCTGTTACCGCTGATTTCGGTGTGGGGGTAAACAAATAGAATTTGTGAGTCCGAGAAAAACCTGAACAGTTGAATCAAGCCTTCTTGCTCCTGGCGCAACCTGCAAGGAAGTGCGAGACACCGGGGTTGATTCCGGCGACGCACCCTCCGACGCTCTTGTCAGTAATCAGAAGAGATTAAGAAAGAGCTTAAAGTGGTGAAAAAGTCATTAACCTGGTTACAGTGGCAGAGGGGAGGTATTTATAGTCGCCAGGGGAGTGATTAGAGGCCTGGTCCCCTGTATAACTGCTAGGAGAAAGATCCTCACAGTCTGTTTAGGAAACTAACCCCTTGATTCCCGGTGAGAGCAAATCAGGCCGGTTGACTTGGTTAAATCAGTGGCCCTGATTTGTCTCTTGCTGGTCTAGGCTCGCTTCGGATCGGGACCCGTGCCCAATTGGAGCGGACCCATTCGTGGGTTATTGGATCCGTGAGAAGGAGATCCAGTACCCGTTTTGGATCCGCTTGTATGTGAAATTACCTTTTTACCCCCGAGCTTAAAGATTCGTGCCCAATCTGGACGGTTCCGATTTAACCCCATTTTTAGCCATATCAAGGTGTGTGGTCGACATAAGAGTTATGCAGATCAGCGATGAAAGCCTCTTGAAGTTGGACGTTGGAGATTGAGTATTCTTAAAGGGTTCCCTTATGCGTGGAGTACGCCGTTTTGGGAACCAGGAAAGTTAGACCTGAGTTTTGTTTGATCTTTCAGAGTTATAGAAAGACTTGGAGCCATGGCATATCATTTGAAGCTTACTCATGAGATGTGAGACATTCTTGATGTATTTCATGATTCTATGTTGAGGAATGTGTATCCTAAATTATTCGAGGAGTTATCTCTACCTTCGTAGCTCCAGGAGGAGCTTCTTTTGAGGTGTGTAGAATTTAACACATGTATTTTAAAAATTATTAAATATTTGATTTATATTATTGTTAATTATGATTTTGAGTATACTCTCTTATATTAATTGATTTTATTTTATTTTAGAATGATTAAATTGGAATTCGGGGTTAAATGGAAAAAAATTTAAATATAGGAGTTTTGAGGTGAGTTTTCTCGGAGTAGATGAATCCGAATTACCCCGAATTTTTTTTCCTGTGTACTTGTGCATTATGAAGGATGAAATATTTCCTAATTTGAAGTATTTGCATGGTTCTAGCTCGAAGTTAGAGATTTTGGAATTCGAGGATGAAAATAACCTTTTAAATGAGAAATGTTTATTTGAATTTGGGCCAAGCCCATAATCGTAATTTATTTATTATTTAAACTTCTTAATAATTAAAAAAATGACATTCTCTCTCTTTTTCTTTCCTCCTCCCTTTTTCTTTTGGCCGAAACCCAGGAGATGGCCGAAACCCACCTTTCCCCATTCTTAGTGTTTGTGAAATCAAACCTTCATCTCACTTTACGCTTCTAATTTTTTGGGGATTCAAGGAGATTTTGGGATGCTCTTCAGCCTTGCGGAGTCAGTTTTTCGAGAGGGCTTTGTGAAGGTATATTAATTTGTAACTTTGGTTATTGGAATTGTGTACTTTACTTTTCTTTGCATAAAAAAATTATAGTAGAAGAATGCTTAGAACTCGTAGAACATGCTAGTGGTGAAAGACTTCAATTTCTATTGTAATAATATGTAATTTTTATTAAATCTAGAGTTTGAGTTTGGGAAGGGTAAGGAAAATTGCATTTATTGAATGCTAATAATTATTTTGGATGAAGTAAAATATTATGGGATAATTTATAAGTATTTATGATAAATTTTAGAGATTGTTTGATAATTTTCCGGTATCGGAAAATTGTAAAACATGAGTTTCTTGGTTTAAAAATAGAATAATTCTGGGAAAATATGTATAAATAATACACTTTATTCCCGAGATTCTCATATGAGTTAATTTGGGATATTTTACCCTTAAAATATAATTATTGAGTAGAACTCCTCCGATCGAGGGTTAAAAATTTGGATTTGACTATCAGACTAGAGAATAGTTGATTTGATATAGTTAGATATGTTGTAGGTGAGGTATGAGTATGTTTGATGTGATAGATAATGTGTATTTTAAATTAATGACTCATGGGTCCGATAATTTTCTTAATAGGCATTATAAAGTGAAGTTTGTTTAGCGACCGGGCGAGCGAGGACTGTCTGGCTGGTTCGTCAAGTGAGTATGATGTAACTACATATTCTCTATTTTGTGGCCATGTTTCATGGTTTTTTAAAGTGTATTGAAGGAATTATGGCTAATTTTAATTTTGAAGGAAAATACGGATTTTTAAAGGGCCGAAATTGGGTTTTGTGATTTTTCAGGAAATTAACGATTTTGAGTACATGAAATATAAATTATAGGTTAGTGTGATGTGTTAAAGAAAAAAAAATTGGTGGATTATGTGGTGTGTGTGCACTTTTGATATTATGTGCATGTTTCGTGCATGTTTTTGAGCATATAAGCCCTTATAGATGATTTTGGGTACGTGAGGCATGGTGTTTGGGCTAGCGTGATATAATGGGGTGTTATAATACTTTAATAGACGAAAAAGTGATTGGTGATATTTTTGGAACCGTGTATCGTGTTGTGCATGTTTAAAAGGGATATAAACATAATATCCTAAGGGAAAATTTTAAATGGTTGTTATAGAGAATATAAGGTCTATTTATAAATTAATATTATATGTGAGGTATAATATCATGAATATGTGGCATATGTGATACAAGTAAAATATGTGATATAATGAGATAAGAAATTGGGTGGTTAAAGCCAAAGAGATGGCAATCTCGTGAAATAAAAGATGAGATGCTATGTGGTGTTCATATGAGATGAAAAGATGAAATGAAAATGTTAATAAAAGTTGAACTTTGTTGACCAGTACATACAGAAATCTTGGGGGTTTGGGCTAGACATCCTAATACCCAAGGACTGGCTTGGGGTGCGGTATTTATTACCCAAACTATGTTTGAGATGCGATGTTTTTATCGTCTAAGCTGTCGGCTTGAGGCCCGGTTATTACCCAGCTTGTCTGGGGTGCGGTGATATTCCCTTGATGAAAGATGTCACGAGAAAGTACCCAGCTACGCTGGGGTGCAGTGTTTTCTTTTTCTCGTTGGCTTTGCCACGAGGAAGTACACAGCTTCGCTGGGGTGCAGTGTTTTCTTTCCCTCGTTGGCTTTTCCATGAGGAAGTACCTAGGTTTGCTGGGGTGCGGTGTTTCTCTCACTGGCATAGGCTGGGAGGAAGACGTAGCCTCGGACGCGTAAGACCCTGGGTGGGGGGGGGGAGGGAGAGGTCCGCGTGCTTTACTGGGCTATCGGCTTTCAGTATATTGGGATATTGTGGCTCACTGGTCGAAAAATTAATAAAATGAATAATTGTGAAATGAAAAGGAAAATGAGAAAGTAAATAAAGCATATAATGTGATATGAGAATGAGAAAGAAAAGAAAGTAGTTGATGTAAAGTGGAAATGATGTGAAGTGGAAATGAGAAAGTGAAGTATGCATCTGAGTGGAAAATGAATAAGTAGAGTGAAAGAAAATGTATATATGTGAAGATGAGTATGAAAGAATATGATTAATAAGTATGCAAATGAAAATCAATGTTAAAAGAAGTATGTGGTTAAATAAGTGTGAAAAACGAGAAAATTGCATTATGTAATTATAATATGAAGATAATTATGAAAAGAGGAATATTTTTGTTATAGGATTAAATATAAAAAATGAAGGAATTAAACATGTGAATTAGTTTGGTGTTATGTATTTGAATATGAAAAATAAGGAAATTATATATAAGAATTAATATGATGTTACGTATATGAGTATAACAGTGAAGGAATGATGTATGTTAAATTAATGTGAATAACTCGAAGAAATTGTGGAATGGAAAAGAGTAAAAGAAGTAAAGAAAGTGTGTATGTATGAGATAATATGATATGTGATATTAGTTTGTTGCATAAAGTGATGTGTGTTAAGTGATGGATATGGGAATGGTTTCAAAACAAAAGATAAGTGTGATGTGAGTTGATGCCTTGGAATTGTGTCGAGGAACTACTCGACCTCTATTTCCATGGAAATGGTGGGAACTACCTGCCTTGGCACAACTCCCGGGTGAATTAGCGAGTTGTTGATATGATTGTTGTATTGCAAGATGAAAATGAAAGCAAAAAAGATTGTGAGATGAAAATGAAAATGAAATAAATTAATAATCTGAGCTATTGGCTTGAGATGTGATGTTATATTAACGAGTTTATCTGGGGTGTGATGATTATTACCCAAGCTATCGGCTTTGGGGTGTGGTGTGATATTACCCAAACTATGCTTGGGGTAAGGAATATAATTTGATAAAAATGAAAGTTACAATAAAATGTGATATGAGATGTAAGCGAAAATGAACGAAAGATATATTATTAATAAGAATGAAAAGTTACTTGCGTTGTATGATGAGATATAAAATGAATTATAAAGTAAAGTATATAATAAAATGAGAAGAACATTAAAATAAGTTGTATGCTAAAATTAGAGTGAAAGAAGGCAAATTGTAATATATAAAATGAGAATGATGGTTCATGCATTACGGGACATTACGAGTTGTGTACGAGATGTAAATAAATGTGATGGTAGGATAGAGGTTATAAGATAAGGATAAATGTGGTATTATAAGATTAGATCAACGTGATATTATAAGATTGAATGAATGTGATATTATGAGACTGAATGATTCTGATGTTATGTGAATGTGATATTATGAGATTGAATACATGTGAGTATGCAATGAAAATGAATGTGATATTATATAATTGAATGAATGTGAAATTGTGTGATGAGAATATATATGATCATGTTGTAAAATGGATAGGTGAACGAGTCGAAGATTCAAAGGGTTGATTCTGTGCAAAGTCACCTTTATGATTTTTTTTTGTATTTAAATTTCCGGTTCACTTAATTATCATTATATTTGTAAGTTCTTTCTATTTTCTTTATACTGTTTAATTTATTTGCTAAACTAATAAATTATACTCACACTAGTTATGGCTGATCCCTGTTATTTTCTGGGGGTCAGGGGAGTCTCTCCTTGGGGGTGGATATCCCTAACCCTCTCGTAGGTACTGATTAGCAGCGAGGTGCGATACCGTAGTAGTTGTTTGATTTTGATAGTTATACTTTTCCTGTAGCCGAATGAGTTGTATATGTATCTATTATATATTTTATTATCCTAAGTTATGTAGAGATAGAGATAGTATTTGGGTGATAGTTTGTATTGGAGGAATATGTGTACAACTGTAAGAGATAATAATATATGTAGTGCAGTGATGGAGTATGAAAGCCCGTACCCACCTCGTTGTGGAGTACCGGGGTCTGTGGTTTGTTTTTGAAAAAAAATTCTAAAGTTTTTATAAAAATCATATATGTTTTCGAAAGAATTTATGGTTTTCAAATTGTATCTTGTGTATTATGAGGAATTATGCCCCCAGAGCCCCAGAAATTATTGCCTGTGTGTTGTTGAATGACTTGACCTAGGAATGATTCATATATATTACAGGTACATTGATATTTGTAATTGTTTGCAGATTTCCGTAAGGATTATCTGTAAAAGGGGCAATATTTCGGGGGAAACTCTGCCAAAATTTTACTTGAATTATAACTGTAACGCCCCGAATCCCAAATACACTGAATTCGAGATGTTCTACAGGATCTTTTCGCTTCCTTTAGTACAATTTTACAAGAAAATTTAAACTTTTCTCTTTACATTAGAGTTTACATCAATATTACACTTTACATTGCACAGCGGAAGTAGAATTTTACAACAATGAAAACAAATATACAACAACATTGAGTAATCTTTAAGCATTTGTTCCTCTTTAATCTTTATCAAGCCATTTACCTGCATATAAGACTGTGGGTACGTCAGTTTATTCAACCGACGATCATTATACACGGCCATCCTCTCTATGCCGGAAATAGTATAACTTATTTTCCATATTTAGCAAACACAAACTTGTCACATATCAAACTAAAGGGACTACCCTATTGATGTCGTTTTGTGATTGTGCACTTAGTCCTTAATGCAATTATTTATATTAGATAACACTAATGCGCACTTATTCGGATTCTATGCATCTCATACTACATAGGTCCGAGGGCAAGCCTCTTAATCGTTCTTCATCTTTGTAGGGTTCAATCCCTCGCCATGACTTAATCTACTACTGTAACTACGGTGAGTATCCTAGATGATCTATGAGTACAAGCTCGTGTACAGAAAACCTGGAGGGGAATCCCACGCCATGTCTTGACTCATCAAGCATGCATTCTGTGGCAATTCAGCCTCCTTCATGGCACACGATCCTCTTGCAGTCACCAAACATCCCACAAGCATGGCTAAAGTCCGATCATTACTGAGTTGTGCCCACGCCATGTCTTGACTCATCAAGCATGCATTCTGTAGCTCACACACCCACACTGTTGTGCAATCTAGACTATCTAAATAAATAGAATAACTAGACACAAATTATAAAAACCTCGCAAGTGCACGAATCGTTTGGCAAAGCGTAGCAATAGCAAGGGTCGATCCCACAGAGATTGTAGACTTTAACTTACTAATCAATAAAAAGACTAAAAATCATAAAGAGTTGTTCTAAAGGTCTAAAAGAAATAAAAAGATTAAAACTGAATGAAGGAGTGTTGAATCACAAATATTTATGAAGTAGTTGGGTTTAGATTGTCACCAATAGTCAGTAATGCTAAGTCACCTTCTGAACTTCTTCTTATTACTCATGTTTGTTCACTTCAAGGGCATGGTATCTACTCCTTAAATTATTGTTTCCCTAGGCCAAGAATTAGGCATGGTATCTACTCTAATTCGTTTCTTTCATTAAGTGTTTAGCATGGTATCTACTAAGTTGTGCTTAAAGAAAACATAAGATCAGTGGAAACGAACAAACACTCAAGGTTCTAGAAATTGGTATCAGATCTAGATCCCTTAAGTTGATTGAACCAGGACCCCTAAAGATTCCTTTGTTACAATTACGGGCACGAGATACGGGTCGTCTCAATATGCTCATATAACAGATTCAGATAGATGGTAATGCAAACTTGATATTCTCTAGCTCTGTTTGTCAGTCGACTGGCTCTCACCTCAGTCGACTGCTCTCAGACTTTTGAGAACAAGTTTGATTACCGTCAATCTATACCAATACAAACGAATTCAATCAATAAGTAAAGTAGAAGAGCTCAGAAGAATATAGCACTACATAACTACGGCTTCAATCTACCCAACTATAGAATTTAGTTCCACATAATAATACTTTTATTAATCAACAAGTTTGAATACATGATCAACATAAAAGAATAGAAAGAGAAGAAATAAACTAATGAACTCCGGCAATAAGGTCGACTGGCTGTCACACAGTCGACTGCCTTCGAATACTGGATCTCCTCTCTCCTTCCTCGATGCTGATAGAATAATGCCCTGTTGATGACTTGAATGCGCAGAAACTCTTGTGATTAAGTCGCTTCCCCCCGAGAAAAGATCTCCTGAATAACGCTTCTCTTCTGATATTTATAGAGCACGGCTGAGAATTAGGGTTTTGCCCTTTTTTTTCAGGAGAATCCTTCTTTATTTGATTTGGGGATTTATATCTTTCTCTTTTCTTCTTTCCTTCCTTATCTGTTAACCACGTGCTCTTGGAAATACCCTGTCTTTAGATTTGATTTTTCGTATAAAATCTGGATCCACATAGATTCGAAATTAGATGCAGGTGTATCTTTGAATATCTTATCTGTTTACTCCGCTGCAGACCAGTCGACTTATCTTCGAACCAGTCGACTGAGTCGAGACTTCTGAAGATTTCATAATTGATCAGACTAGTCGACTGTCCTTGAGAGTAAGTCGACTGTGATGAGACATCTGTGTAAGCTTGAGTTCTCTGTCCAGTCGCCTGTTGTGGAGAACCAGTCGACTGATGCTTCTGTAATCTTCTGAGTTCATCCTTAAGATCCTGAATTTGCTTCGTTTCGCTGTCTTGAGCTGTTTCCTATGGAAAAGAGAAAATAAGAGTTAAATACCACATATAGAGCTTTTAATTGTCTAATTTCATTAAGATTATGGCCTCTAAATGTGAATAATAATGCATTCATCAAATACCCCCAAACTTGGATTTTTGCTTGTCCTCAAGCAAACTGAAATTATGAACAAATGTATAATACTAATAACAGCCTTAATCACCAAGAGTTCTTACTATGTGGGCATTCAACGTAGAAAAGTATAAACAATTTCAGATAAAGTAAAATTAAACATACCCACTTTCTCTAGTGCAATTGTTTATTCATAACTCCAAACTCAACTATACTTGTCATGCAATTAATTATAGTTATAGTATGTAATTACTCAATCTGTGATTATCCCTTTTTCTCTACTACAAACTGAGTAGCAAACTAAAGTTTTTTTTTTTTTTTTTTTTTTTTTTTTTTTTCTTTTTTTAAGTCGCTTCTCTAAAGTTTTCACTTGCCTTTTTACGCGAATGCGAAACATTTGTGATGAATCCACCCGGTTACTCAGCGAGTCACAAACTCTAAAGTGCTTTGCATACTCATATTTCAAGTTGCCGTTTGACGTAAAGGTAAACATTTGTGATGAATACCCCTAGTTACTAAGCACCCAAAACATTGGAGTAGGTTGACTTTATTCAAGTATATATACTCATATATATTTTTTTATCACTCTATTTACTTAAACTCAATTTAGGACTAGATCTAAAGGGAATGATCACCAAAAAAAGCATCACATTTGTTTATTATGTATAATTGCATGACTCATATAATTTGTAGGGAAATTATGAAACTCAACAATCCCAAAGTAAATAAGTATCCTTCTTCTTACTTTATAAGAAATTGTTTATCCTAAAGAAAAAAAATTCAAAAAGATGATAAATATAAATAACCCTAATACCCCCAAACTTAGATGGAACATTGTCCTCAATGTTCGAAAGAAAATGTAAAAATAGGCATATGTCACATCTAGTTAGGAGAGAAAAATAAAAATAACTAAAAGAAAAATAATAATGAATAACTTGAAAGAAAATAAAGGGAAAGTGTAAATACTCCCCTGAAAAATTGGGTTGCCTCCCAATAAGCGCTGTGTTTTCTGTCTTCAGCTAGACTTGATGAGGTCATGCCATGTATTGAACGGTTTGAAGATTCACATCTTCCTCTTGCGGGCCTATGCTCGTCTCTATGTATGGCTTCGCTCTATGCCCGTTCACCTTAAATGTTTGATTCTTTTCCTTGCTATGAACCTCAAAAGCGCCATGTGGAAAGACTCTCGTGACAGTGTATGGCCCATACCATCTTGACATAAGCTTGCCTGGAAAAAGTCTCAATCTTGAGTTATATATCAATACCTTTTGTCCTTCGTAAAACTCCTTCCTTGCTAGCTGTTTGTCATGGTACAACTTTGTCCTTTCCTTGTACAATTTTGCATTTTCATAAGCGTCATGCCTCAACTCTTCAAGTTCATTTAGTTGTAATCGTCTTTTGTCACCTGCTTGTTTCATATCAAAATTGAACCTTTTGATGGCCCAATATGCCTTGCGCTCCAACTCCACTGGCAAATGACAGGATTTTCCAAACACCAAACGGTATGGTGACATGCCAATGGGTGTTATGTATGCGGTTCTATAGGCCCATAATGCATCGTTCAAGCGCAACGACCAATCCTTCCTCCTTGTGTTGACTGTCTTTTCCAAAATGCTCTTGATTTCTCTGTTGCTAATCTCCACCTGCCCACTAGTTTGAGGATGATATGGGGTGCCCACTCTATGTGTGATACCATATTTCTTCATCAATGAAGCAAATGGAAAATTATTGAAGTGGCTTCCTCCATCACTTATTATTGCTCGTGGTGTCCCAAACCTAGTGAAAATATTCTCCTGCAAAAACTTGACAACAACTTTGTGATCATTAGTTCGTGAGGGGACAGCCTCGACCCATTTAGACACATAATCCACACCAACAAGTATATATAAATAACCAAATGAGTTAGGAAATGGACCCATGAAGTCTATTCCCCAAACATCAAAAAGCTCGATCACTTGGATGTTTTGCAGTGGCATTTGATTTCTAGAAGAGATGTTTCCTGTTCTTTGGCATTTGTCACAAGTCCTGCAAAAAGAAAAAGCATCTTTGAATACTTTAGGCCAATAAAATCCAGATTGCAATACCTTGAGTGCTGTTCTTTTTGGTCCAAAATGTCCTCCACATGCATATTGGTGACAATGTTGTAGAATACTCAATTGCTCTTCTTCTGCCACACATCTTCTTATAATTTGATCAGGGCAAAATTTGAACAAATAAGGATCATCCCAGTAGTAGTGCTTGCACATAGCCACCAGTCTCTTTCTTTCCTGACTTGTCATACCTGGAGGGAAAACATGAGCGGTTAGGTAATTTACAATGTCAGCAAACCATGGAAAATTTGAGCAGTGAGGTACTAGTCGACTGGTCCTGTTACCAGTCGACTGTCCCGAGGATGTATTTATTTCAAAGAGATGTTCATCTGGGAAAGTTTCATTAAGTGGGGGCACAATTCTCTCTTCCTCATGCAGTAGTCTGGACATGTGATCTGCAACAACGTTGTCGCTTCCTTTTTTATCTCTAATCTCAAGATCGAATTCTTGAAGCAACAGCACCCATCTGATCAACCTAGGCTTAGCATCCTTTTTAGCAAACAAATATCTCAAGGCAGCATGGTCAGTAAAAACAATAACTTTAGAACCAATTAAATATGATCTAAACTTCTCTACAGCAAAAATAACAGCCAACATTTCTTTTTCAGTAGTGGAATAATTTAGCTGTGCATCATTTAAAGTTCGAGAAGCATAGTAAATAACATGGGGTTTCTTATTGATTCTTTGACCTAAAACAGCCCCTAAAGCATAATCACTTGCATCACACATGAGCTCGAAAGGATGACTCCAATCTGGTGCCATGACAATAGGTGCAGAAATGAGAAGATTTTTCAATGTATTAAAAGCATTTGTACATTCTTCTGTCCATACAAACTCAACATCCTTAGCCAACAAGTCACAAAGGGGTTTGGAGATTTTTGAAAAATCTTTTATAAATCTTCTATAAAACCCTGCATGCCCTAGAAAACTCCTAACACCCTTAACTGTAGTGGGAGGGGGTAGTTTTGATATTATATCGATTTTTGCTTTGTCTACCTCTATTCCCCTTTTGGACACCACGTGTCCCAATACAATACCTTGTTGTACCATGAAATGGCACTTTTCCCAATTCAGCACTAAATTGCATTCTTCACATCTTTTAAGCACAAGCTGCAAATGGTTAAGGCATTCATCAAAACAAGATCCAAAAACACTAAAATCATCCATGAATACCTCAATGAACCTTTCCACCATGTCTGAAAATATACTCATCATGCATCTTTGAAATGTGGCTGGAGCATTACACAATCCAAAGGGCATCCTCCTGTATGCAAAAGTACCAAAAGGACATGTAAAAGTGCTTTTTTCTTGATCTTCTGGAGCAATAGCAATTTGATTATAGCCACTATAACCATCTAAAAAAACAATAATGACTATATCCTGCTAATCTTTCTAACATTTGATCAATAAAAGGAAGAGGGAAGTGATCTTTCCTGGTTTCATTGTTCAATTTCCTATAATCAATGCATACCCTCCAACCTGTGGTCACTCTAGTAGGGATAAGCTCATTCTCTTCATTTGTCACCACTGTGACTCCACTTTTCTTAGGCACTACATGTATAGGACTTACCCATTTTCTATCTGAGATAGGGTAGATGATGCCAACATCTAGTAGCTTCAAAATGTCTGCTCTTACCACTTCCTTCATGTTTGGGTTAAGCCTTCTCTGTGCCTCCCTGCTTGGTTTTGCATTGTTTTCAAGGAGCATTCGATGCATGCATCTGGATGGACTTATTCCCTTGATATCTGCAATGGTCCATCCTATTGCACTCTTGTGTTCTCGTAGTACCCTTAGCAGCTTATCTTCTTCCTGTGCACTCAGGTTTGCAGCAATTATCACTAGTAGTGTCTGGTTCTCGCCCAAATATGCGTGCTTCAAATGGTCGGGCAGCTGCTTAAGCTCTGGGTTTGTCAGTCTTGGTGCAGTCGACTGGTCCCTGGTAGCAGTCGACTTGTCCAGTGCACCAGTCGACTTGTCTGCAGAAACAAAAATGTCATCAGTCACCAATTTTTCAAATACTGGTGCAAGCTTACCTGAGTGTGACTGTGAAGTGTCAAGGTGATGTATTGTCTCTGCAATCTCCCAGTCATCATATTCCTGTTTATCATTAGATAAAGTTAGAGATTGTGTAATTATGGCCTGTAATGGTTCAACGCTATGTACCTGAAATGTTTGATCAACACTATCCTGCACCACATCAACATTATAGCATTCATGATCATCATGTGGAAATTTCAGTGTATCAAACATTTTAAATTCAACCTTCTCTCCATTTATTTTCATGCTTATGGTACCCTTTTTGACACAAATTTTTATATCAGCCGTACTCATAAAGGGTCTACCTAGAATGATTGGTAGAGACGATGGCATTGAAGATTCCTCCATGTCTAACACAACAAAATCAGCAGGCAAAATGAAATCGTTTACCTGAACTAGGACATCTTCCAAAATACCTCTAGGTCTTTTGATACTGCGATCTGCCAACTGCAACGTGGTGGATGTTGGTTGGAGTTCCCCCAATCCTAGCTTTTCATAGATGGTGTATGGGAGAAGATTGATACTTGCCCCCAAATCTAACAGTGCTTTCTCAAAGAAGTGCTCGCCAATCCTGCAAGGAATAGTAAAACTACCTGGGTCTTTTAATTTAGGAGGTAATTTTCTTAATAAGACAGCGCTCACTTCTTCTGTCAAAGCCACATCCTCCCTAACCTGAAATGTTCTTTTGTGAGTGCAACATTCTTTCAAAAATTTAGCATAAGAAGGAATTTGTTTAATAGCATCAAGTAGGGGGATATTAATTTCTACCTTTCTGAGAGTTTCAAAGATGTCAAATAAATGTTGATCTTTTTTATGTTTGACTAACCTTTGAAGGAATGGTGGCACAACTATTCTTTCATTTTCATTTACCTTGTTGGACCCCACAATTTTTTATGGTTGTTCTTCTTTTTCTTCGGTGTGTGTTCCAACTTTGTTGTCAATTATCTTACCACTTCTTAATGTTGTGACTGCCTTGAGCTGTTCTTGGCCTCCAGGGTTTGGTATAGTTTGTGATGGAAGTTCCCCTGCCTTTCGCTCGCTTAATTCTTTAGCAATTTGGCCAATTTGTGTCTCCAACTTCTGAATTGCTTGCCCTTGTTGGTTGCTTGTTTGATGTTGTTGTTGGAGCAATTGAAGAACGGTGGATTCAAAATCCAACTTCTTCTGTTCTTGTACTGGCCTATCCATCCCACTTCCCATTTGGAAGTTCCGTGCATGTCCTTGTGTGAATTGAGTCCCTTGATTATTCTGATTATTGCTCCATGAGAAGTTTGGATGGTTCCTCCACCCTGGGTTGTATGTGTTTGAGAATGGGTTGTTCTTTGGTGGGAACACTCCTCGACCTACATAATTTGCATGCTCCTGATCTGTGAAAGAAGACATGGGACATGTATCAGTGGTATGATCTACATGAGAACAAATTGCACAAATTTCATTTGTTTGATTTTTAACTCCACCCATCATAGACATTGCATTAACAAGCATATCAATTTTCTGATTCATGTTTACCATTTCCAATTGAATGTTATTGCTACTAGAAATTTCATAAACTCCCTGTTTTTTCGAAGGGCACCTCCTTGTTGAGAATTGTTGTGAATTCTCGCTGAGTTCTTCAAATAGTTCTATGGCCTCTTCGCCGCTTTTCCTCATCAAGATCCCATTGCAAGCTGAATCCACAATTGCCTTATTAGTATCATTTAAACCTTCATAAAAAGCTTGTACCTGATCATCTTTAGGCATGTTGTGTGTTGGACACTTGAGAAGTTTGTTCTTGAAATCTTTCCATGCTTCGAAAAATAAGTCTCCATCCTTTTGTTGGAAGAGTTGAATCTCCCTTTTCAGCTGTTTGGTCTTTTGGGCTGGAAAGAATTCTTTTAAGAACTTTGTCGCCAATTGCTCCCATGAATTTATTGATCCTGGTTCCAAAGAATAATACCATAGTTTAGCGTTAAGTTTTAAGGAGAAAGGAAACAAAATTAACCTGATTTGTTCAGGGGTAAGCCCTTGGATGCTTTGTGTCCTGCAAAGATCGAAAAAATCTTGTAAATGGAGATGAGGCTCTTCATCTGGTCTGCCACTAAAATGGGGAACCATACTAAGTAACTGAGGAGATAGATGCATGTTCCCTGTGACATTGGGTTGATATGCAATGCAGGAGGGTTGTTCAATGTTCTTAGGCGTAAATTTATCCTGCATTGGTACGCGATTGGGTATTTCTTCTGCCATGATTTCTTGTGACTGAGGTCTCTGAGTAGTCGACTGGGTTCTTGCAGCAGTCGACTGGTTGGTCGCAATCAGTCGACCTAATCTGTGCAAAGTGCGTTCTGTTTCTGCGTCAATTGGTAGTAGCTCTGGACGAAGTGATCTTCCGTGCATCCACCAAATTCCTGTAACCTAAAAGAAAAACTTATTAATAAACTAAAAGAAAGAAAATAAAAACTTCCTACTGATCTGTAAGTTAAAATACTAGACAATCCCCAGCAACGGCGCCAAAAACTTGTTGTGCAATCTAGACTATCTAAATAAATAGAATAACTAGACACAAATTATAAAAACCTCGCAAGTGCACGAATCGTTTGACAAAGTGTAGCAATAGCAAGGGTCGATCCCACAGAGATTGTAGACTTTAACTTACTAATCAATAAAAAGACTAAAAATCATAAAGAGTTGTTCTAAAGGTCTAAAAGAAATAAAAAGATTAAAACTGAATGAAGGAGTGTTGAATCACAAATATTTATGAAGTAGTTGGGTTTAGATTGTCACCAATAGTCAGTAATGCTAAGTCACCTTCTGAACTTCTTCTTATTACTCATGTTTGTTCACTTCAAGGGCATGGTATCTACTCCTTAAAGTATTGTTTCCCTAGGCCAAGAATTAGGCATGGTATCTACTCTAATTCGTTTCTTTTATTAAGTGTTTAGCATGGTATCTACTAAGTTGTGCTTAAAGAAAACATAAGATCAGTGGAAACGAACAAACACTCAAGGTTCTAGAAATTGGTATCAGATCTAGATCCCTTAAGTTGATTGAACCAGGAACCCCTAAAGATTCCTTTGTTACAATTACGGGCACGAGATACGGGTCGTCTCAATATGCTCATATAACAGATTCAGATAGATGGTAATGCAAACTTGATATTCTCTAGCTCTGTTTGTCAGTCGACTGGCTCTCACCTCAGTCGACTGCTCTCAGACTTTTGAGAACAAGTTTGATTACCGTCAATCTATACCAATACAAACGGATTCAATCAATAAGTAAAGTAGAAGAGCTCAGAAGAATATAGCACTACATAACTACGGCTTCAATCTACCTAACTATAGAATTTAGTTCCACATAATAATACTTTTATTAATCAACAAGTTTGAATACATGATCAACATAAAAGAATAGAAAGAGAAGAAATAAACTAATGAACTCCGGCAATAAGGTCGACTGGCTATCACACAGTCGACTGCCTTCGAATACTGGATCTCCTCTCTCCTTCCTCGATGCTGATAGAATAATGCCCTGTTGATGACTTGAATGCGCAGAAACTCTTGTGATTAAGTCGCTTCCCCCCGAGAAAAGATCTCCTGAATAACGCTTCTCTTCTGATATTTATAGAGCACGGCTGAGAATTAGGGTTTTGCCCTTTTTTTTTCAGGAGAATCCTTCTTTATTTGATTTGGGGATTTATATCTTTCTCTTTTCTTCTTTCCTTCCTTATCTGTTAACCACGTGCTCTTGGAAATACCCTGTCTTTAGATTTGATTCTTCGTATAAAATCTGGATCCACATAGATTCGAAATTAGATGCAGGTGTATCTTTGAATATCTTATCTGTTTACTCCGCCGCAGACCAGTCGACTTATCTTCGAACCAGTCGACTGAGTCGAGACTTCTGAAGATTTCATAATTGATCAGACTAGTCGACTGTCCTTGAGAGTAAGTCGACTGTGATGAGACATCTGTGTAAGCTTGAGTTCTCTGTCCAGTCGCCTGTTGTGGAGAACCAGTCGACTGATGCTTCTGTAATCTTCTGAGTTCATCCTTAACATCCTGAATTTGCTTCGTTTCGCTGTCTTGAGCTGTTTCCTATGGAAAAGAGAAAATAAGAGTTAAATACCACATATAGAGCTTTTAATTGTCTAATTTCATTAAGATTATTGCCTCTAAATGAGAATAATAATGCATTCATCAACCGTAAACTCTAGTTCTCATAGTCGTGTTTTTCCCTCACTTTCATCACGTCTTCACTATGCACTAATCCTTAGTTTTTATTAAAATCATGAACAAAAACAAGGCTCTAGAGAGCCTCTCCACTAAATCGGACTTATTCATTTCATTCGAACATGACCAACCTTGGTCTTTCATTTCAATTTTTCATTTCATTTCTTTCCAAATGCTGGGGGAGACTTAGCTACTCTTTTGTTTCGATTCCAATTCACAATTTCCAGTTTGAGCATTTCCATCTCATAAGTTCATTTTCATAATCATAACAGGTTTCCCTTTTCATGTTCATAGCTTTACATTCATATAACTATCACAAATTCTAATAAATGATTCACTTCATATAAATTCATGCAAAGACAAATAGAGTTTACTGTCACACCCAATATTCAACATAAGATTCACAATCTTTATCATAAACAATTCATAGAATTTCTTAGATGTCAAAAAGTGCTCTGAACAGTCGACTTAGAACTCATCCAGTCGACTTGTTCAGCCAAAGAAAGTTCTTCAATAATCGCTCGGAAGAGTCGTCTGCTGCACTTGGCCAGTCGACTGTTCCGCAACATTCGTGGTTAAAATGTAAATTACGGAGAAGTCGACTGTCGTTCATATCAGTCGGCTGTTTTGGGTAATTCCATTACACAACTTTTCATGTTCAGTGCAGTTGACTGCTACATATATTCGGTCGACTGAATAGAGTTAAATTTCAAATTGTTCTTACTAACCTACTGTAAAAACTCCAGGTTAATCATTTCCATCATAGACTACACTCCAGTATATGAGGATAATTTTCTCAAATAATTAAACATATTTTTCTCAATAATTAATACAAATCTACCATACAATTTGGTTAATTTGATATACTATCACTAATACATTCTTTTTCGACATTATAATTTCATTAATCTCTATACCGATTTTCTACTCTTATTTATTTCCCAAACATAAAAATTACATCTTAATTTATTCGTTACCACGCCATACAAAGTTTCCAATTAGCACATAAAAGTGACATAGTCGATATACTAATCTTTGCACATAATTTTTCATGCTACTAACAAGGGTTTCTTCACACAATTTATAACCATATTCCATTGCACACAATCTTGAATTTTACTAATAGCAACACACATAATTTGCATATCAACAATTCAATCAATTAGAGATCATCTGTTCAAAAATGTGCATTCTTATTAATCATTTTCATGCATCATTTTGCTAATTAAATCTAGCATGCATTCCTATGTTAGAAATAGGGAAAATTTACCCAACTTGTATGGAGAGAAAAATTACAACTAGCAAATCCCTAGACGAATGTCCTTGCGACGAATGGCTCCTCCTTGAACACGTGCACACAAGCCTCCCAAGCACACCCAAGCCGAGCTCCTTCTTGATGAATGCCGGCCTCCCCTCTTCTTGTTGCAAGCAAAGATCCCACACACTCTCAATCTTTTAACTCACAAAATCACTACTAGATAATATAATTTAGACTATAGGTTTGGAAGAGAACAATTTTGCACAAGAATAACTAGCCGGGGGGGGGGGGGGGTATTTATACTAAAAATCAGGGAGAATGGAGGGCTAGGATCAATTGGTTGGTTGTAAGATGGATGGTCAAGATGAAAGTAGGAGTTGCAATAACTACCCACAACCAAGTAACCACCTCACCATGATCACCATTACAATTTTCATTTCCCTCCAAAAAGATTACAACCGGCCTAGTTAAAAAAGTGCATATTGCACGTGTACGTGTAGTGAACGTGCATGCAACTTGGCCCAAAAAATTGTACATTAAATTTTTGTATGAAAATAAAATAGTCTTTAAATTGTATTCTACATGACAAGTTGTATAAAAATAGATTAATCCATGGGCTTTAGTTTATGGGCCAAAATACTTATTATAAAAATAATAAATTTAATTAACTTTGTGCTTTTAAAAGAAAAGGCTTTTTGTCTAATTGAAAGAAGGCTTTATAGAAAAAATAATTAAAGGCACATATTAAATATCTTTACTCCTCTTGATGAAAATATTTACAAAAATATTGCACGTGCACAGTACGTGCAAAATAAATAATTTTTCCATTAAATGAAAAATCAGGGCATTACAACACTCCCTCCTTAGAATAGTTCCGTCCTCGGAACTACAGTCAAGAGTGAGAAACAAAAACACAACACTCACAACAAGAACAAAAGATACAAAGATACAAATCAAGCAAAAAGCTCAGGATAGTCCTTCATCATCCTCTCCTCAGACTCCCAAGTAGCCTCTTCAACCAAGTGGTTTCTCCAGACTACCTTGACCATCGGTATCATCTTATTCCTCAAGACTTTCTCTCGACGATCAACAATCTCGACAGGAGACTCGATGTAATTCAGATCCAATTGCAAACCTTCCCGCACTTCAGGAAAATGATGACTCGGATCTGGAATATAACCTCTCAGCATAGACACATGGAAGACATTGTGCACCTGAGACAACTCTTCCGGTAACTGAAGCCGGTAAGCAGTTTTTCCGATCCTTTTCAATATCTTGTACGGGCCTATAAACCTCGGGGCTAACTTCCCGCCTTTGCCAAATCGAACCACACCTTTACTGGGTGATACTTTCAGAAAGACGAAGTCACCAACCTCAAACTCAAGGTCCCTTCTCCGGTTGTCTGCATAGCTTTTCTGCCTGCTCTGAGCTTCTACCAACCTTTTCCTGATCAGAACAATCTTCTCAGAGGTTTGTTGCACAAGCTTAGGACCAAACAACTAACGCTCCCCAACTTCAAACCAACAAACAGGAGTCCTGCACTTCCTGCCATACAAAGCTTCGTACGGTGCCATCCCAATGCTAGCCTGAAAACTGTTGTTGTTGGCAAACTCTACTAAAGGTAAATGCCTTTCCCAACTGCCTCCAAAATCTAGTATACAACACCGAAGCATATCCTCAAGAATACGGTTGACTCTCTCGGTCTGCCCATCGGTTTGCGGATGAAAAGCAGTGCTGAAATCTGTCTTGGTCCCTAAAGCTTTTTGATGACTCCTCCAGAAATGCGAAGTAAACCGCGCATCTTGATCAGACACAATAGTTGACGGAACACCATGAAGCCGGACGATCTCGCCAACATACAACTCAGCTAACTTGTCCATCGAAGCAGTGAGTTTCATCGCCAAAAAGTGAGCGGACTTGGTTAGTCGATCGACTATAACCCAAATCGCATCATTGCCTTTAGGACTCTTAGGCAATCCCGTAATGAAATCCATACTGATGTTATCCCACTTCCATTCCAAAATAGGTAACGGTTGTAATAGACCTCCGGGTCTCTGATTTTCGGCTTTGACTTGCTGACAAACCTCACACTTCGCTACAAATTCAGCCACATCCCGCTTCAAACCTGACCACCAGAAATGCTGTTTGATATCTTTGTACATCTTAGTACTCCCAGGATGTACCGAAAAAAGAGTGGCATGCGCCTCCTGAAGAATACTTTCTTTCAGGTCTGCCTGATTTGGAATGCACAGTCTATCTCCGAACCACAGCACTCCATCCCTGATTTGAAATCCGAGCAACTTGCCAGCACTAACCTGCTCCTTTATCTCCAAAATATCAGCATCAACCTCCTGACTTGCAATGATCCTTGCATTCAAAGTAGGCTGAAGCCTCAACTGAGCTAAAGATGCTTCCAATACTTGCAAGACAACTTCAATACCTGCTCGGTCCAATTCCTCAATCAGATGCTTCTGAGTTGTAATCAAACTGGCTAAACTGCTCTTGCGACTAAGTGCATTAGCAACAACATTACCTTTTCCAGGATGATATTTGATCTCAGGTCGCATGTCCTCAAGAACTTCCAACCATCTCTGCTGCCTCAGATTCAGATCCCTCTGCTGATATATATACTTCAGGCTCTTGTGGTCCGTGTACATGTTCAACTTCTCACCGTACACGTAGTGCCTCCATTGCTTCAGGACAAAGATAATCGCAGCCAACTCTAGATCATGAGTCGGGTAATTCTTCTCATGCGGTCGTAGTTGCCTAGACCCATACGCGATTACTCTTCCTTCCTGCATTAAGACACAACCAAGCCCACGATATGAAGCATCGCTATAAACATCATACTCAACACCTGCTCTAGGCAAAGCCAAGATAGGTGCAGTAGTCAGCTTCTCTTTCAACTCCTGAAAGCTTGCCTCACATTGCTCAGTCCACTTGATGTTCACATTCTTCTTGGTCAGACCAGTAAGCGGCACGGCTATCTGGGCATAACCTTGAATGAATCTCCTGTAGTATCCAGTCATTCCAAGGAAACTTCTGACTTCCTTCACTGTAGTAGGCCTAGCCCAATCTCTCACTGCCTTTATCTTCTGAGGGTCAGTTGCCACTCCCTCCTTAGAAAGGATGTGACCTAGGAATGCCACTTTAGATTTCCAGAAATCACACTTGGATAACTTGGCATACAACTCCTGCTCTTCCAGCTTCTTCAAAACTGCTACCAGATGCTCGGTGTGCTCCTCCTCTGACTTGGAGTACACGAGGATATCGTCGATAAACACCACGACGAAAGAATCAATGAACGGCCTCAGAACTCTGTTCATCAAATCCATAAAGATTGCAGGGTGCATTCGTCACTCCAAATGGCATAACTAAGAATTCGTAATGCCCATGTCGAGTTCTAAATGCAGTTTTGTTCACATCTTCAGCTTTCACTCGAACTTGGTGATATCCTGATCGAAGATCTATTTTGGAGAATACAGCTGCTCCTTGTAGACGATCGAACAAATCATCAATTCGGGGAATAGGATACTTATTCTGAACTGTGACCTTATTCAGCTCTCGGTAATCGATACACATTCTCATCGATCCATCCTTCTTCTTTACCAAAAGCACTGCCCCAAGGTGATGCACTAGGTTGAATAAAGCCTTTCTCCAACAGTTCCTCAATCTGTCGTTTCACCTCATCCTGTTCCACTGGAGCCATCCTATATGGTGCCTTAGAAATGGGTGCACCTCCCGGTTGAAGGGTGATCCTGAACTCTACATCACGATGTAGGGGTAACCCAGGAAAATCATCCAAGAACACGGTCGGATAGTCCCGAACCACAAGAATCCCTTGTACTTCCATAGGAGTCTCTTCCTTGAGGATAGTTGCCAACAGCTTAGAACACTTCTTCTTCCCTTGAAAAGTGACTTCAGGTCCACCTGGAGCCTTCACTGTTACCGTCTTGGTCTTGCACTGGATGCTTGCACTGTACACCGTCATCCAATCAATGCCAATGATAACATCGACTCCCAAGATAGTCAGCTCGATCAGATCAATGCCAAAGATTCGATCACCAATCATGATCTCACAATCAGCATAATACCGACCAGTGGTTAAAGTTTCCCCTGATGGAGTAGCTACTGCTAAGATCTTACCTGGAAAAATCTTCGGTTCAACTACCAACACTTTAGCAAATTTAGGAGACACAAAAGTATGAGAGGATACAGTATCGAACAACACAACAGCTTTCATTCCATTAAGATAAAGTTCTCCTGTTACATAATACACACTCATTACGTAACAGTTCACTTAATAAACGGGAAAAGAAATGACAAAAACCACTAAACATCAGCCCTCGTACCAGTGATGACATGATCAACCTCATCAGCATCAGCTTCCGTCAAGGCAAATACTCGCCCTGGTTGGTACGGTCTCTTCCCGGTCTGCTGCGTTGGTACATTGCGATTACCATTCCGTGGTTTGAGACATTGAGAGTGGTAATGTCCCGTTTCATCACAGTTGTAGCAAGTTACCGCAAGAGGTCTCACCACATTATTTCCAGGTCCTCCAGCCACACTAATAGCGTTCGCCCCTGTCGGTTTGAACCTTTGTGCAGATGGTTGCCCTTTGAAACTCCCAGAATTGGCGGGCCTCTTTCCAGACTGCCAGTTGTTCCTCCGGTTCTGAACAACATGGAACTGCTCTATATCTGCTTCCGTTGCTGCTGCTCTCTTGACCAACTTGTCGAATCTCCTGATACCAAGAGGTATCATCCGGGACCTCAAGCTCGGCCTCAATCCATGCTCAAACTTACGAGCCTTCTTAGCCTCATCCATCAATAATTCCGGAGCATACCTAGAGAGCTGAGTGAATTTGGTCTCGTACTCTCTCACTGACATGCTGCCTTTCTGTAGTGATAGAAATTCCATAGCCTTTTTCTCTTGAACATCGGAGGGGAAATAGTGACTGTGGAATTCTTCCAGAAATTCCTCCCAGCCAAGAACTATGCCTCCCATGGTCCTCTTCACCGACTGCCACCAAACAACCGCATCCTTCACAAATTGCAGAGTCGCCAACTTCACCTTACTGCCTTTAGGGGTCTCCAGCACCTCAAAGATTGTCTCCACCTGACGAATCCAGTTGTCAGCCGCATCAGGGTCTGACTTCCCTTCGAATACAGGTGGTTTCATTCGTTTGAACGACCAGTTTAATCGCTTTAGGCACTGGATTCGCAGGCCCCCTTCCTTGGTTCTGATTCATAGCCACGGCATTGAGCGTCTGATAGACCCTCGCAAGTTCCATTTCCAGATCCAGAACTTCCCCATTTCTAGCTCCTCTTCTCGACATATTCTAATGCAAAAGATCCATTAAATTCGAAGTATAAGACATGAATTTTAAATCTACTTGCATTTCATTAAATTCCAAACTTTATACATTCGAATTGAAAAACATTTCTTGACATCAGAATGAAATAGTAGAAGCTACAACAGTCTAACTCCTATGGTTCCCCTTCGCTTCTCGAAGTTCTCCCCGTAGTTCATCAACTTCATCCTTCAGTACATTAGTCAGATTCTTCCTCTTCTCGAGTTCCCATACACGATGACTAAGAACAGAAAAATCGTCCTTGCGCTTTGCCAGCTGAGCCTCCAAAAATCCGACTCTCTCTCTCGCAGTGTTTCTACCTGCCTCTGAAGAGAAGTCACAAGACTATTTGGAACTGGTTCTTCTTCTTCGTCAGAAGAATCATCAGATGAATCCGGAGGTGGGGTAATCTCTCGGGATTCAGGCCATTCTTTTCTGTCAGAATCTGCTTGTCCTGGATAGTACTCGTCCTCAGAATCTGCCTGTCCAGGATGGTACTCTTCCTCAATGATATGCCAGTCGTCGTCTCCAGCAGGGTCGAAGTGGTCAGCCATCTTAGAGATAGAGGGGAAGAAGCATAAGTCTTAGAGCAACACAAATGTAAGTCACTTACATTTAAATCTCTAGACTCAAACACACACTCTAATGTCCACTACTAGGGTGTCGTTCCTTATAAATTTGTACAAGTGTGGAAAGCGTGGCTCTGATACCACTCTGTAACCCCCCGAATCCCAAATGCACTGAATTCGAGATGTTCTACAGGATCTTTTTGCTTCCTTTAGTACAATTTTACAAGGAAATTTAAACTTTTCTCTTTACATCAGAGTTTACATCAATATTACACTTTACATTGCACAGCGGAAGTAGAATTTTACAACAATGAAAACAAATATACAACAACATTGAGTAATCTATAAGCATTTGTTCCTCTTTAATCTTTATCAAGCCATTTACCTGCATATAAGACTGTGGGTACGTTAGTTTATTCAACCGACAATCATTATACACGGCCATCCTCTCTATGCCGGAAATAGTATAACTTATTTTCCATATTTAGCAAACACAAACTTGTCACATATCAAACTAAAGGGACTACCCTATTGATGTCGTGTTGTGATTGTGCACTTAGTCCTTAATGCAATTATTTATATTAGATGACACTAATGCGCACTTGTTCGGATTCTACGCATCCCATACTACATAGGTCCGAGGGCAAGCCTCTTAATCGTTCTTCATCTTTGTAGGGTTCAATCCCTCACCATGACTTAATGTACTACTGTAATTACGGTGAGTATCCTAGATGATCTATGAGTACAAGCTCGTGTACAGAAAACCTGGAGGGAAATCCCACGCCATGTCTTGACTCATCAAGCATGCATTCTGTGGCAATTTAGCCTCCTTCATGGCACACGATCCTCTTGCAGTCACCAAACATCCCACAAGCGTGGCTAAAGTCCGATCATTACTGAGTTGTGCCCACGCCAATGTCTTGACTCATCAAGCATGGATTCTGTGGCTCACACACCCGCACCGTAAAATCTAGTTCTCATACTCGTGTTTTTCTCTCACTTTCATCACGTCTTCACTATTCACTAATCCTTAGTTTTTATTAAAATCACGAACAAAATCAAGGCTCTAGAGTTAACCTCTCCACTAAACCGGACTTATTCATTTCATTCGAACATGACCAACCTTGGTCTTTCATTTCAATATTTCATTTCCTTTCTTTCCAAATGCCTGAGGAGACTTAGCTACTCTTTTGTTTCGATTCCAATTCACAATTTCCAATTTGAGCATTTCCATCTCATAAGTTCATTTTCATAATCATAACAGGTTTCCCTTTTCATGTTCATAGCTTTTACATTCATATAACTATCACAAATTCTAATAAATGATTCACTTCATATAAATTCATGCAAAGACAAATAGAGTTTACTGTCACACCCAATATTCAACATAAGATTCACAATCTTTATCATAAAACAATTCGTAGAATTTCTTAGATGTCAAAAAGTGCTCTGAACAGTCGACTTAGAACTCATCCAGTCGACTTGTTCAGCCAAAGAAAGTTCTTCAATAATCGCTCGGAAGAGTCGTCTGCTGCACATGGCCAGTCGACTGTTCCGCAGCATTCATAAATAAAATGTAAATTACGGAGAAGTCGACTGTCGTTCATATCAGTCGGCTGTTTTGGGTAATTCCATTACACAACTTTTCATGTTCAGTGCAATCGACTGCTACATATATTCGGTCGACTGAATAGAGTTAAATTTCAAATTGTTCTTACTAACCTACTGTAAAAACTCCAGGTTAATCATTTCCATCATAGACTACACTCCAGTATATGAGGATAATTTTCTCAAATAATTAAACATATTTTTCCCAATAATTAATACAAATCTACCATACAATTTGGTTAATTTGATATACTATCACTAATACATTCTTTTCGACATTATAATTTCATTAATCTCTATACCAATTTTCTACTCTTATTTATTTCCCAAACATAAAAATTACATCTTAATTTATTTGTTACCACGCCATACAAAGTTTCCAATTAGCACATAAAAGTGACATAGTCGATATACTAATCTTTGCACATAATTTTTCATGCTACTAACAAGGGTTTCTTCACACAATTCATAACCATATTCGCATTGCACACAATCTTGAATTTTATCAATAGCAACACACATAATTTGCATATCAACAATTCAATCAATTAGAGATCATCTCTTCAATTAAATGTGCATTCTTATTAATCATTTTCATGCATCATTTTGCTAATTAAATCTAGCATGCATTCCTATGTTAGAAATAGGGAAAATTTACCCACCTTGTTTGGAGAGAAAAATTACAACTAGCAAATCCCTAGACGAATGTCCTTGCGACGAATGGCTCCTCCTTGAACACGTGCACACAAGCCTCCCAACCACACCCAAGCCGAGCTCCTTCTTGATGAATGCCGGCCTCCCCTCTTCTTGTTGCAAGCAAAGATCCCACACACTCTCAATCTTTTAACTCACAAAATCACTACTAGATAATATAATTTAGACTATAGGTTTGGAAGAGAACAATTTTGCATAAGAATAACTAGCCGGGGGGGGGTATTTATACTAAAAATCAGGGAGAATGGAGGGCTAGGATCAATTGGTTGGTTGTAAGATGGATGGTCAAGATGAAAGTAGGAGTTGCAATAACTACCCACAACCAAGTAACCACCTCACCATGATCACCATTACAATTTTTATTTCCCTCCAAAAAGATTACAACCGGCCTAGTTAAAAAAGTGCATATTGCACGTGTACGTGTAGTGAACGTGCATGCAACTTGGCCCAAAAAATTGTACATTAAATTTTTGTATGAAAATAAAATAGTCTTTAAATTGTATTCTACATGACAAGTTGTATAAAAATAGATTAATCCATGGGCTTTAGTTTATGGGCCAAAATACCTATTATAAAAATAATAAATTTAATTAACTTTGGGCTTTTAAAAGAAAAGGTTTTTTGTCTAATTGAAAGAAGGCTTTATAGAAAAAATAATTAAAGGAACATATTAAATATCTTTACTCCTCTTGATGAAAATATTTACAAAAATATTGCACGTGCACACTACGTGCAAAATAAATAATTTTTCCATTAAATGAAAATTCAGGGCATTACAATAACTATCTTAGTTTATGTTTAGAGTGACATAGAAATTGAAAGAATTAAAAAATGAAAAGAAAAAAAAATGGAGTGTTACATGCGGTCTGGCTCGTTGCTCTGTCTAGGTTCTAATCCGTACAGTAACAGTCTACTTTAAAATTTTCATTTTTATTTATTACTATTAGTCAATTCATGTGCATTTTAATTAAGAAGGAATTTATATAATACTAGTAGATTAGTGAAATATTTGAGATAATTATGTACAAATCTAGAATTTAATTTGAGGATAAAAATCACATTACAATTTGAATAGCATGTCTAGTTAGACTTATTAACGAAGAAAAAATTGTTTTATGAATGAGTTAACTTTGTAATAATTGAGATAATGAAAGATAAATTGGGCAATTCACTTGGATAAAAATTGTACATTCTTTTATTTAAGAAGTGAACTTTTATAATATTTCATTTTTGTGTTGAAAAATTGACATGTGATGATTTATCCTAGAATTTAGGTGTCATATGAAAATAAATAACACCTATAATTTATGAAAATGATTTATATGATAAATTAGAAGATAAACAAAGTTTGAACTTGGGAAAACCGTACGGCATGATATTTGTAAGACTTTTTATCAAAGTTGCAATGCTTTTGAGATGTGTGATGAGAGAATAAGAAGATATACTTTGAAATTGAAAATAAAAAGTGAATGCATGAAAGAAACAAATTAATTATGAATGAGAAATTGTGTAATTGAAGTCAAGATAACCTATAAGATCTCGTTGTTGAGACGGTTGGAATCTAGAGACTGAGCGAGACCCGTAGTGACCGCCAAGTTGTGATAAATGAAAATAGCAGTGTCGGTTACAAATTCTCCTGTTGTTGATTTAAGTCCGGTGGGGTAAGCTAGCTCTAGGTCGTAATGATTATAATTAAACCTATGGATATGCACTATAGGAAGATGTGATGAAGTAAGGGCAAACATGAGTATGAGGACCTCAGTTGGTCTGTGGTGTGAGATTATTTTCCTAGAATTATTGAGATGTGATTGGGAGTGTCCCCAGCTCATCTGCGGTGTGGGATTTATCTATGAAATTATCGAGATCGAGACGACGCTCATGGGGTATTTTAATGACTATTGAGGTGTCATTGTTTGCAGTGTAGGATTGGATCTCCGAAATTATCGAGATGTGATTGAGAGTGTCCCCATCTCATCTGCGGTGTGAGATTCATCTCCGAAATTATTGTGGCATGGGCTTAATACTAACAAAATATCTAAATATTATGCTAGTCACGGGTGAAAAATTACATAAAGAGGGATTGAACCCTATAATAAGGAGTACGATAACAGCTTGCTCTCGGACTTATGTAGTATGTGATGCATAGAATCCGAACAAGTGTGCATTAGTGTCATCGTAAGTGTAATGTCTGCATTAGGCATTAAGTTCATTTCATACACTGAAATAATTATGATAGTCACTTTTCTATTATTTTTGTTCATTCAAGTTTATGATTTTTAAGATGATGAAATCGCTGTATTTCAGTATTGCGTCAGTTGTATGTAACTGACGTACCCATAGTTTCCTAGTTGCAGGACTGGATTCGGCATGGACTTAAATTCACTGTGATGGGTTGACATAAGATTGAAAGAGCTTCCATTATCATGTGTTGTGTTGTACTTATTTGTTTCCGATGTGCTATTGTAAAGAACGATGTTGTAAATGAAAAGGTTTTAAATTCCTTGTAAATTTGTACGAAGTTGAAGTAAAAGATCTTGTTTGTGCTACAAATTACCTGTGATTGGAATTTGGGGCGTTACAATGAGGGCTTCAGGATGATCCTAGGAGTGAGATATTCCCAGTATTTTTGGATGTGAAATAGTCTCCAGAATTATCAACGGATAGGGATTGATCTCAAGAATTTTGGGGATAAGAACAACGCTCATGGGATGTTTGTGTGATGAGAGCTCCAAGATGACCTGCGGAGTTAGGTATTCTCCAAAATTCCCAGATGTTGGTGAAATAGTCTCCAGAAATATATGTGGATAAAGATTGATCTCCAGAATTTTCAGGGCGAACGCCAATACTCACAGAAATTAAATTTTGTGACTGATATATGTTTGCATAGAGAGGGGCTAAACCCTTAAATCAGGAGAAATGTTAGAAGCTTGCATTCGGAACCTGTGTTGTATAGGCGACATAGAATTCCAAACAAGCACGCATTATAAATGAGCATTGTGTGCATTTATTTCCTATATCAGATTTCAGGATCGTGACATACACTCATACAGTTAGATTGGTTTTACATTCTATTTTTTTTAATCTTTATTTTGCATCAAATCTTTGGCTGTTGAGAATTAGAAGATCGCTATTGTTGTTAGCATTACATCGGTTGTATTTAACTGACGTGCCCACAGTTTGGAAGAATTTGTAGGATTTGTATTTAGTGGATGGTAAGGATTAGAGTTTCGTTGCATACTCTTGTAGAAGGGTGCAGCTTAATTGTTATAATAAGTTGTAATTTATTGTAAGAAATACTCTGATAAGTGTAATGAGTGATGATGTATTAAAAGTTTTAAATTTTCCCTGTATTTTTTACTTTATCTGTATTACATTGAAGTAAAAGATTCTGGATGAGTCACGAATTTCCTACATTTGTGGCGGTACAGAGGAAGAGTTCTTCTTGCTAATCGGAGAAGAAAAATCCTGGAGAGAGACGAGAGTAACATTTCAGTGCTGATCTTTTCAAGGTTGTTGGGAACGTTCAGCAGAGGAGCGCATTGGAGGCTCATTGGATCATCATGAGTGTTTTGAAACTCTAGATGTGATCTGCTCGGTCGGATTCATCGGTGTATGACTCAAAGGAGGGAGGCTTGAAGTTATCTGCAATGGGGGCCTCAAGAATTGATATGGAGAATGGAGGTTGGATGGGGCGGTAGCCTCTACCTTGCGCCCTCTTCTTGACTGATCCGAGTAAGGCATTCCTCCATCTCTTGGAGGTGACGAAGGACCAGATCTTCCCATCCCTCGGATATTGTTAGCCTGTGAGACTCCTTTTGTTGCACAGTTCTAGGATGGTGATCGTTTTTCACGGTTCCTGTTCGGGGTAACTTGGAAGGCTTTGAGAACTTGGACTTTAAAATCGTCGAACTCACCAGGGTAATGGGTGCCTCCTTTTCTATGTTGTTCTTGAGAGCTCGCCGACAATTTGGAGTTGGGCTACTCCTGCTTCTTTGCCCCTATGGCGAGGACGTCCGTGGGGACTTCCGTCGTCATGGGGAAGGGCTCCTTCGATTTATGTGGTTCTAAGCAAGGTATATCACCTCGGGAGTGCCTTTCATCAAGCATGGCAGAGGTTAGTTCCCTGCTGTCTTGATGGCATCGTGGAGGTCTAGTTGTGCAGTGGGTACAATTTTAACATCTCGCAAATTTTCATATGACAATTTGCCCCTGCACGTGTTATACAAATGCAGTCATGCAATTAATAGAAGTGTTATAATCAATGAAATTGTGTTACACGAGTTTGCTAACTTCACAATATTATTAGTTGATTGTATGATTAGAACTCTTGTTTATTTTGTGCGTTTGTTGCGTGTACGTATAATCGGCATGATCTTTGTCCGCTTATTCGCTACGTGCATCTCTCACCTGTTTTCAACTCCGTGCTCATCTCACTCACACTCTCTCACCTCACTCCAATCTAGACCCGGCCAAAACCTCTCCAAACCCGAAGCCCAACACAATCAAAACCCGAATCCCAAGCTAGACCAAACTCGGGCTCTGTTCTACCACCAAACCCGAGCTCTGGTAAGACCCAACCTGAGCAAACTTAACCCAAATTCATCCTTCTTCCCTCTCCATTAACCCAGTTTGAAACCTGTCAAACTCTCCACTTTCCACTTCACAATAGTACAATAACTCCCAATTGTTTCAGCTCATAACTCTCCCCATAGCCCCTCCAATTCAGCCTCAACTCCCACAAAAATAACCCCACTACTCCTTTTTAGCCCACTCTCTCAACCATTCCTCTCACCCTCTGGTACCTATAAATAACATGCCAAACTGGTAACGCCCCAATTTCCATACACTGGGAAACCATGACATAAGCTAGAATCTTTTCCTTCAATTAGCAACAATACACAAAAAAATAGGAAAATTTAAAACTTTTTATTCAACACAAATGTATTAGAAGTTTGAATGTTATAAAACTGCAATACATTACATCAGTGTTACAATAATACCTTTAAAAGCCCAAGTGTTACAACTCTCAATAAATTTACATCGGAGTATAATGAATAAAGAACAACACTTGGTACTTCACTTGGATGCTTCCCAACAAATAAATGAATTACAACAATTGTTACAAATGGAATAATAGTAAACAATATATATTACAGCAGAAATAAAATCGACTCTTGCTTCTCTCACCTTGGGTCCTCCTGAATCCTGTACCTGTACTTCTGCAGTCCAGTACTTATTGAAATGGGAACGTCAGTACATATACTGACGTTTTAAGGCTGATGACTAGCAGCGATTCTCCACTTTAAGCAAACATATTGATGAAAAGAGAAACTCGTATATATAATTGATATGTCAGTGTATGTTATGACCTAGAATTTAATGCAGGATTAACTAATGCAATGATGCTCTTATTCTAATGCAAGCAAGGCTCTGGAACAGTATGCAGGCCATACTACATACGTTCCATATCAAGCTGTTTCTTCAGATATAAGGATTTGAACCCGTGCCATGAATTCTATTCTTGTACTCGATTTGTTTCTGAAGATACGACATGACTGATGAGGTTGCTTTGAACGGTCTAATCCCGCCATTCGCACCGGACCTCACTTAAATATCTGATGAATCTTTGGAGTTTCCGCAGTCGCAGGTTAGCTCGAAGCATCCCTGTGGCCCCCTAGCCAGACCGTAGTCTATGGCTTATTGCCCTTAGATACAATACATAACGAAGTTCCGGGGTTCCATCCCCCCTAGCTTCGACAGGACTTGCTCCCGCTTATCAAGGCACTTCAGAAAATAATAGACGAAATACGGATCCCGTGCTCCCAACTCGTGAGAAGGCACAGACCGTATCCTTTGACAAGAAGGGTACAACTCAATAACACCGCCTAGTGTCGGCTTATAGGACAGGTCGGATAATAAGATATCACCCTTAACACCAACTCTTTCCCTTCGGTGCAAAATGATAATAAGTAAAGGTTAAGTAGTAATAGCCATAAGTTACAACCCTAACGATGTCACTGAACCCAAACAATCTCACGAGGTTTCCAATAAGAACTTTCTTAAGATTATCCCGATCCAACTCATGGCCTATCAATCCAAGACACCGGTGACGGGATCTCCCTCACTCATCACTACCCCTAACTCGGATCTCGTCAACACTCTCGGCCCGCGATCAACCCACATCAGTTAAGATCCGTCGGTGCTCGAGGTGTGATTTATCCATCGTTTCCAAGGTGGTAAGATGTGAGTCTTGATAGTCGATGACCCTTAGGGTAACTATAAGACCCTAGACGAGATTTTATCGAGCTAACAATACTAGTGACTTTCTCAACCATTATTACCCATACATTGAAGATGAAGCATGTTCACATCATATGGTCCAATTTCAATTAGAACCACATACAACTAGAACTCATGGGTTCTTTTTCCCAATTTTAACTAGGACAACATGCGACTAGGTTTGTGGGTTCTATCTCAAGATTGAGTTAGAACCACCCAGAACCTAAATGCAAGGGTTCCTCACCAATTCGAGCTAGAACTATCATGGAGCTAGTTTCATGGGTTTCTTCTTAAAAATCGAACTAGAACAACTATGGAACATAAGTTCATTTCAATAGTTCAATTGGATTAGCATGCAAGCTGAACTCGTGGGTTCCTTTTAGAATTTAACTAAAACCACTACAACATATAACTTAAACATGCATGGATTCTTTTGAATCTAAACCACCATACAAACTCAAGCATGGATTCTTTTAAATCTAAAACAACTACACATCTCAAGCATGGGTTCTTTATCACAACAACTATACTAACTCAAGCATGGATTATTTAGCAACAACTCAAGCATGATTCTTACTACAATAACCTACAAAAATTTAAGCATGGTTTACAACTTAAGCATGAATATTTACTACAACTTAAGCATGAACTTTACTACAACTTAAGCATGAATATCTACTACAACTTAAGCATGAACTTTACTACAACTTAAGCATTAATATCTACTACAACTTAAGCATGGACTTTACTACAACTTAAGCATGGTTGTTTACTACAACTTAAGCATGAATATTTACTACAACTTAAGCATGGATATTTACTACAACTTAAGCATGGATCTTTTCTACAACTCAAGCATGGATTTTTACTAGCTATTACAAAGACTACTTTTTTTTATGAATCTACAAGTTCTTACATATTACAAAACCTACTTTTATTTAATCTACAAGTCCTACATGTTACGAAATCTACTTTTCTTCCCCCTACAAGCTCCTACATACAATAAGAAAAGAAGTAATCATTTCTATCGTAAAAGCAAAATAGACATGCTACAAAAGAACTAACCTTTTACAATCTAGAAGCAAAATAGAAGCTTAATCTTTCATGATCTAGATTTACCAAGGACTTGATTTTTAACAAGTATGAAAGTAAACATTCAACAACTACTAAAAGATTTATCTTTTATGAACTAGAATTAGTAAGGACTTTAATTATAACTTGGTAGGAAAACAACATACAACAAGTCCACTTTTTGTGAACTAGGTTTAGTTAAAAAACTTGTTTTTTAATAAGATAAAGAGCAACATACAACAAAAGACTTATCTTTAAATAGCTAGTTGAGTTCTACAACCCAAAATGGTGTGTAAGTATTTTCGCCTCACTTAATCTTTATATGCTCATAGATTTAGGTCCAAGTTGTCATTTGTGTTAACAAAATAACAATAATAAAAACAATAACCATAACAAGGTTAAAGGTTCAACCTTTATGTGTTTTATTTAAGTTCCATCATCCATCTTTTTCATGGGGTCATTTAGATCCCTACAACCACTTTATGCTTAATAATTTAGTCCAAGTTCATTTTTAGAACACACACAACAAAAGAGGACAAGAATCAACACAAATAAAATAGAGGAACCCCACCTTGATTTTCAACCATTCTTATGCACAAATCTTAGTCCAAGTAGTTCAAATAATTATAATAACAACAATAACCATAGCAAGGTTCAAGATTCTATCTTTATGTTATTTTGTTGAGTTCTACCATTCAACTCTTTATGTGATCATTTACTACTACCATTTATATGCTTATGATCTTAGTCCAAGTTGTTTTAACAACATACAACATTCACACAACAACCACCCATCATAAAGATTAGTTCTTTTTAACCTATAACAAACCAACATCATAAGATGGGTTCTTTTTCACACACAACAGATAACCAACCCTAAAGATGGGTTCTTTTCTACATACAACAAAATAAAAAGGAAAACAAACCATAAAAGAGAACAAAAATACAACAAGAGAAGTAGAGAACCCCCACCTTGATTTTCTTTGTAGGAAGAACTAGTCTAGCATACCTTGTCCTTCCACCTTAGCTTTTTACTACAACTCAATGAAGAACTTTCTTATGAAAACCCATAAATGAAGAACACTTGGGGTTTCTTCACTTTCTTTTCCTCTCTATTTTTTTTTGTAAAATGAGTCAAGCGGTGAAAGGGGGGGGGGTATTTATAGGATGGAAGAGAAGGGGGAGAGTGCAAAAGCACCAAGGGAATTTGCAAAAACCCCCTTGGGTAAAGGATTGGCCGGCCTTACCTAGGTGAGCGGGGAGGTGAGGTGGAGGGGTGAGGTGGAGGAAAGAGACTTCTAGAAGAACACCTTAAACTCTTATGTAGCCTTAATTAATCTTAGATCCTTGGTTTAATCCTTCAAACAAAACCTAGCCATCCAAATTTGATTCATCATAACAAAAAAGATATTTTTGTCCAAAATACACACTACATGATTTATACAAACGTACGAAATCGGTACAATACTCATACGTATTCGTATATATGTATACCTATAATTTTCGTTTGTTAAACCGCATAATCCGTATAAAAATAAATTAATTCCGAAAATAATAATAAAATAAACTTTATTATCAGCTCAGAAGATTACAGTACCAATTTGATACAATACAGATGTATACAGACATGTATATATGTACAAATAATGTTTATTAACACAACCGGGTGATATCCACCAAAAATATTTCAATGTTGATAATAAAAATAAAATAATAATAAAATAATAATTTTAAATATCTGCCCGGGATTTTCTAGACATTTTCTCAAAAACACATTTTACAAGATTTTGTACAAGTGCACAAAACCGATATAACATATACATTTCCTTACTAGCAAATATTCACAGGTAAGTTTTTATTTATAAAACCCAAGAAATTTCAATAAAAATATTTTAATTTAAAAGATAATAAAAATACAAATATAATATCTGACCGGGATATTATAATACTTCCTCCTTAGAATAGTTCTGTCCTCAGAACTACGTTTAGTCAGGAGAACAGAAAAATACACATACACTAAATAACTCGGGGGAAAGAAAGCATATATGGCTTTCCGGCTCCCAAGTGGCTCATCCACGAACTGGTTCTCCAAACAACCCGACCTCGATCCCCAATCTGCCTGCAACTCTGCCAAAATTGAGATGTAACTCTTGAATCTTGGTCAGAATTGCTGACACTGGCACTCCATGCTGCTTCCTTACGCCTTCAATATGGACTTCCGCTAATTTCTATAGCAACTAAGTCATCTTCATCGGAAGAAAATGTGTAGATTCTGTCAATAGATCCCCTATATCCCAAATTGAGTCATAAATTTCCGAACTTCTGGGTCATCCTGTGACGATGTAACACCCCGAATTCCAAAACAGACTGAATTCGAAGTTCCACAGGATCTTTACACTTCTCTTCGTCCAATTTTACAAGAAAATTTAAACTTTCATTACATCAGAGTTACAACTTGAATTACATTTAAACAGCGAAAGTCATTTACAATAATTACATGAATAAAAAGTACAACACTTGAAACATTCTTTAAGCAGCTTGCATACTTAATCTTGTCAATCTCTTTATCCTGCATAGAAACTGTGGGCTCGTTAGTTCATTCAACTGATGCAAGGATATAAAACATCAATTTTCTCTTACTTAGAAAGCACACACTTGTCACAAGCAAAACCACGGGGACTATCCTATTGATGTCGTGTTCTGTTGTGCAGTTAGACCTGAATTGCAGTTGTTATGTTATATGACACTAATGCACACTTGTTCGAATTATATGCATCCCATACTACATAGGTCCGAGGGCAAGTTCTTAATCGTACTTCATCTTATAGGGTTCAATCCCTCGTCATGACTTAAACTACTACGGTAACTACGGTAAGTATCCTAGATGTTCTATGATCTACAAGCCCATGTCCAGGTAGTCTGGAGGGTAATCCCACACACTGACATGACGCATCAAGCAGGCAGACTATGGACAATTCAACCTCCGCCATGGAACGATGGCACCACCTGTAGTCACCAAACACCCTACAAGCATCGCCACTGGAATGATAATTCCGGAGTAGTGCTCACGCCATGTCATGAGGCATCAAGCAGGCAGTCAGTGAAGCACTTTCACACTGCCAATCCGATGGCTCTCATACTCGTGTTTTTCTCTCACTTTCGTCACATCACCAATATGTATCTAGTCCTTAGTTTATTTGAATCATGAATAAAATTAACCCGTAGAGTTAGCTTTTTCCTCTATATCGGTCTTAATCAACAACTTGACCATCCATGTCTTTCATTTCAATAATTTATCTCAATAATTATAACTCATTCAATTGCCGGTAATAGGACTTAGCTACCCTCTAGTTCAAAATCTCATATCATGTTCATAAATTGAGTATTCACACTCATCAATAATTTCATAAGTTACCCTGATTTTCTTAATTTCAATTCTCGTATTCCTTTTCACAATAATGAGACAAGATAGTTTCATTTCACAATTTCTCAAACTACATACTTAATCCCATAATAATTTTTCTTGGCATTTATAAGTCAAAATCTCAATTATATAAACCAAGCGAAGTTATTCACATTTGTATTAAGCCAAGAATTCTCAAAATAATTTTCCAAAATTTTCCCTAAAGAAGAGAATGCATGTTGTTTAAATTTTCACATAAAACACACTTATAATCCATTTAATCTTGATCTATAATTTTATCAATCCATAGAATTTTTCTAGATAAGTCCAATTTAATCTTTGGATAATTAATATAATTTTTATAACTTAATTTCTCAAAAGAACCATTTAAAAATATTAATTTTTCCCGAAAATAAAAAAAAACAAAACCTTGGTCGAAGCCAGGTTTCGAAACCGCACCAACAGCAGCAGCTTGCGCTACAGTAACGTTACTGTGGCGCAGCAGCTGACTAAAGGAGACAGAGCGCCCATGCGTCACAAAGGGGGTATTAATCCACTTATACTCAGTGTCTCCGTATTGGGTTATTTTCAAAAACAAAAATAAAGAGTGTATGCCAAGATTTGAACCCACGACCTCCTACTACAGTGACGTTTTTAATTTGCACCTACTGACCAGAATGGACAGAGTGACTCACCCGTAGAAAAATAATTCCAATTGGTTTTGTTTAAGACTGTAACTATTCTAGTTTGTTAAAGAAACTCATTTCTTCAAAAAATGTAATTTGTTCTTCATTAAAACTAAATAATTTCCTGATTCAAAATAAACAGTAATTTAGGGGTTTTTAAAGCCATTAAATGCTCATTTCTCATATAGAGTGCCCCTCTTTTTATTCCTACAATTGTACATGAAAAATCACTTAATGTTCTATTAACAAATTTCTTTTCCAAGGGACATTTTTCTTGAGTTCCTTCAATTATAAAGTAGTTCTGCTTTATTAGTCTAAGGAGTTTTTCTTCTTTCATTTTGATTAACACACAAATTGATGACCTCAAGAATTTGGAATTTGGCCTAAATAATAAAATGTTCATTTATCTCAACAATTAACATACAACTTTAGGATTATTTAATATCAATCACTCTAATCATGAATATGCATAATTTACTAATCAATCTTATTTTAATAATGTAGAGATTCTCACAATTAACATTTTCCACATAAACACATTTCTCAAAGTTACACTTTTTCCATAAACACAAATATTTCGACATGGAAAAACATTTATTCTAATTTAGCATGCTAGATCAATATCCAAATATCACAACAACAAACATATCATTCAATCAATTTTGCTTATTCATTTCATGCAATTTCACATATGTTCCATTTTCACCTTAATCATGGTATTATCAAAGAGAAATATTTTCATCTATTTATTCTAGCATGATTAGCACACAACCTAGCATGATACTACTTAGAAGTTAGAGAAAATTGCCCACCTTATTGGAGAGACAACGAAAAGAACTCCTAAGAACTCCTAGATTGATCAAAAGAGCCTTCTCCTCCTAGTTTGAGCCACCACAAGTCGTCTCCTCCTAGCCTTGAAGTAACCCGAGCCTCCCTTGCAACTTGAAGAAAAAGCGGCCACCAATGGGAATGAAGAACACACTACACAACTCTCAATCTTTTGAACTCACTAAACTCTCAATCTTTTACTCTCTAACTGTATTTCTTTATCTTTTTCTTTTGATATAGATTAGGTGTGAGTATACTAATGTAGGGGGGGGGGGTATTTATACAAATTTTTGAGTGGATTGAATGGCTAGGATTAGATCAAATAGTTAGGGTTTAAAGCTAGGATGAGTTTTGAAGTTGCCATAACCACCCATGAATGAGATAACTACCTCACCACTACTCCCATTCTCCCTCTCCACTCATACACCATCCGGCCTCACTCAAGGGTGTGCTTTGCACACTCTAGTGCATGCAAGTGCTACCCTAGTGTCCCCCACATAAAAGTTGTACATATTAGTTTAATTGATTGTCTATCATTTGAGTCTGCACTGCAAGTTAGGCTAAAATAAAGAAGAATTAAATTACATGGGCTTACTAATAGGGCAAGAGACTATGGACTCTACTAATTTAGTTGACAAATTAGGCTTAAGTTTAAATTAAGCTTTCTAAAAAGAGAATAAATTGGGATTACTAGTTTATAAAATATTTTTAGAGAAATGCATGCAAAATTTGCACGTGCACAATACGTAAAATCAACTAACTCCAAATATAAATAAGATTTGAAAATCTAGGGTGTTACAACATTCCCTCCTTAGAATAGTTCCGTCATCGGAACTACACTTAAAGAGTGAGAAAACAGAAATACAACAAGAAGAAAAGAAAAGGAAAGAAGATACAAATCAAGCAAAGAGCTCAGGATGATCCTTCATCATCCTCTCCTCAGATTCCCAAGAAGCCTCTTCAACCAATTGGTTTCTCCAGACTACTTTGACCATCGGTATTGTCTTGTTACTCAAGACTTTCTCCCGACGATCGACAATTTCAATCGGAAGCTCAATGTAACTCAGATCCAACTGCGAACCCTCCGGCACTTCGGGCAAATGATGACTCGGATCTGGAATGAAACCTTTCAGTCTAGACACGTGGAAAACATTGTGCACCTGAGACAACTTTTCCGGCAACTCCAACCAGTAAGCAGTTTTTCCAATCCGCTTCAATATCTTGTACGGGCCTATGAACCTCGGGGCTAACTTCCCACTCTTGCCAAATCGGATCACGCCTTTGCTAGGTGAAACCTTCAAAAATACAAAGTCACCAACCCCAAACTCAAGGTCCCTCCTCCGGTTGTCTGCAAAGCTCTTCTGCCTACTCTGAGTATCCATAACCTCTTCCTGATCAGATCGATCTTTTCAGAGGTCTGCTGCACGATCTCAGGTCCAAACATCTTCTGCTTGCCAACTTCAAACCAGCAAACAGATGTTCTGCACTTCCTGCCATACAGAACTTCGTATGGCGCCACCCCGATTCTAGTCTGAAAACTATTATTGTAGGCAAACTCCACCAGAGCTAAGTGCCTTTCCCAACTACCTCCAAAGTCTAGTATACAAAACCGAAGCATGTCCTCAAGAATGCAGTTGACTTTTTCGGTCTGCCCATCGGTATGCAGATGAAAAGCAGTATTGAAATCCATCTTGGTACCCAGAATTGTTTGAAGACTCTTCCAGAAATGTGAAGTAAACCTTGCATCTCGATCAGACACAATGGTTAACGGAATACCATGAAGCCTGACAATCTCACCTACATACTGCTCAGCCAACATGTCCATCGAAGCAGTGAGTTTCATCGCCAAGAAGTGAGAGGACATGGTTAGTCGATCGACTATGACACAAATCGCATCATTGCCCTTTGAACTCTTGGGCAAACCCCTGATGAAATCCATACTGATGTTATCCCACTTCCATTCTAGAATAGGTAATGGTTACAATAGACCTCCGGATTTCTGATTCTTGGCTTTGACTGGTTGATAGATTTCACACTTCGCCAAGAACTCGGCCACATCTCATTTCAAACCTGACCACCAAAAGTGTTGCTTAATGTCCTTATACATCTTGGTACTCCCAAGATGTACAGACAAAAGAGTAGCATGTGCCTCTTGAAGAATGCTCTCCTGCAATCCTGCTTGATCCAGAACACACAGCCTCTCTCCGAACCACAACACCTCATCCCTGATCTGAAACTCTGACAACTTGCCAGCACCAACCTGCTCCTTCATCTTCTGAATCTCTGCATCTTCCTTCTGACTTGCGATTATCCTTTCATTTATCATTGGTTGAAGCCTCAACTGAGCTAAAGACGATCCCAAGCCTTGCAGAACAACTTTGATACCAGCCCGATCCAACTCCTCTACAAGCTGCCTCTGAGTCATAATCAAACTGGCCAGACGACTCTTACGGCTAAGTGCATCAGCAACAACATTAGCCTTCCCAGGATGGTACTTAATCTCCGGATGAATGTCCTCAAGCACCTCCAGCCATCTCCTTTGCCTCAGATTCAGATCCTTCTGTTGGTAGATATACTTCAAGCTTTTATGGTCCGTGTACATGTTCAGCTTCTCACCATACACGTAATGTCTCCATTGCTTCAAGGCGAAGATAATTGCAGCCAGCTCCAGATCATGAGTCAGATAATTCTTCTCATTCAGTCTTAGTTGCCTAGACCCATAAGCGATCACTTTCCCTTCTTGCATTAAGACACAACCAAGCCCACGATGTGAAGCATCGCTGTAGACATCATACTCAACATCTGCTCTAGGCAAAGCTAAAATGGGAGCAGTAGTTAGCCTCTCTTTTAACTCCTCAAAGCTCGCCTCACACTACTCAGTCCATTTGAAGTTCACATTCTTCTTGGTCAAACCAGTAAGTGGCATGACTATCTGAGCATAGCCCTGAATGAACCGCCTGTAGTATCCAGTTAGTACAAGAAAACTCCTGATTTCCTTCACTGTAGTTGGCCTTGCCCAGTCCTTCACTGCCTTTATCTTTTGTGGATCAGTTGCCACTCCCTGCTTAGAAAGGATGTGACCTAGGAATGCCCCCTCAGATTTCCAGAAATTGCACTTGGATAACTTAGCATACAACTCATGCTCCTGAAGCTTCCTCAAAACTACTACCAGATGCTCCGTGTGGTCCTCCTCCGTCTTGGAGTACACAAGAATATCATCGATAAACACCACGACGAAAGAATCAATAAACGGCCTCAGAACTTTGTTCATCATATCCATGAAAATTGAAGGTGCATTCGTTACTCCAAATGGCATTACTAAAAATTCGTAATGCCCATGTCGAGTTCTGAACGCAGTCTTATGCACATCTTCAGCTTTTCACTCGAACATGATGATATCCTGATCGAAGATATATTTTGGAGAAAACAGCTGCTCCTTATAGACGATTGAACAAGTCATCAATTCTCGTAATAGGATGCTTGTTCTGAACAGTGACCTTATTCAGCTGCTGGTAATCGATGCACATCCTCATCGAACATCCTTCTTCTTTACCAACAGTACCGGTGCTCCCCAAGGCGACGCACTCGGTTGAATAAAGCCTTTCTCCATTAGTTCCTCAATCTTCTGTTTGATCTCATCCAGCTCCACAGGCGCCATCCTATAAGGTGCCTTGGAAATAGGTGTACTCCCTGGCTGAATAGTGATGCTGAACTCTACATCATGCTGTGAGGGTAACCCAGGTAAATCGTCCAAGAATACCGTCGGATAATCCCGAACCACTGGAATTTACTGCACCTCTACAGGAATCCCCTTCTTCTCGCTGATAGCAGCAACCAAGCCTGAACATCTCCTCTTCCCTTGGAAGGTGACATCAGGTCCACCTGGAGCCTTCATTGTTATTTCTTTGGTCTTGCACTCGATGCTTGCACTATACACCGACATCTAATCAATTTCAATGATAACATCGACTCCAAAGACATTTAGTTCGATCAGATCAATCCCGAAAATTCTATCTCCAATCACGATCTCGCAGTCTGCATAGTACCGATCAGTGGTTAAAGTTTTTCTTGATGGAGTAGCTACTGCTAAAACCCTGCCTGGAAAGACTTTCGGTTCGACTCCCAAAACTTTAGCAAACTTAGGTGACACAAAAGTATGAGAGGACCCAGTATCGAACAAAACAACAGCTTTCTTTCCATTCAAATAAAGTTATCCTGTTACATAACACACACTCGTTACATAACAGTTCACTATAAAAGCGGAAAAAGAGAAACAACAGAAAACACTCTAAACATCCTCCCTCGTACCAATGATGACGTGATCCACCTCATCAACGTCAGCTTCAGTTAAGGCAAATACTCACCCCTACTGGTACGGCTTCTTCCCGGCCTGCTGAGTTGGTCCCTTTCGGACGACATCTTGCAGCTTAGAGCACTGGGATCGGAAGTGACCTGTTTCCCCTCAGTTGTCACAAGTCACCACAGAAGGTCTCACCCATGTATTCCCGGGTCTTCCTGCCACATTGACCGCGTTCACCCCAGTCGGTTTGAACCTTTGGGCCGGCGGCTGTCCCCTGACATTTCCAGCAACTGCAGGCCTCTTCCCCATGTTCCAGTTGTTCCTCCTATTCTGAACAGCATGGAATTGCTCCATGTCCGCCTCCGTGGCTGCAGCTCATTTGACCAATTTGTCAAACCTCCTAATACCGAAGGGTATCATCCTGGATCTCAGACTTGGCCTTAAACCATGCTCGAACTTTTGAGCCTTTTTTTGCCTCATCCATCACCAATTTGGGAGCATACCTCGAGAGCTGATTGAACCTCGTCTCATACTCTCTAACCGACATGCCACCCTGCTATAGCGCCAAAAATTCCATGGCTTTCTTCTCCTAGACGTCGGATGGAAAATAATGACTGTGGAATTCCTCCAAGAATTCCTCCCAGCCAAGGACAATATCTCCCTTCGTTCGCTTCATCGACGGCCCCCAAACAGTCGCATCCTTCTCGAACTGCATCGCCGCCAACTTCACCTTGCTACCCTCTGGAGTCTCCAAGACTTCGAAGATAGCCTCGATCTGTCGAATCCAATTGTCAGCCACGTCTGGATCTGACTTCCCCTCAAACACCGGTGGTTTCATCCGTTTGAATGATTCCACGAGTTTTATTGCTTTGGATACTGGATTCACAGGCACCTTCCCTCTGAGTCTCAACCTGCCTCTGAAGAGACACAATGAGACTATTCGAAACTGGTTCTTCCTCGTCGAAGGAATCATTAGATGAATCCAGAGGTGGAGTGATCTCCCTGGACTCAGGTCATTCCTCTTCAAATTCTTCGGGATCTTCTTTGTCTGAATCAGCTTGCCCGGGGTAGTAATCCTCCTCAACTATGTGCCAATCGTCACCTCCAGCTGGGTCGAAGTGGTTCGCCATCTTAGAGAAAGGAGAATAAGAAGCATAAATCATAGAGCAACACAAATGTAAGTGACTTACATTTAAATCTCTAGACTCAACACACGCTCTAATGTCCACTTCTAGGGTGTCGTTCCTTATAAATTTGTACTACTTGGAAACCTGGCTCTGATATCACTTTGTAACACCCCGAATTCCAAAACAGACAGAATTCAAAGTTCCACAGGATCTTTACACATCTCTTCGTACAATTTTACAAGGAAATTTAAACTTTCATTACATCAGAGTTACAACTTGAATTACATTTAAACAACAGATGTCATTTACAATAATTACATGAATGAAAATTAGAACACTTGAAACATTCTTTAAGCAGCTTGCATATTTAATCTTGTCAATCTCTTTATCCTGCATAGAAACTGTTGGCTCGTCAGTTCATTCAACTGACGCAAGAATATAAAACATCAATTTTCTTCTACTTAGAAAGCACACACTTGTCATAAGCAAAACTACTGAGACTATCCTATTGAAGTCGTGTTGTGTTGTGCACTTAGTCCTTAATGCAGTTGTTATGTTATATGACACTAATACGCACTTGTTCGGATTTTATGCATACCATACTACATAGGTCCGAGGGCAAGCCCTTAATCGTATTTCATCTTATAGGGTTCAATCCCTCGCCATGACTTAAACTACTACGGTAACTACAGTAAGTATCCTAGATGTTCTATGATCCACCAGCCCATGTCCAGGCAGTATGGAGGGGAATCCCACGCACTGACATGACGCATCAAGCAGGCAGACTATGGATCATTCAACCTCTGCCATGGAACGATGGCACCACCCGTAGTCACCAAACACCCTACAAGCATCGCCACTGGGACAATAATTCCGGAGTAGTGCTCACGCCATGTCATGAAGCATTAAGCAGGCAGTCTGTGAATCACTCTCACACCTCCAATCCGATGACCCTCATACTCGTGTTTTTCTCTCACTTTCGTCACATCACCACTACGTATCTAATCCTTAGTTTATTTGGATCATGAACAAAATCAACCCCTAGAGTTAGCCCTTTCCTCTATACCGGTCTTAATCAACAACTTGACCATCTTGGTCTTTCATCTCAATAATTTATCTCAATAATTATAACTCATTCAATTGCCGGTAATAGGACTTAGCTACCCTCTAGTTCAGAATCTCATATCATGTTTATAAATTGAGTATTCACACTCATCAATAATTTCATAAGTTACCATGATTTTCTTCATTTCAATTATTGTATTACTTTTCATAATAATGAGACAAGATAGTTTCATTTCACAATTTCTCAAACTACATACTTAATCCCATAACAATTTTTCTTAGCATTTATAAGTCAAAATATCATTTATATAAACCAAGCGAAGTTATTCACATTTGTATTAAGCCATGAATTCTCAAAATAACTTTCCATAATTTTCCCTAAAGAAGAGAATGCATATTGTTTAAATTATCACATAAAACACACTTATAATCCATTTAATCTTGATCTATAATTTTATCAATCCATAGAAATTTTCTAGATAAGTCCAATTTAATCTCTGGATAATTAATATAATTTTTATAACTTAATTTCACAAAAGAACCATTTAAAAAAATTAATTTTTCCCAAAAATAAAAAAAACAAATCCTTGGTCGAAGCCAGGTTTCGAACCCGCACCAACAGCAGCAGCATGCGCTACAATAATGTTACTGTGGCGCAGCAGCTGACCAAAGGGGTCAGAGCACCCACGCGTCACAAGGGGGTATTAATCCACTTATACTCAGTGTCTCGGTATTGGGTTATTTTCAAAAACAAAAATAAAGAGTGTATGCCAAGATTTGAACCCATGACCTCCTACTACAATGACGTTTTTAATTTGTACCCACTGACCAGAATGGACAGAGTGACTCACCCGTAGAGAAATAATTCCAATTGGTTTCGTTCAAGACTGTAACTATTCTAGTTTGTTAAAGAAACTCATTTCTTCAAAAAAAATGTAATTTGTTCATCATTAAAACTAAATAATTTCTGGATTCAAAATAAACAGTAATTTGGGGGTTTTTAAAGCCATTAAATGCTTATTTCTCATATAGAGTAACCCTCTTTTTATTCCTACAATTGTACATGAAAAATCACTTAATGTTGTATTAACAAATTTCTTTTTCAAGGGACATTTTTCTTGAGTTCCTTCAATTATAAAGTAGTTCTACTTTATTAGTCTAAGGAGTTTTTCTTCTTTCATTTTGATTAACACACAAATTGATGACCTCTTGAATTTGGCCGAAATAATAAAATGTTCATTTCTCTCAACAATTAACATACAACTTTAGGATTATTTAATATCAATCACACTAATCATGAATATGCATAACTAACTAATCAATCTTATTTTAATAATGTAGAGATTCTCACAATTAGCATTTTCCACATAAACACATTTCTCAAAGTTGCACTTTTTTCATAAACACAAATATTTTGACATGGAAAAACATTTATTCTAATTTAGCCTGCTAGATCAATATCCAAATATCACAACAACAAACATATTATTCAATCAATTTCACTTATTCATTTCACGCAATTTCACATATGTTCCATTTTCACCTTAATCATGGTATTATCAAAGAGCAATATTTTCACCTATTTATTCTAGCATGATTAGCACACAACCTAGCATGATACTACTTAGAAGTTAGAGAAAATTGCCCACCTTATTGGAGAGAAAACAAAATGAACTCCTAAGAACTCCTAGATTGATCTAAAGAGTCCTTCTCCTCATAGTTTGAGCCACCATATGTCATCTCCTCCTAGCCTTGAAGCAACCCGAGCCTCCCTTGCTCCTTGAAGAAAAACCGGCCACCAATGGGAATGAAGAACACACAAACACAACTCTCAATCTTTTGAACTCACTAAACTCTCAGTCTTTTACTCTCTAATTGTAGCGCCCCATTTTCCATATACTGGGAAACCGAGACACGAGCCAGGACCTTTTCATTCAATTAGTCACAATACACAGAAACAGGAAAATTTAAAACTTTTTATTAACATAATATTACAGGCCGAGTGTTTCCACTAATACCATAATTTACATCAAAGTGTACATGAATAAAAGATAAACATTGCTTTTTCACTTGTAGATCATGCCTCGGCTAGAGTCCTTCTGGTTCGTAATCTTGTGTCCACAACCTATTGAAGTGGGGACATCAGTATTCACTGACGCTTAAAGGCTGATCATATAGCAGCGAATCTCCAACACAACATATACAAATAGGGTGAAGTATGTCGGTGTAGTTTAAGTGTTCGTGAGTGTAGTGATTAGAATCTAATAAATGTCAATCAAACTGGAATACCAATGCACTGTCAACTAACTAGAATACTAATGCACTGTCAACTAAACTAGAATACTAATGCATTGTCAACTAAACTAGAATACTAATGCACTGTCAACTAAGCTAGGATGCTCATATTCTAATGTCATGTCAACTAAACCAGGATGCTCATATTCTAATGCCAGCAAGTCTCCGAAAGCAACATGCAGCCCGTACTACATGCGACCCCATCTCAAGCCGTTTCTCCATATATAGGGATTTGAACCCGCATTATGAACTTCTAATTGTACACAACCTGTTCCTGACAATACTCCATGACTCTGTGAGGTTGCAGAAGGAGTCAAGTCCCCCTATGCAGTCTGCTTATGGTGTCCCCGTTTTCCACTACTACCCGGCATGCCGGACCTCACTCGACCCCAGTATATCGGCCATCGTTCCAAAATCAAACCATAGGGTCTCGCAAGAGCAGGGTAGCGCGAAGCCTACCCTGTGGCACCCTCTGGGTCTCGCAAGCGCAGGACTGCCCAAATGCATCCTGTGGCACCCCAGCCACGGTATTTCAGGAATTAACAGAGCGAGATACGCAACCCGTGTCCTCAACCTGTGAGACGGCACCGTGCGTATCCCTTTGACGGGAAGGTACAACCCAATAACACCACCTAAGGTTGGCCCCAAAGAAAGGTTTGGTCGTACGGTGCACCCTACTACCAACTCCCCTTCTTTCTGGCAAAAAGGTTAAGTAATGGTTGTATAAGTCACTACCCTAATGATGTAACTACTCCTATACAATCTTACATAATTTCCAACTTAGATTATCATGGTCCAACTCGTGGTCCCTCGATCCAAGACTCGAGTAACGAGATCACTCTCACTCATCCCTACCCCTAACTCCCATTCTACCAACACTCTCGGCCCACGGTCAACCTACATTGGTTAAGACCCGTCGATGCTCGAGGTGAGATCTATCCATTTACTCTAAGGGGGTAGGATGTGGTCTTGATGGTCGACGACCCTTAGGGTAATTGAAAACCCTAAACTAGCTTTTTATCAAGCTACAACCATTAGAACTTCTCAACCCTTATTGCTATGAATGAAGGGTGCTCATATACTATGGTTCCATTTTAAGTTAGAACCTACTCGACTAGAGTCCATGGGTTCTCTTCCTAACCCACATAAACATTGGTACATTTCTTCATGCAACTAGGATGCTATACTATACCGTCCAAGCATGTATGGTTCCTTACTAACCTCAACTACACAAGGTAGTTACAACTACAATTTTAACATGGCTCTTTCTTATTACTTAGCCTATGGCAATTCAATCATGGTATGCAATTGCAAGCATCAACCTACAACAATTAATCATGGTATGTATGACATAACCATCAACTTACAACATTCTTGATTGTGAATGTGATTTAGCATGCACTTGTAGCGATCCCAAGCATGGATACATATATAACTAGTATGAACATACAACATTCCCAAGCATGCATATATACTTCTACATCATCCCTAAAATATGGTAAGTAATTTTACATCAATCCTACAACATTCTAAGCATATATATCATTCCTAACATGATAAATATTTTTAGAATAGATTCTACAACATTCTAAGCATAAATATCCTTCCTAAATATGATAGGTATTTTTAGAATGAATCCAACAACATTCTAAGCATAAATAAATTAATCTAAACATGGTAGGAAACTTTAGAATGAATCCTACAACATTCTAAGCATAAATATCCTTCCTAAACATAATAGGTATTTTTAGAATGAATCCTACAACATTCTAAGCATAAATAAGTTAATCTAAACATGGTAGGAAATTTTAGAATGAATCCTACAACATTCTAAGCATAAATAAATTAATCTAAACATGGTAGGAAATTTTAGAATGAATCCTACAACATTCTAAGCATAAATAAATTAATCTAAACATGGTAGGAAATTTTAGAATGAATCCTACAACATTCTAAGCATAAATATCCTTCCTAAACATGATAGGTATTTTTAGAATGAATCCTACAACATTCTAAGCATAAATAAATTAATCTAAACATGGTAGGAAATTTTAGAATGAATCCTACAACATTCTAAGCATAAATAAATTAATCTAAACATGGTAGGAAATTTTAGAATGAATCCTACAACATTCTAAGCATAAATATCCTTCCTAAACATGATAGGTATTTTTAGAATGAATCCTACAACATTCTAAGCATAAATAAATTAATCTAAACATGGTAGGAAATTTTAGAATGAATCCTACAACATTCTAAGCATAAATAAATCTAAACATGGTATTTACCTTAACATAAACACAACATCTATTTAATAATCATCTACTAAGATTTCCCAAAACATAAATATCTACAACTATTTTATTTTAACATCTACTACTACTACTTTATTGGAACATATATATCTACTACTACCACCATGAGTTTCTACTAAAATATAACATAAATATCTACAACTAAATTACTTACTAAAAATCTTTATTAGCATATGTTTCTTATTATTACTAGTGGACATAAAAGAGATCTTTTTAATCCTTTTACAACTAGTGATTAGATAGTTTCTTTTCCATTAATAACTACAATGGTTTCTTTCTTACTTAAGTTTATAAAAGAACTAAACAATAATAAAAATAAGTAAGAGCCTTTCCATTTGGGTTCAACCAACATATGCCTTCTTCTTTTTTTCTTTTGTCCAAGTCAATGCATGTCCTACAACCAAGATGGTTGTATACTTAGTCCATATGCCTTATGTATTAGTTCTCATTCAAGTCCTACAACCTTAAGTGGTTGTATGTAAAAGTTTATATGCATGTGTCATTTTAGTCCAAGTAGTTAGTTCTTTTATGAGTCAAACAATTACTACTAACAACATTCAAAGTAAGAAATCCATACAACCATACTACTTCAAAACAACCACACCAAAAGAAAATAAACAAGGAGGGTAAGAAGAAGAAGAACATCAAAACAACCATTCAAATAAACAAACAAACAAACAAACAAACATAGGAGAAACCCCCGCCTTGTTTCACTTGTAGGAAGAACTAGCTATGCTACTTCTCCTTCCTCCTAGCTTTTAGAACTCCTACTAAACCTACAAAAAAAACTCTCAAGTTAGCATGGTGTTCTCTCTTTCTTTTCCTTTCTTTCTTTTGATCTTTCTAAAATGAGACAAAGGTGGAGGAAGGGGGTATTTATAGGTGGGAAAAAAGGTGGAAAGTACAAATGTGTATGCACACAATTGCACTAAGGTCCTTCCCCCTTTTGGGGCCGGTTTCTACTAGTGGAGGGGAGGGTGAGGTGGAGGTATGGTGAGGGTATGGTTCTTTTGGTGAGGTGGAGGGTGATGTGGAAGAGAGAGTGTTCTAGAAGAATTCTTAATCCCTTGTGTCTTTGTAACCCTAGGTTTAGCTGCACAACAATTCCTAATTATCCATTAGATTGTCATGGCTAAAAGATAACACAATGGTGAAAGAAAAATAAAATAATCAAGTAGTCGAACGCTAAAAAATTAATAATATTATTAATAGACGATCGGGATATTACACTAATTGTATTTCTTTATCTTTCTCTTTTGATATAGATTAGGTGTGAGTATACTAATGTAGGGAGGGTGGGGGATATTTATACAAATTTTTGAGTGGATTGAATGGCTAGGATTAGATCAAATAGTTAGGGATTAAGGGCTAGGATGAGTTTGGAAGTTGCCATAACCACCCATGAATGAGATAACTACCTCACCACTACTCCCATTCTCCCTCTCCACTCATGCACCATCCGGCCTCACTCAAGGGTTTGCTTTAGACGCTCTAGTGCATGCACGTGCTACCCTAGTGTCCCCCACTTACAAGTTGTACATGTTAGTTTATTAATTGTCTATTATTTGAGTCTACACTACAAGTTAGGTTAAAATAAAGAAGAATTAATTTACATGGGCTCGCTAGTGGGCCAAGAGACTATGGGCTCTACTAATTTAGTTAATTAATTAACTAATGTGGGCTACAAGGAGACAAATTAGGCTTAAGATTAAATTAAGCTTTCTAAAAGAGAATAAATGGGGATTACTAGTTTATGAAATATTTTTAGAGAAATGCATGCATAAATTTGCACGTGCACAACACGTAAAATCAAACATGTCCAAATATAAATAAGATTTGAAAATCCAGGGTGTTACCGACGAAGTCCATACCGACATTTTGAGATTTTCCTTAATCAACTTGCCGCTTTAGTGCTTCAATCCCTGCATCTCCTGCCTAAGCATTCTGACTTGCTCACTTAAACTCGGTTGCAGCTTCAATCGTGCCAAAACTGAGCTCCAATCTTCAGTAATTACTCCAATACTAGCTTGCCTGATCTCATCATTTAGCTTCTTACCTCCTTCTTGATCTTCGGCTGGGGTCAATCCTTCACTTTTCTCGACCTTTTGCAGTTCGGTAGCCACTCCCTCCTTAGAATAGGACATGGCCTACGAACATCACTTCTGACTTGCAGGATTCCCTCCTCTAATTTGCTCAAAGCTGAAGCTCTAGATGGTGTAATTAACAAACCAATTCTAGAGTTACCTCCCGCACACATCTCAACTTCTTGAAAAATAATTCAGACAAAAAGAATGTGATGAACCACAATTGAACAAAACAGTTGCATGGATTCCATATATATATAAATCGAACTGGTTACAAAAAGTGTTACATCATATATTACTTCTTGGTCCAAAATAAATTTCAAAAATACAACTTTTAGACTTAGTTGACGTTTCATATGCACATACTGGTACTAGCCCTCCTGCCATCTTTAGCTTGCTTTTAGTAAGTGCGAACTCTACTCTTGGTGAACAGGCACCTTCCTTTATTGTTCATCTTCGGGGCCGATCTGCCGTCATTTTTGTGAAGCTGGGGACAGTTCGGCCTAACATGACCAATCTCCCCACAATTGTAACTTGTACGGGCTTCCATCTGAGAGTCCTTCATTGGACATTGGCTTTTGAAATGACCTTGCTCACCACATAGGAAACAACTTCCTGTCTTGGTGCCTCTAAGTTTGCCCTCCATTTTCTGAGTCTTCTGCTTCTGACCTTGGTTCTCGAACCCTGATACTGGTGCAGATCTTTTCCATTGTCTTCGTAGACAGAATGATTTCTTGTGCCCAAGCCTTTCACGGAAATGGCATACTACAACCTCGGTGGTCTCCTGGATTTGCTCCCATTCATGCTATAGTTGTGCCAATCTGAAATTAAAGTATTCCTGCTCCTCTGCTAGGCCTGCTAACGTAGCTCTGCAGGCCTTTCTCAGTTGCTTAGCTTGACGAACTTTCCTGGTCACGTACTTCCTCAGCTTCCTCATTTCCTGATGTACGATGGCTGTCCACCGCTGTGCGTTGATCCACACTTAGTCCTTGCAGTGGTGAAGGTGAGTCCGTTTTGAGGTTAACTTGTAGTGAAACCTCCTTCGGTTCCTCACTCGAGATCATCGGATCATTCCTTGAAATCGGCTCACTCTCTTCCATCAACACATACTCGGTTCGGATATCCTCGAATACCATCCTTAAAACACATATACTGAAATTAGTCCAAATATAGAAAAATCATAAAACATAAGTTGAAAGAAACAACAATACGAATTATAGTTGTCTATAACTAGCTAAAATTCGACTCCTAAAAGGCATCCAAGTTTAATTTTCCTACTATGTTGGACTGTAAATTGAAGTCTGCTCTGATACCACTCTGTAACGCCCCGATTTCCATACATTGGGAAACCGTGATATAAGCCAAAATCTTTTCCTTCAATTAGCCACAATACACAAAAAAACAGAAAAATTTAAAACTTTTTATTCAACACAAATGTATTACAAGTCTAAATGATATAAAACAGCAATACATTACATCAGTATAACAATAACACCTTTAAAAGCCCAAGTCTTACAACTCTCAACAAATTTACATCAGAGTATAATGAATAAAGAACAACACATGGTACTTCACTTAGATGCTTCCCAACAAACAAACGAATTACAACAATTGTTATAAATGGAATAATAGTAAACAATATATTTTACAGCGGAAATAAAATCGACTCTTGCTTCTCTCACCTTGAGTCCTCCTGAATCCTGTACCTGTACTTCTGCAATCCAGTACCTATTGAAATGGGGACGTCAGCACATATACTGACGCTTTAAGGCTGATGACTAGCAGAGATTCTCTACTTTAAGCAAACAGATTGATGAGAAGAGAAACGTGTATATATAATTGATGTGTCAGTGTATGCTATGACTTAGAATCTAATGCAGGATTAACTAATGCAATGATGCTCTTATTCTAATGCAAACATGTCTCTGGAACATTATGCAACCCATACTACATACGTCCCATATCAAGCCATTTCTTCATATATAGAGATTTGAACCCGCGCCATGAATTCTATTCTTGTACTCAACTTGTTTATGAAGATACAACATGACTGATGAGGTTGCTCTGAACGGTCTAATCCTGCCATTCACACCGGATTTCACTCAATATCTGTCGAATCTTTGGAGTTTCCAAAGTCGTAGGTTAGCTCGAAGCGTCCCCTATGGTCCCCCTAGCCAGCCCGTAGTCTATGGCTTCTCGCCCTTAGATATACGACAAAACGAAGTTCTGGGGGTCCATCTCCCCTAGATCCGACAGGAATCGCTCCCGCTTATCAAGGCACTTCAGACATTAATAGACGAGATACGGATCCCGTGCTCCCAATTCGTGAGAAGGCACAGACCGTATCCCTTTGACAAGAAGGGTACAATCCAATAACACCGCCTAGTGTCGACCTATAGGACAGGTCGGCTCATAAGGTATCACCCTTAACACAAACTCTTTTCCTTCGGCAAAAAATGATAATAAGTAAAGGTTAAGTAGTAATAGCCATAAGTTACTATACTAACGATGTCACTAAACCCAAACAATCTCACGGGGTTTCAAATAAGAACTTTCTTAAGATTATCCCGATCCAACTCATGGCCTATCGATCCAAGACACCGGTGACAGGATTTTCCTCACTCATCACTACCCCTAACTCGGATCTCGGCAACACTCTTGGCCCGCGATCAACTCACATCAGTTAAGATCCGTCGGTGCTCGAGGTGTGATTTATCCATAGTTTCCAAGGTGGTAAGTTGCGAGTCTTGATGGTCGATGACCCCTAAGGTAACTATAAGACCCTAGACGAGCTTTTATCAAGCTAACAATACTAGTGACTTTCTCAACCATTATTACCCATACATTGAAGATGAAGCATGTTCACATCATATGGTCCAATTTCAATTAGAACCACATACAACAAGAACTCATGGGTTCGTTTTACCAATTTGAACTAGGACAACATGCGACTAGGTTCGTGAATTCTTTCTCAAGATTGAGCTAGAACCACCTAGAACCTAAATGCATGGGTTCTTTGCCAATTCGAGCTAGAACTATCATGGGGCTAGTTTCATGGGTTTCTTCTTAAAAATCGAACTAGAAAAACTATGGAACATGGGTACATTTCAATAGTTCAATAGGATTAGCATGCAAGCTAAACTCGTGGGTTCCTTTTAGAATTTAACTAAAACCACTACAACATATAACTTAAACATGCATGGATTCGTTTGAATCTAAACCACCATACAAACTCAAACATGGATTCTTTTAAATCTAGAACAACTACACATCACAAGCATGGGTTCTTTATCACAACAACTATACTAACTCAAGCATGGGTTATTTAGCAACAACTCAAGCATGATTCTTACTAAAATAACCTACAACAATTTAAGCATGGTTTACAACTTAAGCATGAATATCTACTACAATATAAGCATGAACTTTACTACAACTTAAGCATGGATGTTTACTACAACTTAAGCAAGAATATTTACTACAACTTAAGCATGGATATTTACTACAACCTAAGCATGGAGCTTTTCTACAACTCAAGCATGGATCTTTACTAGTTATTACAAAGACTACTTGTTTTATGAATCTACAAGTTCCTACATATTACAAAACCTACTTTTATTTAATTTACAAGTCCTACATGTTACGAAATCTACTTTGCTTCCACCTACAAGCTCCTACATACAATAAGAAAAGAAGTAATCATTTCTATCATAAAAGCAAAATAGACATGCTACAAAAGAGCTAATCTTTTACAATCTAGAAGCAAAATAGAAACTTAATCTTTCATGATCTAGATTTACCAAGGACTTGATTTTTAACAAGTATGAAAGTAAACATACAACAACTACTAAAAGATTTATCTTTTATGAACTAGAATTAGTAATGACTTTATTTATAACATGGTAGGAAAACAACATACAACAAGTCCACTTTTTATGAACTAGGTTTAGTAAAAAAACTTGATTTTTAACAAGATAGAAAGCAACATACAACAAAGGACTTATATTTAAATAGCTAGTTCAGTTTTATAACCCAAAATGGTGTGTGTAAGTATTTTCGCTTCACTTAATCTTTATATGCTCATAGATTTAGGTCCAACTTGTTATTTGTGTTAACAAAATAAGCATAATAACAACAATAACCATAACAAGATTAAAGGTTCAACCTTTATGTGTTTTATTTAAGTTCTGCCATCCATCTTTTTCATGGGGTCATTTTGATCCCTACAACCACTTTATGCTTAATGATTTAGTCCAAGTTAATTTTTAGAACACACACACAACAAAAGAGGAAAAGAATCAACACAAATAAAATAGAGGAACCCCACCTTGATTTTCAACCATTCTTATGCACAAATCTTAGTCCAAGTAGTTCAAATAATTATAATAACAACAATAACCATAGCAAGGTTCAAGATTCTATCTTTATGTTATTTTGTTGAGTTCTAATATTCAACTCTTTATGTGATCATTTACTACTACCATTTATATGCTTATGATCTTAGTCCAAGTTGTTTTAACAACATACAACATCCACACAACAACCACCCATCATAAAGATGAGTTCTTTTTAACCTACAACAAACCATCATCAAAAGATGGGTTCATTTTTACACACAACACATAACCAACCCTAAAGATGGGTTGTTTTCTACATACAACAAAATATGAAGGAAAACAAACCATAAAAGTGAACAAAATACAACAAGAGAAGTAGAGAACCCCCACCTTGATTTTATTTGTAGGAAGAACTAGTCTAGCAAACATTCTCCTTCCTCGTTAGCTTTCTACTACAACTCAATGAAGAACTTTCTTATGAAAAACCCATAAATGAAGAACACTTAGGGTTTCTTCTCATTCTTTTCCTCTCTATTTTTTTCTTGTAAAATGAGACAAGAGGTGAGAGGGGGGGGGGGGGGTATTTATAGGATGAAAGAGAAGGGGAGAGTGCAAAAACACCAAGGGGATTTGCAAAAACCCCCTTGGGTAAAGGATTGGCCGGCCTTACCTAGGTGAGGGGGAGGGTTAAGGAGGAGGGGTGAGGTGGAGGAGAGAGACTTCTAGAAGAACACCTTAAACTCTTATGTATCCTTAATTAATCTTAGATCCTAGGTTTAATTCTGCAAACAAAATCTAGTCATCCAAATTTGATTCATCATGACAAAAAAAGATATTTTTGTCCAAAATACACACTACATAATTTGTACAAACGCATGAAATCGGTACAATACTCATACGTATACGTATATATGTATTCCGATAATTTTCGTTTGTTAAACCACATAATTCATATAAAAATAAATTAATTCCGAAAATAATAATAAAATAAATTTTATTATCAGCTCGGAAGATTACAGTACCAATTTGATACAATACAGATATATACAGACTGATATATATGTACAGATAATGTTTATTAACATAACCGGGTGATATCCACCAAAAATATTTCAATTTTGGAAATAAAAATAAAATAATAATAAAATAATAATTTTAAATATCTGTCCCAAATTTTCTAAATATTTTTTCAAAATTGTATTTTACAAGATTTTGTACAAGTGCACAAATTCGATACATAGTATATATTCACATGTTAGTTTTTATTTAGAAAACGCAAGAAATTTCCTAAAAAATATTTTAATTTTAAAAATAATAAAAATACAAATATAATATCCAACCGGGATATTACAAAACTCCACCTCATTCTCACTCATACTGACTCTCAACCCCTCCCTATACTGTCTAGGCTTTTGAGAGAATTTTGAGTGGTTTCTATCTAGAATGTTGAGTGGCTTCTGTCCAGAAGTTTGAGTGAGTTGTTGTCCAGAATTTCCAGTGAGTTTTGAGTGAAGTTCTAAGTATGTTCGGTGAGGAGTCAGAAGCTTGGAGTTCGGTGAGAAGATAGAGCTTGGAGTCGGGATTTCTGGAAGTTGGATTGCAGCGAGATCCTATAGTACAACTTCTAACGCTTGAATTTCAATTTGATGCTAGGTTGCATACATGCTGGATGATTGATAATGGTGATGATATTAAGTTATATACATGCTAGATGATTGAAATCATGATGATGTTAGGTTGTATGCATGTTAGAATATCGATAATAATGATGATGCTATTTTTTGTACAAGTTAGATCGTTGAAATGGTGATGATACTAGGTTGTATGCAAAAAATAAGAAGTTTTTGATGAAGAAAATGAAATACAATTGAAATGATGGTGATGCAAACTTGATTAAATGAACTTTCGAAATGTGTAATGCCCCGAATTCCGAACACAGGTAATTCGTAGAAAATACATGATCTTTTACTTCCACTTCGTACAAAAATACAAGGAATTTAAAACTTTTTATTTACAACATGTTCTTTACATAAGCACAACAGAATTAAGTGAATACAATACAACTTACAATGATGAAAAAATTTCAATCTTGTAATAACTCATCATAGTGACTTCAAGCCCATACCAAGTCCAATCCTACAACGGAAAAACTGTGGGCAAGTCAGTTGCATACAACTGACGCAATGCTATTATACAGCGATTCTTTAATTTAGCAAACAAAAACTTGAATGCAAACAGGAAAAGTGACTATCCTAGTCATTTCAGTGTATGATATGACTTAATGCATAATGCAGACATTTACACTACAATGACACTAATGCATACTTGTTCGATTCTATGCATCCCATACTACATAGGTCTGAGGGCAAGCCCTTATCGTACTCCTCATTATAGGGTTCAAACCCTCGTTATGAAAATTCTACTACGGTAACAAAAGCAAGGTTTAAACATTCCACGAGTACAAATTCCAGTCCCAAAATCCACTATCAGACTATACAAAATCCTCATCGTGCGAATATCCCGCAAGTGCTACTCTAGCCCGGGTATATACATATATATTGGAGATCTACCTCCTATCCGCCCGACTATTCGTGATCCCGGAATCCACCGTCCGATCAATCGTAGTCTCGGATTTAATTGAGGCTCTTTTCACTCCGCAAGAAACCACAGTCCTGGAATCCACTATTTGACTGGGTCTATAGTTCAGGAATCCACCGTCAGACTATATAGAAGCGGTCCACTTACGTTTGTCCAGGTTTCATCACATCTTCTTCTAGTGCCTATCCTCAAATTTAAACATGGATAATAATACCACCGAGAGCTAACTTACCCTCCTACCAGTCTTAAACAATATACGAAGAACGATAGCCCATATTGGCAACATCTCAAATTTCAATTATCACTTTCATCACTCTGCCGGTACTCTGGGTCTCACTTAGCCTCTAGTATACAATTCATGTTCACAGCATTCATAGGTTATCCATACCCCCTTTATTCACATTTTGAAATTTTATTCATTCACATATTCAATTGTTCCCTTGTTCACACAACTCATTCAATTTTATGACTAGTTTCATAGTCTTATCCAACATTTCAAATCAACATTCTCTATGTACAATAGATAGTTTATTCACCACATTCTAATATGATTTTCAATAAAGTTGTAATTACATTCAATAGATTCTTTTTCTAAAAAATATAATATTCAACTTCCAATTTTATTCTTTAACACACTCAAATTAACTCTAGGTCGAGTTTAATCCAAATGATATAATGTTTAGAATACCTCTAGTAAAAAATAATCAAACTTTCCTTCTTAATCAAAAGGTAAATTAGTATTTATTTAGTTCCAAACTCCTTTTTTATATTTAACTAATTCCCCAAATTTTCTCCTTTGTTAACATATTAAATCTTACAATACAATCATTGACAAGATAATTAAATGTCTCTTAATCAATTATGAATTACCTTTTATGTAATCCCAAAGTAATTCTCAATTTTATATCTACTCATTTCTGAAATTTTCACTTAATCCTTATTTTAAGTTCCATATTAAAACTCCAAAATCTTTAATAAAGTGGAAAAATAATAGAAAAGAAACAATTCTGCCCCCGCCCTGGATCGAACCCGTGCGCAACCAGAGCGCTAACCACACTTACCCGCCAACCAAGAATTCCAACCACCACTTCTGATTATAAATCTATTAAATTAATTTTATACCCACTCTCTATTTCTCGATTAGTTTTAATCTAATCATATAACTTCAAATTTTCTTCTTCTTTAATTATTTTCAGGATCATTACTATACACAACACCTCTAAAATTTCCAGAATGAAAAACCTCTCTAATTTAATATATTTTAACTTGGAAATTATTCAAATTAATTTAAATAGCGCAATCTTCCACTTTTGCATTCTTGTTCCTTATTGATTCAAATTAGACTACGATTTGTTATAAAATTATAAAATTAGTAGGAATGCCCTACCAATTATTATAAAGTTTGGAAAAATACGCATACCCCCATTCCTCCTACAAATCTACATGCAATTCTAACAAGAATTATCAATTTAGCAAATTGCCATGCATTTTCAATTTCACATATACAATTTAATCATGGTGTAGCAAAATCTAATATGAGCCAACATTCATGAATTAACAGACATAAGCAAACACATGATATTAACATGCAAGAAATCTTATGCAAATTTATTTTAAAAACATAACAAATTAATTTTCATGTTGTATCTTCATCGATTCATCTAGTCTATTTAATCTAGCATGCATCCATACTCAAATTAATTAACCAATCACATTCTAGATTACTCAAAGTATTTAACTAACAATTTCATGCATCAAAAGAACTAAATTAGATATTAAAGAGACACCCAGCTATTTGAAGAAATTCTAGTGGTAGAGACTCCAAAAATCACCCCCAATTCCTCCTCAAAAACCGAGACCAAAGGAAAAGAAACCCATAACAAGGCTTTGGTAGCAAGGGCAACAGTTAACACATTTTCATTTTTTTTTCTTTTTCATTTTGTCTTGTTTTGTTGTTTAGAAATAGGAGGGGGTTTATAAACAGATTAATTAAGGCGGTTAATATTAACCACTCACTAATCCAATTAACTACTCACTCACACATCCCACTCTCCTATATCCAAAAGTGCAGCCGGTTGTGGGTTTGGTGTGCAATGCATGTGCACGTGCGTGCTACGTGTGTGCACACAATTTATTGAGTTTTTATTAAATTAAATGCATATGTTATCATATGTAATATGTATTTAATAAAACTAGTTTAATTTAATTATAATTAGAGTTTTCATGCACAATTAAAAATAAACACACACACACTTTATAAATTTTATTTTTAAAGAGAATACAACCAACACGTGCACTATAAATACGTGCGTCGCACGTATAATAAATATTCAAATTCGAAATAGATTTGATCAACAGGGAAATGTTTATATATAATCGGAATAAAACATACGAAAAATATATTTTATTAATTTTATACATACAACAATGTAATCAGCACGCACATAGAAAACACGTGCATCACACGTATAAAATTTATATTTGTGTCAAAATAAGCAAAAAATGATTTCAATTTATTAAAAAAATTCGATCAAGTTATAAAAATAAATAATTGAAATACGTAGAAATATTACACGTAAAGGTAGAATATACGTAATCGACACGTGTATCAAAAACACATGCAATACACGTAAAAACAGAATATTAAATATTTGAGTTAAAATTTAAATTCAAATGCATAATAAAAATTGAGAGAATGAAAAATATATATAAGAATTGAAATGAAAAACACGTAGAGAGTATTTATATTAAAATATGCTAGGGATATTACCCGTAACGGTACAAATTATACGTGCGTAACACACGAGGGGCAAAATTGTCATCACTTAATTTTGCAGGGTGTTACAGAATGAAAGTTAATGTCGTAGGCAATTTTTGTAGTAATTCAAATGTGGAAATATAATATTCTTCGTATGATTAGAATTATATTGTTAGAATGCATTAATATGAATTGTTTGACTTCTTAAATTTAATCATATGATTAGAATCGTCGCCTATGCTTGAAGTATAATTATCAAAATAAATGAATGAAATAGCATGCTAATTTGACACAAATGAATTATTTTTATTGTTGCAATTTTTATGTGTTAAGTGTTTGGAATGATGTTAATAAATATTTGCACGGATCATATTACATTTTCGTTAAGTTATGAATTTAAAGCATGATTGTATAGGACATGACTCGATTTAGAGTTTTCTATAATTCTAATGTAATAGAAGTTGAGCTTGGGCTTATATGATACTCTAGATTCCAGAGAATAGAACTATGTAAATTGTTATGTGAGTTAAATCATGTGAAGCTGGACTCAACATAAATTGTAACTCAAATAAGTAGTAAGATGAAGAATATATGTATATGCCTGATTGAAAAAATAACTTGGGCATTAGGGTTAAGTGAAAGTTGTATGACTTAGTCTTTACCAAGGGAGATGTTGTCACTTGAGCGAGGCTTATATCCGGCAATGGTTTTGGTACTTCGAGTGAGGAGTGGAATATGGTCGGTATGACCAAGATTCCAATTTGTGAAAATGTATGTCCGAAATAGAGATCGTTCAATATAGATTATAATTTTGCATCATTTAGACTAAGATATTGCATTAGTTAAATTAAGATTTTGCATCAGAAGAAATAATGACAAAACAACGACGGACATGTCTGGTGAAGAGCTTACGGTTCCTAGGAATATTCAGGACTGATGATACATCCGGTTAATCCACATGTGTTGGCTATAAGTATGCTCGGTAAGGTCTTCAAAATGGCCGGTAAAGAGCTTGTGGTTCCTAGGAATATTCGGGACTGAGGATACGCCTGCCAAATCTATGATGTGTGGGCTAGGGGTAGGCCGGTAGGGCCAAGAGTTATAGGAGATCGACCTGCTGGGGTTCACGACTGAGGATACACTGATAAATCCACGATGAGTGGGCTAGGGGTAGGCCGGTAAGGTCCAATATCCTAGGGGTGCGACTTACATGTGATTACACATTGAAGTACTAATCAATGAGTTTAGGCATTACATAGTGAGAGATTGAATAATGCTAGCTTGCATTTAGAAACTGTGTTGTATAGGCGACATACCATTCCCAACAAGCTTGCATTAGAATAGCATATTTGAATTGTGCATGTTAGCATAGTAAGTATAAGTTTGACACTCTAGCAAATTAGTTTCACACTCATTCAGACGACAATATATAATTGATTATTTCCATTTTCATTTAACATATACATTGAGTCAGATTTTTCTTCTATTATGATGTGTTTTGGGGGTTACTTGAGGTTGTTGGAATTTTTACCGTCGACCTCACAAGCTAATGATCCCACAAATTGTTTTGGTTTTTCAGGTAAGGTTGCTGAGGTGTTAGCATAGAAGTGTGGTGGTTTGGACTTGTAGTAAGATTTCTGTATTTTCTTGTTTAATATTATGTTTATGTATAACAATTGAAGTATCGATCTTGTAAGTAATGCACAGTTCCTAGTGTTCGGGTTCCGGGGTGTTACAACTATGGAGCGAGTAGCCATGTGGACCGACCTCTTGTTCTCGACTAGAGGTGTTCAGTACGGTTAAGACGGGAGCCTGCCAATACAGCTGCACTAGGAAAAGGCTGAGGTGACGAATGTGGGTGGTGAAAGAGGATGTTGCAATAATTGGTGAGGAGGCTGCGATGACTATGGGAGAGTGTTCCTGCTAATTTCAGTGTGGGAGAAAACAGATGATTTGTGAGTTCTTCAAGAAACAATAAAAGCGAACATGTTGACTTCTTACTGGAGTTTGACTATTTTCCACTGCTGTCGCTAACCTGCAAAAAGTTCGAAACACCGGGATGGATCCCGGCGGTGAACCCACCGACGCTAAAGTTAGTAATCAGGGAGATTATGAGAGAGCACTTTTGTGGAAAAAATATTGATTACTTTTTTTATGGTGGGGGTAGAGGGGTATTCATAGTTGCCTTTAGAGACGGTTAGATATAATCATTTATCTCAATTTCCCGGTGTGTTTTGGATAAGCCAGAGAGTTCAAGTCATTTCATGATAAGAGTTTTCGGTTTAAACCGCCTCTTGGAGATAATCATGAATTTAAATTACTCTCTAAAAGTTCTGGGCTGGTTTGTAATGGGCTGTCACCTTGACCCAGTAAAACAGACCCGTTTTTTGGGTTATTGCGCTTTGAAAAGACCTAGTTCTCATTTTCGGACTCGTTTATAGGTGAAATTACCTGTTTTACTCCTGAGAGTTTTAAGATCTGTGCCCGATTTGAACGGTCCCAATTTAGTTCTATTTTTACCCATATCACGAGCCCCCCACTCGTGAAGACTGAGTTTCACAGCCTTTGAGGAGTAGTTTGCCCATTTCTAATGGTTCATAGAATTTATCGGCGTTCTCGAGGACATTTAGAGCTTGGTTGGAATATGATGAAATTTTTCTGAGCTTGTTAAATACTCAAAATTATTTTTAGAGCCTCCTGGATTTTTTTGTGAATTCTTTCCAATTTTCAATCATTTTTCTGAATTTTTTATTCAAATTTCGAATTTTAAAAAAGACTTTTTTTGAAATTTTCAATTAATTATTCCACATTAATAATTATTTTTTTAGATATTTAAAATATTTTTCTGAATTAATAATTGTTTTTAGAAAATTTTAATTAATTTTCTAGAATTTTTAATTATTTTTTAGAATTTTTTAAATAAAAAAACTCAATTTAATAATTAAATAAAGGATTTATTAAATTACCTGATGACATGGTGAAATCTGGGCCATTGATCATGATCAGCACGAATATCTGGAAGATCAAATGGTCAGGAAAGGCGATAGTGACACGTGTCCGTTAACCGTTGACCATTTTTGCACAATTTTTTGCGCAAGTTCACGTTCGGGGACGCATTTGCTAGGAACACGCCACCGAAGAGCTATGGCGGCTCAGCAGCGTGACACGTGTCCTTTGACCCTTGAGCATTGACCATTTTTGAGCAATTTTGTGTTCGGGAATGCGTTTGCTCGGAACATGCCACCGAAGAGCTATGGTGGCTCGGTAGCTTGACACATGTCATTTGACTGTTAACCATTGACCAATCAACGATTTTTGCATGATTTCATGTTCGGGGTCGCGTTTGCTCAGAGTACGCCACCGAAGAGCTATGGTAGCTCGACTGAGTGACACGTGTCCCCTTTGACCGTTGACCGTTGACTAGTCAATGATTTTTGCGTGATTTCACATTCGGGGAAACATTTGCTCTAAGTATGCCACCGAAGAGCTATGGTGGCTCGGTAGAGTGACACATGTTCTCTTTAACCGTCAACCGTTTACCAGTCAATGGTTTTTTAGCTCTGCATAAGATTCCCGCCTTTTCGAGTTTTGCTGCTTGGTATTTACGACTCTTTTGGGCTTTTCAACTGGTTCTGGGGGCCCAAAGGTCATAGAAGCCCAAACGATGCCCCTCATTCTCTTTAAGTCTTGACCCCCCTTGATTTCCTCATTCCCTTCTCTAATTCTTTGAAAAATTTTCTTTCGCTCCTGGGTGGTTTTTCTAGCGGTCGCGGCCAGGCATTTGACTTTCCGGTGAACTATTCCGACCGTAGCAGTCGCATCAAGGTAAATATATATTTTCTTTTATATATTTTACAAGATGTCTAGTGTTTCCTCAGGGAATGAGACATCCACCTCGGACCACGAAGGGGATCGGCAATTGATAGTTCCCCCGACACTGGATAAGGGGAAGAGGGTGGTAGGGTCGGTGATTACCGAGACAGTAGTGGAGAAGGTGAGGGAAGAGGGGGATTTGGGCAGGCATTCGTGCCCGTTGATGAGCCTCAGCGGAGTTCAAGATTACTTCGATAACTTCTGGCCAAGGTTGTATATGGGATGTCGGCCTCGTACGAGGAGAATAGGCCACGAGAGCACTCCAAAGTCGACGACATCTCCACATTACTTTCAGAGAGGGGCATGGTACTTATCTGCAAAAGCTTCACGATACCGAGAGAGTTTGGTCTTCTTCTTCCAGGTTCGGGTGTTCGAGCATGTTCGCCGACCCCTTCTGATATGTTTTTTCCCCTTTGACACATTTCACGCCAACCTTCGTCTACCCCTCCCTCCATTTGTGACCGAGGTACTGAAGTTGTACAGTTTGAGTTCGGTCCAGTACATGTCGAACATGTGGAGGCACGTCAATGGCTTTATTCTCCAGTGCCAAGCAGCGGGAGTCGTGTCTCAGCTCAGTTTTCTCCGAAGGCTCCACAGAATCCTTCAAAAGAGCAAGATGGAGTACAGGTATTATTTGTCACCACGCTTGGGGGTGAAGCTAATCGACAACCCCGATTCCATCAAGTTTTTGAAGGAGAAGTATTTTTAGATTCAGAGTAGCACACCGTGGAGATTCCCACAAGGTGGAGAGAGGAGGTGCCGAAGTGGGCAAAAGCCGAACTGGTGTTGAGTCCAGAGGAGGATGAGGTTGTGTTAAAACTTCTGGACCGTCCTCCTCTGTGTTGGAAAGATATGATCGAGGAGGTTCTCTTCGGTGGGGGGTCTTAGTCCGATCGACCCTAGTATGCATCGTATATTTCTCCTTATTTTTTGTGTAAACTTATATATCTTCACATGCTAATTTCTTCGTTCCTCACTTTTGCAGAAGCAGCGGACATGGATTTTAGATCAATGCTGTCCGACCGAGGGGGTCCAAGTAGTAAGTCACCCGATGGGAAGAAGAGGAAGAGGACGACAGCGGGGCCATCACCCACCAAAGCTGCACGGGGTTCGGCGCCAACGACTCTGCTGGTCAATTCGGAGTCTCCCCCCTCCGTTTCTCCTGCCCCGTGCACCGGAGAGTTCACCCTCAGTGCCGCACTGGCACTAGAAGCTCTGCCTCTTACCCCAGCGGCATAGGTGATTCTCACCGAAGAGCAAAAAAAAACTCTTCGTCCCAGACTGGCACGTAATGAAGCACGACGGTTTCCTTAGGGATTCCGCCATGTGCATGCAGGCGGTGCATCACTTGGCAACCCCGAAAGACCGAGCCAAGATGAGGCAGGTCGTTAGGTGACGACACCATAGAGATAGCCAGGGTGACTATGTCGGTAAGTTGTGTCTCGAACTACATGACTTGGAGTCTTTTCTTTTGAATGAGGCAAATGTGGAGGCAGCTGAGGAGGCGACGAAGGCTGAAGCAAAGGGACACCTGCACGCAAAGGAGCAGTCATACGTGCGCGTCCCCGGCATCGTTGGCTCGGGGTACGCAAGGGCGCTCAAGCACATAGAAGCGTGCATCCCCAGCTTCGATGGCCTGGGGTACAATCTGCATGACCCCGCCGACAGCGAAGAGGAGGAGGTGGGCAAAGAGGAAGAAGAGGAGGAGGACGATGTAGCGGACCCCCAATCGGTTATAGTGACGGTGCCGGAGGCAATTGAGGGGAGCGGTTGTGAACCCACACCCCCCCGTGGATCAGTCCGCCGAGGTGGTCCCTTGACCTCTTTTGTAGCCACACCACTTTTGTTCGTTGTTTTTGTTTCCTTCTTATTCTTCTCTTTTGAATATTTTGTATCAATACCTAATAGCGGACTGGACACCGCTTTTGTATCTTTACTTTAGCAATGAAAATTTCCTTTCGGGCATCTTTATTATGTATGGCAGTGAGACTTAGAGTTATTTTGTTGCTTTACTTAAGCTTAGAACTATTTTGTAGCTATCACACTTGAACTTAGACTTATCTTGTAGCTCTACTCGAACTTAGAACTATCTTGTAGTTGTCACACTTGAACATAGAGCTATCTTGTAAATCTACTTGAACTTAGACTATCTTGTAGTTGTCTCACTTGAACTTAGAGCAATCTTGTAGCTCTACTTGAACATAGACTATCTTGTAGTTGTCACACATGTACTTAGAGATATCTTGTAGCTCTACTTGAACTTAGAGCTGTCTTGTAGCACTACTTGAACTTAAAGCAATCTTTTAGTTGTCACACTTGAACTCAGAGCTATCTTGTAGCTCTACTTGAACTTAGAACCATCTTGTAGCTTCCACATTTTCAAGTTAGAGTGATTTTTGCTTTTTTTTCTTTTGTTAATAGGTCTTTATGCTCCCAGTATGTGTTTCTAAGGATGGCGGGACGTCTCAGCTACGTACCAAGCTTCGTATTACTATGTTGCGGCTCGCTCAGTCTCGGGAAAGACTTTCGAACGCCCAAGTGGAGCTCAGCTTTTTGAGAAGAGTGTTATCTCGTCGAGAGATAGCAGCGCGGAGCGGCAATGAGGCTTCGAGGGAAGTACCCCCCGTTGGGGTAGAAGATAATCCTTCAGAGGAGGCGACTACTCGAGAGCCTTCATGGGTTAAACTCATTCTCCACTCCCTACTTTTCGGCTACCACTAAACGAGACGGGTTGAAAAATGTGGTGTTCGAGAGAAGTGAGGAGGTAGCCCATCTCAAGAGGGCAATTCTCGAGTTTTCTGCTGGGAGCGTTCCCCGTTTGATGCTTAAGGTGAAGGACGATTCTCTCAAAGAGAGAATAGTTGAGTTAGAGATGGAGGTTCACTAACTGAAGATGCTTCTTGATGGAGGCAACATCAGGAGCACGTCGTGCTCGCGAGAGGAGCGTGCCCAAGGAAGGTCATTTCATGAGTTGGCTCTCCATTGCCCGAAGTTTCGCGAGTCCGGGGGACGCTCAGAGCGTAGTAGCTAGTTCGTCCTGCGGGGCATCGATCGGAGGGACCGCTAGAACCATAGGATCAGATGGCACGACTTGACTTATGGGTCTAGAGATCTCTTCAGAGGGGTCGAATGAACGGCACAACACTCGTCGACCGCATGTATCCCTTAACAGGAGCGTCCCTCTTCACAAGAAGAGTTAGAGTGATTCTTGTGAGTTTTGTAGGATTTTTGGTCCCAATAAGACTTGTAACCTCAAATTTTGTTGTGAAATAAGATCTTTTCAGCACTTAAACAATATTTGTATTGGTTGTGCCATTATGATCTTGTAATCAGTTTTCTTTTTTGAATAAAAAAACCACCAAGTATTTAAGATCTATTTTCTCTTTGTTGGACTGTTGTAAGTTTTGTTTAGGAGTTTTCAACAGCTATGGGAGCAATTCCGAATGGAGAGCTACTTCGAACTTGATCATTTGCAAGCAGCTAAAGTAGCATTGAACTAAGTGTTGGACTCTGAACTTGTTGTTTAAGAGTTTTCAACAGTTGTGGGAGCAATTCCGAATGACGAGCTACTTCACACTTGCTAGTTTGCAAGTGGCCAAAGTAGCATCGAACCAAGTGTTGGACTCCGAACATGTCGTTTAAGAGTTTTCAACAATTGTGGGAGCAATTCTGAATGGCGAGCTACTTCGCACTTGCTCGTTTGCAAGCGACTAAAAAAGTATCGAACCAAGTGTTGGACTCAGAACCTGTTGTTTAAGAGTTTTCAACAGTTGTGTGAGCAATTTCGAATGGCGAGCTACTTTGCCCTTGCTCGTTTGCAAGCGGCTAAGCATCGAACCAAGTGTTGGACTCCAAACTTGTCGTTTAAGAGTTTTCAACTGTTGTGGGAGGCACTGGGAGCAATTCCGAATGGCGACCTACTTGGCACTTGCTCGTTTGCAAGAGGCTAAAGTAGCATCAAACAAAGTGTTAGACTCCGAACTTGTAACACCCCGCAAAACTGAGTTATGACAACTTTGTGACAACTTTGCCCTCGTGTGTTACACACATATATTTTGTACTGTTACGAGTAATAGTCGTAACGTATTTTTCTACGTATTTCTGTATTTCAACTATTTATATATTTTTCATCTCCTCAAAACTCATCTTATCCTATTCTGAGCCAACTTAAATATTTATTTTTAATCCTTGTATTTTTATGTACATTGCACGTGCTTTCAATACACGTGTCGATTATGTATATTTTTCGTTACGTGAAATATCCGTAACATTATTGTTCTACGTATTTTTTATTTTGACTTTATTTGTTCTTTCAAAATTAATATTAATATTTTTGCACGTGCATTGCACGTAAAACTTTATGAATTTTAGTCCCTAAACTTTTACAAAGTGATGTAAATTTTCATTCTCATTTTTAATTGTCACATTTGTATTTTTTGTTTTTTAAAATAAAAACACATAGGTCTAAAATCTATTTTAAAGCCCACTAGAAATTTTATTAAAAAGAGAAGCCCATGATTTTATTCTACATTTTAAATGTACAGTTTTAAAATCTACACACTTGTCATGTAACAAACACCTACAAATGGATTAATAACAAATAATTAAAAGAATGAGAATTGTGTGCATGTTAGGTGCACGTGCACGTGTGTGCACCCAAGAGGCATGGCCGGCTACTTTAAGAGAGGGAAGTGGATTTTGAAGTGGTTTGTGAAGTGGGTGTGTGAGTTGGTAATTATGTGGGTAGTGGGGTCTTTTCATTCACCCAATAACCCTATAAATACCCCTCCTATTGTATGTGCATTTCACAAAAAATCAAAACAAAAGAAAGAGAAAAGAAGAGAGGTTTGGGTTTTTGTACAAGGATGGCAGGCTTGCAGTTTTGCTTGTATAAGGAGGAGGAGGCTAGCTTTGGTTGGAGCTTTGGAACAATTTTTGTAGGAGTTTTCTCTCATTTTGCATCAAATAAGGTGCGTGTCTCTTCTTGCTTTCTAAATTATGGTAGAATGCATGTGTAGATAACTATGTTTGAAAGATAATTAGCATGAGTTCTTTGGCTATTTTTGATGATGCATTTGTGTTGCTATCTAGAAAGTTTTGTAATAATAAAACATGAGAAGTCATGCATGCTAGATAAAGAATTATGATTGTCTTGTTGTTACACCATACTTTTTATTAGAGAGTTTTGTAATGGGGAAGTCATGTGTTTAAATTATTGTTCTATGTAAATTTGTGACTACAAATCATACATGTTAAGGGGTGGATTAAAGTTGAAATGATATTGAGAATGTCCCAAAAAGAAAAATTTAGAATAATAACTAGAGAAAATATGTTCATGTAGTAGTTATAAAAAGTGGGTAGTCTCGATGAATTAACAAAAGTACGTATTTATAAATATTCTCAAAAAAATACTATTAGAAAATTGTGTAAAATATCCCTCCGAAATGAATAAAATTAATGAGAAACTATTTCTGGAAAGCTTGGGGATATGTTTTATGAACAATCTAATTGAAAGAAAAGAATACAAATCGAAAATAGTTGAAAGAGTAAAAAATAGTTTATTAGAAATTTGAGTTATATGAAATTTAACCCCTAAGATATCAGTTATGGCACTTCTCCTTGGTGGATAGCGCGCTGCGTGTTGCGCTACCACGTGGCGCTCTGGGGGTCTTTGACGTCGCGGGTTCGAGCCTGGTAGGTTCTATTTCTTTTTCATTTTTTTATACAAAAAAATCGTAGAACAATTTGAGTATAAAATCTACTCAATAAATTCCTTATCAATAATCAAGAATGGCTTACTAGTTGGGTGGTGGTTGGGCTCGCTGTTGGCTCTGGGTTCGAGCCAGGGCATCCTCTTTTGGGATTTTAATTTTATTTCATTAAGATTTCAAGTTTTTAAAATGGGGAAAACTTCATAGGAAATTTATTTAATATTATTAGAACAATTTGAGAGTTATTTCGTGGTATTCAAAAGATATTTTTGAAAATCTAAAGGTCATGTTTCATATATTGGTTGAGTTTGAATTCAAGGTTAAAATAACGAGGATGCATAAGATTAGAAGTATTAAAAGTAATTAGTTTGGTTGGATAACTAAGAAGTTCTTTATGCGAAATTTTGATTCAGAGAAATTGTCATTGAATGAGTTATAAAAGTTGAATACTACATGAATTATAAACATAAAGTGGATAAAGAGAATTATTGAATATAAGATGAAATGATTATGTTGAGGTTCTTTATAACCTATTTGATCTCTAGAGTGAGATGGTTGTTGGATTCTAGAGGCTAGGCAAGACCCTTGGTAACTGGCATTTGTAAATAATAAAAAATTGAGAACTAACTCGTGTGGGTTAAGTATCTCTTGAGAAGAAGCCAGTTTGGGCTAACATTCTCTCGTATTGATTTAAGTCTGGTAGGGTAAGCACGCTCTAGGTTGTGATGAATTTAAATTAAAACTTAAGAATAGACACTAAGGGGAGATGTAATTAAGTCTGGGCAAATATGAGTATGAGGGCCCTGATAGTGCGGTGGGAGATTATCTTTAGAATTATCGGGGTTGTGGCTCGTAGTGGGAGATATTCCTTCATAATTACCGGGATCGAGGCGACGCTCATGGGGTATTTGTGTGATGAGGTACCGATGATAGCGCGGTGTGGGTTTTGTCTCCAGAATTATCAGGGTGTGAGGCATGATAGCCGAAAATCACTCACGATGGGAGGACGACTCTCAAGAATTATCGAGTTCATAGCTCGTGGTGTGGGTATTCGCCTTCAGAATTATTGGGGTTACGACTCATGGTAGTAGAGCGATACTCAAGAATTATCGAGGTGGTACTAGATACTCACAGGATACCTAAACCTTATATTAGTCACCGTAGTGGAGAATGATTTAACCTTATAATGGGGAGTACGTTGGTGTTTTCCCTCGGACACAGGTAGAATGGGATGCATAAAATCCGACCAAGTATGCATTAATGTCATCGTAGTATAACATCTGCATTAGGCATTAAGTCATATCATACACTGACATGTTTTGTAATATCCCGATCGGATATTATATTTGTATTTTTATTATTTTTAAAATGAAAATATTTTTATGGAAATTTCTTTGGTTTTCTAAATAAAAACTTACCTTTGAATATATATTAGTAAGTATATACTTATGTGGTATCGGTTTTGTGCACTTGTACAAAATGGTGTAAAATGCATTTTTGAGAAAATATCTGGAAAATCCCGAGCAGATATTAAAAATTACTATTTTATTATTATTTTCAGAATTAAAATATTTTCGGTGGATATCACTCGGTTTTGTTAACAAACATTATCTGTATATATATACCAGTCTGTATACATCTGTATTGTATCAAAATGGTACTGTAATCTTCCGAGCTGATAATAAAATTTATTTTATTATTATTTTCGGAATTAATTTATTTTTATACGGATTATGCTGTTTAACAAACAAAGATTATCGGCATACATATATATATATACATACGTATGCGTATTGTATCGATTTCGTACATTTGTACAAAATGTGTTGTGTGTATTTTGGACAAAAATATCTCTTTTTGTCATGAAAAAACAATTTGGATGGATAGGTTTTGTTTGAAAGATTAAATCTAGGATTAATTAGATACATATGAGTTAGGGGGTTTTCTTCTAGAAGTCTCTCTTCCCTCCACCTCACCCCTCCAACAAACCTCCACCCCCCCCCCCCCCCCTCACCTAGCATGGGCTGGCCATCCTTACCCCAAGGGGGGTTTGTGCAAATGTGTTAGATCTTTTGCACTCCCCCCCTTCTCTTCCACCCTATAAATCCCCCCCCCCCCCCCTTTCACCTCTTGTCTCATTTTTTACAAAGACAAAAAAAACAGGAAAAGAAAGAGAGAACAAAAACCCTAATTTGAGAGTTCTTCATTGTAGGTTGTAATAGAAGCTAGGTGGAAGGAGAAGGTTACTAGGCTAGTTCTTCCTACAAAGAAACTAAAATGTGGGGGTTCTCTACTTCTCTTGTTTTGTTCTCTTTTATTTTTTATATGTAGAAAAGAACCCATCTTTAGGGTTTATTATTGGTTGTACGTGAGAAAGAACCCATCTTTTGATGGTTGTTTGTTGTAGGATAAAAAGAACTCATCTTTATGATGGGTGGTTGTTGTATGTATGTTTCTAAATAGCTTGGACTAAATTCCTAAGTATAAACATGATTGTAGAGATTAAAATGATCCCATAAGAAAGATGGAATGTTAGAACTCAACAAAATCACGTAAAGATAGAATCACCTTGCTATGGTTATTGTTGTCATGATAATTTTTTTGAACTACTTGGACTAAGATTTGTGCATAAGAATGGTTGAAAATCAAGGTGGGGATTCTCTTTTTCTTCATGTTGATTCTTGTCCACCTTTGTGTGTATGTGTTCTAAAAATAACTTGGACTAATTATTAAGCATAAGGTGGTTGTAGGGATCAAAATGATCCCATGAAAAAGATGGATGGTGGAACTTAAATAAAACACATAAATGTTGAACCTTTAACCTTGTTATGTTTATTATTGTTGTTATGGTTGTTTTGTTAACACAAAACTACAACTTGGACCGAAACTATGTGCTTATAAAGAGTATTGTACAAAAATACTTACATATCCATTCTAGGGTTGTAGAACTCAACTAGCTAACAAAAGATAAGTTGTTTGTGTAGGTTGCACTCTACTTGTTAAAAATCAAGTCCTTGGTAAATCTAGTTCATGAAGGATTAAGCTTCTATTTTACTCCTAGGTTGTGAAAGATTATGCTTCCATTTTGCTTCTATAATGATAAAAGATTAGTCTTTTGTAGCATGCCTATTTTGATTTTATAATGGAAAGGATTACTTCTTTTCTTATTGTATGTAGGAACTTGTAGGATTGAAGAGAAGTGGATTTGTTGTATGTAGGACTTGCAATTTATAAAAAGTAGATTTTTGTAATATGTAGAAATTTATAGTTCATAAAGTTAGACTTTTGTAATATTTTAAGACTTGTAATTCATAAAGAGAAGTAGTCTTTGTAATAGCTAGTAAATATTCATGCTTAAGTTGTAGTGAAATTCAAGCTTAAGTTATAGTAGATATTCATGCTTAAGTTGTAGTAAAGTTTCATGCTTAAGTTGTAGTAAATATTCATGCTTAAGTTGTAGTGAAGTTCATGCTTAAGTTGTAGTAGATATTCATGCTTAAGTTGTAGTAAAGTTTCATGCTTAAGTTATAGTAATATTCATGCTTAAGTTGTAGTAACGTTCATGCTTAAGTTGTAGTAGATATTCATGCTAAAGTTGTAGTAAAGTTTCATGCTTAAGTTGTAGTAAATATTCATGCTTAAGTTGTAGTAAATATCATGCTTAAGTTGTAGTAGTTATTCATGCTTAAGTTGTGGTAAAAGAATCATGTTGTAGTTGTAGTGTTTAGTGAAGAAACCCATGCTAAGTTGTTGTAGGTTATTGTACTAAAGAAACCCATCATGCTAATGTAGTAAAGAAACCATGCTTAAGTTGTGTAGTAAAGAAACCCATCATGCTTGAGTTACATGTGCTAAAAGAAAACCATGCTTAAGTTGTAGTAGATATCCATGCTTAAGTTGTAGTGAAAGAATCATGTTCTAATTGTAGAATTCTAGTAAAGAACCCATCATGTTCAGTTGCTATAGAACCCATGCTTAAATTGCTGTTGGGTGTGGTACTAAAGAAACCCATGCTTATGTTGTATCCATGCTTGAGTTGTTCTAGGTTGATGTAGTAAAGAAACCAACGAACCATGCTTGAGGTTGTGTAGTTATGCTAGATGCATAAAGAACCCATCATGTTCAAATGATAGTATTCTAGTAAAGAACCCATGATGTTCTAATTGTAGTATTCTAGTAAAGAAACAATGCATTTTTTTAGTAAGAAACCCATGCTTATGTTGTATACCATACATGAGTTGTTGTAGGTTGATATAGTAAAGAAACTCATGCTTAAGTTGTATACCATGCTTGAGTTGTTGTAGGTTATTGTAGTAAGAATCATGCTTGAGTTTTTGCTAAATAACCCATGCATGAGTTAGTATAGTTGTTGTGGTAAAAATCCATGCTTGAAATGTGTAGTTGTTCTAGATTTAAAAGAATCCATGCTTAAGTTGTATGGTTGTTTTAGATTCAAAAGAATCCATGCATGTTTAAGTTATATGTTGTAGTGGTTTTAGTTAAATTCTAAAAGAAACCCATGAGTTTAGCTTGTATGCTAATCCAATTGAATTATTGAAATGAACCCATGTTCCATAGTTGTTCTAGTTCGATTTTAAAGAAGAAACCCATGAAGCTAGCTCCATGATAGTTCTAGCTCGAATTGGCGAGGAAACCATGCATTTAGGTTCTAGGTGGTTCTAGCTCAACCTTGAGAAAGAACCCATGAACCTAGTCGCATGTTGTCATAGTTCAAATTTGAGAAAAAGAACCCTTGAGTTCTAGTTGTATGCGGTTCTAATTGAAATTTGAACAAATGATGTGAACATACTTCATCTTCAATATATGGAAAATAATGGTGGGGAAAGTCACTAGGATTGTTACCTCGGTAAAAGCTCGTCTAGGGTCTTATAGTTACCCTAGGGGTCATCGACCATCAAGACTCGTATCTTACCACCTTGGAAACTATGGATAAATCACACCTCGAGCACCGACGGATCTTAACTGGTGTGGGTTGATCGCGGGCCGAGTATGTTGACGAGATCCGAGTCAGGGGTAGTGATGAGTGAGGGAGATCCCGTCACCGGTGTCTTGGATTGATAGGCTATGAGTTGGATCGGGATAATCTTAAGAAAGTTCTTATTAAAAATCCCGTGAGATTTTTTGGGTCTAGTGACATCGTTAGGGTAGTAACTTATGGATATTACTACATAACCTTTACTTATTATCATTTTCGCCGACGGAAAAGAGTTGGTGTTAAGGGTGATACCTTATGATCCGACCTGTCCTATAGGCCGACACTAGGTGGTGTTATTGGGTAGTACCCTTCTTGTCAAAGGGATACGGTCTGTGCCTTCTCACAAGTTGGGAGCATGGGATCCGTATCTCGTCTGTTAATTTCTGAATTGCCTTGATAAGCAGGAGCGATTCCTGTCGGAGCTAGGGGGATGGACCCCCGGAACTCCGTCCTGTCTTGTATCTATGGCGAAAAGCCATAGACTACAGTCTGGCTAGGGGGCGGCAGGGGATGCTTCGAGCTAACCTGCGACTGTGGAATCTCCAAAGATTCGTCAGATATTTGAGTGAGGTCCGGTGCACCTGACGAGATTAGACAGTTTCAGGGCAACATTATCAGTCGTGTTGTATCTTCAGAAACAAGTCGAGTACAAGAGTAGAATTCATGGCACAGATTCAAATCCCTATATATGAAGAAACGGCTTGATATGGGGCGTATGTAGTATGGGCTGCATACTGTCCCAGAATCTTGCTTGCATTAGAATAAGAGCATCACTGACACTGACACATCAATCTATGACACTTGCTTGCATTAGTTATTCAGGCATTAAAGTCTAAGGCATAGCGTATACTGACACATCAATTATATATACACGTTTCTCTTTTCATCAATCCGTTTGCTTTAAGTAGAGAATCGCTGCTAGTCATCAGCCTTAAAGCATCAGTATATGTACTGACGTTCCCATTTCAATAGGTACTGGATTACAGAAGTACAGGTACAAGATTCAGGAGGACTCAAAGCGAGAGAAGCAAGAGTCGATTTTATTTCTATAGTAATATATATTGTTTATTATTGTTCCATTTGTGAAAATTATTGTAATTCATTTATAAGTTGGGAAGCATCCTAGTGAAGTGCCGAGTGTTGTTCTTTATTCATTATACTCTGATGTAAATTGTTGAAAGTTGTAAGACTTGGGCATTTAAAGATATTATTGTAACTCTGATGTAATGTATTGCAGTTTTATAACATTCGGGCTTGTAACACATTTGTGTTAAATAAAAAGTTTTAAATTTTCCTGTTTTTCTGTGTATTGTGGCTAATTGAAGAAAAGATTCTGGCTCATGTCACGGTTTCCCAGTATATGGAAATCGGGGCGTTACATGTTTAGGATAGTCCCTCTTTTACACTTTATTGTGCATTCAAGTTTGTGATGGCTAAAGTAAAAGAATCGCTATTTTATATCATTGCATCAGTTGTATGCAACTGACGTGCTCATAGTTTTCCAGTGCAGGACTTGGATTAGCAAAACGACATGAAGATGAATTGATGTTAATGATTATGTGTAACGCCCCGGATCCCCGTTACTGGACATCCGTGACGCAACCAGAACCTTTCCCTTCAAATGCATCTCAACAAAGTAATATCATGGAAATTTAAATTTTTCTTATTGCCAAATAAGGTCATTACATCATCGATTACAACCAATATCTTGTTTTTGAACATGAATACAAATTACATTAACTCATTACATCTTATTACAAAATATTTACCAACTCCTCTTGTAAAGCTATCAGCTGTCTCCCGAAATGGTAATCGACTGATCACCGCCGATGCTCTGCTGAGTGGTCAATTTGCTTCCCTAGAACTTGCCCTTCGGCTTGAGTCCGCTGCGCGACTCTGATATACCTGCTCGAAAGGTAGGACCGGTACCTAAAAGGTGGGGAACATCAGTAATTCTACAGACGGAATGCTGATAAGAAACATCGATCTCCAAACTGGAAACCACAAACCATCTTGAATGGAAAAAGAAATGTGCATCCTAATTCCTTAGTGTATGCCATGATCTAACAACTTAATGCACCAGTCACATACCTTATTCTAATGCAAACAAGACTTTGGGACTCCGGATTCGCATGTATCTCATACTACATACGTTCTAGATCAAAGCATGACATGGCCTAATCTAATGCACAAAACAAGGAATGCATACGATGCACCTACTCTAATGCGATTCACTTGGGAACGTATGCATCCCATACTACATACTTCCCCAAAATCAACTTCAATGGAAACGTATGCATCCCATACTACATAAGTCCCCAAATCTAGCCATCTTTCTCCACATTTCAGGGATTCGAACCCTCGCCATACATCCTACTGTTGTACTCAACGTGTTCCCAATAGATTTCAGTGTCTGAGGAGGTTGTAGTCACTCGGCCTAGTCCTGCACTGTAGTCCCTAAAGTGGTGGTCGCGTTTGCCACTTAGTACCCGCGCATGGACCTCAATCAAAAAGCCGTGGCAAACCTTCCGGTACAAAACCATGTACCCAAATGATGTCAATGATTCACGTATAGAACAAACCCACGCGCATAGTAACATGACGGCCTCGAGGGTCAAATTTCCCTATCCGACAGGAGCTCCTCTCCCGTTCCTTACCCCGACTCTTTGGGAATTGATAGAATGAGATACGAGACCCACGAACTAAAAACCTGAGAACCAAATCCGTATCCCTATGACAGGAAAAGTACAACACCTAACATCCCTCTAATCTAAGACTCAATCTAACCATTTAGGTAAAAGATTGCTTCCAAAACTCTGCCCGTCGACCACTGGCCCCGACGACGCAAGTCCTGCTCGCCACTTTCCCTAGCTTGGAATTCATCTCTTACCATGGCCCGCGTTCATCCTTAACCGGCATGAATACAACACGATGGCACCAACTTGGATGTCTAACGCCTTGGCGGAAGTTCACAACTTGGGGTCGATAGACGTAGGGTATCACTCTACCCTAGTGACTAACCCGAGTCACAACAATCCTCCACAAGAGTCAACACCAACAAGACCAGCAAATAGACATCATTCATCACTAAATAACGAGTCAACAACTCTTAGGTACAAAAAGGGAAAATGTTCTACCAACACTTAGCCAAAACCATGACTAAATACTACGGTGTTTCTGCCTGAAACTTAAAAGGATCATAACTCCCACAATACAACTCAGATTTGGGTGTTCCAGCCCAATCTGGAAAGATAAAGACCTAGGCTACAACTCTCTAGTTAACCATCACCTCAGATTCAGCCATCTAATTCCTCAAATTAGCCTCACAAACCTCAGCCTGTGTACTTCCTGTACACTGGCTGCACCTTACTAATAGCATAAAACTCTATCTACTCATCGTAATGATACAAATCTAGGTTCTGTGGAAAGGTGTGAGTGTCCTCTACAACTTCCTAGTGGATCACCAATTCCAATTGTTTCATTTGATTACCCTAAAACAGTAATTTTCCTTAGGTATACAGAACCACACATATAGCCCTACACAAACAGAGCCTATAGCTAAAAATCTGGTTTCTGTCCAATCTTGCAAAAATCATAATTATTAATCTACTCACAGTAATCTCTTGAAATAGGGCTTCTCGGAAAGATCTAGATGTCTACTACTATTTCCTAGTAGAACACTTTCTCAAATTCTGCTCTTACAGAGACACAAAACTACCATCTTATCAGAGTGTCAAAACTGACTGTGTTCTGTACAGTACATGCTAAAATATTCATCATAAATCACATGCTCATCAAATGTTCATCAAATTTGCATTACAAAAACTAGACATCATCAGGTATAACATCCAAATTCCAAGTAATCAAAGAGTTCTACCCGTTGTAAATATGCACAAAAGTTCTGCTGTTCTTCAGCTACTGTCTTGACTACTCTTGATTAATTAATTTTGAACATGCATCACATTTCATCTAAATAATTTCATGATTTTTCTGTAGAGTAAAGATGCATGCAAGACAACATGGTAAAAATTTCAGAAATAGATCATGTGCCAATTAATTCTAAGAATTCCCACAAGTTCAGTTATCACAATAGGTAGACCCATTTGTGCCTTACAACTCAGTCCACAAAATGGATTTTATTAAAATATCAAATATCATCAGAAATTTCCAAAATAAATCATGTAGAGTCTAGACATATACGAGTTCATTCTGTGAAAATTTCAAGATCAAATTAAAATTATTTTGTTCTCTGGAAATTCGGAAATATGACATGCAGATCATGCTTTCTGTTTCCATTTTCAGATTCTAATAATCTACTCCTAATCAACCATCCTCATACTACTAATACTCATTCCATGTAAGAAATTAAATAAGAATGAACAAGAACAAGTTTAGAGAACTCCACAGCTTTGTTTGGCTTGAGAAGATGAGGTTTGTCTTGAGCTTCCTCTTCCAAAACCCTTCTCCAAAAAGTTAGAGAACACTTATTCTTTTTGGCTCTTTCACTCCTCCTTCTCTTTCTTTCTTTTCTGAAATTTCCAGAGCTCAGGAGTTGTGAAGTAGGGGTTTCATCAACAGAGGAGTGAGGAAGAGTGTCACGCCCCGCTTCCCAAAAAGAATACGAAATATGGATACGTGACTAAGCCCAGCGAATAATTTTCATCATCCATAAGCTATTAGGATCTTACAACATTTCACAAGAATAATCAGAGTTGGAAGCAGAAGAAGTCAACCACACATGCATATATGAATCAATATACCCACAGGAAATTTACTTGAAACAAAATATATTAATCTGAAATAAACCAGATCTGAACAAGTCAATAATCCTGGGTCACATTGCCCAAATACAAATAAATCCAAGTATCAAATACATTATTCAAATAGCAACAGGTTATAATAATAATAGTAGGAAATCATGATAGAAAAACTCCAGGACTAGAATCTCATATCACCAACTCCATCAGGTAACTGGTCTCCAAAATCTGCAATTTAACAAATTGCAAAAAGAGGAAAAAAGAAACAAACCCCCATCAATGCAAGTTATGGGCCGCTTGTAGTGCAGGCACAAGTATGTGGGAAATAAACAAATAGAAAAACAGCGAAAACAAACACAGCATGGTATAGGCATGTCAACAGAACAGGATAACTAACATGAATTAAGAAACAAAATCAAGTAACATGATATGCTAACAGGGTACAGGTAACAGGTGTCAAGTGTCAAACAAGCAGGTAAATAGGTATTCAGATGAACAGGTAAACAGGTATACAGGTAACAGGTAAATAGGTACAGGTAAGCATGTAGCATGTAATCAGGAACAGGAACAGGTAATTAGGTAATCAGGTTGTCATGTCAAGTCTTATTTTATTACTATCTACGTAGCATTTCATGCGTCCATCCTTTTACCATATGGTTGCAACATTCAAATAAGTTTTCATTTTAGATTTCGTAGTGGAGTCCATAGGATCGTGTAGGATCAGGAAAAATAGGAAACAGGAACAGGTAGAACCTAGTGGCTCTCTTCCGAGTACACCAGCCTATACGGAAGTATGCAGTCAGGTACAGGAACAGGCAGAATCTAGTGGTTCTCTTCCGAGTACACCTTCCTATAGGGAAGCATACAGTCAGATAATTAGATAACAGGATCGTGAATCATGTATTCATGAACACGTAATAGGCAGGACACGGGTCCTCTTCTCAGTACACATTTCTATATTTTCCACTACTAGATCTTTTCCTTAACCCGGACTTGGTTATTTATTATTATTATCAGGCACGCATGCATGTGTCCCAAAAACAGAACAAGAATAACATGGTGTGAATAAGTAACAGGTTCAGGATGAAAGATAAACAAGTACAGGTGCAAGATAATACATTAATACGATAGATCAACGAGAATTCTAGTTCAGGACAACAATGACAGTGCTGCACTAAAACAGGGATTACCGTTGCTACAAAAATGCAAATCTGGATCCGTCAGAAGATTAGGAAAATAAACTTCCAGAAAAATCCAGCAAATATATTTAAGTCATATGGTATTTCATAAAAATATCAGTCAAAACTGAATTGAATCCAGAAAACGTGTTAAGCCAAAAATCAGAAGTTTGTATTCAAGGTCAGGAAAACAGTATGAAAACTTACTAATCAAATCTAAGAAAAATGTGGGGTATTCCCTAGTATGTTTAGTAACAGGAAATAGAGTTTGATAATTTTCCAATATAAATAGAATAGTCAAGTAAAATCAGAAAACAGCAAGATACGGTAGTTTTGTAAATCTGAAATCACAAACACTGCAGTACTAAAACAGCAATATCTCACAGACTATAATTCGAAATCTAGATCTGTCAAAAGGGTGGTAAAATAGATACAGTAGGCTATAATTCATATTCACAAATTTTTTTTGAGATAGCAAGTAGAATCAAATCGAAATTATGTTTCTTTATTGAAGTATGAAAATTCTGCACGTAAAGTAGTTGTTTGCAAATATAGAATAGTATATAAAAGTTATCAATTAAATCCACAAAAATTAGGGGTTGACCCCCATCAAATCTAGTTGTATTTTGCAAAATATTAGAAGAAAATAATACTTTTAACATCATGATAAAAATAGATTACTCTGCAGAATTCATAAAAAACAAAATCTGAAAATCTCTACACCTCTGTAGTAAAATAGACATAACTCACAAATCTTAAATCGAAACTGAGATATGTCAGAAGGTTTAGAAAATAGACAAAATTCTGTACAGTTCATGTTCACAAATGATTTTTATATACTGACCTTAATAGAGTCTAAAATACTGACCAAAAGCAAAGTAACAGAAAACACAGAATTATTCTTCGAACATAAAATCATCTAGTTCATGTAAAACTCATCCAAATCAACCCAAACATGAAATATAGTGTACTAGATGTCCAAACAACATGGTATAGGATATTTTGCAAGTCTACAACGAGTTATACTACAACTAATACAACCAAGCACACGATATTATACAAACAACATGCATGTATACATCAAGAAGTGGTCATCCCTAAGTTCTTTCATGTCATGGGTGTCATGTGTCAGCTACGAGGGGGGGGGGTCAACACAATAGAGATAATATACAATAGGGGTTCACATACAAGAATTGTCACTAGAACACAACTACACTACTTGCAGTATTTAGTACTTGTATTACACAAAGAAAAGAATACAAGTTACTTGCCGGAGAAACAACGCAAAATGACAAAGCAAGAGCAAGAATAACGGGAATGGATTCCCGAGCACGAACACAACGAACGAACGAGATGATCACGAACAAGTTGAACAACCGATCGCAAGCGAGATGAAGACGATCGAGATCACGAACACAAACGGACGGCTGAGATCGAAGATCAAGATCAAAGACGATTGAAGGCCCAGATCTCCCTGATGATGAAGATGATGATGATGATCAAGATCGATCGATCGAACGACTGCAATTAAAGGAAGATGATGATCGTCATGATTGTGATGATCAAGAGGAGATCAGACGGCCTACAATCAAAGATGATCAAAACCAACCAAACAGCAAAGCTTGGTTCCGATGGCAAGCGGCGTCCGCCAGAGGACACGGCGGCGGCGGCCAGGGAATGCGGCAGTGGCGCACTGTGCTGCGCTCGAACAAGAAAACTGCAGCAACGAGGGCAAGCCTCGCTCTAGGGTGCTACGACATCGGAGAGGGGAAGGCGGGAGAAAGAAGGGCGGTGCAGTGGGTTGGCGGGGCGAGCAGGCGGCAAGGTTAAAGTCGGTTGAAGGCGGCAGGGGGGAAGGCAGGGAGGATGGGCTGGCGGCAGCGCACTGGAGGGCACACGGTAGAAGGGCGGGGCGAGGGCTGGCATGGCTGACTGGCTACACTGTCGACGAAGGAGGGGCACAGGGAGCACCGAGGGACGACTGCACAGGGAGGCTGGCGGGACGGAGGATGCTGCAGTAGTGACGCAGACTAGGGCTACTGTTATCGGAGGGGAGCACAGGGCAGTGCAATGGGTCGGCTTGGAGGTGCACAGCAGAGCAGGGCCAGGTGCCGCGGTGGGGCGGCAGGACGAGGGTCACCGAGGCTGCACAGGCAGGAGAGAGAGAGAGGGAACGGGGGATGCCGAGGGAGGTTGAAGAGTCGGAAGGAGCACACAGGAGGTAGGCGAAGATGGTGCTAGGGTTTTCTGGGTGAGGAAGGTGAACAGTCTATATGGGGTATAAATATATTGTTGGGTGAGTTAGGGTTTAATGAATGACGGCTGATGAGCTCTGGTTGAAAGGTAGTGTAAACGGGTTTGGGGATGTTATAGGGTATTAAATGGGCTGAAGGGGAGAGGTAGCGGCACTGTCGCTGCCGACTGCGAACGAGGAGCAGGGAAGACGGGAGGTGCAAGGCAGCTTTGGGTTTAATGAAGAAGTGAACAGGCAGGATGAAGATATAAATAGGGTATGATATAGGTGAATAGTATTAGGCTATAGGGTGACGGCTGAATGGTTTCACCGGGGGGGGTAGGGTTAGGGTTTAGTAAATATATGGGTTAATGGGTATAAGCAGGGTTAATAGGTATCCAATAAGAATTTAAAATGGGTTTGGGTTTTAAAATCCAATAAGAAAAATAAATAGGATTTTTAATATAAAATTAAAAGGTAATAACAATAAAAATAATAATACTAATCTATATAATAAAACACAAAGAAAGCTATCAAGTGGCTCTCCTTCAATCTCCCAAAAATCAAAGGCCCAGATCTAACCTTACAAAGCATATTTTCACCCCAAAAGTTTTCCCCAAAACTCAAATTCAAATCTCCCACCCAAAACAACTCCTATATTTATTTAATTTTTTTCTCTTTCTCTCCCCCTCCCTCTTCCATATAATATTAAAAAATTAAGAAAATAAAATTTTTAAAAATTTTTTAAATATTAAAAAATTAAAAAAATTAAAAATTTAAAAACTATAAAAATAATTCAAAAAAATCAAAAAAAAAACATATAATATGTTTTTTGCTCTATGTTTGCTACTTCAATTAATTTGCTGGACCTCCAAAACTATTTTTTATAATCAAACAAGGTGCACCGTTCCGAAAACGTGTCGTAGGCATGTGTCAACGGGCAAACCTAGTAGTAGTAAAAATAACAACAATAATAATAATAGCAGAAACAATAATAATAATAATATTAACAAAAATAATAGGTTTAGTATTACAATATAAAAATTCATTGGAAAAATAGCTACAATTAAAACTATTGATCATAAATAAACTTTAATAGGAAATCCAAAAACAAATTTTAACAAAAAAGAGTTTAAGAGCAGAAAAAAATAATTTTTCAAAAACATTTAAATACAGAAAATACATATTTGTGGAAACAAGGGTTACACAGAGAGGGGGGAAAGGCCAACCAAATGGGGGGGGGGGGGGGGGGGGGGTGTGAGGTGGCAAGTTGTTTTTTTAAAAAACAATGGTTTGCAGCCCATTGTTTGGAGATGAATGCATGGCTGAAATTTTTTGGCCTTTGATAAAGTTCTAGATGAGATATGAGAGGTTAGGTTTGAGTGCATGCAATGAATATCCATTGTAGTACCATACAATTACATATTTGCATATGCATCGCACTCAGAACTAGTGTATGTACTAGTATTGGTCATTCTCATTTTCATGCACCATCAAGAACACAACCACCCACACGAACCGCCCTGCAAACATAAATGCACTCCATCATTCATACATATATATAATCAAGCAAACACTGTAATATATATATATATATATATATATATATATATATATATATATATATATATATAAAATAGTATCTTACCCGAGGTGTATTCTATAACAAACAATGTGTATATTGAAAAGTTTTAATTTCCTTGTAAAATTGTACAAAGTTGAAGTAAAAGATCCTGTACGAATTACATGTAAATGGAATTCGGGGTGTTTCAACGTGGTGTCATAGCCAACTCCAATAAGTAGTACAAAATTACATGGATGACACATTAGAGTGGCATTAGAAGTGTGAGTGTCAGTTTGGAGTCATGAATGAACTTGCAATCATGATACTCCGCTCGTACACAATAGATGTGAGATTGTATGCAAGCATGTTTTCCTTTGGTATCAGAGTGGTGCGGCGGAAGCGTGGTTGGTCTGAACCTACACGTAGACACACTTCCCTCTTTGAAATTTTCTTCGTGGATTTTCATCGTAATACTTTTTCATTCAAAAAAAGAATATTTTTCTTATACTATTAATTCATTTTGATATTTATTATTTCATGTACAACCCTTGGTCTTAAATCTTTTAAGTTTGACTTACTTGTTTTCTTCATTGATGTGTTATCCTCTTTATTTTCATGCGTTTTATGTTACTTACTTAATTTTACTATTTCTTTTGCGTATTCTTATTAAGTTACCACTTATTAAATTATTAGTGCTAACTATTTTTCAATTATAATGTTTTTCCATTGATTTATCGGGCTGCTTTACATTTTTTTACTTTCTCTTATTTCGTTTTACTATTTATTCCTTCCTCAAAAAAAAAAATGAAACTTTTACGAATGAAAATTTTATGACATTATTTTATACACATCATTGTAAAATTTTACTAATATACTTATATTATCTATATAATAAATTACAAAGATAGCTATCAAGTAGCTCTCATTCAATCTCCCCTAAAACCAATGGCCTGTATTGATTCTCACAAAATATATTTTCCCACCCAAAAATTTCATATCCCAAAATTAAATTTTCCCCCCCAAAACTAAAAAACGCATTACTTTATTACTATCTCTCTCTTCTCTCTTCACTTTTTCATATTTCTCTCTTTTTCTCTCACCCTCTCTCTCTCCCATTCTTTCTTAACTTATTTAGAAATTTAGATTTTAAGATTTTAGGTTTGTAAAATTTTCAGAATTTTTATGTTTTTTTATTGCACATGTTATATTGAAAATAGCAAGTATCTCTTCAACAAGTTAAATTTCATCATTTTCCACCCTTAAAGTTCTAAGAAGTTGGATTTTACACCCTCATTTATAATTATTTTTCAACATATACTAATAGAAATATGGACTTTTATTTATAACTAATTATTGTCATACTATTCAAACTTGAACTACATAATTGTTGTTTTACTGTTTACCGGGCTTTTCGTATGTTGTATCGTTCCGACGACGTGTCGTAGGCACGTGTCCACGGACAAATCTAGTATTCAACTAAAATTCAACACTCATTTATTTTCAGATTTTTATCCAACAACATTTTCTTAAATTACTAATTCAATTATATCTCGTAATACTAGTTCAGTTTGGGATTTTAATCATTCTCCCACTTATTACTTTGAAATTTTTTGATTACTAAGTCAATTAATAAATTATCTATTGTCTATGTTTCTATTTATTTTTCCCAATTGCGATGTTTTCCAAATTATTTCACAATTAATGACTTAATTTATATTTTTCCTTTTCATCTTATACTTTATCTAATATTATTTTTGTATAAAAAAATTCTTTCAATCTATACTATCTTTTATGGTCATGTTTCTTTTTGTTATTTTTCTAGTATTCCTGTTTCGTTCCAATTAATTTTGGTACTCATAGTTTTCTTATATAAGTTTACCTTGTTTTTTCACATTAAATATTTTTATACTACATCTATTTTTTTAAATATTTGCAGTTTTATATATACAATAATGATATTTTTTCTTGGTGTGTAAGAAATACAACTTTTACCCTACTAAGTTCTGAGGACAGAACTGTTCTAAGTGGGGGAGAGTGTAACACCCCGCAAAATTGAGTTATGAAAATTTTGCCCTCGTGTGTTGCGCACGTTTATTTCGTACTGTTACGAATAATAGTCGTAACGTATTTTCCTACGTATTTCTGTATTTCAGCTATTTATATATTTTACGTTTCCTCATAACTCATCTTATCCTATTTGACCCAACTTACAAATTTATTTTTAATTTTTGTATTTTTATGTACATTGCACGTGTTTTCAATACACGTGTCGATTACGTATATTTTTCGTTACGTGAAATATCTGTAACATTAATGTTTTACGTATTTTGTATTTTGACTGTTTATTGTTCTCTCAAAATTAATTTTAATATTTTTGCACATGCATTGCACGTAAGACTTTATGTATTTTAGTCCCTAAACTTTTCCAAAGTTATGTACACTTTTATACTCATTTTTAATTATCAGAATTGTATTATTTATTTTTTAAAATAAAAACCCACTGGCCTAAAGTCTATTTTAATGCCCACTATAAAATTTATTAAAAAGAGAAGCCCATGATTTTATTCTACATTTTAAATGTACACTTTTAAATCATACACACCGGTCATGTAACAAACACCTACAAATGGATTAATAAAAAATAATTAAAAGAATGAGAGTTGTGTGCACGTTTGGTGCACGTGCACGTGTGTGCACCCAAGAGGCATGGCCGACCACTTTAAGAGAAGGAAGTGGATTTTGAAGTGGTTTATGAAGTGAGTGTGTAATTATGTGGGTAGTGGAGTCTTTTCATTCGCCCACTAACCCTATAAATACCACTTCTATTGTATGTGCATTTCACAAAAGATCCAAACAAAAGAAAGAGAGAAAAGAAGAGAGGTTTCGGTTTTTGTACAAGGAAGGGAGGCATGCGGTTTTGCTTGCTTAAGGAGAAGGAGGTTAGCTTTGGTTGGCGCTTTGGAACAATTTTTCTTGGAGTTTTCTCTCATTTTGAATCAAATAAGGTGGGTGTCTCTTCTTGCTTTCTAAATTATGGTAGAATACATGTGTAGATAATCTAAGTTTGAAATTGATAATTAGCATGAGTGCTTTGGCTATTTTTGATGATTCATTTGTGTTGCTATCTAGAAATTTTGGTAATAATAAAACTTGATAAGTCATGCATGCTAGATAAAGAATTATGATTGTCCTGTTGTTACACCATACTTTTTATTAGAGAGTTTTGTAATGGGGAAGTCACGTATTTAAATTATTGTTTTATGTAAATTTGTGACTAAAAATCATACAAGTTAGGGGATGGATTAATGTTTTAATTATAGTGAGAATATCCCAAAAAGAAAAATTCAAAATAATCACTAGAGGAAACATGTTCATGTAGTAGTTATAAAAAGGGGTAGTCTCGATGAATTTACAAAAGCACGTACATATAAATATTCTCAAAAAATTACTATTTGCAATAATTGTGAAAAATACCCCTCCAAAATGAATAAAATTAATGAGAAACTATTTCTAGAAACATGGGGATATGTTTTATGAACAATCTAATTAAAAGAAAAAGAATAGAATTTGAAAATAGTTGAAAGAGTAAAAAATGAGATTTATCAGAAACTTGAGTTATATGGAATTTAATCTCTAAGATATCAGTTATGGCAGTTGGCCCTGGTGGCTAGCGCACCACGCGTTGCTCTGCCACGTGGCGCTCTGGGGGTCTTTGGGGGTCTTTGCTTTAAAAATCGAAGAGCGGTTTGAGTATAAAATCAACTCAGTATATTCCTTATAAAAAATCGAGCATGGCTCACTGGTTTGGCAGTGGCTTGGCTCGCTGTTGGCTCTGGGTTCGAGCCCGGGCATCCTCCTTTGCAATTTTTATTTTATTTTATTAAGATTTCAAGTTTTAAAAACGGGGAAAACTTCATCAGAAATTTATATAATATTATTAGAACAATTTGGGAGTTTTTTCATGGTATTCAAAAGATATTTTTGAAAATTTAAAGGTCATGTTTCTTATATTTGTTGAGTTTGAATTCAAGATTAAAATAAAGAGGATACATAAAATTAGAAGTATTAGAAGTGATTAGTTTGGTTGGCCAACTAAGAAGTTATTTATAAGAAATTTTGATTTGGAGAAATTGTTATTAAATAAGTTATAAAAGTCGCATACATCGTGAATTATAAACATAAAGTGGATAAAGAGAATTGTTGAATAAAAGATGAAATGTTTATGTTGAGTTTCTTTATAACCTATTTCATCTCTAGAGTTAGATGGTTGTTGGAATCTAGAGGCTAGGCAAGAACCTTGGTAACCGTCATTTGTAAATAATGAAAATTTGATAACTAACTCGTGTGGGTTAGGTATCTCTTGAGAAGAAGCCAGTTTGGGCTAACTTTTTCTCGTGTTGATTTAAGTCCGGTAGGATAAGCATGCACTATGTTGTGATGAATTTAAATTAAAACTTAAGGATAGGCACTAAGGGGATATGTGACGAAGTCTAGGCAAATATGAGTATGAGGGCCCTGATACCACGGTGGGAGATTATCTTTAGAATTATCGGAGTTATAGCTCGCAGTGGGAGATATTCCTTCAGAATTACTGGGATCGAGGCGATGCTTAGGGGGTATATGTGTGATGAGGTACCGATGACAGCGCGGTACGAGTTTCGTCTCCAGAATTATCGAGGTATGAGGCGTGATGGACGAAAATCACTCGCGATGGGTGGACGAATCTCAAGAATTATCAGTGCCATAGCTCGCGGTGTGGGTATCCGCCTCTAGAATTATTGGAGTTACAACTCGCGATGGGAGAGCGATACTCAAGAATTATCGGGGTGGTACTAGATACTCACAGGATACCTAAACCTTACATTGGTTACCGTAGTAATTCATGGCGAGGGATTTAACCCTATAATGTGGAGTACGTAGGTCCTTCCCTTCGAACCTAGGTATAATGGGATACATATAATCCGAACTAGTATGCATTAGTGTCATCGTAGTATAACATCTGGATTAAGAATTAAGTCATATGATACACTGACATGTTTAGGATAGTCGCTCTTTTACACTTTATTATGCATTCAAGTTTGAGGTTGCTAGAGTAAGAGAATCCCTATTTTATAGCATTGCGTCAGTTGTATGCAACTGACGTGCCCACAGTTTTCTAGTGCCGGACTTGGATTAGCAAAAGGGCATGAAGATGAATTGATGCTTAGGATTATGTTAATGATTTAAGCTGTTGATGTTAAAATTGTATATATCATGTTGTTTTGCTATGTATTCTGTAACAAACAATGTGTATAATGAAAAGTTTTAATTCCTTCTAAAATAGTATGAAGTTGAAGTAAAAAGTTTTGTTGTGCTACAAATTACATGTAAATAGAATTCGGGGTGTTACAACGCGGTATCAGAGCCAACTTCAATAAGTAGTACTAAATTACAAGGACGATACATTAGGGTGGATATTAGAAGTGTGAGCATCAGTTTGGAGTCATGAATACTATAGTTGTTGAACTTGCAATCATGATACTTCCCTCGTGCACAATTGATGTGAGATTGTATGCGAGCATGTTTTCGCTTGGTATCATTGGTGCGGCAGAAGCGTAGTTGGTCTGAACCTACACGTAGACACACTTCCCTCATTAAAATTTTCTTTATGGATTTTCAACGTAATACATTTTGATTCAAAAAAAAAAAAAATTCGTATACGATTAATTCATTTTTATATATATTATTTCATTTACAACCCTTGGTCTTAAATCATTTAAGTTTGTCTTACTCGTTTTCTTTATTGATGTTTTATCCTCTTTATTTTCATGCGCTTTACGTTACTTACTAAATTTTGATATTTCTTTTATGTATTTTTATTAAGTTACCACTTATTAAATTATTAGTGTTAACTATTTTTCAATTATTATGCTTTCCAGTTATTTATCGACATGCTTTACATTTTTTTACTTTCTCTTATTTCGTTTTACTATATATTCCTTCCTAAAAAACATTAAAAAAATAAAAAAAAATAAAAAAAATAATTAAAAAAAACTATGTAAATTTTAAGAATGATGACATTATTTTATACCCATCATTGTAAAGTTTTACTAACATACTTATATTATATTCAACTAAAATTTAACACTCGAATATTTTCAGATTTTTATCCAACAACATTTTCTTAAATTACTAATTCAATTGTATCTCGTAATACTAATTCGCTCTGCAATTTTAATCATTCTCCTACTTATTACTTTAATAAATATTGATTACAAAATTTGTTAATAAATTATCCATTGACTATGTTTCTATTTATTTTTCCCAATTGCGATGTTTTCTAGATTATTTCATAATTAATGACTTAATTTATATTTTTCCTTTTCATCTGATACTTTATCTAATATTATTTTTTTATGAAAAATTTCTTTCAATCTATGCTATCTTTTATGTTCATGTTTCTTTTTGTTATTTTTCTAGTTTTCCTATTTCGTTCCTATTAATTTTGATACTCATGGTTTTCTTATATAAGTTTACTTTGTTTTTCCACATTATATATTTTTATACTACATCTATTCTCTTAAATATTTGATGTTTTCTATATACATTAATGATATTTTTTCATCATGTGTACGAAATACAACTTTTACCCTAATAAGTTCTGAGGACCGAACTGTTCTAGGGGGGAGAGTGTAACACCCAGCAAAATTGAGTTATGACAATTTTGCCCTCGTGTGTTACACACCTATATTTCGTACTAATACGAGTAATAGTCGTAACTTATTTTCCTATGTATTTCTATATTTCAACTATTTATATATTTTTCGTCTCCTCAAAACTCATCTTATCCTATTTTAAGCCAACTTAAACATTTATTTTAATCTTTGTGTTTTTACGTAAATTGCATGTACTTTCAATACATGTGTCGATTATGTATTTTCCATTACGTGAAATATCCGTAACATTATTGTTCTACGTATTTTGTATTTTGAATGTTTTCTGTTCTCTCAAAATTAATTTTAATATTTTTGCACGTGCATTGCATGTAAAACTTAATGTATTTTAGTCCCTAAACTTTTGAAAAAGTGATGTACATTTTCATTCTCATTTTTAATTGTCACATTTGTATTATATATTTTTTTAAATAAAAACCCATAGGCCTGAAGTGTATTTTAAAGCCAACTAGAAAATTTATTAAAAAGAGAAGTCCATGATTTTATTCTACATTTAAAATGTATACTTTTAAATCCTACACACTTGCAATGTAACAAACACCTACAAATGGATTAATAACAAATAATTAGAAGAATGAGAATTGAGTGCACGTTGGGTGCACGTGCACGTGTGTGAACCCAAGAGGCATGGCCGACCACTTTAAGAGAGGGAAGTTGACTTTGAAGTGGTTTGTTAAGTGGGTGTGTAAGTGGGTAATTATGTGGGTAGTGGGAGTCTTTTCATTCACCCAATAACCCTATAAATACCCCTCCCATTGTATGTGCATTTCACAAAAGTTAAAAGAAAGGAAAGAGAGAAAAGAAGAGAGGTTTCGGTTTTTGTACAAGGAAGGGAGGATTGCGGTTTTGCTTGCTTAAGGAGGAGGACGTTAGCTTTCGTTAAAGCTTTGGAACAATTTTTCTAGGAGTTTTCTCTCATTTTGCATCAAATAAGGTGTGTGTCTCTTCTTGCTTTCTAAATTATGGTAGAATGCATGTGTAGATAATCTATGTTTGAAATTGATAATTAGCATGAGTTCTTTGGCTATTTTTGATAATGCATTTGTGTTGCTATCTATAAATTTTGGTATAATAAGACATGAGAAGTCATGCATGTTAGATAAAGAATTATGATTGTCTTGTTGTTACACAATACTTTTTATTAGTGGGTTTCGTAATGGGGAAGTCATGTATTTAAATTATTGTTGTATGTAAATTTGTGACTAAAAAACATACAAGTTATGGGGCGGATTAAAGTTGAAATGATAGTGTGAATGTCCCAAAAATAAAAATTCAGAATAATCACCGGAGGAAATATGTTCATGTAGTAGTTTTAAAAAGGGGGTAGACTCGAAGAATTAACAAAAGCACGGATTTATAAATATCCTAAAAAAAATTTACTATTTGTAATAATTGTGTAAAATATCCCTCTAAAATGAATAAAATTAATAAGAAACTATTTCTGTAAACTTGGGGATATGTTTTATGAACAATATAATTGAATGAAAAGAATAGAAATCGAATATAGTTGAAAGAGTAAAAAATGAAATTCATGAGAAAGTTGAGTTATATGAAATTTAACACTAAGATATCAGTTATGGCACTTGTCCTTGGTGGCTAGTGCACCGTGCGTTGCGCTGCCACGTGGTGCTCTGGGGGTCTCTGAGGTAGTGGGTTCGAGCCTGGTTGGTTCTGTTTCTTTTCATTTTTTTTGTTTTAAAAATCGAAGAGCAATTTGAATATAAAATCAACTCAGTATATTCCCTATCAAAAATCGAGAACGACTCACTGGTTGGGCGGTGGCTTGGCTCGCTGTTGGCTCTGGGTTCGAAGAGAAATTTGAGTATAAAATCAACTCAGTAAATTCCTTATCAAAAATTGAGAATGGCTCACTGGTTGGGCGGTGGCTTGGCTCGCTGTTGGCTCTGGGTTCAAGCCCGGACATCCTACTTTGGGATTTTTATTTTATTTTATTAAGATTTCATGTTTTAAAAATGGGGAAAACTTCATAGGAAATTTATATAATATTATTAGAACAATTTGGGAGTTATTTCATGGTATTCAAAAGATATTGTTGAAAATTTAAAGGTCATGTTTCGTATATTTGTTGAGTTTGAATTCAAGATTAAAATAAAGACGATGAAAAAGATGAGAAGTGTTAAAAGTCATTAGTTTGGTTAGCTAACTAAGAAGTTGTTTATAAGAAATTTTGATTTGGAGAAATTGTTATTGAATGAGTTATAAAAGTTGAATACTTCGTGAATTATAAACATAAAGTGGATAAAGTGAATTGTTGAATAAAAGATGAAATGTTTATGTTAAGATTCTTTATAACCTATCTGATCTCTAGAGTGAGATGGTTGTTGGAATCTAGAGGCTAGGCAAGACCCTTGGTAACCAACATTTGTAAATAATGAAAATTTTGAAAACCAACTAGTGTAAGTTAAGTATCTCTTGAGAAGTAGCTAGTTTGGGCAAATTTTCTATCAAGTTGACTTATGTCCGGTTGTAACTACCGTTTTCGCTATTTTCATTTTTTCCTCTTTTGTAATATTTTATTTGTAATTGAACAAAAATACTCTATTTTTCTTCCTTGATTATTTTTAATTAAAATTAGTTCATGAAATTGGTCGTTCTTCTTGATTGAGCTATTCTTGTTTATCCTAATTTCTTTTATTAATTGAGGGTATTTTTAATTGAACCATATTATTTTAGATCTATATATTATTGAAACCTAAAACCCAATTTCAATTGTTCTTGACCCAAAACCACTATTATTGGATCCTAAACTACTAACCCAACACTCTAATTGTACCCTAAAATACAACTCTATTGCAAACGATAAAAATTGCACAATTCGAAAACCTAGAGCCGTCTACTCTCTGTCCTTTTCCTCCCTCCTCCCATTTCTCTCTCCCTATTGATTTTTTCGCCCAAACAGCCAACCCCCCTTCCTATCTTCTTGCCCAGCCAACTCTGGCCACCCCCACGTTGCCACCTCCCGTCGACGCCACCTCCGGAGACCCCATTGCCTCCTAGCGCCCCCAGCAGAACCCCGGACCTCCTCCTCTATTTTTCGGCCCAAACACAGCAGCCGAGACCATCAATGCTGCTTCCCTCTTTCTGTCGACCCTCGACCAGCCGTCGGCGCTGCCCTATCTCCATCGCGCCGCTGCCTGCGACGTCGCCGACCACCAGCGTCGGCCATACCCGAGGTCTCCTTCGTTGCTGCCATTGCTCTTCGATATTGATGCAGTTGCTGTGTCACTTTGTTATTGCTGAGTTCTATTTTGTGCACGTATATTGCACGTGCTATTTGTGTTGGTTCGTGGGTTCGTTGCTTCGGGATCCTTATCCCGTTATTCTTGGTATTCGTTTACACTGTTAATAAGGCAAGTCACATCCACTTGAATTGTTAATTGTATCAAATTCAAGTTATTTTGAAATTCTTGCAAGTAGATCCCTTCGTTTATCGTATTATACATTGTTCATCTCTTTCGTTGGGTATATTGAGGGTTTACACGAGCTAACCGCAATTTACTTGACATCGTGCCACTTTTGACTCCAAAAATTGAATCTTTCATGTGTGCATATGGAATTGATAATAGGGTTGTTCATATAATTATCACACAAATAAATTATTGTAGAGAGAATTTCTAGGTTGTATGTTGTTTAATTGACTGATGGTTAATTGATGATAAATTGATGTATGTATGTGTTCTTAATCTTATTTACCATGTTTTTATACCATTCATGCTGATTGAGAAGTTTATCGACTAGTAGAATTGATACCCATTATGTTTAATTAACTTATTTAATGAAAACTACCCAAAACCCTGTATGTTACTTGCTGGCTATTTGTTGACTGCTATTTTAGACATAGTAAACGATTTTAAAATAAATTACATTCTGAATATGAATTGTAGCCTTATCTTTCTAGTTTCCAGAATATCTTGAATTTCTGAATTCCGAGTTGTGTAGCAAAAGTTATGTCCATTTTACTACAGTTGTGTTTTTATTTCCAGAATTTCAGATTCTTGTATCTTGCATGTTTAAACTATTAAAAGGCTGATCAAATGTTAAAATTTTACACTGATAATTTACAGATTGTTGCTTAACATGTTTAGGAGTCTAATAAATATTTTTAATGAGTTTATTATCGAGTTTTTGCTGATTCTAAAATTGTAATAACAAGATTTTGAGATTCTGCCTAAACATGAAACCTGTAAAGAACAATGTGTTTGACATAATTACTGTTGTCGGATTTTGAACTTTAAATATGCGTTGGAACCGTGTGGAAGTCTAGTTTCTATAACTTCTGATGGATTCAGTTTTCACGTTTTGAAAACAGTAGAAAATTGCATTTTTGTATAGACTACTCTTGCTGTCTAGAATTTTATATTCCAGTTTTTTATAGTTTAATTAAACCTATATCATTGTATTGCATGAATCGAAGTGTGTATGTTGCATTTCATGATCTCAATGAGTTATTGTCACCATTCTAATTGTCCTAATCCATGTTACCATCCTATTGTTCCCCTATTGATACTATTGTTCATCTCATGGCTCAAATTGCATATTGTATTATTGCATTGATAATTAATCAACAAGTCGGGGTTTAAAGGGTGATTTAAGTAGTGGACAAAGTAGAGAATATACATGGAGGAGGGGCACGTGTTTTCCTAATTAATGTTCCGGCTAGTGTTTTATCGTGTGATTGTGGATTACAGCCATAACCCAATCTATCGTGTACCGTATCGTTGCCGAAGACCGTATCGTACACCGAAAGGTGAATAGTGTTTCCTGTTGCCAAATACATGATCTACCGAGTACACCACTTAAGTATAAACGAAATTTATTGTATGCATCAAACCTGTAGATTGGGTTGTAGTAGTACATGCATTAGTTAGGATTAAAATGCATAACAGACTTAAGAATTGACACGATATCGACACTACATATTCTTCCTCATTGTTTCTGTTGATATCGAATATTGGCTAAGTGTTATTGTTATTGATTATTGTTACTAAATATTGAATCATTGTTTATAGCCATTTTATCGACTACCATGATATTGATTATTGTTATTGTCCTATGTTATTGGTTCCTATTGATCCATTATTTCATTGTTATTCTGTTATTCCATTGTTCTTTGCTTTTTCTACTTGTTGTCCATAACTTTCTCTAATGACAACTTTTCTTCTCTTTTTAGATGAAGTGTATACAGGTAATGAAGGAGAATTGCCTGCTGGAATTGGAGAACAAACTTTCTGAAGATTTAATGCTTTCTAATTGTTTATCGTTTTATTGAACTTAATGTATTGAGACTTGTTATTATTTGGGATTGGATTATTATTGTATTGGGCTTATGTCCCGAATTTTATTATTTGTTTTCAGACGTTGGTTTATTGTATTTGGATATTTTATATTGCTTCATTTCAAGTATTATTTTTTATGAGATTATTATTTTTGCCTGCGCAATTGTTCTGTATTGATTATATTGTTGAGTTGATCGGATAAACAGCTTATGCATGACGTTACTGGGCCATTGTCATGTACTTCTATTCTGTATTTTTGGGAAGCCGGGCGTGACAAGGTTTTTAGTGGTATCAGAGCCCGGATTTGGATAATATATTAGTCAAACGTGACTAACGAACGGAAGTTTGGCTTTGATTGATATATTAATCAGATTTAGGTTGTATCAGGTTGACTCAACAGTATGTGCACTATTGAGATCACAAGAATAATTGATAACCAACTTATGATCTGAAAACTAGTCTTATTTGATTCTTCTTTGATCCCTTCACATTCAGTTCCTTCATTTCTTGTTGTCTTTTGTCTGTTCCATTCATTGATTCCTTGTTGAGTATAATTTTATTCTTTTCATACCCATATTCTTTTGATACGGGTGTCATCCGTTCTTCTTCCTGCTTGGTCCGCCATTCGGCATCGCTTGATCTTCATCGACTTGTATACAGCTTGGAGCTTCACCATTACAGTAGCGCAGCGGAAGCGTGGTGGGGCCATAACCCGCAGGTCCCAGGATTCTCTTATTGTTTCTCCTTCTATTAATTGTTTACTTCCATGTTCATTCATTTGCATTGTCGTCATTCATTGAATCTTTATTCAACATCATTCTAGATCGCTCCATTCATATCCATGTTCTTTCTTATTTCAGTGCTTCCAACACTTCAGTTCTCTTCTTCTAATTTCTATGCTTGTTATTTCCCAATATGCCTTTACTTTGTCCTATGTACCGCCTGAGCAAATTTCGAAGACGAAATTTTGTTATAAAGTGGGTAGGAATGTAACTACCGTTTCTGCTATATTCATTTTTCCCCCTTTTGTAATATTTTATTTGTAATTGAACAAAAATACTCCATATTTCTTCCTTGATTAATTTTAATTAAAATTTGTTCATGAAATTCTTCATTCTTCTTTATTGAGCTATTCTTGTTGATCCTAATTTATTTTATTAATTGTGGGTATATTTAATTGATGCCTATTATTTTAGATCTATCTCTTATTGAACCCTAAAATCCAATTTCAATTATTCTTGACCCAAAACTACTATTATTGGATCCTAAACCACTAACTCAACACCCTAATTGTACCCTATAAATAAAACTCTATTGAAAACCCTAAAAATTGCACAATTCAAAACCCTAGATCCGTCTACTCTCTCTCCTCTTCCTCTCTCCTCCTGTTTCTCTCTCTCCATTGAGTTTCCCGCCCAAGCAGCCAACCCCCTTCCTGTCTTCTTCCCCTGCCAACTCCGACCACCCTCTCGTCGTCACCTTCCGTCGATGCCACCTCCTGTTGACGCCACCTCCAGCAACCCCATTGCCTCCTATCACCGTCAGCAGACCCCCCAACCTCCTCCTCTATTTTCCCGACCAAACACATCAGCCGAGACCACCGATGCTGCTTCCCTTTTCTCTTCGATCCTCAACCAGCCGCCGATGCTGCCCTATCCCCGTCGCGCCGCTGCCTGCGACTCTGCCGACCACCAGCGTCGGCCAGACCCGAGGTCCCCTTCGTTGCTGCCATTGCTCTTGGCTGTTGTTACCGTTGCTGAGTCTCTTTGTTATTACTGAGTTATCTTTTGTGCACGTATATTGCATGTGCTATTTGTGTTGGTTCATGGGTCGTTGCTCCGGGATCCTTATCCCGTTATTCTTGGTATTCGTTTACACTGTTAATTAGGCAAGTCACATCCTCTTGAATTGTTAATTGTATAAAATTCAAGTTTTTTTGAATCTCTTGCAAGTAGATCCCTTCGTTTATCATATTATACATTGTTCATCTCTTTCGTTGGGTATATTGAGGATTTACACGAGCTAACCCCAATTTACTTGATATCGTGTAACTTTTGACTCCAAAGATTGAATCATTCATGTGTGCATATGGAATTTATAATATGGTTGTTCATATAATTATCACTGCAAATAAATTATTGTAGAGAGAATTGATAGGTTGTATATTGTTTGATCGATTGATAGTTGATTGATGATAAATTGATGTATGTATGTGTTCTTAATCTTATTTACCATGTTTTTATACCCTTCATGCTGATTGAGAAGTTTATCGAATAGTAGAATTGATACCCATTATGTTTAATTAACTTATTTAATGAAAACTACCCAAAACCCTGTATGTTGCTTGCTGGCTATATGTTGACTGCTATTTTCGACCTAGTAAACAGTATTAAAATAAATTACTTTCTGAATATGAATTGTCGCCTTATCTTTCTAGTTTCCATAACATCTTGAATTTCTGAAATCCTAGTTGTGTAGCAAAAGTTATTCCTATTTTACTACAACTGTATTTTTATTTCGAGATTTTCAGATTCTTGTATCTTGCATGCTTAAACTATTAAAAGGCTGATCAAAATTTAAAATTTTACCCTGATAATTTCCAGATTATTGCTTAAAATGTTTAGGAGTCTAATAAATATTTTTAATGAATTTATTATCGAGGTTTTGCTGATTCTAAAATTATAACAACATGATATCGAGATTTGGCCTGAACATAAAATCTGTAAAAAAATAATGTTTTTGACCTAATTACTGTTGTCGGATTTTGAACTTTAAATATGAGTTGGAACCGTGTGCAAGTCTAGTTTCTAGAACATCCGACAGATTCAGTTTTCGAGTTCTAAAATAACGGAAAACTGCATTTTTGTACAGACTACTCTTGCTGTCCAGAATTTTATATTCCAGTTTTTGATAGTTTAACTAATCCTATATCATTGTATTGCATGAATCAAAGTGTGTATGTTGCATTGCATGATCCCAATGAGTTATTGTCACCATTCTAATTGTCCTAATCCATGTTACCATCCGATTGTTCTCCTATTGATACTATTGTTCATCTCATGGCTCAAATTGCATATTGTATTGTGGCATTGATAGATAATTAACAAGCCAGGGTTTATATGGCGATTTAAGTAGTGAAGAAAGTAGAGACTGTATTTGGAGGAGGGGCCCTTGTTTCCCTAATTAATGTTCCGGCTAGTGTTTTATCCTGTGATTGTGGATTATGACCATAACTCAATCTATTGTGTACCGTATCGTTGCCAAAGACAGTATCGTACACCGAAAGGTGAATAGTATTTACTGTTGCCAAGTACATGATCTATCGAGTACACCACTTAAGTCTAAATGAAATTGATTGCATGCATCGAACCTGTAGAATGGGATGTAGTAGTACATACATTAGTTAGGATTAAAATGCATGATAGACTTCAGAATTGACACGACATCGACAGTGTATATTGTTCCTATTGATATCAAATATTGGCTAAGTGTTATTGTTATTGATCATTGATTATTGTTATCGAATATTGAATCATTATTTATTGCCATTGTATCGACTACCATGATATAGATTATTGTTATTGTCCCATGTTATTGATTCCTATTGATCCATTGATTCGTTGTTATACCGTTATTCTATTGTTCCTTGCTTTCTCTACTTGCTATCCATGACTTGCTCTAAGGGAAATTTTTTTTCTCTTTTTAGATGAACTGTACACATGTAATAAAGGAGAATTGCCGCTGGAATTGGAGAACAAACTTTCTGAAGATTTAATGCATTCTAATTGCTTATCATTTTATTAAACTTAATGTATTGAGACTTGTTATTATTTGTGACTGGATTATTATTGTATTGGGCTTATGTCCCAGATTTTATTTTTTGTTTCCAAACGTTGGTTTATTGTATTTGGATATTTTATATTGCTTTATTCCAAGTATTATTGTTCATGTGATTATTATTATTGCCTGCACAATTGTTAGTATTGATTATATTGTTGAGTTGAATGGATAAACAGCTTATGGATGACGTTAGTCATTCGCTGGGCCAATGTCATGTACTCGTATTCTATATTTTTGAGAAGCGAGGCGTGACACCGGTAGGGTAAGCTAGCTCTAGGTTGTGATGAATTTAAATTAAAACATAAGGACAGACACTAAGGGGAGATGTGATGAAGTCTGGGAAACATGAGTATAAGGGCCTTGATAGTGCGGTTGGACGTTATCTTCATAATTATCGGGGTTGCAACTCCCGGTGGGAGATATTCCTTCAGGATTACTGGGATCGAGGCGGCGCTCATTGGGTATTTATGTGATGATGTACTGATGACAGCGCGGTGTGGGTTTCGTCTCCAGAATTATCGGGGTGTTAGGCGTGATGGCCGAAATTCACTCGCGGTCGGAGGACGACTCTCAAGAATTATCGGGATCATAGCTCGCTGTGTGGGTATTAGCCTCCAGAATTATCAGGGTTACGACTCGCAGCAGGAGAGCAATACTCAAGAATTATCGGGTTGGTACTAGATACTCACATGATGCCTAAACCTTACATTAGTCACCGTAGTAGTAATTCATGGCGAGGGATTTAACCCTATAATGTGGAGTACGTAGGTGCTTGCCCTCGGACCTATGTAGAATGTGATGCATAGAATCTGAACAAGTATGCATCAGTGTTATCGTAGTATAACATCTGCATTAGACATTAAGTCATATCATACACTGACATGTTTAGGATAGTCACTCTTTTATGCTTTATTGTGCATTCAAGTTTGTGGTTACTAAAGTAAAAGAATCGTTGTTTTATAGCATTGTGTCAGTTGTATGCGAATGAGGTGCCCACAGTTTTCTGGTGTAGGACTTGGATTAGCTAAAGGACATGAAGATGAATTGATACTATGGATTATTGTAACCCCTATTTTTCTATTTTTCTATTTTTGATTTCAATGTATTTTATTTTCTTTTTATTGATTATTGTATCTGAATTCTTAATAATAAATTTTTGCTTTTCTTGGGTTCATTTATTCTCCTTTGATCATTTTGTACTCTTTTGGCTTGAATCCTGCTTTTTTTGACTCACTACGAATTTTGCTCTTCCTGTTTTGAGCTTGAATTGACCTGCTATATATCTATCTCACTGATTTATATTTGTTTCTCTCTTTTTGGAGCCTAAACCCATACCCTAAACCCATTAACCCGCAACCCAAAACCCCACATCCTATCTTCTATATAAATAACCCCTTTAAACCCTTATATAATATTTCAATCCCTATTCTCTCCCTACCACCGCTCTCATCTCTCCCCCTCTATTCTTTCCGCTTCCAAGCCCATCCCGCTCGATTCACCCTCTCTCGTCGCTCTGACCTTGTCTTTGCCCTTGCTCTGCCCTTGCCACTACTAGCCCGATCGCCCTCATCATCACCCTTATCCCCGTCGTCTTCATCCTGCCTCTCATCCAAACACCCCTGAAACCATCACCTACACCCTTCAAACCTCGAATTCCACCACCTCTTCGACCACCTCGATCCCCTCCGCTGTCCCCATAACCACCGGAGACCCCATTCTCATCATCCTTGAACACTCGAACCCCCTGTCGTTTCCCATCCTCCTCTGTTTCAGTGCGAAACAGAGGACCGCTCGAGTGCCAGAGTTCTTATCACCATCGTCCCGCCATCGCCGCCCTTGCTCTCGTCATAGCTATCGCTTCTCGACTGCGAGCGCCGCCGTGCCGTTCCCCACTGCTGTCTCTCTCTCTCTCTCCACTGTGTGCTGTTCAGAGAGGAAAGGAGTTGAGTTGCTATTTGCTGTTGTGGAGTAGGGGATCCGCTGTGGGAGTTTGTTGTTTGGTTGCTGTGTAGGTTGTTTGTTGTGTGTGTGTGTTTGCACGCAGTTGCACGTGTTTTCGTGTTCGTGGATTCGCCGCTCGAGATTCTCATCCTGTTATTTTAATATTCAAAATTAACAACTACAAGGCAAGTCTCTTCTTGAACTAGTTTATTGTTTTGCTCAAGATTCTTTGATCTCTGCAAATAGATCTAAATCCTTTTTATCGCACTGATATTTGAATTCCGTTAAGTATACTGATGGTTTACACGAGCTAACCCGATATATTCTTAACATCGTGCCTACAACTTTGATTTAAAACCTAGTCTCTCTTGCACATTGCATATGCATGTTTACATGAAAAATAACTAGTTCCATGTTATAGAATTATTTGATGAATTGAATTGTTAGATTGAATTTGATTTAATGAATTGATTACCATGCTTGTAAAATTGCATCTTAAACCTAGAAATATGCATGTTAAACATCTAGCATCACCTTGATTATTAATTAGCATGAACTATATGGTTGTATGATAAAGTTGTTGCCTATTCAGATCAAATTAATATCTGGACTGCTGTTTGTTCCTTTTTGTATCAGATTTTTGACCATGTAATGTTGTAATTTGAAATAAATTTATGAACTTGAATTATAGCCCCATGAACCTATATTTCAGAACTTTTAACAGATCTGAATTCATAGTTATAATCTGTGAGATATCTTATTTTTAGTAGAACTTTGTCTGAATTTGCAGATTCACAAATCCATGTGTATCTTTTTATTTCATAATTAAATAGAATATGTAATCAGTAAAATAAAAATATGAAATAAATTTGGCTGAGACTAGACATGTGTAGAAATCACTTTGAATTTTTGTAGATTTAATTGAGGAGTTTTCTGATCTGTTTCACATGTATTTATATTATTAACAACTTGCTGTCTGAACATAAAATCTGAAAGGAATAGGATTTTCACCCTAGTTTCCGTAACTTTTATATGTCGTGTATATATACGCTGGAACCGACTGAGATTCTAGTTTCTAGAATTTCTGACGGATCCAGATTTGCTTTTCTGTAGTAGCGGTAATCTGTGTTTTTCTACAGCAACGTCATGCTGTGCAGATTGTGTGATTTGTGTTAACTTAATATGTTTGCTTCTTGATTTGTCTATAACGAGTAGAATTAGTCACACATAGCATAATACAGCCTTGAAATATTCTTGCATGCTCACATAGTATGAAATAAAATGTTAACAAGCCGGGGTATTATGGGATGACTTGGTAGTGAACAATCGCAAAATGTACTCAGTAAAGGCCTTCTTGCTTACATGATTTATTACATGGAAGGTGGAGAGTTGCTTGTCATTGTGTGATCACGCTATCATGGTATCTTGTCATTTTGTTACCGAGTATACGATCCGTGAATTCACCATCAGTCTAAAATGTTCACTATGTGTTTGCGCCGAACCTGTAGAATAGGATACAATAGTACGTTCACTAGATAGATTAATAACCTGCATTTGATATTCCATGCTTGATCCTGTATATCGTCATCAAGATAGAATTTAAATTGACATTATTCATTCATGCATGATTAGATATAGACCTTTGATATTATTGCCAATCTTTGATTTTGTTGTTGACTTTGATCCCGTCCCTTTTTTTTGATATACATGCTCCCTATTATTCTCTGTTTCCCTCTACTTGTTATCCATGACTTTGGTCTAAGGACATTATTTTGTTTCTTTTTAGATCAAGAATTTACAGGTACTGGGGGAATAATACTAGAAGGAATTGGTGAGCAACGATTCTAGAAGATGGAACTAAAGATTGAGCTCTTAGTTTACTTTGTTGCTAGATTTATTTCTTTTGAACATTGTCTTGACATTATACTTTGTTTTGGGCTTTTGTTTATTTTTATTCCCAGATAGTGGATATTGTGTTGGATATTATTTTGGATTATTTCATTATTATTGAAGTTTATCTTTGATTCATGTGATTATATCTTTCTTATGTGGTTGTGTTTATTATTCATATTGCTGAGTTAGTCTGGTACTGTAACATCCTGAATTTTTAAATAAAGAGTTTGTTGATTTTTACGTGTTTTGCACGTATAAATTCATATGCATTTTTCTAGGAAATTTTCTCTTTATAACATGAACAAATAATTATTCTCTTTATTTCTAAAAAGCCTAATTAAATCCTAGGCCTAATTGTATCTTTCTAGCCCACCATAATTTATTTATTTATTTATTTATTAGAGCCTATGGTTAATTGGCCCATTAGTGAGCCAATTAACTTAATTCCCCTTTTAATTAGTCTAACTTGTAGGGTAGCACTAATTTAGTAGACAATTAATTAAATTACATGAACAAACTTATAATGGGGGGTACTAGTGTAGCATGTGCATTGCACTAGCACGTGCAAGGAGCACCTTGGAGAGTGGCTGGATTCCACAAAGAGAGAGGGAAAGATGGGAGTAGTGGTGAGGTGGTTTCTCCATCATGGTTAGTTGTTATAACTCCCTAACTCATCCTAGGATTTGATCTCTAACTATTTGAACTAATCCTAGCCATCTATTCTCACCCAAAATAAGTATAAATACCCCTCCTAGTTCTCTTCATGTAGCACATTAAAACTCTGTAAAGAAAGGAAGAAAAAGACAATTTGTGAGTTAAAAGATTGAGAGTAATTGTAAGTTAAAAGATTGAGAGTTTGAGTGTGTTCTTTCACCCATTGGAGGAGGCCAGCCTACACCTAGGAGGGAGCTCGGATTTTCTTCAAGCAAGGAGGAGATGACGATTGGTGGCACAATCTAGGAGGTTTCTAGGAGTTCTTTTGTTTGTTTCGCTCCAAAAAGCTGGGCAATTTTCGAATACTTCTAACTAGTTACCATGCTAGGTTTATGGTTGTGATCACATTAGAATAAACAAGAAATATTACTTTATGTTGTTACCATGATAAAGGAGAAACAAGACCCATTTAGACTTACATGAAAAGATTGGTGAAATAAATTAGATTATGTGAATGAAAATGTGTTGTGATGATTCGATAACTTACTTGCATGCTAAAATGGGTAATTGTGATTTTTTTTTTATCAAAGTTTGTTCGTGTATGTTTGTAAAAATGCAAGATGAAGAAATATGCTTATAAATGAATTGTGGAATACAAGTAGTATGTATGCCATGAAAATAGATTGAATAGTGATTAAAATGCACATTTTATTTTGTCATATGAGAGTGGTGCTACAGTCCCTAAATTGTTATCTTTATTTCGTTGGAAACATGAGAAATGACCAAATTGTGAATTAGGAATAATCTTTCTAAAAGAATGGATTTTTTTTACTAAGAGGAAATAGAAAAAGAGGATAACTTTTTTAAAACCCATTGTGAATGAAGAAAATTATCAATTAGGAGTTCACTTGTAAAGAGTTTCGGAGGTCTTGGGTTCGAATCTGTTCAGAGACTTTAATTTTTTCTATTTGAGTTTTAACTCAATACCGAGACTCAGAAAGTAAACAGACTTTAAGTTCCCCTTTGAACAGCTAGTTCTATTGGGTTTTTTGGTCTTCGGTTGCGGCACAGTAACGTTTGTGTATTGCGAGTGGGGCACTATGCATGGGTTCGAGCCCTGGCTTCGGCCACTTTTTATTAAAATCCGATTTTTAAAATGTTTTGGTATTTTTAAATGGTTTTCAAGTGATTTCAAAATTCAGAAAAAGTATTGAAGTTACTATAGTTGAGAAATTAAAGCCATATTAGAGAAGATTTTATTATAAATTAGTGGACTACACTAGTGATCAAATAAAGGAAATATTATTATTATTATTATTGTTTTTACAGAGAAATAGAGTAAAGATTTTATAAGTGAGATTGTGAGTAATGCAAGAAAAATAAATGTGAATATTTGGGCTTAAATGAGATCTTTAACCCTATGAAAGAAAAGAAATCATAGTGAGAATAAAATTGTAAGTTGGGATATTGTTAAAAAAATCAAATAGTCTTGTCTCTTTTACATATGAGATTAATGCTTGAATTGAAATGAAAATCATGATAACTTATGAGGAATATTGGTGAGTGTGAATGCTCAAATTGTGAACATGAACTGAGATTTTGAACTAGAGGGTAGCTAAAACCTTGTACCAGCAATTGAATAAATTTTGAGATGAAATGTTGAGATAAAATCACCAAGTTTGGGTCATGTTGTTGAATTGATAGTTAATTCCGGTATAGGGGAAGTGCTAACTCTAGGGGGATTGATTTTTATTCATGATTCAAAATAACTAAGGACTAGATACATAGTGGAGATGTGAAGAAAGTAAGAGAAAAACACGAGTATAAGGGCCATCAGATTGGCAGTGTGAGAGTGATTCACAGACTACCTGCTTGATGCGTCATGTCATGGCATGAACACTACTCCAGAATTATCGTCCCGGTGGCAATGCTTGTGGGGTGTTTCGTGACTACGGGTGGTGCCATCGTTCCATGACGGAGGCTAGATTTTCCATAGGCTCTGCATGATGCGTCATGTCACCATGTAGGATTCCCCTCTAGACTATCTGGATATGGGCTCGTAACTTATAGAACATCTAGGATACTTATCGTAGTTACCGTAGTAGTTTAAGTCATTGCGAGGGATTGAACCCTACAAGATGAAGAACGATTAAGGGCTGGCCCTCGGACCTATGTAGTAGGGATGCATAGAATCCGAACAAGTGTGTATTAGTGTCATGCAATATAAATAACTGCATTAGGGACTAAGTGCACAGCACAACATGACATCAATAGGATAGTTCCCGTAGTTTTGTTTATGACAAGTGTGTGCTTTCTTAGTAAGAGAAAATTGATGTATTATATCCTTGCATCAGTTGAATGAACAGACGAGCCCATAGTTTCCATGCAGGACAAAGTGAATGAAAAAGACTAAGGAGGAACTGATGCTTAAAGAATTGTTCAAGTGTTGTTTTATTTCATTTATGTAATTGATGTAAATTTACTTCCGCTGTTTAAATGTAACTCTGATGTAATAAAGTTTTAATTTCCTTGTAAAATTGTACGAAGAGAAGTGTAAAGATCCCGTGAAACTTCGAATTCGGTCTTATTTGGAATTCGGGGTGTTACAGAGTGGTATCAGAGCCACGCTTCCAAGTAGTACTAATTTATCTGGAACGACACCCTAGAGTGGACATTAGAGCATGTGTTGAGTATAGAGATTTAAATGTAAGTCACTTACATTTGTGTTGCTTTATGGTTTATGCTTCTTCTTCTCTTTTCTCTAAGATGGCAGACCACTTCGACCCAGCTGGAGGTGATGACTGGCACATAGTTGAGGATGATTACTACCTAGGGCAAGCTGATTCAGACGAAGAAGATTCCGAAGAGTTTGAGGACGAATGGCCTGAGTCCCGAGAGATCACTCCACCTCCGGATTCATCTGATGATTCCTTGATATGGAAGAACTATTTCCGAGTAGTCTCATTGTGTCTCTTCAGAGGCAGGTGGAGACTCAGAGGGAGATAGCAGAGCTACTGCACGCACAGTGTGCGAAGTGCAAGGAGAGCATTGCAACCCTCAGTCATCGTGTTTGGGAACTCGAGAAGAGCAAAAACATGTATGATGTACTGAAGGAAGAAGTGGCAGAACTACGAGAAGAGCTTCGAGAAGCCAAGCAGAACCGTAGGAACCAGAATATTGTATCTTCTTACTATTTTCATTTGATGTCAGAATTGTTTTAAATTCTAATGTATAAAGATTTAAATTCAATGAAATGAAGAGTTGATTTAAATTCATGTTTTCTACTTCGAATTTAATAGATCTTTTGAATCAGAATATGGCTGGAAGAAGAGCTAGAAGCAGAGAAGGGCTGGACTTGGAAACAGAGTTAGCGATGGTCTATCAGACACTCAATGCCGTTGCCATGAATTAGAACCAGGGGAGGGTGTCTATGAATCCAGTACCCGAAGCAATCAAACTCGTGGAATCATTCAAAGTATGAAACCACCCATGTTTGAGGACAAGTCAGACCCTGATGCAGCTGACATTTGGATCAGACAGGTCGAGACTATATTCGAAGTCTTGGAGACTCCGGAGGGCAGCAAGGTGTAGTTGGCTGCACTGCAGTTCGAGAAGGATGCGGCTGTGTGGTGAAAGTCGATGAAGCAGACAATGGGAGTTATTGTTCTTGACTCGGAGGAATTCTTAGAGGAGTTCCGCAGTCATTATTTTCCATTAGACGTCCAGGAGAAGAAGGCCATGGAATTTCTGGTGCTGCAGCAGGGCGGTATGTCGGTCAGAGAGTATGAGACAAGGTTTACTCAACTCTCGAGGTATGCACCCGAACTTGTGATGGACGATGCAAAAAGGCTCGGATATTCGAGCATGGATTGAGGCCAAGCCTGAGATCAAGGATGATACCCTTCAGTATCAGGAGGATTGACAAGTTGGTTAAGCGCGCGGTAGCCACTGAGGCGGATATGGAGCAGTTCCATACTGTTCAGAATTGGACGAACAATTGGTAAGTTGGGAAGAGGCCCGCAGTTTCGAAAATGTCAGAGGACAATCGTCGGCCCGAAGGTTCAAACCGACTGGGGCGAACGCTGTCAATGTGGCTGGGAGATCCAAAAATGTTTGGGTGAGACCTCCTGTGGTGACTTGTTACAATTGTCGGGAGACAGGTCATTACCGATCCCAGTGCCATAAGCTGCAAGATGTCGTCTGTAAGGGACCAACTCAGCAGACTGGAAAGAAGCCGTACCAGTAGGGGCGAGTATTTGCCTTGACTAAAGCTGATGCTGATGAAGTGGATCATGTCATCACTGGTACGAGGGAGGATGTTCAGAAGTGTTTTTTTTTTGTTCTCTGTTTCCGCTTTATTTAGTAAACTGTTATGTAACGAGTGTATGTTATGTAACAGGAGAACTTTATTTGAATGGAAAGAAAGCTGTTGTTTTGTTCGATACTGGATCCTCTCACACTTTTGTATCACCTAAATTTACTAAAGTCTTCGGAGTCAAACCGAAAGTCTTTCCAGGCAAGGTTTTAGCAGTAGCTACTCCATCAGGGGAGACTTTAACCACTGATCGGTACTATGCGGATTGCGAGATCATGATTGGGGACAGAATTTTCGAGATTGATCTGATCGAGCTGAATGTCCTGGGAGTCGATGTTATCATTAGTATTGATTCGATGTTGGTGTATAATGCAAACATCGAGTGCAAGACCAAGGAAGTAACAGTGAATGCTCTAGGTGGCCTGGAGTTCACCTTCCATGGGAAGAAGAGATGTTCAGGTTTGGTTGCTACTATCATCAAGAAGAAGGTTCTTGTAGATGTGAAGCAAATTCTAGTGGTTCGGGATTACCCGATTGTATTCTTAGAAGATTTGTCCAGGTTACCCCGCATCGTGATGTAGAGTTCAGCATCACTATTCAGCCAGGGAGTGCACCCATTTCCAAGGCACCGTATATGATGGCACCTGTGGAGCAGGACGAACTCTTGCAGAAAGGATTTATTCAACCGAATGTGTCGCCTTGGGGAGCATCGGTGCTGTTGGTAAAGAAGAAGGATGGTTCGATGAGGATGTGCATCGATTACCCAGAGCTGAATAAGGTCACTGTTCAGAACAAGTATCCTATTCTCCGAATTGATGATCTGTTTGATCGTCTACAAGGAGCAGCTGTTTTTTCCAAAATAGATCTTCGATTAGGATACCATCAGGTTCAAGTGAAGACTAAAGATCTGCATAAGACTGTATTCAGAACTCAATACGGGCATTACGAATTCTTAGTTATGCCGTTTGGAGTGACGAATGCATCTGCAATCATCATGGACATGATGAATAGAGTTCTGAGGCCGTTTATTGATTCTTTCGTCGTGGTGTCTATCGACGATATTCTTGTGTATTCCAAGTCGGAGGAGGAGCACACTGAGCTTCTGGCTGTTGTTCTGAATAAGCCTAAGGAGCATGAGTTGTATGCCAAGTTGTCCGAGTGTGATTTCTGGAAATCTGAGGTGGCACTCCTGGGTCACATCCTTTCTAAGGCAGGAGTGGCGACTGATCTGCAGAAGATAGAGGCAGTGAAGGATTGGGCAAGGCCTACTACAATGAAGGAAATCAAAAGTTTCCTTGGGCAAACTGGATACTACAGGAGGTTCATTTAGGACTATGCTCAGATAGCCGTGTCGCTCACTAGTCTGACCAAGAAGAATGTAAACTTCAACTGGACTGAGCAGTGCGAGGCAAGCTTTTAGGAGTTGAAAGAGAAGCTGACTACTACTCCCATTTTAGCTTTGTCTAGAGCAGGTGTTGAGTATGATGTCTACAGCGATGCTTCACATTGTGGGCTTGGTTGTGTCTTAATGCAAGAAGGAAAAGTGATTGCTTATGGGTCTAGGTAACTAAGACCACATGAAAAGAATTATCCGTCTCATGATCTAGAATTGGCTGCGATTATCTTCGCCTTAAAGCAAAGGAGACATTACATGTATGGTGAGAAGCTGAACATGTACACGGACCACAAGAGCTTGAAGTACATCTATCAGCACAAGGACCTAAATCTAAGGCAACGGAGATGGTTGGAAGTACTTGAGGACATTCGTCCAGAAATTAAGTATGATCCCGGGAAGGCTAATGTTGTTGCTGGTGCACTTAGCCGGAAGAGCAGTCTGGCAAGTTTGATTACAACTCAGAGGCATCTTGCAGAGGAGTTGGATCGGACTGGTGTTAAAGTTGTTCTGCAAGGCTTGGGATCATCTTTATCTTAGTTGAGGCTCGAACAAATGCTGAATGAAAGGATTATCGCAAGTCAGAAGGAAGATGCAGAGATTTAAAAGATGAAGGAGCAAGTTTGTGCTGGCAGGTTGTCAGAGTTTCAGATCAGGGATGAGGTGTTGTGGTTTGGAGAGAGGCTATGTGTTCCGGATCAAGCAGAATTGCGGGAGAGTATTCTTCAGGAGGCACATGCTACTCTTTTGTCTGTACATCCTGTGAGTACCAAGATGTATAAGGATATTAAGCAATATTTCTGGTGGTTAGGTTTGAAGCAGGATATGGCTGAGTTTGTGGCGAAGTGTGAGATTTGTCAGCAAGTCAAAGCCGAGAATCAGAAATCCGGAGGCCTATTGCAACATTACCTATTCCGGAATGGAAGTGGGATAACATCAGTATGGATTTCATCACGGGTTTGCCCAAGAGTTCAAAGGGCAATGATGCAATTTGGGTCATAGACGATCGACTAACCAAGTTCACTCACTTCTTGGCGATGAAACTCATTTCGTCTACGGACAAGTTAGCCGAGCTGTATATTAGAGAGAACGTCAGGCATCATGCTGTTCCGTTAACCATTGTGTCTGATCGAGATGCACAGTTTACTTCGCATTTCTGGAGGAGTCTTCAGACAGCTCTGGGTACCAAAATGGATTTCAGCACTGCTTTTCATCCTCAAACCGATTGGCAGACCGAGAGAGTCAATCGTATTCTTGAGGTTATGCTTCGGTGTTGTGTTCTAGATTTTGGAGGCAGTTGGGAAAGGCATCTAGCTCTGGTGGAGTCTGCCTACAACAATAGTTTTCAGACTAGTATCAAGATGGCGCCGTACAAAGCTCTGTATGGCAGGAAGTGCAGAACACCTGTTTGTTGGTTTGAAGTCGGGAAGCGGCAGATGTTTGGGCCTGAGATTGTGCAGCAGACTTCTGAAGAGATCGATCTGATTAGGAAGAGGTTGGTTGATGCTCAGAGTAGGCAGAAGAGCTATGCAGACAACCGGAGGAGGAGGGACCTTGAGTTTGAGGTTGGTGACTTTGTCTTTCTAAAGGTTTCACCTAGCAAGGGTGTGATTCGCTACGATAGAGGTGGAAAGTTAGCCCCAAGGTTCATAGGCCCGTACAAGATATTGAAGCGGATTGGGAAAACTGCTTACCGGTTGGAGTTGCCGGAAGAGTTGTTTCAGGTGTACAATGTCTTCCATGGGTCTATGCTGAAAGGGTACATTCGAGATCCTAGTCACCATTTGCCCGAAGTGCCGGAGGGTTTGCAGTTGGATCTGAGTTACATTGAGCTTCTGGTTGAGATTGTGGATCATCGGGAGAGAGGAACAAGACGATACCGATGGTCAAAGTAGTTAGGAGAAACCAGTTGGTTGAAGAGGCTACTTAGGAATCTAAAGGGAGGATGATGAATGATCATCCTAAGCTCTTTGTTTGATTGTTTCTTCTTTTCTTTTCTTTTCTTTTCTTTTCTTTTCTTTTCTCCTTGTTGTAGTTCTGTTTTCTCACTCTTTAAGTGTAGTTCCAGGGACGAAACCATTCTAAAAAGGGAGTGTTGTAACATCCTGAATTTTGTAATAAAGAGTTTGTTGATTTTTACGTGTTTTGCACATATAAATTCATATGCATTTTCCTAGGAAATTTTCTTTTTATAACATGAACAAATAATTATTCTCTTTATTTCTAAAAAGCCTAGTTAAATCCTAGGCCGAATTGTCTATTTCTAGCCCACCATAATTAATTAATTAATTTATTTATTAGAGCCCACGGTTAATTGGCCCATTAGTGAGCCCATTAACTTAATTCTCCTTTTAATTAGTCTAACTTGTAGGATAGACTAATTTAGTAGAAAATTAATTAAATTACATGAACAAACTTATAATGGGGGGTACTAGTGTAGCATGTGCATTGCACTAGCACGTGCATGGAGCACCTTGGAGAGTGGCCAAATTTCACAAAGAGATAGGGAGAGATTGGAGTAGTGGTGAGGTGGTTTCTCCATCATGGGTAGTTGCTACAACTCCCTAACTCATCCTAGCCTTTGATCTCTAACTATTTGATCTAATCCTAGCCATCTATTCTCACCCAAAATAAGTATAAATACCCCTCCTAGTTCTCTTCATGTAGCACATTAAAAATTTGTAAAGAAATAAAGAAAAAGACAATTTGTGAATTAAAAGATTGAGAGTAATTGTAAGTTGAAAGATTGAGAGTTTGAGTGTGTTCTTGCACCCATTGGAAGAGGCCGGTCTACACCTAGGAGGGAGCTCGGATTTTCTTCTAGCAAGCAGGAGACGACGATTGGTAGCACAATCTAGGAGGAGAAGGATCCATTCGTGCATTCTAGGAGGCTTCTAGGAGTTCTTTTGTTTGTTTCTCTCCATAAAGGTGGGTAATTTTCTCATACTTCTAACTAGTTACCATGCTAGGTTTATGGTTGTGATCACATTAGAATAAACACGAAATATTACTTTATGTTGTTACCATGATTAAGGAGAAATAAGACCCATTTAGACTTACATGAAAAGATTGGTGAAATAAATTATATTATGTGAAAGAAAATGTGTTGTGATGATTTGATAACTTACTTGCATGCTAAAATGGGTAATTGTGATTTTTTTTATGAAAGTTTGTTCGTGTATGTTTGTAAAAATGCAAGATGAAGAAATATGCTTATAAATGAATTGTGGAATACAAGTAGTATGTATGGCGTGAAAATAGATTGATTAGTGATTAAAATGCACATTTTATTTTTCATATGAGAGTGATGCTATAGAACCTAAATTGTTATCTTTATTTTGTTGGAAACATGAGAAATGGACAAATTGTGAATTAGGGCTAATCTTTGTAAAAGAATGGATTTTTTTTTTTTACTAAGAGGAAAAGAAAAGGAGAATTTTTTGTTTAAAACCCATTGTGAATGAAGAAAAATTATCAATTAGGAGTTCACTTGTAAAGAGATGATTTGTAGGACAAAATGTAATTTTTTAATTAAAACAAATATCATAGTTTTCTATGTAAAAGTGAGTTTATATAATTTTAATAAAATTATAAGTTACTGTATTTTCCAAAGAATTATAATGAGAAAAAGATTTAGACTTTTATAAGAATAATTCTTGAAAGAAAAGAATCGAGTTATTTTTAATGAACTAGAAGTACTACAGTCAAACACAAAATAAATTGTAATTGATTTCTCTACAGGTTAGTCACCATGTCCATTCTGGTCAGTGGGTGCACAATAAAAATGTCACTGTAGCAAAGGGTTTCGGAGGTCTTGGGTTCGAATCTGTCCGGAGACTTTAATTTTTTCTATTTGAGTTTTAACTCAATACCGATCGAGACTCAGAAAGTAAATAGACTTTAAGTTCCCCTTTGAACAGCTAGTTCTATTGGGTTTTTTGGTCTTCAGCTGCAGCACAGTAACGTCACTGTAGCGCACGTGGGGCACTATGCGTGGGTTTGAGCCCTGGCTTCGGCCACTTTTTTTTAAAATTCGATTTTTTAAATGTTTTGATATTTTAAAATGGCTTTCAAGTGATTCCAAAATTCAGAAAAATTATTAGAATTATTCTAAAATTCCCTAGATCTCATGAGAAAACTTCTATAGTCTTGAAGTTACTATAGTTAAGAAATTAAAGTCATATTAGAGAAGATTTTATTATAAATTAGTGGACTACACTATTGATCAAATAAATGAAATATTACTATTATTTTTTTTTAAAGAGAAATTGAGTAAAGATTTTATAAGTGAGATTGTGAGTAATGAAAGAAAAATAAATGTGAATATTTGGGCTTAAATGAGATCTTTAACCCTATGAAAGAAAAGAAATCATAGTGAGAATAAAATTGTAAGTTGGGATATTGTGAAAAAAGTCAAATAGTCTTGTCTCTTTTATATATGAGATTGATGCTTGAATTGAAATGAAAATCATGATAACTTATGAGGAATATTGGTGAGTGTCAATGCTCAAATTGTGAACATGAAATGAGATTTTGAACTAGAGGGTAGGTAAGACCTTGTACTGGCAATTGAATAAATTTTGAGATGAAATGTTGAGATAAAAAAACCAAGTTTGGGTCATGTTGTTGAATTAGTGGTTAAGTCCGGTATAGGGGAAGTGCCAACTCTAGGGGGGTTGATTTTTATTCATGATTCAAAACAACTAAAGACTAGATACATAGTGGAGATGTGACGAAAGTAAGAGAAAAACACGAGTATAAGGGCCATCAGATTGGCGGTGTGAGAGCGATTCACCGACTGCCTGCTTAATGCGTCATGTCATGGCGTGAACACTACTCCGAAATTATCGTCCCAGTGGCGACGCTTGTGAGGTGTTTGGTGACTATGGGTGGTGCCATCATTCCACGACAGAGGCTGAACTGTCCATAGGCTCTGCATGATGCGTCATGTCACCACGTGGGATTCCCCTCCAGACTATCTGGACATGGGCTCGTAACTCATAGAACATCTAGGATACTTATCGTAGTTACCGTAGTAGTTTAAGTAGTTGCGAGGGATTGAACCCTACAAGATGAAGAACGATTAAGGGCTTTCCCTCGGACCTATGTAGTATGAGATGCATAAAATACAAACAAGTGTGCACTAGTGTCATATAATATAAATAACCGCATTAGGGACTAAGTGCACAGCACAACACGACATCAATAGGATAGTCCCTGTAGTTTTGTTTGTGACAAGTGTGTGCTTTCTAAGTAAGAGAAAATTGATGTATTATATCCTTGCATAATTTGAATGAACTGACGAGCCCACAGTTTCCATGCATGACAAAGTGAATGAAAAAGACTAAGGAGGAACTGATGCTTAAAGAATTGTTCAAGTATTGTTTTATTTCATTTATGTAATTGATGTAAATTTGCTTCCGCTGTTTAAATGTAACTCTGATGTAATAAAGTTTTAATTTTCTTGTAAAATTGTACGAAGAGAAGTGTAAAGATCCTGTGGAACTTCGAATTCGGTCTTATTTGGAATTCGGGGTGTTACAGGTACAGCTTATGGATGGTGTTTACATCATTCGCTGGGCCTACGTTACATACTCGTATTCCGTATTTTAGGAAGCGAGGCGTGATAATTATGTTCCTGATTTAAGCTGTTGATGTTAAAGTTGTATATATCATGTTGTATTCATTTAATTTCTGCTGTGTATTCTGTAACAAACAAAGTTTATAATGAAAAGTTTTAATCTCCTTGTAAGATTGTATGAAGTTTAAGTAAAAGATCGTGTTGTGCTACGAATTACATGTAAATGGAATTCGGGGTGTTACAGAACTTTTCTTTTAAGAGTCTCCAACAGTTGTTGGAGAAATTCTGAATGGCAAGCTACTTCACACTTGATCATTTGCAAGCGGCTAAAGTAGCATCGAACCAAGTGTTGAACTCCGAACTTGTCGTTTAAGCTAGATAGTGTTGGACTTCAAACTTGTCATTTCCCTAACCCAGGTAAGATAGATAGTGTCCTTAAATGTCATTATTGTTGCCTACTTCACTTGTGAAAATATTAATTTGAGCATTGTCTTAACCAGGGAAACCGTTCTGTGGACGAGTATGCTGCAGAGTTTACTCGGCTCTGTCGCTTCGCTCCCACCCTGGTAGCCACTGATAAGGATAGGGCTCGTAGATTCGAGTTGGGCTTGAGATCCCATCCAGGACCGCATGGCTGCTCTTCGGCTTTGTGCCTATGCTGACGTTCTGGATGTTTCTCGAATTCAAGAGCAGACCCTCAGTAGCTTAGGTGTTCCTCAGCAGACTGTTTCGGAGGCCAGTTCTACCCCCTCCTGCAAGAGTACAGCTGTACACACCTGTTGTGCCGAGGAATGTCGAGACTTGTGGTTATTGCTATAAGGATGGGCATTTACAGCGACACTACAGGATGGCCAATCGACTATGTCTATTATGTGGGAGCAGTGACCATATGGTTCGTGATTGCCCGAGGAACACAACTCCTGCACCGGTTGCTGGTGTTGCTCAGCTAGGAGAACCAACTCGTGGTTAGGATAGACCGCCTCTTCCACTGTAGAGGCAAGCTTTTGATCAGAGGCGTGTCGCCCCTAGAGGAGGTCAGACTAGGAGCCGTGGTCAGGCTTATAACCTGACAGTTGAGGAAGCCGAGGTAGCTGTTGGAGTGGTTGCAGGTATATCACAGTATTTGTACTATTCATTTTTCTTTATTTCAGTTTTCTGCATGTTATTTTCCTTCTTTTGTGCAATTATTCGTGCATATATCCTTCTAGCATCTTATTCTTTTGTTTGATCTTCTTCTAGGTGTTATTTTAGTCTTCTCCCTTCCAACCCATGTTTTGTTTGACTCTGGTGCTACCCACTCTTTCATTCCACCCGCTTTGTTGATCAGCATAGCATGGTAAGTATTGCAATGCCCACAGCTTGGGACATCACAACAGGTGGAGGCATCATTGTTTGTTCTAGGGTATGCAACCAGAGCCCGTTGCTGATTCGTGGTGTGGATTTCTTGGCTGATTTGATTGTGATTCCCAATTCCGATTTCGATGTCATTCTGGGCATGGACTGGTTGGGTGTTTCTTGTGCCGTGATTGATTGCCGAGAGAAGAAGGTGACTTTCAGGCTTCTGGTCAACCAGACTTTGTGTTCCATGCGGGTGAGACACCGTCAGGGCATGTTAAGAGCTCGATGGACCCTAAGACTATTTCGCTTATGTTGTTGGGCTCTGTTGGGGTTGTTGCACCCTTGTGCAAAACTTCCTTGATGTCTTTCCCAAGGATTTGCCTGGTTTTTCTCCAGACCGAGATGTGGAGTTCAGCATTGATGTTTAGCTAGGTACGATGCCTATTTCCAAGAGTCTGTATCGTATGGCACCGGTTGAATTGGCGGAACTGAAGGTGCAAGTTCAGGAGCTGCTTGATAAAGATTTTATTAGGCCTAGTGTTTCACCATGGGGAGCCCCAGTTCTGTTCGTCATCAAGAAGGATGGAAGCCACATGCTTTGCATTGACTACAGAGAGTTGAATAATGTCACTGTGAAGAATCGGTACTCATTGCCGAGGATTGACGATTATTTCGACCAACTGGGAGGTGCTTCAGTGTTCTCGAGTTGGATCTTCATTTTGGGTATCGTCAAGTTAAGGTGAAGTCAGAAAATGTTCAAAAAATGGCTTTCCGAACGAGGTACGGTCATTACGAGTTCTTGGTGATGCCTTTTGGAGTTACTAATGCACCGGCTGTGTTCATGAGTCTGATGAACAGGGTATTCTCGCCATTCTTGGATCAGTTTGTCATGGTATTCATTGATGACTTATTGGTGTACTCTCGGAATAGGGAAGATTTTTCTGCAGACCGTTGAGGGAGAACCAGCTGTATGGGAAGCTCAATAAGTGTGAGTTTTAGATGGATCGAGTTGTTTATCAGGGTCACATTATTTCGGGCAATGGTGTTTCTGTTGATCCGTTGAAGATCTCTGCGGTCAAGGATTGGCCGATTCCGAAGTCTGTTCCTGAGGTGCGAAGATTTCTTGGTTTGGCCGGGTATTATCAGAAGTTCGTTCAGGATTTCTCGAAGATTACTAGGCCTTTGACCAGTTTGACGAAGAAGGAGCAAAAGTTTGATTGGGATGAAGCTTGTGATGAAGCTTTTGTAGAGTTGAAGCGTCGGTTGATGTCAGTGCCTGTGCTGACTATACCCGACAGTTCGGGTGATTTTGTGATCCATTGTGATGCATCTGTAATTTCCTGGACGGAAATTATATTTATATCATTATTATTTTTAAACTTAAAATATTTTTTTAGAAATTACTTGTTTTTCTAATAAACTTTATCTAGATATATATACTAGTAAGTATATATAGGTATTGTATCAGTTTTGTGCACTTGTACAAAATGTTGAAAAATGCATTTTTGAGAAAATGTCTGGAAAATCACGGGCAAATATTAAAAAATTATTATTTTATAATTATTTTCAGAACTGAAATATTTTTTGTGGATATCACCTGGTTTTGTTAATAAACATTATCTATACATATATACTAGTCAGTATATGTCTGTTTTGTATCAAATGGATACTGGAATCTTCCAAGCCGGTAATAAAGTTATTTTCTCGGAATTAAATAATTTTTTTTGCAGATTATTCATTTTAACTAATAAAAATTATCTGTATAATCCGATATATGTACGTATTTGAATAGTATCGATTTCGTACATTTGTACGAAATCATGTGGTATGTGATTTGGGAAAAATATCTCTTATTCTTGATCAATCTTGATGAGATGAAGGGTTAGAATTGGATTAGGATTTGATTGCAAACTTAATTGGGTTTGATTGTAAATTAAAATTGCGAATTGATCCAAATTTTTGTGAGCCACAAGACAGAAAAACAAGTGGCTCTCTCTCATCCTCAAGCCCTTTCTCCCTCCCCCATAAAACACCTCCCCCACACCTCCTTCTTTCCATTTTGGCCGGCCTCATCTAAAAAAGGGCTAGAAACACTTTCTTTTGTGCGTCTCTATCTCCATCTCATCTCACTCCACCTCTTCTTCTCTTGTAGTTTCTTCTACTTGTTTTATTTTAGAAAAAATTGAGAAAGAAAGAAAAGAAAGAGAGAATCAAATCAAAAGAGGGGTTAAAGTTTCATGGGCTCCATTTCTTCATGGTGGTGTTCTTGAGGAGAAAGATCAAGGAGCAAGGAGAATGGAGAGGCTAGTTCTTCCTACAAATTGTTGGGTGGGGGTTCCTCATTCTCATGTCTTTTTTAGCTATTATTAAGGCTATTATTGTTTTGTGTTGTATTGAAGTAATTTCACTCGCATATGAGCTAGATTAAGGAGCATGTAAAGTTTGAAGTGGTAGAACACAACTAAGAACCCTAAAGATTCAATCGTATAGATTTGATGGTTAGAATTAATTTACTATGCTAAAGTTGAAATATTGAGCCCAAATTAATTGGAGAGGTTCTTGTATGTGTTATTATCATGTTCTAATTTTTATAGATTTTTTGGAGTGGTTTTAGTGGGTGAGACGACCGTTTCCCTCAAAAAAGCGAGCACGGGCAAAAGACAGCACTTGCTATTTTGGAGGTGAACAACGGTCTAGGTTCGAGGGGCTGGAACTTGGCGTTCCTTATAGAATTTGGAAAAGTGATCAACTAGGAAATTATAGAAGACATTCTCACCTTTCCAAAATGCCCTATTTGGTTAGATTCCGATAAGAAGTGCAAAATTATGGCCGTTGCAAATTAGGACAGCGAGCTCGGTTGAGAAGCTCACTGTTTTGTTTGTTTGTTATTTTTGAGTCCCTTACTTATTGAATCTGAGGAGCAGGCCAACTAGGAAGTTGTAATAGATGTTCTCCCCTTTCCGAATTGCCCTATCGGGTTAAATTCCGATAAGCGAAGTAAGAGTTATGCTTTTTACAAAACACAGCAGCCAGATTGCATTAGAAACTTGCTATTTTGCTTCTTTGATATTTTAGAGTGTCTTAATTGTTGAATCTGAGGAGCACGACTAGTAGGAAGTTGTAGTAGAGTCTCTCGCCTTTCCAAATTGCCCTATTTGGTTAGATTTTGATAAGCGGAGTAAGAGTTATGGCCTTTGCAAAACAGCGCAGTAAGCTTTGGCTGAAGCGTTCACTGTTTTTCTTCTTTGTTGTTTTTGAGTGTCTTACTTGTTGAATCTGAGGAGGAGACCAACTAGGAAGTTGTATTAGAGACTCTCACCTTTCCAAATTGTACTATTTGGTTAGATTCCGATAAGTAGAGTAGGAGTTATGGCCTTTACAAAACACAACAACCAGGTTGGGCTGAAAGTGCTCGCTGTTTTGATTGTTTGTTGTTTTTGAGACTTTTAATTAATGAATTTGGGAAAGTGTTCAACTAGAGAGTTGTAGTGGAGTCTCCCATCTTTCCAAATTGCCATATTTGGTTAGATTCCGATAAGCAGAGTAGAAGTTATGTGGTTTCAAAGTTCAGCTTTTGTTAAGGAAACCTGCTGTTTATGCTAACGTTTGCATATGTTCAAGGGAAGGTAAATTGATTTCCATAGGGAATCTAGAAAAGTCTTCAACTAGAGTGTTATAGTATATGTTTCCTCCTTTGTAAATTGTTTGATTTGGTTAGATTCCGCCAAGTAGAGAAAAAGTTACAAGCTCTCAAAGTTTCAGGTTTGCGTTATCTTTGGCTGTCTTTGGTTAACTGTTTGAGTGTGTTCGAGAATTCCTGACGGAATCTGAGAAAGTAGTCAACTAGAGAGTTGTAGTAGATGTTCCTACCTTTCCAAGTTGTGTAGTTTTGTTAGATTCTGACAAGGAGAGCAAAAATTACAAGCTCTCAAGTTTCAGCTTTGTTGTAGCCTTGGCTGTCTTTGGTTAACTGTTTGCGTGTGTTCGAGGTCAGGAATTTTGAATTCCTTACAGAATCTGAGAAGGTGTTCAACTATAGAGGTTGTAGTAGATGTTCCCATCTTTCCAAAATGTCCAGTTTTGTTAGATTCCAACAAGTAGAGCAAAAGTTACAAGCTCTCAAGTTTCAGCTTTGTTGTAGCCTTGGCTGTCTTTTGTTAGCATTTGCATCTGTTCAAGATCACGAATTTGGAATTCCTTACGAAATCTGAGGAAGTGGGCAACTAGAGAGTTGTAGTAGATGTTCCCACCTTTCCAAATTGTCTAGTTGCGTTAGATTCCGATAAGTAGAGCAAAAGTTACAGGCTGTAGAAGTTTCAGATTTTTGTTGAAAATCTGCAGTTTGGTTGAACTGTTTGTGTGTGTTCGATGGACCGGATTTTGGATTCCTTATGGAATCTGAAAAAAATGTTCCACTAGAGAGTTGTGGTAGATGTTCTTACTTTTCTAAAAAGTCTATTTTTGTCGAATTCCGATAAGCATTGCACTGGTTGATTCTAGGCTGTCGGAAGGTTCTTATGTCGCTTTCGGATTTTTTTTCTTCTTTGGTAGTACGTCTATTTTATACTGTTAGTAGATTCTTCTGTTACTTCTAATTATAGAAGATCAAGTTTTGCTAGTAAGCACGTTTGATTGCTTCTAGGTTGTTAGAATACCTGTATGGTCGTTTTTATAAGTGGTTTTGCTCATACGCGGCTCACCTGGCCCGTATGTAGCTGTGGTCTCATACATAGCTTATTTGGCTTGTATGTATATTGTTGTCTCATACGTGGCTCGCTTGGCCCGTATGGCTGTTGGTCTCATACGTAGCTATTTGGCTCGTATGTATGTTGTTGTCTCATACGCAACTTACCTGGCTCGTATGTAGTTGTTGGTTTCATACATAGCTCGTTTAGCTCGTATGTGTTCTGTTTACTCGTATGTAGCTTATTAACTAGTACGCAGTTTGTTGTGCTCGTCTAGGGTGATATCATTGCCCTAGGGGCGATCGACCATCAAGACATGTGTTTACCTTACTCCTAAGTGACTGTGGATGAGTCACTTCGCATGTACCGTCAGATCTTAACCGAGTTGGTTGATCACGGACCGGACTGTTGACAAAATCCAAGTTCAGGATAGTAGCATGCGAATACGTTCGTATTGCCAGGATCTTGGATCGATAGGCCATGAACCAGATCCTTAGGGATTCTGGTAAGAAAATGTTGAGCAGCCTAGTAGAGTTATCTTGCAAAGTCTAACTTAAGACTTACCATGTTGTGTTAGTACTGTTGTCATCCCTAGGTTTGTTTAGGGTTAGTAACATTATTAGTGTAGTAACTTATGGCTATTACTACTTAACCTATATTTTTCATCATTTTCTCGCCCAAGGGGAAGAGTTGGTATTAAGGGTGATACCTTATGATCCGACCTGTCCTATAGGTCGGCACTAGGTGGTGTTATTTGGTTGTACTCTTCTTGTCAAAGGGATATGGTCTGTGCCTTCTCACAAGTTGGGAGCACGGGATCCGTATCTCGTCCGTTAATTTCTGAAGGGCCTTGATAAGCGGGAGCGATTCCTGTCGGAGCTAGGGGGATGGACCCCCAGAACTCTGTCTTGTCTTATATCTAAGGGAGAGAAGCCATAGACCATGGTCTGGCTAGGGGGCGGCAGGGGATGGTTCGAGCTAACCTGCGACTGCGGAAACTCCATAGATTCATCAGATATTTGAGTGAGGTCCAGTGCGCCTGACGGGATTAGACCGTTTTAGGGTAACCTCATCAGTCATGTCTTATCTTGAGAAACAATTCGAGTACAAGAGTAGAATTCATGGTGTGGGTTCAAATCCCTATATATGAAGAAATGGCTTGATATGGGGCGTATGTAGTCTGGGCTGCATACTGTTCCAGAGTCTTACTTGCATTAGAATAGAAGCATCATTGCATTAGTTAATCTTGCATTAAAGTCTAAGTCATAGCATACACTGACACATCAATTATATATACGCATTTCTCTTTTCATCAATTTGTTTGCTTAATGTTGAGAATCATTGCTAGTCATCAGCCTTAAAGCGTCAGTATATGTACTGACGTCCCCACTTCGATAGGTACTGGATTGTAGGATTACAGGTACTGGATTGTAGAAGTACATGTACAAGATTCAGGAGGACTCAAGGTAGGAGAAGCACTAATCGATTTTATTTAAGTTCCCGCTGTAATATATGTTGATTACTTCTTTTATAACAATTGAGGATGGTATTCGAGGATATCCTAACTGAGGATGTGTTGATGGAAGAGAGCGAGCCAATTTCAAGGAGTGATCCGATGATCTCGAGCGAAGAGCCAAAGGAGATTTTACTACAAACTAACCTCAAGACGGACTCGCCTTTACCACGGCAAGGACTAAGTATGGATTAAAGCACAGCGGCGGCAGCCAACATACGTTAGGAAATGAAGAAGTTGAGGAGGTGCAGGACCAGGAAAGATCATCATGCTAAGCAACTGGGTAATGCTTGCAGAGCTGCATTAACTGGCCTAGCAGAAGAGCAGAAATACTTTGATGCAAGATTGGCACGACTACAGCATGAATGGGAGCAAATCCCGGAGACCACCAAGGTTGTAATATGCCATTTCTGTAAGAAAGTTGGGCACAAGAAATCAGTCTGTCCACGACTAGAATGGAAAAGATCTGCACCAGCATCAGGGTTCGAGAACCGAGGTCAGAAGCAGAAGAATCAGAAAACAGAGGGCAAACTTGGAGGTGCCAAGCCAGGAAGTTGTTTCCTATATAGAGAGCAAGGTCATTTCAAAAGCCAATGTCCATGGAAGAACCTTCAGGAGAAAATCCGTGCATGTTACAATTGTGGGGAGATTGGTCATGTTAGGCCGAACTGCCCCCAACTTCATAATAATGATGGCAGATCAGGTCCGAAGACGAACATAAAGGGAAGGAGCCTGTTCACCAAGAGTAAGAGTTCGCTCTTACTAAAGGCAAGCAGAAGAAGGCAGGAGAGCCAGTACCAGTATGTGCATATGGAACTACAACTATGTTTAAAGTTGTATTTTGAATTTTTATTTAGACTGAAGAAGTAATATATGATGTAACACTTTTTGTAACCAGTTGGATTTATATATATATGGAATCCACGCACTGTTTTGTTCAATTGAGGTTCATCATATTCGTTGTCTGAATTATTTTTCAAGAAGTGAGATGTGTGCGGGAGGCAACTCTAGATTTGGTTTTGTTGATTACACCATCTGGAGCGTCAGCTTTGAGCAAATTATAGTAGATAATCCTGGAAGTCAGAAGTGATGATTGTAGGCCATGTCCTAATCTAAGGAGGGAATGGCTACCGAAGTGCAAAAGATCGAGATAGGCGAAGAATTAACCTCAGTCAAGGACCGTGAAGGAAGTAAGAAGCTAGATGATGAGATCAGGCAAGCCAGTAATATGGTGATTACTCAAGATTGGAGCTTAGTTTTGGCACGATTGAAGCTGCAACCGACTCAAAAAAAGCAAGTCAGAAGGCTTAGGCAGAAGATGCAGAGATTGAAGCACTGAAGTAGCAAGTTTATGAAGGAAAATCTCAGAATGTCGGTATGGACTTCGTCATAAGAGTACCCAGAAGTTCGAAAATGTATGACTCAAGTTGAGTTATTGGGATTCAGTTCACGAAGTCTGCACATTTTTCTCCGATAAAGATTACTTAAACGCTAGAGAAATTAGCGGAAGTCCACATTAAAGGTGTTATGATGCAGCATGGAGTACAAATATCAGCAATTCTGACCAAGATTCGAGAGTTACGTCTCGACTTTGGAAGATTCTTCAGGCAGTTTTGGGATCGAGGTCGGGTTCTTTGGAGAACCAGTACGTAGATGAGCCACTTGGGAGCCGGAAAGCCATATAACCTTTCTTTCCCCGAGTTATTTAGTGTTTGGATATTTTCCTATTTCCTGACTTAACGTAGTTCTGAGGAAAGAACAATTCTAAGAGGGGAGTATTGTAATATCTCGGACGGATATTATATTTATATAATTACTATTTTTAAAGTTAAAATATTTATTTAGAAATTACTGGTTTTTCTAATAAAACTTTATCTGGATATATATACTAGTAAGTACATATAGGTATTGTATCAGTTTTGTGCACTTATACAAAATCTTGAAAAATGCATTTTTGAGAAAATGTCTGGAAAATCCAGGGCAGATATTAAAAAATTATTATTTTATTATTATTTTCAGAACTGAAATATTTTTGGTGGATATCACCGGTTTTGTTAATAAACATTATCTATATGTATATACTAGTCTGTAAATGACTGTTTTGTATCAAATTGATACTGGAATCTTCCGAGCTGGTAATAAAATTATATTCTCAGAATTAAATGATTTTTTTTGCAGATTATTCGTTTTAACTAATAAAAATTATATGTATAATCAGATATATGTATGTATTTGAATCGTACTGATTTCGAACGTTTGTACGAAATCATGTAGTATGTGATTTGGAAAAATTATCTCTTATTCTTGATCAATCTTGATGAGATGAAGGATTAGAATTGGATTAGGGTTTGATTGCAAATTTAATTGGGTTTGATTGTAAATTAAAATTGCGAATTGATCCAAATTTTTGTGAGCCACAAGAGAGAGAGACAAGTGGCTCTCTCTCATCCACAAGCTCTCTCTCCCTCCCCCATAAAACACCTCCCCCACACCTCCTCCTTTCCATTTTGGCCGGCTTCATCTCAAAAACGGCAAGAAAAACTTTCTTTTGTGTGTCTCCATCTCCATCTCATCTCACTCCACCCCTTCTTCTCTTGTAGTTTCTTCTACTTATTTTATTTTAGAAAAAAATTGAGAAAGAAAGAAAAGAAAGAGAGAATCAAATAAAAAGAGGGGTTAAGGTTTCATGGGTTCCATTTCTTCATGGTGGTGTTCTTGAGGAGCAAGAACAAGGAGCAAGGAGAAGGGAGAGGCTAGTTCTTCCTACAAATTGTTGGGTGGGGGTTTTTCATTCTCATGTCTTTTTTAGCTATTAATAGGGATATTATTGTTTTATGTGTTGTATTGAAGTAATTTCATGCGCATATGGGCTAGAGTAAGGAGCATGTAAAGTTTGAAGTGGTAGAACACAACTAAGAACCTTAAAGATTAAATCGTATAGATTTGATGGTTAGAATTAGTTTACTATGCTAAAGTTGAAATATTGAGCCCAAATTAATTGGAGAGGTTCTTGTATGTGTTATTATCATGTTCTAATTTTTATAGATTTTTAGGAGTTGTTTTGATGGGTGAAACTACCGTTTCCCCCAAAACAGCGAGCGCGGGCAAAATACAACACTTGCTGTTTTGGAGGTGAACAAAAGTCTAGGTTCGAGGGGCTGGAACTTGGTGTTCCTTATGGAATTTGGAAAAGTTATCACCTAGAAAATTGTAGTATACATTCTCACCATTCCAAAATGCCCTATTTGGTTAGATTCCGATAAGAGACGCAAAAGTTATGGCCATTGCAAATCAGGACAACGAGCTCAGCTGAGAAGCTCACTATTTTGTTTGTTTGTTATTTTTGAGCCCCTTACTTATTGAATCTGAGGAGCAGGTCAGCTAAGAAGTTGGAATAGATGTTCTCCCCTTTTCGAATTGCCCACTCGGGTTAAATTCCGATAAGCGGAGTAAGAGTTATGCCTTTTACAAAACACAGCAGCCAAATTGCACTAGAAATATGCTGTTTTGCTTCTTTGATGTTTCAGAGTATCCTACTTGTTGAATTTGAGGATCAGGCCAACTAGGAAGTTGTAGTAAAGTCTCTAACGTTTCCAAATTTCCCTATTTGGTTAGATTCCAATAAACGGAGTAAGAGTTATGGCCTTTGCAAAACAGCTCAGCCAGATTTGGCTGAAGCGCTCACTGTTTTGATTCTTTGTTGTTTTTGAGTGTCTTACTTGTTGAATCTGAGGAGGAGACCGACTAGAAAGTTGTAGTAGAGACTCTCACCTTTCCAAATAACCCTATTTAGTTAGATTCCGATAAGCAGAGTAGGATTTATGGCCTTTACAAAACACAACAGCTAGGTTGGGCTGAGAGTGCTCACTGTTTTGATTGTTTGTTGTTTTTGAGTCTTTTACTTAATGAATTTGGGAAAGTTTTCTACTAGAGAGTTGCAGTAAAGTCTCCCACATTTCCAAATTGCCCTATTTGGTTAGATTCCGATAAGCGGAGTAGAAGTTATGTGGTTTCAAAGTTCAGCTTTTGTTAAGGAAACCTGCTATTTCCGTTAAAGTTTGCATATGCTCAAGGGACGGTAGATTGATTTCCGTAGGGAATCTGGAAAGTCTTCAACTAGAGAGTTGTAGTATATATTCCCACCTTTCTAAATTGTTTGATTTGGTTAGATTCCGCCAAGTAGAGCAAAAGTTACAAGCTCTCAAAGTTTTAGCTTTGCTTTATCTTTGGCAGTCTTTGGTTAACTGTTTGCGTGTGTTCGAGGTCAGGAATTTGGAATTTCTTACGGAATCTGAGAAAGTGGTCAACTAGAGAGTTGTAGTAGATGTTCCTACCTTTCCAAATTGTCCTGTTTTGTTAGATTCCGACAAGTAGAGCAAAAGTTACAAGCTCTCAAGTTTCAGCTTTGTTGTAGCCTTGGCTGTCTTTGGTTAACTGTTTGCGTATGTTCGAGGTCAGGAAATTTGAATTCCTTACGGAATCTGAGAAGGTGGTCAACTAGAGAGTGGTAGTAGACGTTCCCACCTTTCCAAATTATCCAATTTTGTTAGATTCCGACAAGTAGATCAAAAGTTACAAGCTCTCAAGTTTCAACTTTGTTGTTGACTTAGCTGTCTTTTGTTAGCATTTGCATGTGTCCAAGGTCAAGAATTTGGAATTCCTTACGGAATCTAAGGAAGTGGTCAACTAGAAAGTTGTAGCAGATGTTCCGTTTTTTTCCAAATTGTCCAGTTGCGTAAGACTCCGATAAGTAGAAGAAAGGTTACAAGCTGTAGAAGTTTCAGCTTTTTGTTGAAAATCCGCAGTTTGGTTAAACTGTTTGCGTGTGTTCGATGGACCGGATTTTGGATTCCTTATGGAATCTGAAAAAAATGTTCCACTAGAGAGTTTTAGTAGATGTTCTTACTTTTCTGAAAAGTCTATTTTGGTCGAATTCCGATAAGCATAGCAATGGTTGCTTCTAGGCTGTCGAAAGGTTTTTATTTCGCTTTCGGGATTTTTTTCTTCTTTAGTAGTACGTCTATTTTAGACTGTTAGTAGATTCTTCTGTTGCTTCTAATTATAGAAGATCAAGTTTTGCTAATAAGCACGTTTGATTGCTTCTAGGTTGTTAGAATACCTGTATGGTTGTTTTTATATGTGGTTTTGCTCATACGCGGCTCGCCTGGCCCGTATGTATCTGTGGTCTCATACGTAGTTTATTTGGCTCGTATGTATGTTGTTGTCTCGTACGTGGCTCGCTTGCCCCGTATGGTTGTTGGTCTCATATGTAGCAATTTGGCTCGTATGTATATTGTTGTCTCATATGCAGTTCGCCTGGCTCGTATGTAGTTGTTGGTTTCATACATACCTCGTTCAGCTCGTATGTTTTCTATTTACTCTTATGTAGCTTATTAGCTAGTACGCAGTTTGTTGTGCTCTACTACGGTAATATCATTGCCCTAGGGGCTATTGACCATCAAGACGTGTGTTTACCTTACTCCTAAGGGACTGTGGACGAGTCACTTCGTGTGTACCGTCAGATCTTAACTGAGTTGGTTGATCGTGGACCGGAGTTTTGACGAAATCCAAGTTTAGGGTAGTAGCATGCGAATACGTTCGTATTGCCGGGGTCTTGGATCGATAGGCCATGAACCAGATCCTTAGGAATTCTGGTAAGTCTAGGTTAAGCAGCCTAGTAGAGTTATCTTGCGAAGTCTAACTTAAGACCTAGCATGTTGTGTTAGTACTGTTGTCATCCCTAGGTTTGTTTAGGGTTAGTGACATTGTTAGAGTAGTAACTTATAGCTATTACTACTTAACCTATATTTATTATCATTTTCTCGCCAAAGGGGAAGAGTTGGTATTAAGGGTGATACCTTATGATCCGACCTGTTCTATAGGCCAGCACTAGGTGGTGTTATTGGGTTGTACCCTTCTTGTCAAAGGGATACAGTTTGTGCCTTCTCACAAGTTTGTAGCACGGGATTCGTATCTCGTCTGTTAATTTCTGAAGTGCCTTGATAAGCGGGAGCGATTCCTATCGGAGCTAGGGGGATGGACCACCGAACTCCGTCTTGTCTTATATCTAAGGGCGAGAAGCCATAGACCACGGTCTGGCTAGGAGCGGTAGGGGATGCTTCGAGCTAACCTACGACTGTAGAAACTCCAAAGATTCGTCAGATATTTGGGTGAGGTCCGGTGTGCCTGATGGGAATAGACTGTTTTAGGGCAACCGCATCAGTCATGTCTTATCTTCAGAAACAAGTCGAGTACAAGAGTAAAATTCATGGTGTGGGTTCAAATCCGTATATATGAAGAAACGGCTTGATATAGGGCGTATGTAGTATGGGCTGCATACTGTCCCAGAGGCTTGCTTGCATTAAAATAGAAGCATCATTGCATTAGTTAATCTTGCATTAAAGTCTAAGTCATAGTATACACTGACACATCAATTATATATACACATTTCTCTTTTCATCAATCTGTTTGCTTAATGTTGAGAATCGCTACTAGCCATCAGCCTTAATGCGTCAGTATATGTATTGACGTCCCCACTTCTATAGTTACTGGATTGCAAGATTACAGGTACTGGATTGCAGAAGTACATGTACAAGATTCAGGCGGACTCAAGGCAGGAGAAACAGAGTCGATTTTATTTAAGTTTACGCTGTAATATATGTTGATTACTATTGTTTCTTTTATAACAATTGTTGTAATTTATTTATTGTTGGAAAGTATCCAAGTGAAGTACCAAGTGTTGTTCTTTATTCATTATACTCTGATATAAATTGTTGAAAGTTGTATCACTTGGATTTGTAAAGGTATTATTGTAACACAGTTGTATTGTATTGCAATTTTGTAACATTCGGACTTGTAATACATTTGTGTTGAATAAAAAGTTTTAAATTTTCCTGTTTTTCTGTGTATTGTGGCTAATAAAAGGAAATATTCTGGCTTATGTCATGGTTTCCCAGTGTATAGAAATCGGGGCGTTACTACATCGGCTAGAGGTCTGGGAACAGTGCTGATGCCGCGAAGCAGGGTTGTCACTTATGCATTGAGGCAATTGAGAACTCATGAGAAGAACTATCCTACGCACGATCTGGAGCTTACGGCCGTAACTTTTGCCTTGAAGTTGTGGAGGCACTATCTGCTTAGGGATAAAGTGGAGATATTCATAGATCACAAGAGCCTTAAGTATGTGTTCACACAGAAGGAATCAAACATGAGGCAAAGAAGATGGTTGGAATTAATGGCAGACTTTGACATCTATTTGTAGTATCACGTTGGCAAAGTGAATTTGGTGCTTGATGCTTTGAGTAGGAGGCCCGCTGCTATGTTCCTCACTAAGCAGAAGGAAATAGTGGAGGATATGAGGAGGCTGGAGTTGGATGTGTTCCTTCCTGGATCAACTTGGCAGTTCATGATGTTGCAGTTGCAGTCTTCCTTAGTTGAGCAGATTAAGAAAGCCCAAGTGGGTGACCAGCAGTTGCAGGAGTTTTGGAGTGTAGTGGAAGTCGATTTGAGATCCGATTTGGTCATTCATCCTGATGGGTCGCGTCGTTTTGGCTCTAGGTTGGGTGTACCTAGAGAAGAAGTCAGGCAAAAGCTACTTGAGGAAGCTCATCGGTCCCCGTATTCTATTCATTCAGGTGGTACTAAGATGTACAGGGACTTAAAGCAACATTTCTGGTGGCTTAGCATGAAGAGAGATGTGGCTAGATATGTCTCTCAGTGCCTGATCTGTCAGCAAGTGAAGGCAGAGCATCAGAGGACCGCACGACTTTTGCAAGCTCTTCCAATCCCAGAGTGGAAGTGGAAGAATATCACGATGGATTTTGTGACAGCTTTGCCAAGGAATCCCAAGGGTCATAATGCTATCTGGGTGATAGTGGATCGGCTAACGAAGTGTGCTCACTTCATTCCTTTCCATGTGGGTCAGTCCACGGAGAGTTTGGCAGAGAAGTATGTTCAGGAGGTTATTTGTCTGCATGGAGTTCCTGCCAGTATCGTATCGAATAGAGATACAAGATTCAGGTCTTAGTTCTGGGAGAGTCTGCAGAAGAATTTGGGTACTAAGTTGAGTTACAGTACAACATTCCATCCTCAGAAGGATGGGCAGTAGAAAGGACGATTCAGACCGTAGAAGACATGTTGAGATCCTGCGTTCTTCAGTTTGGAGGTTTGTGGGAAGATCATCTTCACTTAGCTGAGTTCTCTATAATAACAGTTACCAGGTGAGTCTCAAGACTGCTCCATTTGAGGCTTTGTATGGGTGCAAGTGTAGATCGCCAGTCTATTGGGATGATATTGGCGAAAGGAAGCTTTTTGGGTTTTCACTCCTTGCTTCCCAAAATACAGAATACGAGTACGTAACGTAGGCCCAGCGAATGATGTAAAAACCATCCATAAGCTATACCAGTCTAACTCAACAATATGAAATAACAGTCACAACCACACAGGAAGATATAATCACATAAACAAAGATCAACTTCAATAATAAATGAAATATCCCAAATAATAATATCCAACATCTGGGATAAAACAAACTTTGGGTCATAAAGCCCAAAAACAAAGTATAATATCAAGACAATGTTCAAGGAAATAAATCTAGCAATAAAGTAAACTAAGTAGCACAATCTTTAGTTCCATCTTATAGAATCGTTGCTCATCAATTCCTTTGGGCATTGTTCATTCAGTACCTATAAATTCTTGATCTAAAAAGAGAGAAAATAATGTCCTTAGAGAAAGTCGTGGACAGCAAGTAGAGAAAAACAGAGATTAATAGGAAGCATGTGTATCAAAGAAAAGGGACGGGATCAAAGTCAATAGCAAAGAGAAGGATTGGCAATAATGTCAAGGGTCTATATTTAATCATGCATTTGATTAATAGTTTTAATTCAAGTTCAATATTGGTGATAGTATACGGAATCAAGCATGAAATGTCAAATGCAGGTTATTAATCATTTTATTAGCCTATCTAGTGCAGGTACTACTGCGTCCCATTCCACAGGTTCGGCGCAAGCACACAGTGTACGCTTTAGACGGATGGTGAATTCACAGTTCGTGTACTCGACCCAGTGATCAGTGACTAATGTTCAATGATAGTAATTATCAAGCACTGTTTTGTGGCCATCAGTCTGTACAAGTCAACCAATAGGGTCCAACCGAGTACAGTTTTCGATTGTTCATTACCAAATCATCCCATAATACCCCATCTTGTTAATATTATATTTCATCCTATGTGAGAATGCAAGAAGGTGTCAATGTTGTATTATTCTAGGTATGACTAATTTTACTCGTTACAGACAAAGCAAGAAGCAAACATATTAATTAAATACAAATCACACAATCTAGACAACATGACGTTGTTCTACAAAAACACAGATTACCGCTACTACAGAAAAGCAAATCTATATCCGTCAGAAATTCTAGAAACTAGACCCTCTTCCGGTTCTAGCGAATATATATACGACATATAAAAGCTACAGAAACTAGAGTGAAAATCCTATTCTTTTCAGATTTTATGTTCAGTCAGCAAGTTATAAATTTTGTTCAAACATATGAATTAGGTCAGAAAACTCATTAATTATATCTACAAAAATTTAGGAAAGTTCCTACACATGTGTAGTCTCAGCCAAATTAATTTCATATTTTTATTTTACTTTAATCATGTTCAATTTAATTATGAAACAGAAATATACGCATGAATTTGTGAATCTGAAATTTCAGACACAGTTGTACAAAAAATAAGATATCTCACAAAATATAACTTGGAAATCAGATCCGTTAAAAGTTATGTACAATAGACTCATGGGGCTATAAATCATGTTTAGAAAGTTATTTCAAATTACAACAACAACATGGTCGAAAATCTGATACAAAAATGAACAAACAACAGTCCAGAAAATAGTTTGATATGAATAGGCAACAACTTAATCATACAACCACATAGTTCATGCTAATTAATAATCAAAGTGATGTTAGATGTTTAACATGCATAATTCTAGTTTTAAGATCTAATTTCATAGGCATGGTAATCAATTCATTAAATCAAATTCAGTCTAAAAGATTCAATTCATCAAACAATTCTATAACATGGATCTAGTTATTTTTCATGTAAATGTGCATATGCAATGTGCAAGAGGGACTTGGTTTTAGATCAAAGATGTAGACACGATGTTAAAAATATATCGGGTTAGCTCGTGTAAACCGTAAGTACACATAACGAAATTCAAATAGCATTATGATAACAAAAAGATTTGGATCTACCTGCAGAGATCAAAAAATCATGAACAAAATAATAAACTAGTTCAAGAAGATACTTGCATTTTATATGAGAGATTCGAGTATTAAGAATAACGGGATGAGAATCCCGCATGACGAACCACGAACACGAAAACACGTGCGAGCTACTTACAAAAACACACACACACAGCAAACACGGATCCTCCGAACACCAAACACCAGAATAAGATCTCACTTCCACAAACAACACAAACCGAAACCCAACTCTTCTCTTCTTCTCACCACTGATGAAGGGAGAGAGAGAGAGAGACGGTGGGAGGGGAACGGCGACTGCAGTGGTGAACTCGAGGTGATCGGGGGTGCTGACGGCGGGGCGCTTGCATCAGGAAGCGACACGGCAATGAGGGAGGCAGAGCTCGAGCGGTGCTCTATTTTGCACCGAAATAGAGGAGGACGGGGACGCGCTCTGGATGCCGACGATGAGGCGAAGGGGGTCTACGGTGATTGCGGGGGGCAGCGGAAGGGATCGAGGTGGTCGGCAAGGTCGTGGAAGTCGAGGTTGAAGGGGTGTAGGCGATGGGTTTCGGGGCATTTGGATGAGAGGCGGCGACGGGATGGTGGTGAGAGCAGAGCAAGGGTGAAGGCGGGATGAGGCTAAGGATGATGACGAGGGTGAATGGTCGGAGCGACGGGGGAGAGATGACGAAGGTGAGGAGTTTTCGGGATGGGTTTGAAAACGAAGTCGAGGAAGAGGATGGGTGAGCAGCGGGATGTAGAGGAGAGAGAGATAGGGATTAAAATATTACGGTTTATAGGGGTTATTTATAGGGTAATTAAGATATAGGGTTTTGGGTTGCAGTTTAATTGGTTTAGGGTATAGGTTTAGGCTCCAAAAAGAGAAAAACACATAGAAATCATTGGGATGAACATATAGCGGAACAATTCAAACTCAAAACAGGAAGAGCAAAATTTGCAATGAGCCAAATATAGTAGGATTCAATTCAAAAGAGTATGGAATGATCAAAAGTGAATAAAAGAGCCCAAGAAAAAGCAAAAATTATTATTAAAAGGAATTCAAATACAATAATCAAGAAAAGAAAAATAAAATACAATAAAATCCAAAATGAAAAAATAGGGGTTACATGGGTCCTAGGTTGATCACGAAGACAATTAATGTCGTGGCTCAGATCCGGAAGCACTTGTAGGCCGCTCAGGATAGGCAAAAGCAGTGGACTAACTGTCGTCGTAGACCTCTAGAGTTTGTGGTAGGCGACCATGTGTTCCTCAAGGTATCGCATTGGAAAGTTGTTATCCGATTTGGAGGTGGGGGCAAGTTGAGTCCCCGGTTCATCGGTCCATTCTATATTGTGGAACGTGTGGGCAAGGTGGCCTACAAGCTTGCTCTACCGCTAGCTTTAGCGGGTGTCCATGATGTATTCCATGTTTCTCAGCTCAGAAAATACATCAGGGATGATAGTCATGTGATTGACTACTCAGACTTGTCTGTGAGGCCGAATTTGTCTTGTGAAATTCAGCCAGTCTCTATCTTAGACCGTCGAGAGAAGATGTTGAAGAATAGAGTCATCAAGTTGGTTTGAGTTTCTTGGAATCCTCACTCGCCAGATGAGTCGACTTGGGAGTTGGAGGAGGAGATTCGGGAGAAGTTCCCTCAATTGTTTGAGTAGTGTTTTGTTTTGTTTCGGGGTTTGCCCTATGTACCACTTGTATGAATTTCGAGGACGAAAATTTTCTTGTAAGGTGGGTAGGATTTGTAACCCGTATTTTTCTATTTTTCTATTTTGGATTTCAATGTATTTTTTTTTTCTTGATTATTGTATTTGAATTCCTTTTAATAATATTTTTTTGCTTTTCTTGGGTTCATTTATTCTCCTTTGATCATTTTGTACTCTTTTGGCTTGAATCCTGCTATTTTTGACTCACTACAAATTTTGCTCTTCCTGTTTTGAGTTTGAATTGTACCGCTATATGTCTATCTCATTGATTGATATTTATTTATCTCTTTTGGAGCCTAAACCCGTACCCTAAACCCATTAATCCGCAACCTAAAATCTCACATCCTATCTCCTATATAAATAACCCTTTAAACCCTAATATAATATTTTAATCCCTGTTCTCTCCCCTACCGCCGCTCTCATCTCTCCCCCTCTGTTCTTTTTGCTTCCAAGCCCATCTCGCGCGAGTCACCCTCCCGTCAATCCGACCTTGGCTTCGCCCTTGCTCTGCCCTCGCCAGCACCAGCCCGATTGCCCTCATCATCACCCTTATCCCCATCGTCTTCATCCCCGCATCTCATCTAAACGCCCCTGAACCCACCTCATGCACCCTTCAAACCTCGAATTCCACCACCTCGTTGCCCACCTCGATCCCCTCCGTTGTCCCCGCAACCACCGGGGACCACATCATCGTCGTCATCAAACACCCGAACCCCGACCGTCCAGCCCTCCTTTGTTTCGGTGCAAAACAAAGCACCGCTTGAGCGCCGAAGTTCTCGTCGCTGGGATGCTTCCTGACCGCCAGCATCCCACCATCACCGCCCTTGCTCTCGTCGCTGCTGTTGCTTCTCGACCGCAAGCACCGCCCCTGCTGTTCCCCGCCACTATCTCTCTCTCTCTCCGCTATGTGGTGTTTGGAGAGGAAGGGAATTGATTTGCTATTTGGTGTTGTGGAGTAGGGGATCCGCTGTGGGAGTTTGCTGTTTGGTTGTTGTGATGGCTGTTTGCTGTGTGTGTGTGTTTGTAGGTAGTTACACATGTTTCCGTGTTCGTGGATTCGTCACCCGGGTTTCTCATCCCGTTATTCTAATTATACGAAATTAACAACTAAAAAGCAAGTCTTTTCTTGAACTAGTTTATTGTTTTGTTCAAGATTCTTTGATCTCTGCAAGTAGATCCAAATCCTTTTATCGCACTATTATTTGAATTCCGTTTAGTATATTGAGGGTTTACACAAGCTAACCCGACATATTTTTAACATCGTACCTACATCTTTGACCTAAAACCTAGTCCCTCTTGCAGATTGCATATCCACGTGTACATGAGAAATAACTAGATCCATGTTATAGAATTATTTGATGAATTGAATATGTTAGATTGAATTTAATTTAATGAATTGATTACCATGCCTCTAAAATTGCATCTTAAACTTAGAAATATGCATGTTAAACATCTAGCATCACCTTGATTATTAATTAGCATGAACTATATGGTTGCATGATAAAGTTGTTGCCTATTCATATCAAATTAATTTCTGGACTGTTGTTTGTTCCTTTTTATATCAAATTTCGACCATGTTACTGTTGTAATTTGAAATAACTTTCTGAACATGAATCTATTTTCCAAAACTTTTGACGGATCTGAATTCCGAGTTATATTCTTTGAGATATCTTATTTTTAGTACAACTGTGTCTGAATTTCCAGATTCACAAATCCATGCGTATCTTTCTGTTTCATAATTAATTAGAACGTGTTATCAATAAAATAAAAATATGAAATAAGTTTGGCAGAGACTAGACATGTGTTGGAATCACCCTAAATTTTTGTAGATTTAATTGATGAGTTTTCCGATCTGTTTCACATGTATTTATATAATTCACAACTTCGTGCCTGAACATAAAATCTGAAAGGAATAGGATTCCACCCTAGTTTCTATAACTTGTATATATTGTGTATATATTCGCTGGAACCGGAAGAGAGTCTAGTTTCTAGAATTTTTGACGGATCCAGATTTGCTTTTCTGTAGTAGCGGTAATCTGTGTTTTTGTACAGCAACGTCATGCTGTTAAGAATGTGTGATTTGTGTTAACTTATTATGTTTGCTTCTTGATTTTTTAATTTTTTAATAACGAGTAGAATTAGTCATACCTAGCATAATAAAATCTTGAAACCTTCTTGCATGCTTACATAGGATGAAATAAAATGTTAATAAGTCGGGGTATTATGGAATGACTTGGTAGTGAACGATCTGAAAATGTACTCGGTAAAGGCCTTCTTGCTTGCATGATTTATTACATGGAAGGTGGAGAATTGCAAGTCACTGTGTGATCATGCTATCATGGTATCTTGTCATCTTGTTACCGAGTACACGATCCGTGAATTCACCATCAGTCTAAAACGTTCACTGTGTGCTTACATCGAACCTGTGGAATGGGATGCAGTAGTACGTGCACTAGATAGATTAATAAAATGATTAATGACCTCCATTTGGTATTCCATGCTTGATCCTGTATATCGTCATTAAGATAGAATTTAAATTGACATTATTCATTACATGCATGATTAAATATAGTCCTTTGATATTATTGCCAATCTTTGATTTTGTTATTGACTTTAATCCCGTCCCTTTTCTTTGATATACATGCTTCCTATTATTCTCTGTTTTCCTCTACTTGCTGTCCGTGACTTGATCTAAGGACATTATTTTCTTTCTCTTTGGATCATAAATTTATAGGTACTGGAGGAGTAATACCAGAAGTAATTAGTAAGCAACGATTCTAAAAGATGAAACTAAAGATTGAGCTACTTAGTTTACTTTATTGCTAGATTTATTTCTTTTGAATATTGTCTTGACATTATACTTTGTTTTGGGCTTTTGTTTATTTTTATTCCCTGATATTGGATATTGTGTTGGATATTATTTTGGATTATTTCATTATTTTGAAGTTTATCTTTAATTCAGATTATTATATCTTTCTTGTGTGGTTGTATTTATTGTTCATATTGCTGAGTTAGTCCAGCACAGCTTATGGATGGTGTTTACATCATTCGCTGGGCCTACATTACGTACTCGTATTCCGTATTTTGGGAAGCAGGGCATGACAATTATGTTCATGATTTAAGCTGTTGATGTTAAAGTTGTATATATCATATTGTATTCATTTAATTATTGCTGTGTATTCTGTAACAAACAAAGTGTATAATGAAAAGTTTTAATCTCCTTGTAAAATTGTACGAAGTTGAAGTAAAAGATCGTGTTGTGCGACGAATTACATGTAAATAGAATTCGAGTGTTACAGAACTTGTCGTTTAAGAGACTTCGATAGTTGTGGGAGCAATTCTGAATGGCGAGACACTTGCTAGTTTGCAAGCGGGAGAAGTAGCATCGAACCAAGTGTTGGACTCCGAACGTGTCATTTAAGAGTAGTCGTAGCTCAAAGTAAAAAATCTGTTTTTGACAATAACTCTTCGGAAAAATAAACTGTCTCTATAAAAGAGAAAACTAAGTGTCTGCTTCTAACTTGCCAGCCTTTATTACATGGCAATGAATAAAAAACAACGAAAGTCAGGAAATAACAAAGGAAACTAGATGTAACAACCTGGATTTTCATATGAATATATGTATGATTTGTTGAGCACTAAAATAAATTTATTTAATTATTTATTTATTTATTTTTTTGAAACTATTAGCATAGAACTATTTCATAAGCTTCAACTAGACTCACCATGAGCTAGACATGGACTCAAACCATGTTCTTTTGACCTATGAGACATGAACACACACTTGTAGTGTGACATGTCTTGTACAAAAAAAAGATGAAATGAAGCCCAAAGATTACATGAGAAAAGAAGGGAAAAAAAAAGAACTAGGGTTCGGGTTTTTGAACTCAAATTTTCTCATGATGGGTCTTTCTCTCCTCCTACAATCCACCTCCCTCAAGAACCAATGCAAGAGGAGATTCTCCCCCTATTCCCCATGCCCTAAATCTTGCCAAAACCCCCTCCACCTTCCTCTCTTTTGTTTTTTTAAACCTCCCATCTCTACTTCTCATTTCCATCTCCTACAACTTACACACTCAAGAGAAAGAGGAAAAGAAAGAGAGTAAGTGAGTCCTTGCTACTTATTTGGAGTAAGAATAAGAAGAGAAGCTAAGGAGGAGGAACCAAGGAGCAAGAAGGCTAATCAATGAGCTAGGAGCCTGTAGGATCCCTCTTTTCCATCAAGCTCATCAAGGTGGGTGATTCTAATCTCTTTGGTTGTTTTTGTTAGTTAGATGGTAGTTGTAGTCACTGAAATATTACTTGCATGCTCTAGAATGAACCTTAGTAACTGGTTTTGTGCTAAGAAACCCAAAACAGAAAATTCTGTTAAAAAGATGAATTTTTGTTGTCAGTCTGTAGCTCATAACTTGAACACTATTGGTTGGATTGACTTGAAATTTTAATATGATGTTCATTTATGAGTCATACACCTTCAGTAATTGTTCCAGATTTTTATGATTTTTTCTGCTATTAAAATAAAATGCCAACTTGCATGCTGGTCAGAATAAAAGGAAACAGCTTTTGTTCTTACTGTTGTGAGAAGAATGACTTGTATCTTGCTGCATGCTTATGGGAATGATATGAAATTTTAGTATCTCATTGTTAAGTGTATCTAAGACATATGTTTCAAATTTCATGAGATTTGGACCACTATAGATATGTTAATAAAATCATGCAAACTTAGCTAGTTATTTTAGTAAACAGAACTGCTACTGTTATTGCTCCATTTTTTGTGTCATTCAAAGAGACATAATTAAAAATCTACATGGTAGAATCACCTGATTTTTCGATGTATTGTAACATCATGTGTCAGGAGCTAGAATCTAAAATTTCATAATGTTCTGACACCGTTTACTATTTTAAATTGATTTGATCCCATAACTGTGTTATAATGATGTGTTGTTCTGGAAATCTGTGTGCTTGTTAAAGATGGGACCATAAGGGCATATAAACGACATATTCTGAAGAAACTTGTAACTAAGAAGTTTTATTAGACACATATAACTTTTTGGAATGACTGAGAAACCATGATTTGGATAAGTGTACGATTTTATATGATTTTTGCAAGTGACGACAGAAATACAGTGAATCATAGAGCTCACTATTTTACACCATGTTCATGAAAATGGGTTTGAACTTGTACTTTACTAGCTTAGAGTTGCTGTTTGTTGTCAAAAATCATGTTAGAGATGTGGACCTGAGTTAGGACTCAAATTATCTAAATTTCCTTGCTAAGAGTAGCTCATAGTTTCTTGTAGACCCCAATATAGACAACATTGTTCACTGTTTTGAAGTGGAAATTGTATTGGATGTTGGGGTAGTGTTGTTGACCATTTTGGAATGAAATCCATGTCCAAAGTGTGCTTATACTTGCTATCTACCTTGATTAGAAGCATGGGAGTACCCGATCACGACTTCTCAAAGAAACGGGACCGGGAATGACTCCATTTTGGCATAAAAGCCAAATGTGTGCTTGCTGTTTGGATTTAAAGATTGTCAATTTTAGGGATCTTAGAACCCCTTTTTGTGTATTCATGGGTTAGGACTTACTTCTAGTGTGGTGTACCTTGTTGGGGTACGTTGCTTGAGTATTGATACTCCAGGACTATGTCTTGTTGACAAACCTAGACGGGTAGAATAAGACCCATATCACAAAGAACGCGTTGGAGGAGATGACTCGTGCGCCGACGTACTCGCCGTGCATGGATGGATTCCATGGTTGTGTTTGGAGCTACCACTTGTCGAAGACCATGGAGCGTTATGTTTAGCGGGAGCTACGTGTTGGTCGGGCCGAGGTTCCGATCGAACTCCAAGTGTAGATAGCGGTTGCGGCGATTGATGGGGTCGATTTGTCCTTGGTTCGTGCCAAGTGTGGGCCGAGGCGGGTCAACCCTTGGGCTAGACTTGAGGGCTAGTTGAGTCCTAGTGTGGGATGGGTTAAGATCCATTAATGATGAAGGTGGCTAACTAGAAAGAGTCTACAAGTAGAACTTAACTAGATGTTCATAGCAAGCTAAGTTGATTACCATGTTAGGGATTGGAAATGGTAGATAGATCGCCTAACTAAGGGAATGGGTAATATGAGATAGTTCTAGGCTCGCCTAGAGGTCCATACTTCTAATAAGAAAATGAAATAGAATTAGAGTTTAGCTAGAGTGATGGTTTTTCGTAATCGGTTGATAAAAGAAATACTAGTAATCATGTAATTAACCTTACCTTTAATCTTGGAGTAGGGTGGCATGGATACTTTGGTAGGACTAAATCGAGTCTTGGTTGAATGTAAGGACAGGCGCTAGCGAGGGTGTTCGCCTGTCAGAGGGACGCATGACGTCATCATGCCTGGCCAAATCCTAGGTTCGTTTAATGCGGACAGGGACACCGAGTTGCCCTGGGGAGTTAGGGATAACTCTGTGGGGGCTCCACTGTTTTAGCAGGAACGTCTTTATGTCTGTCACAACCTTTGAAGAGGTTTGGAGTGTTGATGTCGTCTCAACTGCAAGTTCTGCTCTAGTGTAAGGACGAGTGTAGCGGAGTTGGGGAAACCTTATATCCGTCAGGTCCTTTGTTGGTCAATGCGGGCAGGAGGTTTAGAGAAAGACCTGGTGAGCGAGACTTTACGGGAAAGGCTCTAAGTCCTTCGGCGGGAAGCCCTGGTGTCCGTATACCAGCTTTTGGTGAGTCCGAGGCGATGTAGATACAACAACATACCATGGGTATAGCCGTGATGGAGTAAGCCAGCGACTGAGACCCCGAGCATAGTGGATAAAACACGAGGTATTGGACGCCACTAATGACAACAGCCACTGGAGTAAGTCGGACGACTGTAGCCTTACCATCACTGGAATCAGAAACAGGAGAGAGTAGAAGAATATGATGCATAGCGAGGATCGAGCCCCATCAAACTGAAGAACGTCATTTAGTTGGGGGATGTGTAGTATGCGATGCAAATCTTTGAACCAAGCGTGCATTAGCTTTAGGAGTATGTGTGCATAGTGTGTGCATTAGATTAGGCCATGTTATACACCGACACTTGTTTGACATCAACGTTATCAAATATTATTTGTGTTTGTTGAGGTTGGAATCATTATATTATGGCGTAAAGAGGATAGCTGAATATAGCATTTCGTCAGTTGTAATCAACTGACGTGCCCACAGTTATTAGTGCAGGATTGCCGGCTCGGGAGCACGGGAAAACTACAGCAGGGGAAAGCATCCAAGTGAAAGTTACTGTCCAAATTTTTTGGTACATTCTTGTTGTAACAATTATTTGTAATTGTTGTAATCATTGGACATTGTAATAACAATTTGATGTAATAAAAGTTTTTAATTTCCTATGAATTTGTTGTGTTGTGACTCATTTGAAGAAAGATCCTGGAGTGTGTCACGAGTTCTTATGTTAGGAATTCGGGGCGCCACACTAGCTCTCTTGGAAAACTTTGGATATCCTTTACGGACCCTACCAATTTGGAGATAGTTTTTTTTTCTTGCTCGGGAAAGAAATTGACAACTTTCTCAGGACCATGTCTCCTTCATTAATATTTGTGGGGCAGACTCTCTTGTTGTAGGACTGCTCGACTCTGCGCTGATAGATCTGTTGACGAAAGGACGATCTTTCTCGAATCACGTCAATGAGGTCAAGGTTGCCACGAAGTTGGTTGAAAATTTGTTCTTAACTGAAGGCCAATAAGCGGGGAGAGGGTAGGCTAACTTCAAGTTGGATGACGGCTTCTAAGCCGTATGTCAAATTGAATGGAGATTCTTCTGTTAGGGTCCATTTAGTTGTGCGGTAGCTCTAAAGCACATTGAGAAGTTGTTCAACCCACAATCCTTTTGCAAATTTGTGATTCCCTTCATTAGGCTAAAGAAAATTTGCCGGTTGGCGTTCTCTACTTGACAGTTGGATAGCGGGTGGGAAATTGAGGGGAATCGCTACTGGATGTCGAGATCCGTACATAAGTTGCGAAAAGCTGCCCCTGTGAATTGGGTCCCATTGTTAGTTACCAAGATCCGGGGGATGCCGAATCGACAGATAATATTCTTCCAGAAGAATTGCCGGACCTTGTTCTCGGTAATTGTTGCTAAGGGCTCAGCTTCAATCCATTTCGAGAAGTAATTGATTGCAACAACAAGAAACTTCTTCTGACTAGGTGCCTGAGGGAAAGGCCCGAGCAAGTGCATTCCCCACATGGGAAAGGAATCAGACTAGATAAGGAGGATAGCTCGGCTTGAGGCAAACGCCGAATGGATGAGAACCTTTGACAGGGGACGCACTAGAGAACATGCTGCTCGGTGTCGCTAAAGAGCGTGGACCAGAAGTAGCCATGATTAAGGATCTAGCAAGCAAGGGACCATGCTCCCATATGGGCACCATTGAATCCTTCATGGATCTTTCTGAGAGCGTACTGGGCTTCCTGGGGGAAGAGACACTGCAAGTAGGGTCTTCCATGTTCTTGGGTGTAAGAGCACTTGTACATGACTCCCTCAATGAGCATATATCGCTCGGCTTTAGTTCTAACTTTCCTAGCCGCTTTGGGGTCTAGAAGGAGGACACAATTTTCGAGGAATTCGAGAAGGGGCTTCACCAATTTTCCTCGTGTGTCATGGATGGTATCTCCATCAGTTCGAGGTTTCCTTCCTCAATGCTAGGTCTTAAAAGAACTTCGATCAAAATAGTGCGCTCAAGCCCTTGGAGAGAAGAGGAAGCCAACTTTGATAGGGCATTCGCTTGCCCATTTTCTTCTCGGGGGATTCGTAGAACATCTGCTTCTTGGAAGGTGGCTAACAGCTCTTTGATTTTAGCCACATACTTGGCTGTGCGGTCATCTCTAGCCTCGTACTCCACCGAGACTTGGTTCACCACTAGCTGAGAATCACCAAATACTTTGATGCATTGAGCGCTAGCCTTGCGTGTCAGAAATAGACTAGCTATAAGGGCTTCATACTCCGCCTTATTATTTGACGCTCGGAAGTTGATGCAGAACGAATACTGGAGAACAAAGTCATCTGGGCCGGTTAGGATGACCCTCACTCCACTTCCCTCAGCGCATGAGAACCCATCAAAATAAATGCTCTAGAACGGAGGTTCCTTGCCTTCCTTGTAGGGGTCGGGAATAGTGCTTTCCACTATGAATTCTGCTAGGGCTTGAGTCTTGATAGCGGTCCTTGGCTGATAGTTGATATCGTGTTGGCTCAGCATTATGTACCATTTCATGAGGTGCCTCAAACTTTTATGCTTGTGCAACACCTACTTGAGGGGTTGGTTGGAAAGAATGACCACCGAATAAGCTTGGAAATATGGTCGAAGCTTTCGAGCAGCCATGACCAATGCAAAGGCCATCTTTTCAATCTTGGAATTGCAGAGTTCGGCATCCCAGAAGACCTTACTCACATAATAGATCAGACTCTGATCTTTTTCTTCTTCCCTCACTAAGACGACACTGAGGGTTTGTTCCAATGTGGCGAGGTAAAGGTAGAGAATTTCTCCAGACTTGGGCTTACTCAGGAGATATGCTTTGAGTTGGTAAAATGATTCCTGCTGCGATTACCACACTCAAAACATTTCGTTTCTCTTAGGGCCTTGAAAAATGGGAGACACTTCTCCCCTGACTTGGAGAGAAAACGCCCTATGGCGGCGAGATGCCCTGTGAGCCTTTGCACTTCCTTGATGTTGGACGGGGGAGCCATATCCAATATGGCTTGGATATTCTCAGGGTTAGCTTCTATCCCCTTCTGCCTAACCATGAAACCTAGGAATTTACCAGACGATACTCCGAAGGCACATTTAGACGGGTTGAGCCTCATGTTGCGACTTTGTAAGACATCGAAGGCTTCCTGGAGGTCGACTACATGGTCCTGTTTCCGGAGGCTTTTTACCAACATATCATCCACATAAACCTCCATGTTCCTCCCGATTGGTCCTTAAAGACCTTGTTGACGAGGCATTGATATGTTGCCCTGACGTTCTTTAGCCCGAAGGGCATGATGCGGTAACAATATAGGTCTTGGTCTGTTGTGAAAGAAGTCTTCAGAATATTAGGGAGGCACATCCTGATCAGGTTATACCCGGAGAAGGCATCCATAAAGCTCAAGAGTTCGTGATCGGAAGTAAGCTCGATTAGTGCATCGATACTAGGTAGTGGGAACAGATCTTTTGGATAGGCCTTGTTCAGATCGGTAAAGTCGATACAAATCCTCCACTTCCCATTGGCCTTCTTCACCATCATGATGTTGGAAAGCCACTCGGGGTAATTGACCTCTTGGATAAACCGATCCGCCAAGAGTTTATCTACTTCTTCTTTGATGGCTTTATGGCGGTCCGGTGCAAACTTGCGACGCTTCAGTTGGACAAGTTTAGCTTCGGGAGCTATGCTGATATGGTGCATGATTACTTCCTCCGAAATACCGGGCATATCGGCAGTAGTCCATGCGAACAGATCCCGGTTGCCCCTGATGCATTGGACTATGTTAGCATTGACTGATTGGGTGAGGACTTTGCTCACTTGGATGGTTCTGGTCGGGTCTTCTTCAGAAAAAGCTACTTCTTCTAACTCATCGACCGACTCTGAGATAGCTTGGCAGTTCCCTTGAGGGAGCTTACGGGCTTAGAGAGAGAGAACCGAACTCCGTACCAAATTCATGTAACATTTTTTGGGAAGTCTCCTGGCTCCCCTTGACTTCTCCCACCACTCCGAAGGTAGGGAATTTCATCTTTATATCGAAGGCGGAGGGTACGGCTTGAAGCACGGCCATGCCGTGTCGACCGAGAATGGCATTGTATGCATCCTTTACATGAACAAGCATAAAATCCATTAGTTTTTTTGGGTGGTAAGGGTTTTGCCAGCGGTTACATCGAGGGTTATAACCCCTCAATAGTCACTAGCACCCCAGAGAATCCGTGGAGAGTGTAGCCGACAGGTTTGAGGTGGCCTCGGGATAACTTAAGGCCTTGGAAGGCCTCTAGGAAGAGGATGTTAACAGAGCTGAAGTTGTCGACTAGGATCCGGCGCACTTCGTGGTTGGCCATGTGGAAGCTGATTACGAGGGCATCACTGTGAGGTGTTCGGACGCCTTCTAAGTCTTTATCTGAAAAGATCACGGGGCCCCGAAGCCTTTGGGTGGAGGATGGTTCTGTACTGAGTTTACATCTCGGATGAAGGATTTTCGGGAGGAGTTCGACTCTCCCCACATTGGGCCTCCGTGGATGAGGTGCAGGATTGCTTGAGGTTCAGAGTCAGGGGACTCAGCCGGTCTTTCAGTTCTCTTATCTTCCCTTCGGGAAGCCAATTGCCCTCTCTGAATAAGGGCTTCAATCTCATCCTTGAGGTCCTGACAGTCATCTATTTCGTGGCCATGGTCCCCTGTGAATGCGCAACACTTATCTCTGTTCCTCTTTTTTCCAGGGGTAATCATATTTGGGGGAGGTTGGATCAGGCCTTCTTTGCCGACCTCCATAAGGATAGCCGAAACACTGGCATTGAGAGAGGTGAACTTTTCGAAACGGGGAGGGGGCCAGTACTGGCCGCTGCTATCTTTCTGGATATTCGTAGTGCCCTCTTCATCTGCTACTTTTCGTTTATTCCCGGTCAAGGGCTCTTTCTGGTCATTAGGGTGGAGGGCTTCTTCCGCCCGGATATACTTCTCACTACTCAACAGGAGCACCGAGAAGTCCCGGGGTGGCTTCTTGGCGAGAGATGCTTTTGGGTCGGCATGATTGATGTTGTGTCAGAATGCTGTAGAGGCCACCGACTGATCATGAGAGGAGAAAGACCGAGTGTCGGTTGTGAAGCGCCGGACATAGTCCCTTAAGCGCTCGCCCTTCCTCTGACTGAGGGTCGATATAGTGATGCGCTAATCTTCTCTGTTCTGCAGCTGCTGATGAAGCGGGTCTGGAAGACTTCCTCAAACTGATCGAACAAGAAGATTGAGGCGGAGAACAGTCGGGAGTACCATTCTCTCGTAGGTCCCTTCAATGTGGCAGGGAAGGTCGTGCAAAGAAGCGCATCTGAGGCTTGGTGAATCATCATGAGTGTTTTGAAACTCTCGATATGATCAAATGGGTCTGACTACCCATTGTAGGACTCGAAGTGAGGGAGCTTTTAGGTCTCAGGGACCAGAGCTTTTATAATGGCCATGGAGAAAGGAGGTGTAACATCAGTTTTTTTTAATTCCATAAATATATTGTTTAAATTATTTTAAAATATGATTCTAACTATAATTTTCTCATATTAATTGAATTTATTTTGTATTAGAATGATTAAATTGGAATTTGGGGTTAAACGGAAAAAATTTGAAATATAGGAGTTTTGAGATGAGTTTTCTCAGACCAGATGAATCTGATTTAACCCGAAATTTTTCCTAGGCAGTCGTATGTAATAGGAGGTTAATAAAAAGCCAAATTGGTGGGGTTATTGAATTATAGTATGAATTTGGGAATTTTTACCCAAAATGGGTTTATTTTTTGCCTTAAATTGATTAAAAACCTTATGTCTATGGGCCTATACTCAAAGCCCATAACTCTACAATATTCAAATCCCTCATTTTTACATTCATACCACTCCATAACCCTTTCTCTCTTCCTTTCTTGTGCTGGCCGAAATTTACCCCAACCACTCTAGACTTAGGGTTTGATTAAAAAACCTAGTTTCCATCCAAATTTTTGAGTTGCTTTGGCGGTTTTGATCATATTGGAGTTCTCTTCCACGGCCCAGTGTTGGTTAGTGAGGAAAAGTTCATTGAGGTATACGGACTTTTGTTTATGTTGATTGATTATTATGTTCTTAGTTTCTTTTGATAAAAATTGATGTAGGCTATTAGTTAGGACTTGTAGAAAATGCTAGGAGTGATAGAATTTCTTCTCATGGCATGAAGAGAGATTTGCAAATTCGTCATAACTTCAGTTTTGGGATCATTAAGAACAGGATGGGCAATTCAATTTTAATTGCCTTAAAATTTTAATTGTGAGTGTAAAATATTATGAGATGATTAATATGATTTTTAGATAATTTTTATAGGCTTAGAACTCAATTAAAGCATGTGAGAATGCGTGTAGGCATTTTATGCACGCCGGGTGTTTGATGAAATACCCGAGCGAAACCAAGGTGAGAATTTGATACAGTTGATGATGTACTTCATATTTAATAATATTGTTTAATCCTAATTTAAGAAATTAGGCGAATTGAATAAAAGAAACCTGATGATCAGGGCTTCCCTAAGAGAACCCTTCCGATTGATGACCGAGATTTTGGCTTGAGGTCCGAAGTCATAATCAGTCGATAGCATCTACTTGTGATATTTGAGAATTGTGGGTATAGTTAAATTCAAATTTGGAGATTTATAGGATGTGTTTTATGGTTAGAGCTAATTAGTTGTATGATTTTTCTATATAGAGTAAAAGTTAAACCATGGTTGGCAATCGGGAAAACGTTGGGCGTATTCTCCTTAGATTCTTCAGGTGAGTATGATTACACTAGGTATATACTATGTTGTGACAAAGCTTTATGCGAATTTGATGTGATTTGTGTGAGTTATAGCCTAATGAAGATTTACTCCAAAATACATAATTTTATATATTGAATGGTGTTATATGGTAAAGGTTTGTGATATAGATGAGTGATAATGAGTTGTGATAGCATAACCGATGGAATTAATGAATGCGTATGTGTATAATATAGTGATATTCAAAGTGGAACTAATTGGCGGTAATATGATATATTCATCTACTTAATTTTGCAAGTTCATAAGATATTATAATGTGGTTAAATAAATACTTTGGTGCAGTTATGATATGGAACAATATGAAGTAATGATCTTATAAAATTAAATAACTGGGTGTATTTGAATATGTGATATAATGAGATAATAAATCGCATGGTTAAAGCCAAAGATGTGGCAAGTTATTGAAATAAAAGATGAAATGTTGTGTGGTGATAAAAAGTTGAATGAAAATAATAATAACTGATAAATTTTGTTGACCAGTACCTACAGAAATCCTAGGGGTTTGGGCTAGACCTCCTAACACCAAGGACTGGCTTGGGGTGCGGTGTTTTTATCGCCCAAGCTATCAGCTTAAGGCCCGGTTATTACCCAGCTCAGTTGGGGTGTGGTGATATTCCCTCGATGACAGATGTTGTGAGGAAGTACCCTAGTGAAACTATGTGTGTGGTGTTTTCTGCACCCCAAAGCCAACGAGGAAGTACCCAAACTCTGTTTGGGGTGCGGTGTTTCCTTCGCTGGCTTCGGCCATGAGGAAGTATCCAAGTTCTACTTGGGGTACGATGTTTCCCTCTCTGGCTTAGGCTAGAAGGAAGACGTAGTGTAACGCCCCGATTTCCTTAGCCGGGAAACAGTGACATAAGCCAGAATCTTTGCCCTTAATTAGCCACAATTCACAGAAAAAACAGGAAAATTTAACACTTTTTATTCAACACAAATGTATTACAAGTCCGAATGTTATAAAACAACAATACATTACATCAGTGTTTCAATAATGCCTTACAAGCCCAAGTGTTACAAACATCCAATAAATTTACATTAGAGTACAACAAATAATTAATAACACTTGGTACTTCACTTGGATGCTTCTCAACAATAAACATATAACAATGAGAACAATAATAAACGTAGTGGTTCACTTGAACGCTCCACTTGTCTAGAGTCCTCCTGAACCCTAAACCTGTTGTTCTGCAATCCAGTATCTATTTGAGTGAGGACGTCAGTACATATACTGAAGCTTAAGGGCTGATGACTAGCAGAGAATCTCAACTTTAAACAAACATAATTTAAGCATGGTAAATTGAGTAGGTGTAGTTTAAGTGTTCGTGGGTGTTATGACTTAGAATCTTAATGCTGTCAACTAAGTCTAGGATGCACTTATTCTAATGCAAGCAAGAATCTGGACAATTTGCAGCCCATAAATGCATATGCCTATATCAGGCCGCTTCTTCATATATATGGATTTGAATCCGCATCATGAATTCTACTCTTGAACTCAACCTGTTCCTGAAGATACAGCATGATTGATGAGGTTGCTCTGAAACGGTCTAATCCTGCCATTCGCAGTCATATAGTGGTGTCTCTATTTTCCACTATTTCCCGTCATACCGTACCTCACTCAAAAATTAGAAGAACACCAAGAGTTTACTACAACACAGGTTAGCTCGAAGCATCCCCTGTGGCCCCTTAGCTCATATACCGTAGTCTATGGCCTATTCTCTTTTCCTGACATAGAGCATGGCGGAATTCCGGGTGTCCATCCCCTAGTTCCGACTGGAAAACTTCCTGTTCTTATCATGGCACTTCAGAAATTAACAGACGAGATACGGATCCCGTGTTCTCAACTTGTAAGAAGGCACAGACCGTATCCCTTTGACAGGAAGGGTACAACCAATAACATAACCTAGTGCTGGCCTATAGGACAGGTCGGATCATAAGGTATCACCCCTAATACCTACTCTTTCCCTTCAGTGAAGTAATAGATAAAATGGTTATGTAACAATAGTTACCAGTTACTACCCTAACGATGTCACCAACCTTGAACAATTTGAGGGATGACAACAGTACTAACACAACATGCTAGGTCTTAAGTTAGACTTCGCAAGATAACTTTTATAGGTGCTCAACCTAGACTTACCAGGATCACGAAGGATCCTGTCACAGCCTATCGATCCAAGACTCCGGCAATATGAATTTATTCGCATGCTACTACCTTGAACATGGATTCCGTCTACGCTCCGGGCCCGTAATCAACCTACACTGGTTAAGATCTGAAGGTGCACGAGGGATGACTCATCCACAGTCCCTGAGGAGTAAATAAATACACGCCTTGATGGTCGATGGCCCCTAGGAAAATGATATCGCCCTCGACGTGCACAACAAGCTGCGTACTAGCTAATAAGCTATGTACGAGCAACGAAATTCCATACGAGCCAAATGAGCTACGCATGAACAAACAAACTATATACGATCTAGGGGAGCTACGTATCAAACGGACCAATACTAATAATTGGTACGAACTATTTCTCAATTAAACAACATGCTATTACGTGACTTATGAGTACAAGGAATACTTATTACTCATAATCAAGTGCATGATTCAAACCACTAACAATTCCCGACAACTCTAGCTAACATGAATTATAAGCATGTGGTAATACAAAGAAATCCTAAATACATGCTTGAATAGGGAAAAACAACCATATATCCTGAACAGCAAATTTGCCAAGGTCAAAAAACTGCTGAAGCTTGAGAAATTCACAGTAATTTCTGTGCTTGTTAGAATCCTACAAAATTGGACTTTTTGGAAAGAAAAGAACATCTACTACAACTCTCTAGTTGACAACTTTCTCATGTTCAGTTAACAAGTGGTCGAAACTCGTAATCTTTCCAAACAGAAACTCAGCAAAAGAAAGTTGCTGCTGTAATTTTGTAAAAATCATAATTGATGCCACACTTATCGGAATCTAACAAAATTGGGCTTCTCAGAAAGCAAAGAACATATACTACAACTCTCTAGTTGACAACTCTTTCAAGTTAAGTCAACAAGAGGTCGAAAACATCTAATCTCTCCAAATAGAAACTCAGCAAAAGAAAGTTGCTGCTGTAATTTTGTAAAAATCATAATATATGTTACACTTATCGGAATCTAACAAAATTGGGCTTTTTAGAAAGCTAAGAACATCTACTACAACTCTCTAATTGACAAGTTTTTTCAAATTCATTATGGAACTCAAGTTTCCCGATCTCAAACACATGTCAAAATCAACAAAATCAACAGTTTTGCTAAAAACTTGTAAATCTCATAGCTCATGCTACACTTTTAAAAATTCAACAAAATTAGATTTTTTAGAAAGGTAGGAACATCTAATACAACTCTCTAGTTAACAACTTTTTCAAATTCTGTATAGAACTCAAGTTTCCCGATGTCAAACACATGTCAAAATCAACAAAAAACAACAGTTTTGCTGAAAACTTGTAAAGCTCGTAGCTCATGCTACTCTTATCGGAATTCAACGAAGTTAGATTTTGTAGAAAGGTGGGAACATCTACTACAACTCTCTAGTTAACTACTTTTTCAAATTCTGTATAGAACTCATGTTTCCCGATCTCAAACACGTGTCAAAATCAACAAAAAACAACAGTTTTGCTGAAAACTTGTAAACCTCATAGCTCATGCTACGCTTATCGAAATTCAACGAAATTAGATTTTTGAGAAAGGTGGGAACATCCACTACAACTCTCTAGTTTAAACTTTTTCAAATTCTGTATAGAACTCAAGTTTCCCGATCTCAAACACATGTCAAAATTAACAAAAAACAGCAGTTTTACTGAAAACTTGTAAAGCTCATAGCTCATGCTATGCTTATCGGAGTTCAACGAAATTAGATTTTTTAGAAAGGTGGGAACAACTACTAAAACTCTCTATTTAACAACATTTTCAAATTCTATATAGAACTCAAGTTTCCTGATCTCAAACACATGTCAAAATCAACAAAAAAAGTAGCAGTTTTGCTGAACTTGTAAAGCTCATAGCTCATACTACGCTTATGGGAATTCAATGAAATTAAACTTTTTTGAAATGTGGGAACATCTACTACAACTCTCTAGTTAACAAATTTTTCAAATTCTATAAGGAACTCAAGTTTCTCAATCTCAAACACATGTCAAAATCAACAAAAAACAGCAGTTTTGCTGAAATCTTGTAAAACTCATAGCTCATACTACGCTTGTCAGAATTCAACGAAATTATATTTTTTCGAAAGGTGGGAATATCTGTTGATTCTTGGTTTTGATAACTACAACACAGTACAAAGTTTGTCTACCACATATCTTTTACAGAGTGTGTCAAAGTCAATACCATGATAAAATACACAAAGGCAACACAATCTGATGAAGCTGTTAAGAGTAATTGATCAAACTTCAAGACATCTAGACAAAGGCTCAAGCTCAAGACAAAGACTCAAGTTCAAGACAAGACTCAAAGTGCTTCAAATGTTTAAACAAAGAGTCTTGTAATATTGTAATTTTAATTCTTTGATTCTTAGAAACTTGTAATAGCTTTGTCACACACACTCTCACATATACTTTAAATAATCTGAGTGTTTTACAAAATCAAAATGTCAAAACAAGCTTGAATAATTTCAGCTGTATGAGTACCAGTCGATCCCTTCTTAGAACCAGTCGACTTTCATAGTACGAAACTGCCTGAACTCATACAAGCTCTGGCCAGTCGACTCATTATGGCAACCCAGTTGACTATTCAAGCCGTTTCGACAGTATTCTGAATTTAAAACTTGTTTTTCAAATTCAAAATCTTTTTTCACTGCTATTGTATGGCCGTTGGGATTCCATCTCTCAACGTCCAAATGTTTCTAACTCTATAAGAAGAGTATAGAATTCATTTGGAAAAGGTCACTCAACTCCAAGAATTCTTTAAACTCTCAGGTCTTTTGTTTTCAAGAGTTTTAAAAGCATACAAACTCTCTAAGACTTGGTTCTCTGAATTTCAGTCTAATATAACATTGATTTCGTTTTAGACTGAATTCAGAAGTTGACCTAATAGCCACTATACAAAAGCACTATCACATACAAGGCTGTAGATTGTTGTAAAGTCAATTTTGTTGTTGTTTTTACTCTCGGGTTGTGAGAGTGGTCCTCTCAGTTAGAGAGTAGGGCTCTTGGTTTTAGAGTCGGATTCACTCTAGGGTGTAGAGTGGGTTTGCTCTCTCTGGTGGTGAGAGAGGTCTACGGATTTGACATTGTTATTGTCAAAGGCAGTAGAGTATTCTTGTATATTTTCAAGAATAGTGGAAAATCTTAAGTGGGTTGCTTGGGAACTGGATATAGGTCGGGATGACCGAACCAGGATACATCATTGTGTTTGGCTGTGATTGATTCTCTGTGGTTGTATTCTATCAACTTGCACTTTCAATCTCTCTGAGTTTTATTTCAAAAACTTGTCTGGTAAGTCGACTGGTTTTCCGCTATAAGTCGACTGATCAGACTTGTAACTCTTCAGTAAAATACTCTTCTTATATGATGCAACTGTCGACTGTATATCTTTTTCAGTCGACTTAACAGTACGAAAAGTTCCAGTTCTTAATCATTTTTTATACAACACTATTCACCCCCCTCTAGTATTATTTGCCTTGCCTACAGGACCCAACACTTGGTGTCAGAGCCTGGTTGAGTGCAATGGCATCTACTTCAAATGCAAGCCAATACCATGAAGGCCAATCCACACAAAGGCCACCCCTATTCGATGGAACAAACTATAACTATTGGAAGTGTAGAATGAAGATCTACCTTCCGTCCATCAACTATGAGATTTGGAACATGACTGAGACAGATTTCACCGCTCCTACAATTCCCTATGTACAATGGAATGATGACATGAAGAGCAACACAATGAACAATGTAAAGGCGATGAATGCTTTATTCTGTGCACTTACCAAAGAGGAGTTTAATCGTTTGTCAAATGCAACAACGGCTCATCAAATTTGGCACACACTCGAGGTAACTCATGAAGGTACTAATAAGGTTAAAGAATCTAAGATATCTGTTCTTATTCACAGGTTCGAGATGTTCCGTATGAAGGAGAACGAAAATGTGTCGGACATGATAACACGGTTCACGGACATTACAAACTCTCTTGTGGCCCTTGGAATGACGTACTCGGAAGCCGAAATGGTGAGGAAAGTTCTTCGTGCTCTAACCCCCGAATGGGAGAAGAAGACCATCGCCATAGAAGAAGCCAACGATTTAACAAAACTCTCTCTTAAGAATCTTGTGGAAAATCTTATGGCATATGAAGGACAACTTGAAGAACGCAAGAAGGATCTAGAACCTCAACAATCAAAGAAGAAGACACTCGCTTTCAAGGCCATGTCGGATTCCGAAGATGAAGAAGAAGATGAAGAAAAAATAGCCATATTCACTAGAAAGTTCAAGAATTTTTTACGAAAAGGTAAATTTAATTCCAAGTTTAAAGATACTAATGAACTTCCCACTTATTTCAAGTGTAACAAGACAGGTCATATGAAGAAGGATTGCCCTTTAGAAAATGCGAAATCAAAAGGGAAAGCTCCCAACTTCAAGAAGGACAAGTACACAAAGAACAAGTATATGAAGAACAAGAAGGTATATCAAGCAACTTGGGATGATAGCGACTCTTCATCGGAAGAAGAAAATGAGGAGTCAAACGAAGTAGCGAACGTATGTTTCATGGCTACACAAAACGATGTAAGTGAAAACTTTGATTCTAATAACTTATTAGATGCTTTCAATGAAGTTTTTTAAGAACATAAGAAGGAGAAAATTAGAGTTAAAAATTTAGAGAAAGTCATTCGAATACTTTCTCAAGAGAATCTTGACTTAAATGTTGAAGTCAAATCTTTAAATTCTCGACTTTCAAATTTGGATATAGATCTTGTATCTCTTAAGAAAAATTATGAAGAGATATCCAAGAATGTATCAAAGTTTAACAAAGGAAGGGAGAATTTAAATGAAGTTCTCCAAAATCAAGTTCAATCTAATAAAAGATTTGGACTTGGTTTTCAAAAGACTCTTGAAAAACATCATTTTTCTAAGAATATTAGTAGTAATAAGACTGATTCTATTTCCAATGTGAAGAACAAATTATATGAGTTTTTGGAGAAACCAAAAACTATTGTTTTTCATGAAAATAGTAATTTTGTAGTTTAGACCAGTCGACTGAATCATAATGTCAGTCGTCTGTCTAGAGGTTTGGAGTTTTATTCAAAGAGACGAAAATCTCAGATAAGTCGACCTATTTCACCTCCCAGTCGACCAACTTCTCATAACAGTCGACTAAAAGGTACAATAAGGTCAATTGGACAGACAAAAAATATTTGGGTTCCAGTCAACCTGAGTCCAAACGATAGAATTACTTATATAAATTCTTATGTTCTTAATGTATGTAATTCTGTAAATTATATTCCTGCTTTTGGTGGTAAATCAAACTCACTTTGGGTTTGGTTTCCCAAAAACTAATCCCTTTCGGAACCAATAAAAAGGGTTCCATATTCACAATGCTTATTTTATAGGTACCTAAAAGAGAACATTGGATACTTGACAGCGGATGCTCCAAGCATATGACTGGTCATGCTAACATTCTTTCTTCCATACAAGAGATAGATGGAGGAACAGTCACATTCAGTGACAACAACAAAGGGAAGGTTATAGGAATAGGCATGGTCGATAAGAACACTACCCCTATTATAGAAGAAGTATTTCTAGTTTGTGGATTAAAGCATAATCTGTTAAGTATTAGCAAACTTTGTGATAAGGGATATAAGATTATTTTTGAAAAAGATGCATGATTAATATATGATTCATCTATGCAAAATATTATTTTCAAGGTTTTAGGAAAAACAACATTTATGAGTTATGCTTAAAAACAAATAAATTTTCTAATGATTTTTGCTTAGTAGCTTCTAACAATGATTCTTGGCTTTGGCATAAGAGATTTGGCCATGTAAATATGAAAAATATTGTTAAATTGTCTAAATACAACCTAGTTAAAGGGCTGCCAAGACTATTTTTTGAGAAAGATAAGTTATGTGATGCATGTCAACTAGGAAAACAAGTCAAATCTACTTTTAAGACAAAAGAAATGATTTCTACTAGTAGGCCTCTCAATTTAATCCATATGGATTTATTTGGTCCTACTAGAATCGCTTCTTTAAATAAAAGTAGATATGTATTTGTTTTAGTAGATGACTTTTCAAGATTTACATGGATTTTCTTTTTAAAACATAAATATGATGCCTTTGAAGAATTTGCAAATTTTTGCAAATGAATTCAAAATCAAAAATCTCTAACCATAGTCGCTATTAGAAGTGATCATGGTGGAGAATTTGAGAATGAAATGTTTTTAGAATATTACAACAAGAATGGTATAACACATTCATTTGCATTTGATAGAGCTTCACCATAAAATGGAATGGTCAAAAAAAAAGAATAGGACATTGCAAGAGTGTGCATGTACTATGCTTGTCGAAAAGCAATTTGCCTAAGTACTTCTGGGCTGAAGCTGTTTCTACAGCATGTTATGTTTTAAATAGAATATTGATTAGGCCTAAGCTTAAGAAAACTTGTTATGAACTATTCGATGAAAGAATTCTTGAAGTATCATATTTTAAAGTATTTTCATGTAAGTGTTTCATATTAAACACTAAAGATAATTTAGATAAATTTGATTGTAGATCTAATGAAGGTATCTTCATTGGATTCTCAAATAGGAGTAAGGCATATAGAATTTTTAATAAGTCAACTTTGACTATTGAAGAATCTATGCATGTTTCATTTGATGAATCCTTGCCTTCATCTACTGTTATTAAAGATGATGGAATTGAATCATCACCTTTAAATAACATTGTTAAATCACTAGAGCAAACTATCCTAGACAAGTCGATTGATAAGGATCTCAAGTCGACTGATATGAATCAGTCGGCTGATGGACTTGTTAACTCGACTGATCTTGTTGTGATGACTCAAACATTACCAAAATTATTTGTTGAAGTTAGAGATCATCCTCATGACTTAATAATTGGTGACATTTCACGTGGTATTCAAACAAGATCTCATGTTAACATGATTTCTCATATGGCTTTCTTGTTGGATTTTGAACCAAAGAATATACAAGAAGCTTGTGAGAATGAATTTTGGATGAATGCCATGCAAGATGAACTAAACCAATTTATAAGAAATGATGTATGGGATCTAGTTCCACGACCTCCTGATCATACTATAATTTGTACCAAATGGGTATTTAAGAATAAGTTAGATGAATCAGGACAAGTCGTTAGGAACAAGGCTAGATTAGTTGCCCAAGGATATAATCAAGAAGAAGAAATCGATTTTGATGAACCATATGTTCCTGTTGCTAGACTAGAATCAATTAGGATCTTATTATCTTTTGCATGTGTTATGAATTTTACACTTTCCAAATGGATGTTAAAAGTGCTTTCTTGAATGGATTTATTATGGAAGATGTTTATGTTAAGCAACCACCCAATTTCGAACATGAACAATTTCCAAACCACGTTTTTAAATTAAAAAAAGATTTATATGGTCTTAAACAAGCACCTCGTGCTTGGCATGACCAGTTAACAACTATTCTCTTAGAAACTGGTTTTGAGATAGGTAAAGTCGATACTACCTTGTTTATTAGGAAAATAGAGACAGATATTCCAATCATACAAATATATGTAGATGACATAATTTTTGGATCTACTAATAGTAATCTCTATCAAGAGTCTTCTAATACCATGAAAAATGAGTTTGAGATGAGTCACATGGGTGAACTCAATTATTTTCTTGGACTACAAATAAAGGAGTCACAAAATGGCATATTTATTATTCAAGGAAAATATGCTATGGAATTACTCAAACGGTTTGGCATGGATAGCACTAGTAGTAAGACCACAGCTATGGCTACTACTGCTACACTTGACAAAGATGATTTAGGTAAAAGTGTCGATCAAAAACTCCATCGAGGTATGATTGGCTCACTCTTATATATAACTGCTAGACGAATAGATATTATGTTTAGTGTATATTTTTGTGCTAGATATCAGTCGAATCCCAAAGAATCTCAATTAAAAGCTGTGAAACGTATTTTAAGATACATTAAAGGCACGTCTGAATATGGTTTATTTTATCCACGCACAGGTAATTTTCAACTTTTGTCATATAGTAACGCTGATTTTGCTGGTAGTAAAACTGATCGTAAAAGTACTAGTGAAACTTGTCACATTTTGGGACATTCACTAGTATCTTGGTGCAGTAAAAAGCATAATTCGGCATCCTTATCTACTATAGAAGCTGAATATATTGCTGCAAGTTTGGTTTGTGCCCAAATTTTGTGGATGAAACAAACTTTATTAGATTATGGTATTTCATTTTCAAAACTAGCTATAATGTGTGATAATACCAGTGCTATTAATCTATCAAAAAAGCCTGTTCAACACTCACGTACACAACATATTGATATTCGACATCATTTTCTACATCATCATGTTTTAAAGGGAGATATAACTTTGGATTTCATTTCTACTGATAAACAAGTAGCAGATATATTTACCAAACCACTTAAGGAAGACATTTTTATCAACTTTAGAAGAGAACTAGGAATTTGCTGTTTTCATGACATTTATTGAAAATTTATTTTGTTTAAGTCGACATAAACGTCTTTTTCAGTCGACTTATAAAATATTTTTTCGTTGTTCATATTTTGGCTGAATTTTGTGTTCTGGACATTCGACTGTATCAGTAACCAATCGACTGAAAGAAGTTTTACTTGATGTTTCGTTTGGTTTAAAAAAAATTTCTCGACTAAGTCGACTGATATTAATCTGCCACAATGTACTTGATTTCTTATATATCATTGTGTTATAGTTATGCAATGTTGATTTTTATGATGTTTCCTTTCTCCTTATGTTTTTTTTTTATGACAAAGGGGGAGAAACATATGGTTTTGTACATATGGTTTTGTGTTGTGTTTTTGTGTTGTGTTTTGCATGTTTTATATATATTGTTATTATTTCACAATTGTGTGCTTATTCAACATTATTTAGGGGGAGCTTATTTCACATTTGTATATCATTAAATTACTAGATTTGCCCGTGGGCACGTGCCTACGGCACGTCTTCGGAACGATACAAAATACGAAAAGCCATGTAAATAGTAAAACAATAATTATGTAGCTCAAGTTTGAATAGTATAACAATAATTAGTTATAAATAAAAGTCAATGTTTCTATATGTTGAAAAATAATTATAAATGGGGGTATAAAATCTAACTTCTTAGAACTTTAAGTGTGGAAAATATCGAAATTTAATTGTTGAAGAGATATTTGCTATTAAAAATTCTGAAAATTTACAAAAAAGAAATCTTAAAATCTAATTTCTAAGTAAATAAAGAAAGGATGGAATAGAGAGAGAGAGAGAGAGAGAGAGAGAGAGAGAGAAATATGAAAAAGTAAAGAGAGAAGAGATAGATAGTAATAAAGTAATAAGGTTTTTAGGGGTGAAAAATTGGTTTTTGGGTTTGAAATTTTGGAGGGAAATTATGTTTTGTGAGATTTGATATAGACCTTTGATTTTGGAAGGATTGATTGTGAGCCACTTGATAGCTTTCTTTGTAATTTATTATATAGATGTGTGACATCTTGCTATAAATATTGTTATTATAAGTTATTTTGTTGTCATCATCAAAAAGGGGGAGAATGTTGATTCTTGGTTTTGATGACTACAACACAATACAAAGTTTGTCTACCACATATCTCTTGCAGAGGGTATCAAAGTCAATACCATGGTGAAATACACAAAGGCAACACAATCTGATGAAGCTGTCAAGAGTAATTGATCAAACTTCAAGACATCTAGACAAAGGCTCAAGCTCAAGACAAAAACTCAAGTTCAAGACAAGACTCAAAGTGCTTCAAATGTTTAAACAAAGTGTCTTGTAATATTGTAATTTTAATTCTTTGAGTCTTACAAAGTTGTAATAGCCTTGTCTCACACACACACACACACACACACACACACACACACATACTTTAAATAATCTGAGTGTTTTACAAAATCAAAAATGTCAAAACAAGCTTGAATAAGTTCAACTGTATGAGTACCAGTCGACCCCTTCTTGGAACCAGTCGACTGCCATAGTACGAAACTGCCTGAACTCATACAAGCTCTGGCCAGTCGACTCATTATGGCTGTCCAGTCGACTGTTCAAGCCATTTCGACAGTTTTCTGAATTTAAAACTTGTTTTTCAAATTCAAAATCTTTTTTCGTTGTCGTTGTATGAAAGTTTGGGATTCTATCTCTCAACGTCCAAACATTTCTAACTCTATAGAAAGAGTATAGAAATAATTTGGCAAATGTCACTCAACTCCAAGCATTCTTGTCATGCCCCGCTTCCCAAAAAAAGAATACGGAATATGGATACGCGACAAAAGCCCAGCGAATGAATTTTATCAACCATAAGCTGTTCAAGAATCTTTACAACATCTCACAAAATAATCAGAGTCGGAAGCAAAATTATCAACCAATCGTGCACATATGAACCAAAATACCACTAAGAATACTTGAAACCAAATATATAAATCTCAATTAGTCATGATCTGAATAAATCAAAATCCTAGGTCACATTGCCCAAATACAAGAATAAATCCAAGTATCAAAATACAATTGTTCAAGCAAACTACAAAAATAATAATAACAAGATCCAGCACTAATACTTCATGTCACCAATACCATCTGGAAACTATTCTCCAAAATCTGCAATTTAACATTTGCAGGGAAGAGGAAAAGAGAAAACAAGTACCCGTCAATTGCAAGTTACGAGCTGCTTATAATGCAGGATACAAGTACATGGGAAAAACTAACTAATAACATGGAATAAGCATGATGTCAAATAAACAACTAGCATGGTAAGGTGAACAAGTACAAGTGATATATATCAAGAGTCAAGTAGACAAGTATCATGTAAACATGTGTCAAGTGTCAAGTCTCAAGTAATCATGTATCAAGTAGTCAAGTATCAAGCAAGCATGTTCAAGTATCATGTATCAAGTTTTGTAGTTATTACTATCTAGGTAGCACTTCATGCGCCCCATATTATAACACATGGTTGCTACAACAAACAGTTTCGCTTTAGATTTCATAGTGGACCATAGAGGGTAATGTACTCAGGGACAAGTAATCCAAATTATATACCAAATTCCAAATTAACCAAATCATATACCAAATTCCAAATAATCCAAATCATATACCAAATTCCAAATAATCCAAATCATATACCAAATTCCAAATAATCCAAATCATATACCAAATTCCAAATATGAAAAACATGGGTCTCCCTTCCGAGTACACGTTCCTGAATTATCCACCATTAGATCTTTCCTTTTAAACCCCGACTTGATTATTTATTATTATTCTCAAACATGCATGTATAAGCATGAAACAGTGTCAAACTAACATAGTATAATCAGTATCAGGTCTAGGGTAACAAATAAGTACGCAAAGATGATAGCAGTCACATAAACGAGCAAAACAGTGTATGTTCATATTCAGGACAGCATGACAGTACAGTACCAAAATAGTGATTCCCGTTACTAAAGAAATCCAAATCTGAATCTGTCAGAGAATCTAGAAAATATACTTCCACCCGAATCCAGCGAATACAAATAAGTCCTATAGTAATTTACAAAAGCATAGTTCAAAACTGATTTGAATCCAAAAAATAGGTTCTGTCAGAAATCAGGAAATAATATTCAAAGTCAGAAAAACAGCATCAAATTACCTCAAATAAACTCAAAAAAAAAATTGGGGTATTCCCCTATATGTCCAGTATCAAAATATAAAGTTTCATAATATTCCAGTAAAATTAGTTCAGTCAACAAAAATCGGAAAACCTCAAGAAACGATAGTTTTACAAATTTGGAATTCCCAACACTGCTGTACGAAAACTGAAATATCTCGTAAACCTTGAAACGAAATCCAAATCCGCCAAAGGGATAACAAATTAGATAGAATAAGCTAACTTTTATATTTCACAAATATTTCTCATACAGTAAAAGGAATCAGGGTAAAAATACGATTGTTTACAGAACAACGAGTAAAATACAACAAGTACAGAAGCATGAAACGGCATATAAGACTCGTCAATAAAATTTACCAAAATTCTGGGTAATCCCTAAATAAGTATAGAAAAACTGACCAAAGTTTCAGATCACAATAATATAGTTAACCCAAGAATAAAAATAGTTTATCCCTCGAAATCAACAAGAAACGAAATCTGGAAAAGATCTACACTGTAGTAAAACAGTCATATCTCACACATATGAAAATAAAATCAATCAAGATCAGAGGGGTTGGAAAGCAGACAAATTTCTCTACAAATCATGTTGTATACTGAAATTAAGATACTGAACTTAATATGGTCTAAATTACTGATCAAGACAGAATATCGGCAAAACACATAATTTCCCCAAAAACCAAAATCAACATAGATTCAACGAAACTTGATCCAAACACAACCAAACATAAAATCGAGTCTATCAAGTGTCCAAACATCATGAAATAGCGTAATTAACATATCCAAAGCAAGTCTATCACATGAATCTCAACAAATACCCAAATTTTCACAAAAATCCCCCATACATGATAAAATCAAGAACATGCAAAACCTAAGTTGTTTCATGCCAATTTTGTATCGTGAGTCAACTATGGTCAAATAGCACTATAGAGACAAACTCATCAATCATACATCACACATGAGTTGTATCTAGAACCCAACTACACTACAAGCGGTATTTTTGACTTATATCATACAAATGAATTTGAGTACAAGTTACTTGCCTTAAACGGAGATGAAACCACGGAAATCAAGAATAATAGGAACGGATTCCCAGGACACGAACTCAACAGTAACGAATCACGAATAAGATGATCACGAACAAGATCCCGAATCCAAAGAACAAATAACCCACGAACATGATCGGACGGCTGAGATCATGAGATCAAGAGATCAAGGCGATCGGATCAGATCGGACGACTCTGATCAAAGATCAAGATCAAGATCGAGATGTGATCAGTATCTTGTTGATCATTATGATGATCGGATCAAATCGAAGATCGGATGGCCCCCAATCAAAGTGATCACAGAACTCCAAGATGACGATGATCATGATGATCGACGACCTAGAACAAAGATGATCAAGAACTCCAAGATATTGATAATGCAATCCAACAGTCCATAATCAAAGATGATAATCAAGATCCAATGGACCATATCAAGAGATAAAGAACGAACGACAAACAATGCACTCAATCAAGATCAAGATGATCAACAGGGAAACGGACGGCTCTCATCACATGATCAACACTCCATGATCAAGATCAACAAGATCGGTTGGCCAATATTCAAACCATCAAAACTCCATGATCAAGAATCCAACTGACGGCTCACAATCAAAGAGATCAAGAATCCAAGATCATAGATAATACATAGCAACGCAAAGTTGCACTGGCTGCGGCTGCATGGCGATGACTAGCGGCTAGCTGCTGTTGTAGAGTCGCGATTGGAGGAAGGCAGCATTGCGGTGCATGGGAGTGCAGCGAGAGCGCTGCAAGAAGGGGGTCCACCAGGGTGGTCATCGACTGTAGGGAGGCACTCGGGAGGAGCATGGTAGCACAACGCGAGGAGGTCGCGCTGCAGTCGCTGGCTGTTGAGGTAAAGGTGGATGTTGCTGACGAGGTGTAGGGCAAAGCAGAGGGGTCAGGTCAGGAGTTAGACGGAGCACAGGGACAGGTCGGGAAAGAGAGGGAGAGAGGATGCAGCGGCAGAGGGAGGCTCGCGAGCGGATGGAAGGGCGCATGGGGGTCGGCAGAAGACGGGGGCGACGCAGCACGTCGGCGAAACCAGCACAGCATTGTGTTGTTGCTGTGGTCGCGGAAGAGGAGCACGGTGGGGCTAGAGCGATCGCGATGAGAGGGAGACGAGGTGCGGAGCGGTGCAGGGGAGGTAGGGGGAAGACGAACCGGCGGGTTAGGGAGTTGGCATGGGTTTCGAAGCAGCATGGGGTAAATATATAGGTTAGGAAGTTTAGGGTTAGGTGTAGGGGAAAACGGGTTTGGGTTTAGTATGTGTATGGGCTGAAGGGTTTAAACAGGTAGGGGGTGTGTTAACGGGTCTGGGTATTTGGGTATTAAGTAATGGGTTAAAAATGGGTTAACTAAATCCATTAAGGAAAATAGGAATTAATATATATATATAAATAAATCAAGAAATAGGATTTTTAATATAATATCAAAATGTAATACAATAAAATAGTAATATTGATAGTAGTAAAGAAAACAACAGCAATAATAATAATACTGACAATAATAATAATAATAAAATGAAAAAGATAATAATAGTACTAATAATAATAGTAGTAGTACTAATAACAGAAATCAGAGTAATAATAATAATAAATAAGATTTGTATTAAAATGTAAAATTTATATACAATTATTGATCAAAAACAAATTTTTAATAGGAGATTCAAAAATACATTTTGACAAAAGAATTTGAAAACCGAAAAAAATAAAATTGCAAATATTTTAAATACAGAAAATATACAAAAATACATTTTTAGGAAAACAGGGGTTACAATTCATTAAACTCTCAAGTCTTTTTTTTTCAAGTGTTTCAAAAGCACACAAACTCTCTAAGACTCGGTTCTCTGAATTTCTGTCTAATATAACATTGATTTCATTTTAGACTGAATTCAGAAGTTAACCTAATTGCCACTATACAAAAGCACTATCACATACAAGGCTGTAGGTTGTTGTAAACTCAATTTTATTGTTGTTTTCACTCTCGGGTTGTGAGAGTGGTCCTCTCGGTTGGAGAGGGGCTCTTGGTTTTAGAGTCGGTTTCACTCTAGGGTGTAGAGCAGGTTTGGTCTCTCTAGTGGTGAGAGTGGTCTACAGATTTGACACTGTTGTTGTCAAAGGCCGCAGAGTATTCTTGTATTTTTTTTAAGAATAGTGAAAAATCTCAAGTGGGTTGCTTGGGGACTGGATGTAGGTCGGGAGGACCGAACCCGGATACATCGTTGTGTTTGGCTGTGATTAACTCTCTGTGGTTGTATTCTCTCAATTTGCAATTTCAATCTCTCTGAGTTTTATTTCAAAAACTTGTCTAGTAAGTCGATTGGTTTTCCATTATAAGTCGACTGATCATACTTGTAACTCTTCAGTAAAATACTCTTCTTATCTGATGGAACTGTCGACTGTATATCTTTTTCAGTCGACTTAACAGTATGAAAAGTTCAAGTTCTTTATCATTTTTTCTACAACACTATTCACCCCCACTCTAGTATTAGTTGCCTTGCATACAGGATCCAACAATATCTACTACAACTCTCTAGTTAACAACTTTTTAAAATTCTGTATAGAACTCAGGTTTTCCGATCTCAAACACATGTCAAAATCAACAAACAACAGCAGTTTTGCTGAAAACTTGTTAAGCTCATAGCTCATGCTACGCTTATCGGAATTCAATGAAATTATATTTTTTAGAAAGGTGGGAACATCTACTACAACTCTCTAGTTAACATCTTCTTCAAATTCTGTATAGAATCAAGTTTTTCGATCTCAAACACATATCAAAAAAAAAACAGCAGTTTTGCTCGCTGTTTTAGGGAAACGTTTTGTTTGACCTATCAAACTAACCTAGAAAAATCTACAAATGTTAGAGCATGGTAAGGACATGTATGAGAGCCTCTCATATTAATTTGGAGCCAAAATTCCAATTTTAGCACAGGTAATTAATTCCTAACCATAAAAACTACATACTAGTTATTAAGATTTGATCTTTAGGGTTTTATTTGAGTCCTACCACTTCAATCTTTGTATGCAATTTTTTTTAGTCCACAATAATCAATATGCACATGATTTAGTCCAGGTTTTTATCACATACAACAATAAAAAGAAAAAAAAATCAATACAACAAAGAGTAGTGAAACCCACACCAAAAAATCGGTTGGAAGAACTAGTTAGCTCCTTCTCCTTGTTCTTGCTCCTCTTCTCAAGAATAACACATGAAAGAAATACAGTCCCTCTTTTTTATTTCATCTCTCTTTCTTTTCTTTTCTTCTCAATATTTTTCTAAATTTAAAACAAGTGGAAGAAGAAGAAGAAGAAGAAAATATAAGAGAAGAAGAAAGGGAGTGAGATGAGATGAAGGAAACAAAATGGAAAGAGGGCTTTGCCCTAGGGTTGGGCCGACCACGGGGCTTTTTATAGGAGGAGGAGGGTGATCTTGTGGGTGACGAGAAGCCATGTGTCTCACTCTTTGTGGTTTAATCAATTTGATGTTTTGTTTGCAAAATACATTACAATCAACACCCAACTCAATCTTAACCCTCGAATTGACCATGATTATCCAAAAACAAAAGATATTTCCAAAAATCACATAGTACATGATTTCGTACAAACGTACGAAATCGATACAGTATATATACGTACATACATCTATATATATAGATAATTTTTATTCATCAAACCCATCATTCTGTAAAAAAATAAATTAATTCGAAAAATAAAATAAAATAATAATAAAAATAATTTTATTATCGACTCGGAAAATTTCAGTACCAGTTTGATACAATACAGATGTATACAGACTAGTATATATATATATAGATAATGTTTACTAATTAAACCGGGTAATATCCCCCAAAAATATTTTCAATTCTAAAAGTAAATAAAGAAAAAAAAACTTTTAATATCAGACCTGGATATTACAGACATTTTCTCAAAAATGCATATTATATGGTTTTGTACAAGTTCACAAAATCGATTCAATACATATATATACTTACTTGTATATATATACAGATAATGATTATTAATAAAAACTAAGTAATTTCCATAAGAAATATTTTAATTTTAAAAATAATAATAATTCAAATATAATATCCAACCGGGATATTACAATACTCCCTCCTTATAATAGTTCTGTCCTCAGAACAATGTTTAGTCAGGAGAATAGAAAAATATTCATGCTCTAAATAACTCGAGGAAAGAAAGCTTATACGACTTTCCGATTCCCAAGTGACTCGTCCACGAACTGGTTCTCCAAAGAACCCAACCTTGTTCCCAGAGCTACCTGCAGACTCTGCCAAAATCGAGATGTAACTCTTGAATCTTGGTCAGAACCACTGACGCTGGCACTCCATGCTGCTTCATCGCGCTTCCAATGTAGGCTTCCTCTAATTTCTCTAACAACTCAGTCATCTTCATCGGAAGAAAAATGTGCAGACTTCGTCAACCGGGTTCCAAATAACCCAAATTGAGTCATTCATTTTTCTGAATTTCTGGGTAATCCTGTAATGAAGTCCATACTAATGTTCTCCCATTTGTACTCTGGAATGGACAATGGTTGCAATCAACCTCCGAGTTTCTGATTTTCTGCTTGAATCTTCTGACAATTAAGGCATCTAGCCACAAATCCTGCCCTAGCCTGCTTCATTCTTCTTGTAGTTCCCTTCCTCTTGTGCAATTCAGCGAACTCCTGTATTGTGGTTCACTCCATTGATGTCCTGTTATAGGCTGGTAATCTTTAATATTAGGTTCACAAATTTGCCTCCTCGACATCCGGCTGCAGCTTTGCCTTCTGGACATTCGGTTGCAGATTTTGCCCACTCGACATCCAGTTGCAGGTTTGCCTCCATCGACGTCTGGTTGTAGATTCTCTTCCTTAATGATATTCTTCCTTGGTTCATTATCCTTCAGCACACATAACTTGTTACCAAACCCAAGTGATCCTTCTTCCGTACTGAATACTGAAATTTTTCTTCATTTACTTGCTACTTTAGTGATCCAATCTCTACATCTTCTACCTGAGCCTTCTTGACTTTCTCATTTAGACTCAGTTGTAGCTCTAATCATGCCAAAACTATCCTCAACTCTTGAGTAATCACTTTGCTACTGGCTTGCCTGATCTCATCATTTAGCTCCTTTCTTCCCTTATGGTTTTGGCTGAGGCTAATGCTTCACTACCATGATATTTTGCGGTTACTTAGCCACTCCATCCTTATAATAGGACGTGGCCTATGAACACTACTTTTGACTTTTAGGACTATCCAATAATTTGCACAAAGCTGATGAACCTGTAGTTGTTCAGAACTGCAGTCAACTGCTCAGCATGCCCTTCTTCCGTTCCTGCAAGGCCCAACTCTAAAAAATATATACTTAGGGTCTCTCCTCTTATATTGAGTTTATAGCCCTTATAGCACAACTATGTAATGAGGATTGCTCTAGATGGCTCCCGCACACATCTAGAGTTGCCTCCCGCACACATCTAGAGTTGCCTCCCGCACAATCAACAAAACCAAATCTAGAGTTGCCTCCCGCACACATCTTAACTTTTTGAAAAATAATTCAGACAAAAGAATATGATGAACCAGAATTGAATAAAACGATTGCCTGGATTTCATATATATATATATATATATATATATATATATAAATCGATTCATTTACAAAAGTGTTACATCATATATTACTTTCTAGTCTACACAAAATTCAAAGTACAACTTTTAAACTTTTTTGCAGTTCCATATGCACAAACTGGTAATGGCTATGCTGCCTTCTTCAACTTGCCTTTAGTAAGTGTGAACTCTTACCCTTGGTGAACAGGCTCATTTCCTTTATTGTTTATCTTCGGGGTTAATCTGCCGTAATTCTTATGACGCTGGAAACAATTTGGCCTAATATGACCAATCCCCCACAATTGTAACATGTACGGGTCTCCACCTGAGGGTCCTTCCTCGGGCACTGGCTCATGAAATGACCTTGCTCACCACACAGCAAACAGCTTCCTGGCTTGGCGCCTCCAAGTTTGCCCTATGTTTTCTGAATCTTCAGCTTCTGACCTCGGTTCTCGAACCCTGATGCTTGTGCAGATCTTTTTCTTTGTAGTCGTGGAAAGACTAATTTCTTGTCTCCAGCCTCCTTACAGAAATAGCATACTGCAAACTTGGTGGTCTCATAGGCTTTCTCCCATTCATGCTACAGTCGTGCCAATCTGGAATTAAAGTGATCCCGCTCTTCCGCTAGGTCTGCTAATATCGCTCTGCAAGCATCACTGAGTTTCTTAGCTCGACGACCTTTCCTGGTCCCATACTTCCTCAACTTCTTAATCCCCAAATGTATGCCAACCGCTGCCATTGTGCATTGATACACACTTAGCCCCTGTGGTGGTGAAGGAGAGTCCGTCTTGAGGTTAGCTTGTAGTAAAATCTCCTCCGGCTCCTCACTCAAGATTATCGGATCATCCATCGAAATCGGTTCACTTCCATCAACACATCCTCGATTAGGATATCGTTGAATACCATCCTTCAAACACATATACCGGAATTAGTCCAGATATAGAAAATTTATAAAACATAAGTTGAAGGAAACAACAATATAAATTATAGTTGACTACAACTAGCTAAAACCCGACTCCTATGAGACATCCAAGTTTAAATTTTCTACTGTGTTGGACTATAAATTGAAGTCGGGTTGATACCACTCTGTAACGTCCCGATTTCCTTAGCCGAGTAACCGTGACATAAGCCAGAATCTTTTCCTTAAATTAGCCACAATACACAAAAAAAAAAGAAAATTTAAATCTTTTTATTCAACACAAATGAATTACAAGTGCCAATGGTATCAAACTGCAATACATTACATCAGTGCAATAATGCCTTACAATCCCAAGTGTTACAAACATCCAATAAATTTACATCAGAGTAAAACAAATACTGAATAACACTTGGTACTTCACTTGGATGCTTCTCAACAATAAACATATAACAATAAGAACAATAATCAACAGAGTTCTTCACTTGAACGCTTCACTTGTCTAGAGTCCTCCTGAACCTTGAACCTGTAGTTCAGCAATCCAGTACCTATTTGAGTGGGAACGTCAGTACATATACTGACGCTTAACGACTGATGACTAGCAGCGAATCTCAACTTTAAACAAACATAATTTAAGTATGGTAAAATGTGTAGTTGTAGTTTAAGTGTTCGTGGGTGTTATGACTTAGAATCTTAATGCAATGTCAACTAAGGCTAGGATGCACTTATACTAATGCAAGCAAGACTCTGGACAGTATGCAGCCCATAAATGCATACACCCATATCAAGTCGTTTATTCATATATAGGGATTTGAACCCGCGTAATGAATTCTACTCTTGTACTCAACATGTTCCTGAAGATACAGCGTGACTGATGAGGTTGCTCTGAAACGGTCTAATCCGGCCATTCGCAATCATATAGTGGTGTCTCTGCTTGCCTTCGTACCGGACCTCACTCAAAAATCAGATGAACTCCCAGAGTTTACTACAACACAGGTTAGCTAGAAGCATCCCCAGTGGCTCCTTAGCTCATAGACCGTAGTCTATGGCCCGTTTGCTTTTCGTGACATAGAACATGACGGAATTCTGGGGGTCCATCCCCTAGTTCCGATAGGAAAACTTCCTATTTTTATCATGGCACTTCAGAAATTAACAGATGAGATATGGATCTCGTGCTCTCAACTCGTGAGAAGGCACAGACCGTATCCCTTTGACAAGAAGGGTACAACCAATAACACCACCTAGTGCTGGTCTATAGGACAGGTCGGATCATAAGGTATCACCTCTAACACCAACTCATTCCCTTTGGCGAAGTAATAGATAAAAAGGTTATGTAACAATAGTTACCAATTACTACCCTAACGATGTCACTAACCTTAAACAATCTGAGGGATGACAACAATACTAACACAACATGCTAGGTCTTAAGTTAGACTTCACAAGATAACTTTTTTAGGTGCTCAATCTAGACTTACCAGGATCACCAAGGATCCTGTCACAGCTTATCGATCCAAGACTTCGGCAACACGAATTTATTTGCATACTACTACCCTGAACTTGGATTCTGTCAATGCTCCCGGCCCGTGATCAACCTACACCGGTTAAGATCTGACAGTGCATGAGGGATGACTCATCTACATTCTCCGAGGAGTAAAATAAATACACAACTTGATGGTCAATGGCCCCTAGGGAAATGATATCGCCTTAGACAAGCACAACAAGTTGCGTACTAGCTAATGAGCTATGTACGAGCTATGAAATCCCAGACGAGCCAAATGAGCTACACATGAACAAACAAACTATATATGAGCCAGGTGAGCTACGTATCAGAAGGACCAATACTAATAATTGGTACAAACTATTTCTCAATTAAACAACATGCTATTACGTGACTTATTAGCACAAGAAATACTTATTACTCATAATCAAGTACATGATTCAAACCACTAAAAATTCCAGACAACTCTAGCTTACATGAATAATAAGCATGTGGAAATATATAGAAATCCTAAATACATGCTTGAATAGGGAAAAACAACCATATATCCCGAACAGTGAATTTGCCAAGGTCAAACAACTGCTGAAGCTTGAGAAATTCACCGTAATTTCTACGCTTGTCAGAATCCAACAAAATTGGACTTTTTGAAAAGCTAAAAACATCTACTACAACTCTCTTGTTGACAACTTTCTCATGTTCAGTCAACAAGCGGTCGAAAACTCGTAATCTTTCCAAACAGAAACTCAGCAAAAGAAAGTTGCTGCTCTAATTATGTAAAAATCATAATAGATGCTACACTTATCGGAATCTAACAAAATTGGGCTTTTTAGAAAGCAAAGAACATATACTACAACTCTCTAGTTGATAACTCTTTCAAGTTAAGTCAACAAGAGGTCGAAAACATTTAATCTCTCCAAACAGAAACTCAACAAAAGAAAGTTGCTGCTGTAATTTTGTAAAAATCATAATAGATACTTCACTTATCGGAATCTAACAAAATCGGGCTTTTTAGAAAGCTAAGTACATCTACTACAACTCTCTAATTGACAAGTTTTTCAAATTCATTATGGAACTCTAGTTTCCCGATCTCAAATACATGTCAAAATCAACAAAAATAGCAGTTTTGCTGAAAACTTGTAAATCTCACAGCTCATGCTACACTTATAAAATTCAACAAAATTATATTTTTTAGAAAGGTGGGAACATCTACTACAACTCTCTAGTTAACAACTTTTTCAAATTCTGTATAGAACTCAAGTTTTCCGATCTCAAACACATGTCAAAATCAACAAAAAACAACAGTTTTGTTGAAAACTTGTAAAGCTCGTAGCTCATGCTACGCTTATCGGAATTCAATGAAATTAGATTTTTTAGAAAGGTGGGAACATCTACTACAACTCTCTAGTTAACAACTTTTTAAATTCTGTATAGAACTCATGTTTCCCGATCTCAAACACATGTCAAAATCAACAAAAAACAACAGTTTTGCTGAAAACTTGTAAACCTCATAGCTCATGCTACGCTTATCGAAATTCAACGAAATTAGATTTTTTAGAAAGGTGGGAACATCTACTACAACTCTCTAGTTAAAACTTTTTCAAATTCTGTATAGAACTCAAGTTTCCCGATCTCAAACACATGTCAAAATTAACAAAAAAACAGTAGTTTTACTGAAAACTTGTAAAGCTCATAGCTCATGCTACGCTTATCGGAATTCAACGAAATTAGATTTTTTAGAAAGGTGGGAACATCTACTACAACTATCTAGTTAACAACTTTTTCAATTTCTGTATAGAACTCGAGTTTCCCGATCTCAAACACATGTTAAAATCAACAAAAAACAGCAGTTTTGATGAAAACTTGTAAAGCTAATAGCTCATGCTACACTTATCGGAATTCCACGAAATTAGATTTTTTAGAAAGGTGGGAATATATACTACAACTCTGTAGTTTACAACTTTTTCAAATTCTGTATAGAGCTCAAGTTTCTCGATATCAAATACATTTCAAAATCAACAAAAAAAGCAGTTTTGCTGAAAACTTATAAATCTCATAGCTTATGCTACGTTTATCGGAATTCAACGAAATTAGATTTTTTTAGAAAGGTAGGACCATATAGTACAACTCTCTAGTTAACAACTTTTTCAAATTCTGTATAAAAGTCAAGTTTCTCGATCTCAAACACATGTCAAAATCAACAAAAAACAGCAATTTTGCTCGCTGTTTTGGGGAAACGTTTTCTTTGACCTATCAAATTAAACCAGAAAAATCAACAAAAATTATAGCATGGTAAGAACATGTATTAGAGCCTCTCATCTTAATTTTGAGCTAAAATTCCAACTTTAGCACAAATAATTAATTTCTAACCATAAAAACTACATACTAGTTATTTAGATTGGATCTTTCGGTTTTTATCTGAGTTCAACCACTTCAATCTTTTTATGCAATTTATTTTAGTCCACAATCATCAATATGCACATGATTTAGTCCAAGTTGTTATCACATACAAAAATAAAAAGAAAAAAATCAATACAACAAAGAGTAGAGAAACCCCCACCAAAAATTCGGTTGGAAGAACTAGCTAGCTCCTTCTCCTTCCTTGTTCTTGTTCCTCTTCTCAAGAACAACTCAGGAAAGAGACCAACTCCATCTTTTTGATTTGATCTCTCTTCATTTTCTTTTCTTCTCAATTTTTTTTTAAATTTAAAACAAGTGGAAGAAGAAGAAGAAAATATAAGAGAAGAAGAAAGGGAGTGAGATGAGATAAAGGAAAAAAAATGGAAAGAGTTCTTTGCCATAGGGTTGGGCCGGCTAAGGGGGTTTTTATAGGAGGAGGAGGTGAGCTTGTGGGTGAGGAGAAGCCATGTGTCTCACACTTTGTGGTTTAATCAATTTGATGTTTTGTTTGCAAAATCCATCACAATCAACACCCAACTCAATCTTAACCCTCCAATTGACCATGATTATTCAAAAATAAAAGATATTTTCCCAAAATCACATAGTACATGATTTCGTACAAATATACGAAATCGATACATTATATATACGTACATACATCTATATATATAGATAATTTTTATTCATCAAACTCATCATTCTGTACAAAAATAATTTAATTCGGAAAATAAAATAAAATAATGATAAAAATAATTTTATCATTGGCTTGGAAGATTTCAGTACCAATTTGATACAATACAGATGTATACAGACGAGTTTATATATATAGATAATGTTTACTAATTAAACCGAGTAATATCCCCCAAAAATTTTCAATTCTGAAAATAATAATAAAATAATAATAAAATAATAATTTTTAATATCAAACCGGGATATTACAGTGTCATGCCCCGCTTCCCAAAAATACGGAATACGAGCACGTAACAAAAGCCCATCGAATGAATATAATCATCCTTAAGCTGTTCAGGAATTCTTTACAACATGTCACAGTAAAATCAGAGTCGGAAGCCAGAACAATCAACCACATTGCACATATGAACCAAATACCAACAAAATACTTGAAATAAAATGTATTAATCTCAAATAGTCATGATCTGAAAATACACAAATATCTTGGGTCATATTGCCCAAATACCAGAAATAAATACAGGTTCAAAATACAATATTGTCCAAAATAAGTAACAGGAATAGCATTAGAAAAATTCAGCCTCTAGCCTCGCATCTTGCCAATACCTTTAGGAACCTGTCCTCCAAAATCTGCAATACAACGAATGCAGGAAAAAGGAAAAGAGAAAATACAGTACCCGTCAATGGCAAGTCCGGGTCACAAATAGAATATGATACAAGCACTTGGGAAAAACTAAACAGATCTAACTAATCATCAGAAACAGACCTAATATGGTATGGTAAACTCAACTAACATAGTATCCTAGCAGATGTCTCAGATATTAAGTGTCAAGTGTCATATAACAGAAATGTCAGGTAAACAGATATTCAGATATGTCAGGTAAATCAGATAACAGGTTTCAGATAATAGATATTCAGATTCAGATTCAGATTTCCATATATCAGATTCGGATTCAGACTTCAGAAATATAATCAGATCTCAGATTTCAGATTAATGTAAGTCATGTGTGATTACTATCTAGGTAGCACGACATGTGCCCCAAATTATATCACATGGTTGCTACATTCAAAACAATTTCGCTTTAGATTTCGTAGGGGACCATGCAGGGCAGTATACTCAGTATTCACAGAATCACAGAACTTGGTCAGTAAACTTGATCGGTAAACTTGATCGGTAACATGCCATACAGGAAACACAAGTCTCCTTCCTGAGTACACGTTTCTGCACTATCCACTATTAGATCTGTCCCATATACCCCGGCTTAATTACCTTTAGTATTTATATTATCCACAGGCTTGAGAGTGTGCTAAATAATGTCAAATTAACAGGTCATAATCAGGTTTAGACTCATAGAATTAGATCAGTAAGTATAGGTACCAAACATTCACAAATACGAGCAAAATGGTATAGGTTTATAAACAGGACAGCAAGACCAATCTGTACATAATCAGTGATCCAAAGATCTACAGGCATGCAAATAATGATCCGTCGAAGGATCTGGAAAATAGACTTCCACACGCTTCTAACGGGTATAATAATTCTATATACTAGTTCACAACATCTCTACTCAAAACACAATTCAACACAGTTTGCATGTACAGTCAGAAAACAGGGGAATAACTTAAACCACATGAAAACAGCATACAAAGTCATTAATTAAATCCACGAAAATTCTGGGGCAATCCCCTATATGTATAGTCTCAAAATATAGATTTTCATATTTTTCCAGAAAGTATAGATATGTTTTCAAAAATAGAAATTAACGCATAACACAGCTTAGATGGATCTGGAATTCTTCAACACCGCTGTACAAAATCATGCATATCTTGCACACAGCGCATCAAAATCCACTTCCGCCAAAACAGGATGAAAGTAGATACAATTACCCAACTTTCATATCTCTCATCAAATATTCATACAGTAATTAGAAATATGGTAAACACGGCATTCAACATACAATCACACGCAGTTTACAGCAAAAGCGATCTATAGAAAAGAATGTAAGGTATCACTCAAAACTCATCTTTAAATTACCACAAAAATCAGGGAACTACCTAACATCATAGTGAAACACAGGACAAAATCTTGTGGTATGAAATTAGGTCTAACTTAGATCTTGAAAATAAATTGTCCACAAAAATTACCCCGAACTGAAACTGGAAACTACTAACATACAGTTACAAAAATGATCATAACTCCTCCATACGAAGTCCAAACAGGGTGAAATCAGTGGGGTTAGAAATTAGATTCAATTCTCTACAAATTTCTCAGAAATAGTCATGTTGAGATTCGTACTCTAATTCAGGTAAAAACATCAATCAATCCAGTTCAAATCCAAATTTCCAGATTTCTCAACCAATCTTCAAAACGTCATAACTTCCTCAAAAATCATCAAAATTCTTCCAAATTCAAAACGCTGTCTACCCACTACCTAAATGTCATATCTAAGGGTTTCTAACATGTCAAAATCCAATATTTCTCATATGGGTGTTCAAACAAACATCGGGTATACAATATGTCACATACGCGATAACAATCGCGGTCGGGTGAATCCTAAGGCATAAACCTATCAAATTCATGTCCTAATTCGTCCATGGCCTGTTTTGAAACCTTAGAGAAGAAATCCAAAAATAAAGACGTGATCTTGGTCCGTCTCTAGTCTCAAACTATCCTATGTGTGAACTTTCTACTTGTATCAACCTAAGAAATTTAAGTACAAGTTACTTGCCTTTATGTGATGACGAACGCGACGAATCCAAGCCTTTCAAAGAAAACCCACGAGCAAAAGTCCTTCCATGTGCGATTTCAAGCGAACCCACGAACCGAATCTTGCCTACGATCGTCTTCTTGAAGCACGGACTCAAACGGACGCTACCCTCTTCACCAAATCAGCGAAGAGATGGAGGGGCTGTTTTGAAGTAGTGGGTGCTGTTTTGGGATGGTGGTCGGCCACAAGGAGGAAAGGGGAGTTGTAGTATTGATGGATTTGTCTATATGGAGATGGAGAAGGATGAGATGGTCGGATATGGAGGCAAGGGGGGAGAGAGAGGCTCGGTTTGGGAAGGGGGTTATGCAGGCCGGTTGTGGAGAGGAGAAAAAAAGAAGAGAGGCCGGGTGTGATTATAGGAGAGGGAGAGAGAATATTAGGGTTAGGGATTAATTAGTGTTTAGGGATATATATAGGAGATCAAATGTGGGTTAATGGGTAGTGGATACCAATAGGATTAAATGGGTATACAATTGGGTAATGGATATTGGGTAGATTTCAAATGGAGATACAAAATGCAATGAATCCTATGGTTCCTAAAAATCTCCTTAAGGGCCAAAAATCTCAAATTGATCAAAACACTTCTAAAAATTCATCATGACCCAAAAATAAATAACAGATATGAATGAGACCAAGAAAATGCGAAAAAGAATTCAAAATGGCAAAAAACGGACGATCGACGCACAAACAGCACACGGTGGTCAAAAATGTAAGAAAAATAATATAAAATGAAAATAATCCAATAAGAAAATTTATACAATAATTTATAAATATAATTTATGAGATAATCTAATTTTAACAATAAAAATAATTTGCGCCAATTTTATATACAGAAAATATCGAAAAATACCTTTCTGGGAAAACAGGGGTTACATACAGACATTTTCTCAAAATCGCATATTACATGATTTTGTACAGGTGCACAAAATCGATACAATACACATATATATATACTTACTAGTATATATATATGCAGATAATGATTATTAATAAAAACTAAGTAATTTCAATAAAAAATATTTTAATTTTAAAAATAATAATACTACAAATATAATATCCAACCTGGATATTACACGTAGCCTCGAACGCGTAAGACCCCCTGGGGGGAGCAGAGGTCTGCGTGTTTACTAGGCTATCGACTTTCATTGTATTGGGATACTATGGTTCACTGGTCGACAAATAATTAAAATGAATAAATGTGAAATGAAAATGAAAATGATCAAGTAATGAAAGCATGTGTTGTAATATGAGACTGAGAAAGAGAATGAATTTGAATAAAGACCAGAATGAAAGAATATGAGTCATGAGTTTGTGAATGAAAATAAATGGTAAACGAAGTATGTGGTTAACTATGTATGGAAAACGAGGTAACTGCATTATATAATTATAAACGAAAATAAAGAGATGGTGATGTGAAGATATTCATGAAAAGAAGAGCATTGTGTTATGTGATTAAATATGAGAAGTAAAGAAAGTGTATATGTATGATATAATATTATATGAATGAAAAGTAAAGTTATATGTAATATGAGTATAGAAAATGAAATAAGGAGTAATATGTGATGAATATGAGAATGGTTATAACACGAAAAATATGCTATGATAAGAGTTGATGCACCTTGGAATTGTGTCGAGGAACTACATGCTCTCTATTTTCATGGAAATGGTGGGAACTACCTGCTTTAGCACAACTCCCAAGATGAATTGGTGGGTTGTTGATATGATAGTTCGATTATGATATTGAAATGAAAATTACAGTAAATTGTAACATGAAAATGAAAATAAAGTAAAGTTATATTCCAAGCTATCGGATTGAGTTGTGATGTTATATTACCCAGCTTGTCTGAGGTGCGGCGATTATTACCCAAGCTATTGGCTTTGGGGTGCAGTTTCTCTTGCTGGTATAGGCCAGGACGAAGATATAGCCTCGGGGGTGCCAAACTCTGTGTGAGCAGCTTCACGCATGTATACTGAGCTATTGGCTTCAGTTTGATTGGTTTTGTGGGTACTGAGAAAGAAAACAATACATGTAAGGAAGTGTGTATGTTGTGTATGGAAATGGATATGAGAATGGCAAGTGATATTGATGAGAATGGGTGAACTAAAAGGTATGGAATTTGTATGGGTTTACGAATGAAAAGAAGGTAATGATAAGTGTGTGATGGAATAAGAATGGATATAAATAATGAATGTGGCGCACTATAATGAATGTTTTAATCTTTATATGATGAAATGGAATGTATGTGTAAAAAGCGAAGGAAATAAGTTAAGTTACAAAGTAAAATTGTATTTTGCTTTTAACGGAAAGTATGGTGATATATATATATATATATATATATATATATATATAAAGATCCGATATGGTGTAAGAATGTGGTAGTAGAACGTTATACTTAATATTATGATGATTATTAGTAACGGAGTGAAGTAATATATACATATTGGGAATATTGTGGTCATTAAAATGTGGGATAATGTTTATGTTTAATTAAGTTAATGATATTAGTTAATAGGTGGAGTTTGAGATTCGGGCCTAGGATCTACTGCCCGCTATTTCGAGCAAATAGTGGGAACTTTCTACCTGGGTTCGAATCTCTCGGTAAATCAAGGATAATGAGATGTATGTGGTGGATTTGCAATAACTATATTGTGGACTATTTGATGATATTGTTGTATCATAATTTCAAATGTACTTTTATTCTCTGGCATTCATCATTTATAACTTAATTTCCTACCATGTTGGTATTTTAAAGGTTTTTTGTTTCTTTTATTTAATTTATTCTAAGTTAAGTTACATTTGATGTCCGCCCCGCTTCCCAAAAATACGGAATACGAGCGCGTGACAAAGCCAGTGAATGATTTTCATCATTCATGAGCTGTAGGATCGATCCAGCATCATAACAAGAATATAACAAAATGTACACAACCACGCATGCGTGAATAATTTATAATCAACAGAAAAAAAATGAAACGAAATAATAATATCACAAATAGTTTTCAAATCTGGATCAAAAGATAAAAGATAAAACTCGGGATTATAAGCATGTTACAAAATTCATGTAGCAAAAGAAACAAATAACTAAAAAAAACAGAATATTTAAATTGTTTCTTTTCTCCAAGTGAAGCCTAGAACGTCTGCTCACCAATTCCAGCAGGCAACACGTCTCCAAAGTCTGTATATACATATATAAAAAAGGAAAATAGAGAAAACAAGACAAACGCCCTTAGTGGAAGTTAGGGCCACAAATAGTACAAGCAAGGGTATAAAAACAAGTGTAAGAAACATGATACAAGATTTGGAATCAAGAATGTATAACATAATATAATAGGGATGCAACAAGTAGTGGGATTCAAGAAACTAGCTAGTAAGAAAGACAACTTAAGTGACAAGATTTGGTAACAAGTACAAGTAGTGGGACAAGTAACAAGTGAGAATTTAGTTGTATCAAGCATCAAGTAACAAGTATCACGTACAAGTGTCAAGTAACAAGTAACAAATAATAAGTCTCAAGTAACATGTCTCAAGTAACAAGTCTCAAGTACCAAGTCTCATGTAGGGTATCAAGTGTGTACAAGTAACAAGTTAATCTTAAATCTAATGTTTAATTCTATCTAGGTAGCACTTCATGCATCCATATTTTTACTACATGGTTGCTACATACAATCAGTTACGTTTAGGCCTAGTGGTGGATTTTATAGGGCGGTGTACTCAGGTATCAAGTATCAAGAAAGCCATGCTAATGAATCGAGTAATCATATAACTAGTTCGTGTGTCAAGTCAAGACAAGTCAAGAATCAATGAACACTAGTTCATGAATCAAATAATATACTAGTTCATGAATCGAACAATAATATACTAGTTCATGAATCAAATAATATACTAGTTTATGAATCGAATAATAATATACTAGTTCATAAATCAAATAATATACTAGTTCATGAATCGGATAACAATATAACTAGTTTATGAAGCATGTATCAAGTGGAAAACACGGGCTCCCTTCCGAGTACACTTACCTATATTGTCCACTACTATGGTCTTTCTCTTAAACCCCAGCTTATTATTATTATTATCATCAAACAAGCATGAAAGTGTGCGCAACAGGTCAAGTAAAAATGATCAAGAACATGGAACAAGTTTAAGATAATTATAAAGCATATTCGAGGATCAACACAATTTAAGATTATCAAGAACTACGAGAATTGTAATTCTGGATAGCATGACGTTGCTGCACCAAAACTGCGATTTCCGTTGCTACAAGATAGCAAATGTGGATCCGTTAGAAGTCCTAGAAACTAGACTCCTGTCCGGTTCCAACTCATATAATTAATACACAAAAAAGTTGCGGCAACTGATGTCAAAACAGCTAACTATACAGCATTTGTGTTCAGCCAGAAATTGTAAAACTGAGTTTATACATGTGAATCAGGTTTGGAATTTCAATAATTAATTCTGAGAAAATTAAGGAATGTTTTCTAGGGTGTCTAGTATCAGCATGTAAAATTTCAATTCGTTTACTTACTGGTAGTATAGTTAAAATAATTGTAAACCAAAGTGTGACGGCAGTTTTTGTGAATCTGCGATTATCGACACAGCAGCAGTAAAATTGCGGTATCTCCTAAACTGTAACTGGAAATTCAAAAATTATGAATGTTATGAGCAATTATACACTTTGGGATACTTTTCATATTTAGGACTCAAGTTCAGATTCTAGTGTTATCGGGGTTGAAACAGCAAGCCAAAACGGAAAAGAAACCAAATAAGAAACTTTTTGCATGAAATATATCAAAATTATACTAGTTGTGAACAAGTGTATCAACAAAGGTCTGTGACTCTTAGATCATGTGATAGATAAGGCGAAACATGAGATCATCAATGATAAACAAAGAGGAGTCACATTTACAATCTACTTGCAGTATTTTCAGGGAAAAGTGTGTACTAAAAAACGAAATGTACAAGAAGATTCTTGCCTTGGGGTGTAGATGATGAATCCGATGGAGGATAATGGGAATGGATCCCGGGCAACTAGCACGATCGACACGGATCTTGATGGGATGATCAAGATCAAGACGATCAACGGTTGAGATCTGTTGGCGATGGAGATGATCAGATCTTGATCTGATCTTAAGGAGATCTGACGGTTGATATTAAAAGTAGACCTTTCACCTTCCCTCCTTCTTCTTCACAACAACAGAGGGACAGAGAGCGCGTCTCCGACAGTGATGGCGACGACAAATGGCAGCGACGTCGAGGGAAGCTCGACGTAGGAAGATGGTTGACGGCGGAGGATGAGGAGGATGGCACCGGTGGTGTTCTGCTTGGGCGGAAAACAGGGGAGGATGAAGGTGCAATGGAGAGGCGAAGCTTCGGAGTTACGGGGATGGCGAGGCGATGGGGGAAGCTGTCGACGAAGGGCGACGATGACAATGGGGGACGAGGATGGGAAGATGACGATGACAGGGCACAGGCAATAGGGTTAATGGCGACAGAGCTAATGGGTTCACAAGCGGTCATGGAAGATGAGGAAGGCAATGGGTCATGACGGCGATGGGGTTGATGGTGAGGCGGTGACGAGGCTGAGGAGGATGACAGCGGCGAGGCTAGACGGGGAAGATGGTGGAGGGGACAGCAGGCTCGAGCGGAGGTCGAGATGAGGGAGACGCGGTGCGAAATAGGGTGGCGAGGTGTAGAAGATGCACAGGAGATTTAGGGGGTTGGCAGCTGGGTGTTTAGGGGTTGAACAGTGATCGGTTTGGTTTAGGGTTAATTAGGTTTAGGTTTAAATAGTAGGGTTTTGGGTTGTGGGTTATTGGTTAATGGGTTTGAGTAGGATCCAACAAGAGATTGAGTCCAAATTCATTACAATTAGGGGAAATGAAATAGATGAGGTGAAACAATCAACTCTTCATGAAGAATAGCAAATCAGAGCTGATAAGAACGATGCAATTGAAATAAATATTGGCACAAAATTGAGTCAAAACAAATGAAATGATTTTTATTGGAACTGGAAACAAAATTCAGATTCCCAAGTGGATGCACAGAGTACAAGGAATGGAAATATAGTAGAAAAATACAATTATGAGGAACAGGAGTTACAAATCCTACCCACCTAACAAGCAGAATTTCGTCCTCGAAATTCAGACAAGTGGTACATAGGGCAACCCCCCCAATGGAAAAGAAAGAACAACACCAAAACAAAAGCTACTGAAACAGATTGGGAAACTTCTACTAAATCTCCTCCTCCAATTTCCATGTTTACTCACCCGGCGAGTGAGGATTCCAAGAAACTCAAACCAGCTTGATGACCTTGTTCTTCAGCACCTTCTCACGCCTGTCCAAGATAGTAACTGGCGGAATCTCACAAGACAGATCCAGTTGCACAGACAACTCTGAGTAGTCGATCACTTGGTTCTCATCCCTGATGTATCTCCTGAGATAGGAGACATGAAAGACATCATGCACCCCCGATAGAGCCAGCGGCAACGCAAGTCGATAGGCCACCTTGCCTACTCGCTCCACAATATCAAACGACCCGATGAACCTGGGGCTTAGCTTGCCTCCACCTCTAAATCGGATAACGCCTCTCCATGGCGATACCTTAAGGAACACATGGTCTCCCACCTCAAACTCCAAGGGCCTTCCGTGGACATCTGCCCATTTCCTCTGCCTGTCCTGTGCTGCCAGAAGATGCTTCCTGATTGATCCACTGCATCGACAGTCTTGGTGATCAATTCTGGCCCCAACAATTTCCTCTCACCAATGTCATCCCAGCACAATGGTGACCTACACTTCTGACCACAGTGCCTTGTACGGTGCAGCTTTAAGACTGGCTTGATAGCTATTGTTGTACAAGAACTCAACCAAGTGCAGGTGATCCTCCTAAGACCCTCCAAACTGAAGTACATAGGACCTCAACATGTCCTCTAATGTCTGAATGGTCCTTTCTGATTCTCCGTCTGTCTAAGGGTGGAAAGCTGTACTGTACTTCAACTTGCTCGCAAGCCTGCTCTGAAGGCTCTCCCAAAACTGAGATATGAACTTGGTATCCCTGTCGGATACAATGCTGAATGTAACCCCATGAAGCCTGACAATCTTCTGCATGTACCTTTCTGCGAGACTCTCAGTAGCTGACAAACTCTGAAGGGGATGGAGTGAGCACTCTTCGTCAGCTTGTCGACAATCACCCAAATGGCGTTGTGACCCTTAGGACTCCTTGGCAAGGCGGTCACAAAATCCATGGTGATATGCTCCTACTTCCACTTCGGAATCGGAAGAGGCTGAAGAAGTCCGGCGGTCCTCTAATGTTCTGCCTTCACCTGCTGGCAGATTAAGCACTGAGACACAAATCTGGCTACTGCCCTCTTCATACCATGTCACCAGAAGTGAAGCTTCAAATCCCGATACATCTTGGTACCACCGGGATGAATAGAGTATGCCAACTGGTGGGCTTCCTCGAGCAATTTCTGCCTGACTTTACCCTTTGGAACACACAACCTAGCTCCAAAGCAAAGTGACCCATCTGAGTGAATGACCATATCGGTCCTCAAACCTGCCTCAACTTCTGCTCTGATCTTCCGTAACTGCTCATCACCTGCCTGTGCTTCTTTAATTGCTCTATTAGAGATGACTGCAACTGAAGCATCATACAACTCCGATCGGCGCCCGGCATAATCACATTTAAGTCCAACCATCTCATCTGCTCAATAAGTTCCTTCTGCTGAGTCAAGAACTTGGCGACTGGCCTCCTGCTCAACGCATCTGGCACCATGTTCACCTTACTGGGGTGATACTGCAAACTGATGTCGTAGTCGGCCATCAACTCCAACCAGCACCTCTGTGTCATGTTCAGCTCTTTCTGAGTGAAGATATAGTTGAGACTTTTGTGGTCGGTAAAGATTTCCACTCGGTCTCCAAGTAAGTAGTGTCTCCACAACTTCAAAGCAAAGATTACCGCTGCCAATTCCAAGTCATGAGTAGGGTAGTTCTTCTCGTGCGGCCTCAACTGCCTGGACGAATAAGCAACAACCCGACCCTTCTGCATCAACACTGCACCTAGACCTCTGCCTGAAGCGTCGCAGTGAATCACGAAACCATCCGAACCATCTGGTATAGTCAACACTGGCGCTGACATCAACCTGCTCTTCAACTCTGAGAAAGCTTCACTGCAGGCCTTATCCCAAGCAAACTTCTGATCATTCCCTATCAGTTTAGTAAACGGCCCAGCAATCTTTGAGAAGTCTTGGACAAACTTCCGATAATACCCTGCTAGTCCGAGAAAACTCCTCACATCTGAAACTGACTTAGGCACTGGCCAATCTTTAACTGTAGTAATCTTGGACGGATCAACAAAGATTCCCTCCTCCGAGATAATATGCCTCAAGAATATGACTCGATCAAGCCAGAACTCGAACTTGCTGAGTTTTCCAAAGAGCTGATTCTCCATCAGAGTCTGCAAGACTAACCTCAGATGTTCAGCATGCTCTTCCCAGTTCCGCGAATACACCAAGATGTCATTTATAAAGACAACGACAAATCTGTCTAGGAACTGGGAGAAAACTCTGTTCATCAGGCACATAAACACTTCTGGGCATTCGTGACTTCGAAGAGCATCACCAAGAACTCGTAATGCCCGTACCTGGTCCCGAACGCAGTCTTCTGCACATCTGCTGCCTTCACCTTCACCTGATGGTACCCCGAGCAAAGGTCCAACTTCGAAAAGACTGCAGCACCGCCCAACTGATCAAACAAGTCGTCGATCCTGGGTAGTGGATACCGATTCTTCACAGTGACACTGTTCAGCTCTCGGTAATCCATGCATAACTTACGGCTTTCGTCCTTCTTATTGACGAACAGAACATGAGCTCTCCATGGTGAAACACTGGGCCTGATGAAACCCAAATCCAACAAACCCTGAATCTGCACCTTCAGCTCTGCTAGCTTAATCGGTGCCATCCTGTACGGGCTCTTCGATATCGGCATTGTACCCGGCTGAACCTCAATGCCGAACTCCACCTCTCGATCTAGAGGTAACCTAGGCGATTCCTCTAGGAACACATTTAGGAATTCCCGCACTACAAGAGGCGCAGCCTCATAGCTTGTGTGCAACTCCAATGCACAACCTTCCTTGTCTGCCACCTTCTTACCATGCCCAAGGGGTGTCTCCCCAGCATGGAACTTAAACTCTACATGTCTCGAAATCCTGAACATGAGCTTCTTCGCTTGACAATCAATAACAGCATGAGACTCCCCTAACCAATCCATGCTGAGAATCACATCAAACCCTAAATTCTTGATCACTATCAGATCTGCCTTGAAATCTGTGCCCTCAATAACCATAGGGCTCTGCTTGCACTCCTTAGAGCAAACGACAACACCGCCACATGTGGTGATGTTCCAAGCTGCTGGCATAGCATTGCACTCCACCTGATGCTGATCCACAAAGCGGGAAGAGACGAAAGAATGGGTCGTCCCGGAATCAAATAGGGCATGGGCGGGAAAAGAATGGACTAGAATGATAGCTATGATAGAATCAAAAACATGGAAAGAGATGAATAGTGCAGGATAATAAGAAATAAGAAATACTGATGTGAAAAGAAACTACACAATGAATGATGTAAAGATAAACAAATAATGCAGGGAACAGATAATAAAACAATAAACACCAATATACCTGCAACGAGCTCCTCTGCGGTCTCGGCTTCCTCTGCAGTCAGGTTGAAGGCGTGACCTCTCCTTAGGGCAGCGTTCCTCTGACCGACGATCTGATGCTGAGGAGGAAGTGGCTGCCTGACCTGATCAAGAGCCGGCTCGACTGCAGGCTGGCCAAGCCTACCCCCGGGACAGTCCTGAACTGTATGGTCACTAGCACCACACCCAAAACACGGACGGTTGGCTCGCCGGTAATACCTGCGCACGTGCCCCGAAATCTGACAGAAGTTACGGAAACCTCCCCTCCATTGAGCAGCAGTAGGGTAGGGAGCAACCCTGGCAGGGTGGGCTGGAAATGGCCTCCTGATTGGCCCTCCAGTGGACCTAGCAGCGACAGGATGCGGAGCAAACCGCTGAATGGCATGCTTCTGCCTACTGGTCTGTTCCTGGCTTCTGGAAGCCTCCAGGACGTCAGCATAGGATCAGAGTCGCAAGGCTGCTAGGCAATCCTGGATCTCAATGTCCAAGCCCAATAAGAAATGACGGCCCTTATCTTTATCATTCGCCACCATGGACGTGGCAAAGCGACTCAGTCGGGTGAACTCTGCAGCATACTCGTCTACGATCCAACTCCCCTAATTCAAGATAGTGTCTCAGTTAAACATTGATATATCATGAATTAACAATGAAAATTGCATAATAAACACTATCTGACGAACCTGAGTAAGCGCGACAAATTGCCGCTCCATTTCATTTCTGGTGACATCGGGAAAGAACTTCATGAGGAAGCTCCCTCTAAAGATAGACCAGGCGATAGGGCACCCTAGCCATTCCATCTCAGCTCGCCACAAGATGTGGGCGAGATCAACAAGCTGGATGCTCACGACATCCACGTGATCAACATCAGCTATCTGCACTGCGATCAATAGCTGCTCCTTCCAGATGAGCCATTGCTCGGCTTCCAGTGGACCTTCAGTACCTGAGAATTTGTTTGGGTGTAGCCTCATGAAGTCCGCTACATTTCCAGGTCTCGGTGGTAGCACCCCGAGCGCAGGTACAAGGGGCTCTCTGTTGGCAGCTTCCATAGCTGCCCTCATCAGTTCACATGTTCCCGCTGCATTTGCATCATTTGTTGCATCAGCCGCTCATTCTGTTCACGCTGCATCTGCAACACTTGCAAATAGCGGGCTCCTCCGAATGATCACCCCCAATTTGGGAGGACGAAACATTCCTACCAGCCATAGCCTGCACAAATCGAAAACAATCAGTATCCAGATCAGGTTGATAATTAATTTTTCATGCAATTACATGGCCTGTTAAATGTTGAGTTAATCCTGACTGAGTCAAGCGTGTCTAATTTATTATTCAAACTAACACATTACCCAAACCTGGATCTGATACCAGTAAAAACCTTGTCAGGCCCCGCTTCCCAAAAATACAGAATACGAGAGCGTGACAAAGCCCAGCGAATGATTTTCATCATTCATGAGCTGTAGGATCGACTCAGCATCATAACAAGAATATAACAAAATGTACACAACCATGCATCCATGAATAATTTATTAATCTGCAGAAAACAATTGAAACGAAATAATAATATCCCAAATATTTTTCAAATCTGGATCAAAAGATAAAAAGATAAAACTCGGTAATATAAGCCCATTACAAAATTCAAGTAGCAAAATGATTAAATAACTCAAAAAAAACAAAATATTTAAATTGTTTCTTTTCTCCAAGTGAATCCTAGAACGTCTGCTCACCAATTCCAACAGGCAATACGTCTCCAAAGTCTGTATATAAATATATAAAAAAAGGACAAATAGAGAAAACAAAACAAATGCCCTTAGTGCAAGTTAGGGCCGCAAATAGTACAAGCAAGGATATGAAAATAAGTGCAAGAAATAAGGAACATGATTTGGAATCAAGAATGTATAACATAATATAATAGGGATGCAACAAGTAGTGGGATTCAAGAAACTTGCGAGCAAGAAAGACAACTCAAGTGACAAGATTTGGTAACAAGTACAAGTTGTGGGACAAGTAACAAGTGAGCATGTAGTTGTATCAAGCATCAAGTAACAAGTATCACGTACTAGAGTCAAGTAACAAGTCTCAAGTAACAAGTCTCAAGTAGGGTATCAAGTGTGTACAAGTAACAAGTTAATCTTAAGTCTAATGTTTAATTCTATCTAGGTTGCACTTCAGGCATCCATATTTTTACTACATGGTTGCTACATACAATCAGTTACGTTCAGGCCTAATGGTGGATTTTATAGGGCGGTGTACTCAGGTATCATGTATCAAGCAAGCAATGCTCATGAATCGAGTAATCATATAACTATTTCATGTGTCAAGTCATAACAAGACAAGTCATAAATCAATATATACTAGTTCATGAATCAAATAATATACTAGTTCATGAATCGAATAATAATATACTAGTTTAGGAATCAAATAATATACTAGTTAATGAATCGAATAATAATATACTAGTTCATAAATCAAATAATATACTAGTTCATGAATCGGATAACAATATAACTAGTTCATGAAGCATGTATCAAGTGAGAAACACAGGCTCCCTTCCGAGTACACTTACCTATATTGTCCTCTACTATGGTCTTTCCTTTAAACCCCGACTTATTATTATTATTATTATCAAACAAGCATGAAAGTGTACGCAACAGGTCAAGTAAACATGATCAAGAAAATGAAACAAGTTTAAGATAATTATAAAGCATATTCGTGGGTCAACACAATTTAAGATTATCAAGAACTACAAGAATTGCAATTCTAGATAGCATGTCGTTGCTGCACCAAAACTACAATTTCCGTTGCTACAAGATATCAAAAGTGAATCCGTCAGATGGCCTAAAAACTAGACTCCTGCCAGGTTCCAATGCATATAATTAAGACACATAAAAGTTGCAGCAATTGTTCTCAAAACAGCAAACTATACAGCATTTTTGTTCAGTCAGAAATTGTAAAACTGAGTTTATACATGTGAATCAGGTTTGGAACTTTAATAATTAATTCTGAGAAAATTAGGAAATGTTCTATAGGGTGTCTAGTATCAACATGTAAAATTTCAAGTTGTTTACTTACTGGTATCATAGTTAAAATAATTGTAAACCAAAGTGTGACGGCAGTTTTTGTGAATCTGTGATTACTGACACAGCAGCAGTAAAACTGCGGTATCTCCTAAATCGTAACTCAGAATTTGAAAATTCTGGATGTTATTGACAACTAGACACTTAGGGCTACATTTTATATTCAGGACTCAAGTTCAGATTCTAGTGTTATTGGGAAAAAAACAGCAAGCCAAGACGGAAAAGAAACCAAATAAGAAACTTTTTGCATGAAATGTATCAAAATTATACTAGTTGTGAACAAGTGTATCAACAAAGGGCTGTGACTCTTAGATCATGTGATAGATAAGGCGAAATATGAGATCATCAACGATAAACAAAGAGTCATATTTACAATCTACTTGTAGTGTTTTCAAGGAAAAGCTTGTACTAGAAAACGAAATGTACAAGAAGATACTTGTCTTGGAGTGTAGACAATGAATCCGATGGAGGATAACGGGAATGGATCCCGGGCGACGAGCACGATCGGCACGGATATTGATGAGATGATCAAGATCAAGACGATCAACGGTTGAGATCTGTTGGCGATGGAGATGATCAGATCTGGATCTGATCTTAAGGAGATCTGATGGTTGATATTCAAAGTAGCCCTTTCACCTTCCATCCTTCTTCGTCAGAACAATAGAGGGACAGATAGCACGTCTCCGGCAGCGATGGCGGTGGCAGACGGCAGCGACGTCGAGGGAAGCTCGATGCAGGAAGACGGTCGACGGAGGAGGATGAGGAGGATGGTGCCGGTGGTGTTCTGCTTGGGCAGAAAATAGGGGAGGATGAAAGAGCAGTGGGGAGGCGAAGCTTCGGGGTTACGGGGATGGCGAGGTGATGGGGAAGCTGTCGACGAAGGGCGACAACGTCTATGGGGAGACGAGGATGGGAAGACGACGATGACGAGGCACAGGCGACGGGGTTAATGGCGACGAAGCTAATGGGTTCATGAGCGGTCGTCGAAGATGAAGAAGGCAATCGGTCGCGATGGGGATGGGGACGATGGTGAGGCGGTGACGAGGCTGAGGAGAATGACGGCGGCGAGGCTAGACGGGGAAGATGGTGGAGGGGACAGCGGGGTCGAGCGGAGGTCGAGAAGAGGGAGATGAGGTGCGGAATAGGGTGGCAAAGTGGAGAAGATGCACAGGAGATTTGGGGGGTTGGCAGCTGGGTGTTTAGGGGTTGAACAGTGATAGGTTAGGTTTAGGGTTAATTAGGTTTAGGTTTAAATAGTAGGGTTTTGTGTTGTGGGTTATTGGTTAATGGGTTTGAGTAGGATCCAACAGGAGATTGAGTCCAAATTCATCACAAGTAGGGAAAATGAAATAGATTAGGTGAAACAATCAACTCTTCATGAGGAAGAGCAAATCAGAGCTGATAAGCACGATGCAATTGAAATAAATATTGGCACAAAATTGAGTCGAAACAAATGAAATGATTTTAATTAGAATGGGAAACAAAATACAGATTCCCAAGTTGATGGACTGAGTAAAAGGAATGGAAATAGAGTAGAAAAATATAAATACGGGGAACAAGAGTTACATTTGATTATACTCACACCAGAGATGGCTAACCCCTAGTGTTTGGGGGGTTAATGGAGTCCCAGAACTACCCTAGACCTCCTACTGTTATAGGTCCCAGGATATTTAAATTGTATTTAGGATGTATCAGTAGGTAGATGGTGATGATGAAAACATTATGGGGTAGTATGATATATATTCTACCCGTACCCATCTCATTGTGGAGTACCAGGTCCTGTAGTATGTTTTACTAAGGTTTTTCTAAAAATTTTGCTATGTTTTTGAAGAAATTTATGGTTTTTATTTGATATTTGATATTCTATTATGATTTTAGCCCCCGGAGCATGATATATATTGGCTGTGTGATTCTACTTATTTTGGCCTAGGGAGCCCATGAAAATATTGCCTGTCTTGTGAGCTACGAAATTTAGAGCAGAATTCCGTAAGCTTTTTTTGTTTCAAAGCAGAAATTTGGGGGTAAACTCTGCCAAAATTTTATTTGAAATATAACTATCTCAGTTTATGTTTAAAATGACATAGAAATTGAAAGAATTGAATTTGGAGTTATAGAATTAAAAAAATAATTTTTTTTTTGGGGGTGTTATAGTTTGGTATCAGAGCTGAGGTTAACTAGAAATTTCTTGTTAATTCTCGTGATCCTGTCATATGTGTATGGGTTCCTTATTGCTAAGTCGGGAATGTGAAGTTTGTTTTATGTTTTGTGGGTGTTTTGCTAAATAGCGGTTCTGTTATTGAATGGTGTGACCCCTTTTAGACTTTTGTTTGACATTGGGTCGACATTACCTTATATGGCCCATGCATATGTTTTCCATTATGGCATTCTTATGTCCTCTTTAGAAACCCCGATGAGAATTAGTACACCATAGGAGAGTTCTATTGTATTGATTGATGTATGCCGAAAGGGGCAACTTCCATGGGATTCTGTGTGTGTCCTATAGGTGTATATCCTATAGATTTTGGGGTGATGTTTGGTAGTCGTTATCATTTGATACTGGGAGATGGATTGGTTATGAAGGGTTATGCATAGTTGGAGTATGATGCAAGGAGGATTCGGGTGAGAAAGCCCGATGAAACCCAGTTTCTAATTGTATGTAATGCCTTGGACAATGTATGTATGCCCGTTAGGTTCAGTGGAAATACCCAAGGTGAAGATTGAAGTTATTGATGTGGGTTGTAAACTTTCTGATATGTTAGAGGATGGTTCACTGAGAAGGTGTGCTGAATAAGGTGACTATTAAGAATAAGTATCCATTGCCGAGAAGAGATGGTTTGTTGGATTAGTTGAGAGGAGTGAGAAGTGTGATTTTTGGGGCACATTGTGTTTGTTGAAGGCATCTGTGGATCTGGAGAAAGTTACAGCGGTGAAAAGATGGGGAAAAACCCATGAATGTGTCAGAGATTCAGAGTTTCCTGGGTTTGGTTGGCAATTATCAGAGGTTCATTCCTCGGTTTTCTATTATTGCTGCATCGATGACTTAGCTTACCCAGAATAATGTGTCGTTTGCATGGTTCAAGCAGTGTGAAAGTGGATTTCAAGAGTTAAAGGAAAGATTGACTATAGCTCCTGTTTTGATTACCCCGAGAAGGGAGTGCCTCTCCAAGTATATACTGATGCATGTGGTATAGGTTTAGGTGCAGTTTAATGCAGAAAGGCAGGTTTGTGATTGTAACGCCCCGATTTCCATACACTGGGAACCGTGACCTATTCTAGAATCTTTTCCTTCAATTAGCCAAAATACACAGAAAAACAGGAAAATTTAAAACATTTTATTCAGCACAAATGTATTACAAGCCCGAATGTTATAAAACTGCAATACATTACATTAGTGTTACAGTAATGCCATACAAGCTCAAGTGTTACAAACATTCAATGAAAATTACATCAGAGTACAATGAATAATATATAACACTTGGTACTTTCACTTGGATGCTTCTCAACATAAATAAATTACAATAGATGTTACAATGGTTACCAATATATATTACAATTGAAATTAACACTTTGCTTCTCTTGCCTTGAGTCCTCCTGAATCTTTACCTGTAGTTTTGCAATCTAGTACCTATTGAAGTGGGGACGTCAGTACATATACTGATGCTTTAAGGCTGATGACTAGCAGCGATTCTCAACTTTAAACAAACAGAATGATGAAAAGAGAAACATATATATATATATGTATATATATATATATATAATTGATATGTCGGTGTATGCTATGACTTAGACTCTAATGCAAGATTAACTAATGCAAGGATGCTCTTATTCTAACGCAAGTGAGTCTCCGGAACAATATGCAGCCCACACTACATACGCCCATAACAAGCCACTTCTTCATATATAGGGATTTGAACCCGCGCCATGAATTCTATTCTCGTACTTAACATGTTTCTGAAGATACAACGTGACTGATGAGGTTGCAGATGTGGTCAAGTCCCACTAATACAGTATGCTCATGGTGTCTGTGTTTTCCACTACTACCCGGCGTACCGGACCTCACTCAAAAATCTGACGAACGTAGGGTATCCGCAGCACAGGTTAGCTCGAAACATCCCCTGTGACCCCCTAGCTGATAGACCATAGTCTATGGCTTGTTCGCCTTTATTGATATAGAGTATGACGGAGTTTCGGGGGTCCATCCCCTAGCTCCGACAGGAATCTCTCCCGCCCTTATCATGGCACTTCAGAAATTAACAGATGAGATACGGATCCCGTGCTCCCAACTCGTCAGAAGGCACAGACCGTATTCCTTTGAGAGGAAGGGTACAACCAATAACACCACCTAGTGTTGGCCTATAGAATAGGTCGGATCATAAGGTATCACCCTTAATACCAACTCTTTCGCTTCGGCGAAAATGATAATAAATAAGGGTTAATTAGTAATAGCCATAAGTTACTACCCTAATGATGTCACTAACCCTAAACATTCCGAGGGATGACAACAGTACTAACACAACATGCTTGGTCTTAAGTTAGACTTCGCAACATAATTCAATTAGGTGCTCAATCTAGACTTACCAGAATCCCTAAGGATCCTGTCATAGTCTATCGATCCAAGACCCCGGCAATATGAACTTATTCGCATGCTACTGCCCTGAACTTGGATTTCGTCTACACTCCTGGCCCGCGATCACCCTACACCGGTTAAGATCTGACGGTGCACGAGGGGTAAATCATCCACAGTCCACGAGAAGTAAAATAAATACACGTCTTGATGATCGATGGCTCCTAGGATAATGATATCACCCTAGACGAGCACAATAACTGTGTACTAGCTAATAAGCTACATACGAGCAAAACAACTTACATACGAGCCGACTAGCTACGTATGAACCAAACGAATTACATACGAGCCAATTGGCAATGTATGCGACAAATGAATCATATAGAAACAACCATAAAAGCCTTCTAACAACTTAGAAACAAAACAACATGCTACTAGCAAAACTTGATCAGTTAGATTTAGAAGCAACAGAAGAATCTTCTAATAGCCCAATATAAACATACCACTAAAGAGAACTTGATCTTTTATACACAAAGGCAACATAAAAAGCCTTCTAACAACCTAGAAGCAATTAAACATGCTACTCTTATCGAAATTTAACAAAATTAGACTTTTTAGAAAGGTGAGCACATCTACTACAACTCTCTAGTTGTAAACTTTCTCGAATTAAGTCAATAAGAGGTACAAAAATCTCGAACAATATAAACAGCGAAGCTTCAGCCAAAATGGCCAGCTGCTGTGACTTGTAACGGTCATAACTCCTACTCCGCTTATCAGAATCTTACCAAATAGGAAATTTTGGCAAGGTGAGAAACTCTACTACAACTCTCTAGTTGAAAACTTTTCCAAATTCAGTATGTAAGAGGTACAAAAATTTTGAACAATCTAGACAGCGACTTCAGCCAAAAAGCTAGCTGCTGTCAATATTGTGAAAGTCATAACTCCTATTCCGCTTATTGGAATCTAACCAAATAGAACATTCTGGAAAGGTGAGAACCTCTACTACAACTTCCTAGTTAACAACTTTCTTAGATTCCTTATGGAATTCAAAATCCAACCCTTTAAATACAATACAAGAACAACAAAAGACAAGACAAAGCAGAAACTTGTAAAGCTCACAACTTTTGCTATACTTATCGGAATCTAACAAAATTATATTTTCTGGAAAGGGGAGAACATCTACTACAACTTCCTAGTTAACAACTTTCTCAGATTTCTTATGGAATTCAATTCCCCGCTCTTTGAACACAATTCAAGAACAACAAAAGCACAGCCAAAAGCTGAAACTTACAAAGCTCATAACTTTTGCTATACTTATCGGAATTCAACATAGTTATACTTTTTGGAAAGGGGAGAACATTTACTACAATTTTCTAGTTGAACACATTTTCAGATTCAATCCATAAGAGGTGGAAAAACTTCGATCCATCCAGACAGCGAGCTTCAGCGAAAAAGCTGGCTGCTGAGATTAGTAAAGCTCATAACTTTTGCAATACTTATCAAAATCTAACAAAATAGGATATTTTAGAAAGGGGACAACATCTACTACAACTTCCTAGTTAAACCCTTTTCAGATTCCGTAAGCAACTCAAAATCTAGTCCTTTGAACACATACAAAAATAACCAAAATAGCATTTTGCATAAAAGCTCGCTATTTTGGGGGAAACGTTTGTTTGACCTATCAAATTAATCCCAAAAAATCTATAAAAATTATAGCATGGTAATAACACATACAAGAAGCTGTGAAATTAATTTGGAGTCAAAATTCTAACTTTAGCACAAGTTATTAATCTTAACTATCAAGAATGGACATACTAGCTTTTAGAATCGATCTTTAGGGCTTTTATTTGTGTTCTACCACTCCAATCTTTATATGCCTTTTTATTCTAGTCCATGATGATCATATGCACATGAAATTGGTCTAAGTTCTTAATTTAAACATATAACAACAATAATAATAACAATAACAAAACAAGACATGAGAACCCCCACCCAATGATTGGAAGAACTAGCTAGCTTCTTCTCCTCCTTGCTCCTTGTTCTTGATCCTCTTCAAGAACAAACTCCAAATGAACCCACTCTATTTTGATTTGATTTTGATCTCTCTTTCTTTTCTTTTCTTCTTAATTTTTTCTCATTAAACAAGTAGAAGAAAAAGTAGAAGAAATATAAGAAGAAGAGATGAAGTGAGATGGAAATGAAGAACAAAATGAGAAAGGCCTTTGCCCTAGGGTTGGGAGCCGGCCAAGGGTATTTATAAGAGAGGAAGGGTTGAGTTTCTGGATGAGAAGAACCCAAGTGTTCTTCTCATTTGTGGCTCAAACAATTAGGGATCAATTCGCAAATTGAAATTGCAATCAACACCATAATCCAATCCTAACCCTTCATTTGATCATGATGGATAAAAAATAAAAGGTATTTTCCCAAAATCACATACTACATGATTTCATACAAACATACGAAATCGATACAGTACATATATATACATATAACTGACTATGTAGATAATTTTTATTAGTTAAAACGAATAATATCTACCAAAAATATTTTAATTCAGAAATAATAATAATAAAAATTTTATTATCGGTACGGAAGATTTCAGTACCAATTTGATACAATACACATGTATACAGACTGGTATATATATACAGATAATGTTTATTAGTAAAACTTGGTAATATCCCCCAAAAATATTTCAATTCTAAAAATAATAATAAAATAATAATAAAATAATAATTTTTAATATCAGCTCGGGATTTTACAGACATTTTCTCAAAAACGCATTTGACAGGATTTTGTACAAGTGCACAAAACCGATACAATACATATATATATACTTACTAGTATATATACACGGATAACTTTTTATTAGTAAAACCAAAAAAATTCCATTAAAATATTTTAATTTTAAAAATAATAATAATACAAATATAATATCTGACCGGAATATTACAGTGACTTATATATTTAGGCCGTTGCGGTCATATGGAGTGAGTTATCCTACTCAGCTTTGGAATTGGTGGCAGTAGTGTCTGCAAAGAAGATGTGTAGACCTTCTTTGTTGGGGAGCAGTTTCGGCTTTAGACATATTAGAAGAGTTTGAAGTACTTGTTTTCGTAAAAGGAGCTTAGCAGGAGACGACAGTGGTGGCTTGAATTCTTTAGTAGCTTGAGGTTGAAATAAAATACCACACGGGAAAGCAAATATGATGACAGATTTCTTAAGTAGAAGAAGGATATTAGCTTTTATTATGTTCCAGGAGTGGACGGTATTAGAAATATTGGGTCAATTTGATTTTACTTCAATAACATAGGGTGACATGACCTTATATATGGGCAGTTTATCAGTACAGTCGTCTATTCTATAGCTGATAATTCGAACATAGATTCGAAATGTTTGCTTGTTATAGATGATGCATGATCTAATTCTGGATGAGATTAATGAATGTCCTACAGATTGGTTAGTAGGCAGTGAGGGAGGTCCTCGTTGTCATCGTAGACAAGTTTCTGATGTGGGTTGTTTATGGTAGTGGGTGTTGGAGATTGCTCATTATAGTAAGCATATTGTTTATCCTAGTGGCATGAAGATGTATCTACATCTTAGGAGGAAATTTTAGTAGCCTGGAATAAAGAAGGAAATTAGTTATCAGGCAAGAATGGACAAGCCTCTTTTGAGGTGTGTAGTTGACAAAAGAGTTATGCAGATCAGCGGCGAAAGCCTTTTGAAGTTGGAAGTTAGAAGTTGGAGATTGGGTATTCTTAAAGGTTTCCCTTATGTGTGGAGTATCCGTTTTGGAAACCGGGAAAAGTTAGACTCGAGTCTTGTTGGAGCCTTCAGAGTCATAGAAAGAATTGGAACTGAGGCGTAGTGTTTGAAGCTTACCCCTGAGATGTCAGGCATTCTTAATGTATTTCATGTTTCTATGTTGGGAGTAGGAGAGATCTATCTCAAGTTGTGCAGCCGACACAGATTGAAGTCCAACTGGAAGTGACATATTCCATGAAGCCAGTGGCTATTGTAGATCGATCAGTACTGCGGATAAGGCGACAAGTTGATCAGTTGCTGAAAGTTCAATGGAGTGTTAATTTTAATGACTATATTTGGGAATCAGGAGAGATGGTGAGGTGAAAGTATCAATATAAAATTATATATTGTTTAAATTATTTTAAAATATGATTCTAACTATATTTTTCTCATATTAATTGATTTTATTTTCTATTAGAATGATTAAATTGAAATTTGGGGTTAAACGGGAAAAATTGGAAGTATAGGAGTTTTGAGATGAGTTTTCTCGGAGCAAATGAATCCGATTTAACCCGAAATTTTTCCTACGCAGTTGTATGTAATAGGAGGTTAATAAAAAGCCAAATTGGTGGGATTATTGAATTTTAGTATGAAGTTGGGAATTTTTACCCAAAATGAGTTGATTTTTGGCCGTAAATTGATTAAAAACCTTATATCTATGGTCCTAGCTATACCCAAAGCCCATAACCCTACATTATTTAAATCCCTCATTTTTACATTCATACCACTACATAACCCTTTCCCTCTTCCTTTCTTTTGTTGGCCGAAATTTACCCCAACCACCCTAGACCTAGGGTTTGATTAAAAATACTAGTTTCCATCCGAATTTTTGAGTTGCTTTGGGGGTTTTGATCATATTAGAGTTCTCTTCCATGGCCTAGTGTTGGTTTGTGAAGAAAAGCTCGTTGAGGTATATGGATTTGTATTTATGTTTATTGATTATTATGTTTTTAGTTTCTTTTGTTAAGAATTTATGTTGCCTATTAGTTAGGGCTTATAGAAATGCTAGGAGTGATAGACTTGCTTCTCATGGCATGAAGAGAGATTTGCAAATTTGTCATAACCTCTATTTTTGGATCTTTAAGAATAGGATGGGCCATTCAATTTTAATTGCCTTAAAATTTTTAATGGTGACTGCAAAATATTATGATATGATTAATATGCCTTTTAAGATAATTTTTATAGGCTTAGAACTCAATTAAAGCATATGAGAGTGCGTGTAGGCATGTTATGCACGCCGGGTGTTTGATGAAATACCCAAGCGAAACCAAGGTGAGAATTTTATAGAGTTGATGATGTAATTCATATTTAATAATATTTTTTAACCCTAATTTAAGAAATTTGGCGAATTGAATAAAAGAAACCTGATGATCGGGGCTACCCTGAGAGAACCATTCCGATTGATGTGCGAGATTTTTACTTGAGGTCCGAAGTCATAATTAGTCGATAGATACCATCTACTTGGGATATTTAAGATGTGTAGGTATAGTTAAATTCAAATTTGGAGATTTATAGGATGTGTTTTATGGTTAGTGCTAATTAGTTCTATGATTTTTCTGTATAGGGTAAAAGTTAACCGTGGCTGGCGATCGGGCAAACGTCGGGCATATTCTCCTTAGATTCGTCAGGTGAGTATGATTACACTAGGTATATAGTATGTTGTGACAAAGCTTTATGTGATTTTGATGTGATTTGTGTGAGTTATAGCCTAATGAAGATTTACTCGAAAATATGAAATTTTATATCTTGAATGGTGTTATATGGTGCAAGTTTGTGATATATATAAGTGATAATGAGTTGTGATAGCATAACCGATGGAATTAATGAATGTGTATGTGTATAATATAGTGTTATTCAATGTGGAACTAATGGGCGGTAATATGATATATGCATCTACTTAATTTGGCATGTTCATAAAATATTATAATGAGATAAATAATTACTTTGGTGCCGTTATGATATGGAACAATATGAAGTAATGATCTTAAAAAATTAAATAACTGGGTGTATGTGAATATGTGATATAATGAGATAATAAATCACACTTAAAGCCAAAGATATGGCAAGTTATTGAAATAAAATATGAGATGTTGTGTGGTGATAAAAAGTTGAAATGATAATGGTAATAACTGATCAATTTTGTTGACGAGTACCTACAGAAATCATGGGGGTTTGGGTTAGACCTCCTAACACCCAAGGATCGGCTGAGGGTGCGGTGTTTATTAACTAAACTATGTTTGGGGTGGGGTGTTTTTATCGCCTAAGCTATCAACTTGAGGCCCGGTTATTACCCAACTCAGCTGGGATGCGGTGATATTCCTTTGGTGACAGATATCGCGAGGAAGTACTCTAGTGAAACAAGGTGTGCGGTGTTTTCTTTTCCCTCGTTGGCTTTGCCACGTGGAAGTACCCAAACTCTATTTGTGGTGCGGTGTTTCACTCATTGGCTTTGGTCGGGAGGAAGTACCCAAGTTCTACTTGGGGTGCGGTGTTTCCCTCGCTGGCATAGGCTGGGAGCAGACATAGCCTCGGACGCGTTAGATCCCGGGGGGGCAGAGGTCCGTGTGTTTACTAGGCTATCGACTTTCAGTATATTGGGATACTGTGGCTCACTGGTCGACAAATAAATAAAATGAATAAATATGAAATGAAAAGAAAAATGAGTAAGTAAAGAAAGCATGTGTTGTAATATGAGAATGAGAAAGAGAATGAATCTGAATGAAGACGAGAATGAAAGAATATGAGTGATGAGTTTGTGAATGAAAATAAATGGTAAATGTAGTCTGTGGTTAACTAAGTATGGAAAACGAAGTAACTGCATTATATAATTATAAATGAAAATAAAAAGATGCTAAGGTGAAGATATTCATGAAAAGAAGAGCATTGTGTTATATGATTAAATATGAGAAGTAAAGAAAGTGTATATGTATGATATAATATTAGATGAATGAAAAGTAATGTAATATGTAATATGAGTGTAAAATATGAAGTAAGGGGTATTATGTGATTAATATGCGAATGGTTATAACACAAAAAATATGATATGATATGAGTTGATGCACCTTGGAATTGTGTCGAGGAACTACACACCTGCTATTTCCAAGGATATAGTGGGAACTACTTGCCTTGGCACAACTACCAAGGTGAATTGGTGGATTGTTGATATGATAGTTGTATTGTCAGATAGAAATGAAAAGTACAGTAAATTGTTAGATGAAAATAAAAATAAAGTAAAGTTATATTCCAAGCTATCGGCTTGAGTTGTGATGTTATATTTCCCAGCTTGTCTGGGGAGCGGCGATTATTACCCAAGCTATCTGCTTTTGGGTGCGGTATTTCCCTTGCTGGTATAGGCTAGGAGGAAGACGTAGCCTCGGGGGTGTCAGACTCTGTGTGAGCATCTTCCCGCATGTATAATGAGCTATTGGCTTCAGTTTGATGGTATTTGTGGGCACTGAGAAAGAAAAAAATACATATAAGGAAGTGTGTATGTTGTGTATGGAAATAGATATGAGAATGGTAAGTGTTATTGAAGAGAATGAGTGAAATAAAAGGTTTGGAGTTTGTATGGGTTTACGAATTAAAAGAAGGTAATGATAAGTGTGTGATGGAATAAGAATGGATATAAATAATTAATGTGGAGCACTATAATGAATGTTTTAATCTTTATATGATGAAACAGAATGTATGTGTATAAAGCGAAGGAAATAAGTTAAGTTATGAAGTAAAATTCTATTTTGCTTTTAACAGAAAGTATGGTGATATATATATATATATATATATACATATTTATATGTATATAAAGATCTGATATGGTGTAAGAATGTGGTAATAGAACTTTATACTTAATAATTTGATTATTATTAGTAACGGAGTGAAGTAATATATATATATATATATATATATATATATATATATATATATATATATATATATATTGGGAATGTTGTGGTGATTAAAAGGTGGGATAATTGTTATGTTTAATTATGTTAATGATAATAGTTAATAGGTGGAGTTTGAGATTCGGGCCTAGGATCTACTGCCCGCTATTTCGAGCAAATAGTGGGAACTCTCTGGCTGGGTTCGAATCTCTTGGTAAATCGAGGATAATGTGATGTATGGGGTGGATTTGAAATAACTGTATTGTGGATTATTTTATGATATGGTTACATCATAATTTCAAATGTACTTCTATTCTCGGTCATTCCATTGTTTATAACTTAATTTACTACCATGCTGGTATTTTAAATGTTTTTGTTTCTTTTATTGTATTTATTCTAAGTTAAGTTACATTTGATTATACTCACACCAGAGATGGCTAACCCCCAGTGTTTGGGGGATTAGTGGAGTCCCAGAACCACCCTAGACCCCCTACTGTTACAGGTCCTCAGTAGTACAAAGGTGAAGCCTGGATTTTGGTTTTTAGTGGGTTCTTTTATTTTTTTTAAATTTTTGTATAATTTAGTTATATGAATAGTGAAGTTTATGGTTTAAATAGTATTTTGGATCTATAAGTAGGTAGATAGCGATGATGAACACATTGTGGGGTAGTATGATATATATTTGACCCTACCCATCTCGTTGTGGAGTACCGGGTCCTGTGGTATGTTTTACTAAGGTTTTTCTAAAAATTTTGCTACATTTTCGAAGAAATTTATGGTTTTTATTTGATATTTGATATTCTATTATGAGTTTAGCCACCAGAGCATGATATATTTATTGCCTATGTGTTTCTGCCTATTTTGGTCTGGTGAGCCCGTGAAAATATTGCCTATGTTTTGATCTATGGAATTTAGAGCAGAATTCCCAAAGCTTTTTGTGTTTCAGAGCAGAAATTTCTTTGGAATCTCTGCCAAAATTTTATTTGAAATAAAAATATATTAGTTTATGTTTAAAATGACAGAAATTCAAAGAATTGAATTTGGAGTTATTGAACTTTTTTAAAAAAATTTGGGGTGTTACGGGAAGCCTGCTCAGGCGGCAATTCCTGGCCCGCTGTTCTTCTTCCTGGTCAAGTCTGCTAAGGTGCCTCTCCATCTCTCGGAGACGGCGATGGACTGAGTCATCTCTGAGGTCACGGCGAATCGGGCCTCAGGATTCTCCTTCATGAGGTATAATATCCCGGACGGATATTATATTGTATAAATTATTATTTTTAAATTAAAATATTTTAATTGGAAATTACTTGGTTTTTTCAAATAAAAAGTTACCTGTATATATATACTAGTAAGTATATATACGTATTGTATCAGTTTTGTGCACTTGTGCAAAATCTTGAAAAAACGCATTTTTGAGAAAACGTCTGGAAAATCCCGGGCAGATATTCAAAAAATTATTATTTTATTTTTATTTTCAAAATTGAAATATTTTTTGAGGATGTCACCCAGTTTTGTTAATAAACATTATATATGTCGAAATACGATTGTTTTGTATCAAATTGATACTGGAATCTTCCGAGCCAGTAATAAAATTATTTTATTTTATTTCTCAGAATTAAATTATTTATATACTGATTTGTTCGTTTTCATTAACGAAAATTATCTGTATAATCAGATATATGCACGTGTTTAAACTGTAACGGTTTTGTGCGTTTGTACAAATCGTAGTATGTGATTTGGGAAAATTATCTTTTATTTTTTATCCATCATGATGAGATGGAGGGTTAGAGGGAGTTTGGGGGTTGATCGTAACACTAAAATTGCAAATAAAACCTCCAATTGTTAACCATGAGAACCCATGACACTTGGACTCATTTTCCACCACAAGCCTTTACCCCTCCTTCTATAAAACACCCTCCCCAACCCCTCCTCACTCAAAATCCGGCACCAATCCAATCTAGGATTAGAAACCATTTTCCATGGTGTTCTCATCTCATTCCAATCTCATTTCAAGTCTTCTACTTGTACTTCTTGTTCTACTAGTTTTATTTAGAAAAAATTGAGAAAGAAAAAAAAAAGAAAGAGAGATTGAATCAAAAGAAAAAGGAAAGAGAGGGGGTTTTCATGGGTTCACTTCTCATGGGGTGTTCTTGAAAAGGATCAAGAACAAGGAGCAAGGAGGTGGAGAAGCAAGTCCTTCCTACACGAAATCAAGGTGGGGGTTTCTGATTCTCATGATTTGTTAAATGTAATTATTGTTATATGTTATTTTGTGAACTATATGTAGTAGATTCATGTGCATATGGACTAGAGTAAGGTGTATGCAAGGTTTGAAGTGGTAGAACACCAATTAGAACCATAGAGATTCAATTTTTATGGTTGTAGGATTGATTTTATTTAACTATGTTAACGGTGGAATCTCGGCCCAAAATTTATGTGGTTGCTTCTCCTAGGTGTTATTAGTATGCTAGAATTTTTAGGGTTTTTTCGGAGTAGTTTTTATGGGTGAAATGAATGTTTTCCCCAAAACAGCGAGGTTCAAGCTGAAATACACAACTCACAATTTTCGGGTTAAGTATCGCAGTAGGTTCAAGAGGATTTTACTTGGGTTTTCTTTTGAATTAGAGGTAGAGACCCTGTAGAGAAGTTGTGGTAGACACTCTCCCCTTTCTGAATTGACCTCTCGGGTTAAATTCCGATGAGAGATGCAAAAGTTACGGTCATTACGAAAACAGGACAACAACTTGGTTGAGTTGCTCACTGTTTGGGTAAATTGCTGTTTTTGAGCCCCTTAATGGTTGAATCTGAGGTAGAAACCCATTAGAGGAGTTGTAGTAGACGTTCTCCCTTTTCTGAATTGTCCTCTCGGACCAAAATCCGATAAGCGGAGTAGGAGTTATGGCCCTTGGAAAATACAGCAAAAAGTTGTCTGACTGAGTGGTTACTGTTTTAAATCCTTGGAGTTTTTGAGTGTCTTAATGGTCGAACCTGAGGTAGAGACCCATTAGAGAAATTATAGTATACATTCTCTCGTTTCCGAATTGGCCTCTCGGATAAATTCCGATGAGCGGAGTTGTAGAACCCCGTATTTTCAAATATTATTTTAATTATTTGAAAATGGATTTAAATGAATTTTGAGGATTTAATTGATATTTTCTAAAAGATTTATCTTTGGAACACGTGCGAAACACGTGCAAATAATTTTGGTGTAAATATACAATTTGATATTTTTAATAAGTTTTCATACTTATTATGGAGTGTATTCTAAATTTTGGGATTTTTCTGAATAAAGAAACTATTTTTTACAAATATCTCGAAAGAGAGGGGCTTTTATGTAAAAAGTCGTTTGGATCTTAAATAAACTATGAAAATTCGTTTTTACTGATATTTTGGTTCTCCATGGTCATCATTTGAATTTAAATATATTTGAAATTTATTTAAAGTCGATTTGGTGAAGATTTAAACAAAAAGGGTGTTTTTGCAAATATGGAATTTATGTAGAATCCGGTGCAAATGTTTTTCTGGAAAGTAAAGGTCAAATATTTTGATTGGAAAATAGAATATGTATTACTAGATATTATTTCTGATTTTTCTAGATTTTTATAAGTATTTTATGATGTATTTGCAAATATTACAAAAGGGAGGGCTTTTGTGCAAAATCGCCACCCTGAGTGTAAATCTGGGATTTTCTTATCTCTGGACCGTGCTGGATTGTTGGAAAACTTTATGGTAAAAGGATTTTATTTAGTTTTGATTTATTTAACCTATTTTGACTAAGAAAGGTTATATATGTGAAGTAATAAATTGGAAAAGGGACTATTTTGCAAAAGTACTTCAAAACCCTAATTTCTTTCAATCCCGGCCTATATAAAAGGGGGTGTGCAGCCGTCATTCGCTGCACAACTCCAGATTCAATATATTACTATTTTCTTGGTGATTGGAGAAGAAGTTCTTGGATCTAGCAAAGGAAGGCTTTTTGTGGATTCTTCTTGATTCTAAAAGGTGAGTGATATGGACTTGTTTTGTGTATATGTATGTTGCATGCTGTTTTGTTGGATATTTTCGTATTTTGTATGAAATCGATGCCATGATTTTTATTCGTAGTATGTATGTGAAATCCATGAAAGATTAGTAGATCTCGATTGATAATTCTTGATTGCTTGAAACATGATAAGATTTGAGGATAGTTATAAAAATAAGAAACTTGATGGATGAATCTCAGGATCTGGTGATTATGAATCGGATTAGATTCGAGTTGGGGAAGAGATTTGGTATTGAGATGGACACCAGAATTTATTATTTGATTTCAGACCTAGTTTGTGAGAATCGTAGGCCAACAGTCGACTGGTCCACGACTCAGTCGACTGGTACGACCCTAACATTGTATTTTTAGACTTTGAGAAATCGTTCGGGATAGTCGACTGGCACTATTATCAGTCGACTGGTATACTGAGTAAAGTTTTGTTCAGTCTTTCGGGACAGTCGACCATTACCCCCTATGAGTCGACTGTTAGCACTTGGGTTGTTCTTGAGGAATTATTGGTAATTGTTTCGGGTAAGTCGTCTGATGTTTGATTAAGTCAACTTACTGCACTTGTTATAATCTTGGATATTGGTTCTCGAGGCAGTCGACTTATTATAGCATAAGTCGACTGGTTCTGATGAGTTTTCATGATCTTGAAGGTTCTTGTTATCGTTAGTTTGTTTGTAGATGAATATGTTCGTCGGTGTAATAGTCACTATTGGTGATGCATGCCGGGTATGTATTCGATCTATACCCTCTTTAGTTTGTTTGTAGATGAATATGTTCGTCGGTGTAATAGTCACTATTGGTGATGCATGCCGGGTATGTATTCGATCTATACCCTCTTTAGTTTGTTTGTAGATGAATATGTTCGTCGGTGTAATAGTCACTATTGGTGATGCATGCCGGGTATGTATTCGATCTATACCCTCTTTAGTTTGTTTGTAGATGAATATGTTCGTCGGTGTAATAGTCACTATTGGTGATGCATGCCGGGTATGTATTCGATCTATACCCTCTTTAGTTTGTTTGTAGATGAATATGTTCGTCGGTGTAATAGTCACTATTGGTGATGAATGTCGGGTATGTATTCGATCTATACCCTCTTTAGTTTGTTTGTAGATGAATATGTTCGTCGGTGTAATAGTCACTATTGGTGATGCATGCCGGGTATGTATTCGATCTATACCCTCTTTAGTTTTGTAGATGGATATATGGGTATCCGATCTATGGCATTATTGGTGATCGATTGTTGGACATACATCGTGGTATTGAGATTTATTGATAATTGGGCATGTTCAGATATGTGTGGATTATTGTTTGTTCAGAACAGTCGACTGGTTTCTACGACAGTCGACTGTACCGTACAATTGAACTGTACATATTTTGAGAGAAATTGATTGATGGATACTTGATCGTTGGTATTGTCTCTCGACTTGGTTCACTCATGTACTGGCCTATCGTTCTTGTTTCAGATTACATGTTCGGTTTATGTATTTTTGTTCAGTACATGTTGATTGAGAATTTATGTTTATTTGTTATCTATGTTTGTTGTTTATATCACTCACACCATTTATGGCTGACCACGTAGTTTTGGGGGTTAGGGTTCAACTCTAGCCTCACATGTTGCAGGTTGCTTAGAATTGGAGGCTTGGATGCTTGGGTTAGCTGTAGAGAGTATGAGTGTTATAATAGAGCCTTGTGTAAATTGTTGTAAGAAGAGTATTGTAAAAGAATCATTGTAATTTAAGGTGTTTGTATTTCCGCTGCTATTTGAAAAAGATTATTGTAATAATGATTTGGAATAAAATGATTTGAGTTTTTGGTCTATGTATATTGTTACATTGAAGTGGATCGCTGGGAAAGTGCCACGTATTTTCTAAGTTTCGTATTAGAAATTCGGGGCGCTACAGTTTGGTATCAGAGCATGCTTCAATAGTAATAATAGACATAGTATGAAAACCAACCTAGGTGTGGACACTAGAGAGTGAGTACCTAGGTGTGGACATCAGAGTGTGAGTATCACATAGAATTAAAATATGATGTTTTGTTTGAGGTCATGGTATGGTTATAGTTTTGCCATAGGATATGGATGTGAATGTGAATTGTGTTTGAGGTGGCTATCCTTAGTCATGTCATTTCTAAGGAGGGAGTGGCCACTGATTCTTGGAGGGATGAAGCAGAAGGTCAGAGTTGGATGCAGGAGTTCTGTAGTTGTTGCAGCGTGGCTTTATCAGAGTCGCGCAGCGGAAGCTTGTCTTTTCTGAATTCTTTGCATGATTGTGATTAATTGGTGTGATGTATTTATTTTGTTGGAATGCATTCTTTGGTGTGATTGTATTTCCTAAAGATTTGTGTTTCTACCTATGAATTTTGAATCATTGTTAGTGGGTTGTTCGGACCTCATTAGCCGTAGTTCTGAGGACAGAACTCTTCTAAGGAGGGAGTGATGTAGAACCCCGTATTTTCAAATATTATTTTATTATTTGAAAATGGATTTAAATGAATTTTGAGGATTTAATTGATATTTTCTAAAAGATTTATCTTTGGAACACGTGCGAAACACGTGCAAATAATTTTGGTGTAAATATACAATTTGATATTTTTAATAAGTTTTCATACTTATTATGGAGTGTATTCTAAATTTTGGGATTTTTCTGAATAAAGAAACTATTTTTTACAAATATCTCGAAAGAGAGGGGCTTTTATGTAAAAAGTCGTTTGGATCTTAAATAAACTATGAAAATTCGTTTTTACTGATATTTTGGTTCTCCATGGTCATCATTTGAATTTAAATATATTTGAAATTTATTTAAAGTCGATTTGGTGAAGATTTAAACAAAAAGGGTGTTTTTGCAAATATGGAATTTATGTAGAATCTAGTGCAAATGTTTTTCTGGAAAGGTAAAGGTCAAATATTTTGATTGGAAAATAGAATATGTATTACTAGATATTATTTCTGATTTTTCTAGATTTTTATAAGTATTTTATGATGTATTTGCAAATATTACAAAAGGGAGGGCTTTTGTGCAAAATCGCCACCCTGAGTGTAAATCCGGGATTTTCTTATCTCTGGACCGTGCTGGATTGTTGGAAAACTTTGTGGTAAAAGGATTTTATTTAGTTTTGATTTATTTAACCTATTTTGACTAAGGAAGGTTATATATGTGAAGTAATAAATTGGAAAAGGGACTATTTTGCAAAAGTACTTCAAAACCCTAATTTCTTTCAATCCCGGCCTGTATAAAAGAGGGTGTGCAGCCGTCATTCGCTGCACAACTCCAGATTCAATATATTACTATTTTCTTGGTGATTGGAGAAGAAGTTCTTGGATCTAGCAAAGGAAGGCTTTTTGTGGATTCTTCTTGATTCTAAAAGGTGAGTGATATGGACTTGTTTTGTGTATATGTATGTCGCATGCTGTTTTGTTGGATATTTTCGTATTTTGTATGAAATCGATGCCATGATTGTTATTCGTAGTATGTATGTGAAATCCATGAAAGATTAGTAGATCTCGATTGATAATTCTTGATTGCTTGAAACATGATAAGATTTGAGGATAGTTATAAAAATAAGAAACTTGATGGATGAATCTCAGGATCTGGTGATTATGAATCGGATTAGATTCGAGTTGGGGAAGAGATTTGGTATTGAGATGGACACCAGAATTTATTATTTGATTTCAGACCTAGTTTGTGAGAATCGTAGGCCAACAGTCGACTGGTCCACGACTCAGTCGACTGGTACGACCCTAACATTGTATTTTTAGACTTTGAGAAATCGTTCGGGACAGTCGACTGGCACTATTATCAGTCAACTGGTATACTGAGTAAAGTTTTGTTCAGTCTTTCGGGACAGTCGACCATTACCCCCCTATGAGTCGACTGTTAGCACTTGGGTTGTTCTTGAGAATTATTGGTAATTGTTTCGGGTAAGTCGTCTGATGTTTGATTAAGTCAACTTACTGCACTTGTTATAATCTTGGATATTGGTTCTCGAGGCAGTCGACTTATTATAGCATAAGTCGACTGGTTCTGATGAGTTTTCATGATCTTGAAGGTTCTTATTATCGTTAGTTTGTTTGTAGATGAATATGTTCGTCGGTGTAATAGTCACTATTGGTGATGCATGCCGGGTATGTATTCGATCTATACCCTCTTTAGTTTGTTTGTAGATGAATATGTTCGTCGGTGTAATAGTCACTATTGGTGATGCATGCCGGGTATGTATTCGATCTATACCCTCTTTAGTTTGTTTGTAGATGAATATGTTCGTCGGTGTAATAGTCACTATTGGTGATGCATGCCGGGTATGTATTCGATCTATACCCTCTTTAGTTTGTTTGTAGATGAATATGTTCGTCGGTGTAATAGTCACTATTGGTGATGCATGCCGGGTATGTATTCGATCTATACCCTCTTTAGTTTGTTTGTAGATGAATATGTTCGTCGGTGTAATAGTCACTATTGGTGATGCATGCCGGGTATGTATTCGATCTATACCCTCTTTAGTTTGTTTGTAGATGAATATGTTCGTCGGTGTAATAGTCACTATTGGTGATGCATGCCGGGTATGTATTCGATCTATACCCTCTTTAGTTTTGTAGATGGATATATGGGTATCCGATCTATGGCATTATTGGTGATCGATTGTTGGACATACATCGTGGTATTGAGATTTATTGATAATTGGGCATGTTCAGATATGTGTGGATTATTGTTTGTTCAGAACAGTCGACTGGTTTCTACGACAGTCGACTGTACCGTACAGTTGAGCTGTACATATTTTGAGAGAAATTGATTGATGGATACTTGATCGTTGGTATTGTCTCTCGACTTGGTTCACTCATGTACTGGCCTATCGTTCTTGTTTCAGATTACATGTTCGGTTTATGTATTTTTGTTCAGTACATGTTGATTGAGAATTTATGTTTATTTGTTATCTATGTTTGTTGTTTATATCACTCACACCATTTATGGCTGACCCCGTAGTTTTGGGGGTTAGGGTTCAACTCTAGCCTCACATGTTGCAGGTTGCTTAGAATTGGAGGCTTGGATGCTTGGGTTAGCTGTAGAGAGTATGAGTGTTATAATAGAGCCTTGTGTAAATTGTTGTAAGAAGAGTATTGTAAAAGAATCATTGTAATTTAAGGTGTTTGTATTTCCGCTGCTATTTGAAAAAGATTATTGTAATAAAGATTTGGAATAAAATGATTTGAGTTTTTGGTCTATGTATATTGTTACATTGAAGTGGATCGCTGGGAAAGTGCCACGTATTTTCTAAGTTTCGTATTAGAAATTCGGGGCGCTACAGGAGTAGGAATTATGCCCTTCGCAAAATACAACAATTAGCAGTTTTGACTAGGTACTTGCTATTTAACTTCTTTGTCCTTTTTAGTTTCTTACTTGATGAATCTGAGGAGCCGACCCATTAGAGAAGTTGTAGTAGACATTCTCTCCTTTCCGAATTGACCTTTCGGGTTAAATTCCAATAAGCGGACCAAAAGTTATGAGCCTTGAAAGTTTGAGCTGGTTGTGTATATGGTGGGTTCAAATTGTATCTGTTTTGATTCCTTATAGTTTTCGAGTGTCTTACTTGATGAATCTGAGGTTCGGACCAACTAGGGAGTTGTAGTAGACGTTCTCCCCTTTCCGAATTGGTCTTTTGGGTTAAATTCCGATAAGCAGAGTAGAAGTTTATAGTCCTTCAAAATTTCAGCTTTCAATTGTAAATCTACTGTTTTGTTTCCATTTGTATATGTTCGATGAGTAGGAACTCGGAGTTCCTTTCGTAATCTGAGAAAGTGGCAAACTAAGAAGTTTTATTAGATGTTCCCACCTTTTCAAATTGTTCAGTTTTGTTAGATTCCGATAAGTGGAGCAAAAGTTACAAGATACGGAAGTTTCGACCTTTATGGAAAATCGGTAGTTTGGTAACTGTTTGCGTATGTTTGACGGATAGAAAATTGGATTTCCTTGCGGAATCTGAGCGACTGGTTAACTAGGAAGTTTTAGTAGATGTTCCCACCTTTTCAAATTGTTCAGTTTCATTAGATTCCGACGAGTGGAGCAAAAGTTACAAGCTACGGAAGTTTCGACTTTTTGTTGAAAATTTGCAGTTTCGGTAAATTGTTTACGTGTGTCCGATGGATCGGATTTTGGATTCCTTATTGAATCTGAAAAAGTATTCCACTACAGAGTTGTGGTAGATATTCTTACCTTTCTAAAAAGTATATTTCTGTCGAATTCCGACAAACATAGCACTGGTTGCTTCTAGGTTGTCGGGAGGTATTCATGTCGCTTTCGGGATTTTCCTTGGTAGTATGTTTCTATTAGATAGTTAGAAGATTCTTCTGTTGCTTCTAATTGTAGAAGATCAAGAGTTGCTAGTAAGCAACTTTGGTTGCTTCTAGGTTGATTACCTGTATGGTTGTTTTTGTATGTAGTTTTGCTCATCGCGGCTCGCCAGGCCCGTATATAACTGTTGGTCCCATACGTAGCTTATTTGGCTTGTATGTATGTTGTTGTCTCATACGCAGCTCGACTACCCCGTATGTAGCTGTTGGTCTCATACGTATCTTATTTGGCTCCTATGTATGTTGTCTCATACGCGGCTCGACTGACCCGTATGTACATGTTGGTCTCATACGTAGCTTATTTGGCTCATATATATGTTTTTGTCTCATACGCGGCTCGACTGGCCCGTATGTAATATGTGATTTGGAAAAATTATATTTATTTTTTGATCCATCATGATGAGATGGAGGGTTAGGATGAGTTAGGGTGTGATTGCAATAATTATTTGCAAATAGATCTCCATTTTTTTCAACCACACAATGGAAGGACACTTAGACTCATTTCCACCCACACACCCACTTCACTTGCCTTATAAAAAACCATCCCTTCACCCCAATTTCCGGCCTACAAACCCTAGGGCAAGAAAACCCTTTCCATTTGTGTGTTCTTCTCATCCCAATCCCATCTCACTCCACCTCTTCTTCTGCTTCCTGTTCTACTTGTTTTTGTTTTAGAAAAGATTGAGAAGAAAGATAGAAAAAGAAAGAGAGAATGAATCAAAAGAAAAGAGTTAGAGTTTTCCATGGGTTTCATTCGCAAGAGGAGTTTTTCAGTTCTTGAGGAGCAAGAACAAGGAGCAAGGAGGGGAAGTAGCAAGTTCTTCCTGCTAGTTTTCAAGGTGGGGGTTTCCCATTCTTTTGTATTTTTTTTTTTTTGAGGAAAAGGTGGAATAAGGCCACCCTGTTTCATTAATAAGCAGTTAATAAAACAACCCCGGCGTACCGGGAGAAATACAAAACTCAATAAAAGTACAATGCAGAAAGAAAAATGCAAGAAAAACAAACATACACCCCCAACAAGCCCAGGGGGATGGGTCAAACTACACAAACGTCAATCCACCCGAAAGAACCGGGGGTGGAACCCAAAAACACCAGCTGGCAAAAGCCCTGTCCTGACTGGTGAAGCCAGTCCCTCAGTCCACCGTCGGCCCAATCTCTACCTCCTCATCATCGAACTCCTCTACCTGGAAAACTCTGGCTATCCTTCCTCTTCCCCCTGTGGCCGCAGCTGTAGCCCAAAAAGAGATAAGATGCATGATGTGAGAAAGGTTACCAGAAATACTATTACATGTAGCACGAAAATAAAAATTATTTCTGTCAAGCCATAACACCCAAGATGTTGCCGCAATTGCGATGTACCACGCATACTTCATCTCATAACGGATCATTGCAAATTTGGGGCCAATCCACAAGTCTTCATACACGTTGGGGTAGTCGCATGTTCCTAAGGCTCGGAGAACCTCGACTATGGTAGCCTTACTTCTGCGGCAATGGATGAAAAGGTGATTTAAATCTTCCATATGATCATCGCAAAAACCATAGTTGGTCGCCACCTGTGGTTGTCTCTTGGCACGGTTTTGCCTAGTGAGGATAGCATCATTGAGCACTAGCCATAGGAATACTCTGACTTTAAGGGGGGTTTTCGCCTTCCACAACACCTGTGCCCAGCTGGGTCTACATCCTCGAAAGTGAATCCGATGATACAGAGATCTCATCGAGAAGGCTCCCTTGCTTTCGAGCCCCCATTGCTTCTGGTCTGGGCCTTGTGTGCACCTCGTGCCTGCCCGTGCGATGTGTGCTTACATATCAAGCAACCCTTTCCGAATTGCCTTCTCAGGTTAAATTCCGATAAGCGAAGTAGGACTTATGGTCTTGAAAAAATACAGCAGCTAGCTGTTTGACAGGATGCGTGCGGTTTTGCTTCTTTGATGTTTTAGAGTGTCTTACTGGTTGAATCTGAGGTTTAGACCAACTAGGTGGTTGTAGTAGAGACTCTATCCTTTCCGAATTGACCTTTCGGGTTAAATTCCGATAAGCAGAGTAGGAGTTATGGTCTTGGAAAAGTACAGCAACTAGCTGTTTGACAGGATTCTTGCTGTTTTGATTCTTTATCATTTTTGAGGGTTTTACTTGTTGAATCTGAGGTTCGGACCAACTAGGGAGTTGTAGTAGAAACTCTCCCCTTTCCGAATTGACCTCTCGGGTTAAATTCTGATTAGCGGAGTAGGAGTTATGGTCTTGGAAAAGTACAGCAACTAGATGTTTGACAGGATGCTTGCTGTTTTGATTCTTTATCATTTTTGAGGGTTTTACTTGTTGAATCTGATGTTCGAACCAACTAGGGAGTTGTAGTAGAGACTCTCCCCTTTCCGAATTGTCCTTTCGGGTTAAATTCTGATAAGCGGAGTAGAAGTTATGGCCCTTGCAAAATACAACAACTAGCTTTCTGACTAAATGCTTGCTGTTTCACTTCCTTGTTATTTTTGGGTGTCTTACTTGTAGAATCTGAAGTGGAAACAAACTAGGAAGTTGTAGTAGACATTCTCCCCTTTCCGAATTAGTCCCTCGGACTTGATTCCGATAAGCAGAGTAGGAGTTATGGTATTTGGAAGATGCAGCAGCCAGCATTGAGCTGAGTGTGCTTGCTGTTTGACTACTCTGGTATTTTAGAGTGTCTTACTTGTAGAATCTGTGGTTCGAGCCAACTAGAGAGTTGTAGTAGACAACTTCCCCTTTCCGAATTGGACTCTCTGGATAGATTCCGATAAGCGAAGTAGGAGTTATGGTGTTTGGAAGATGCAGCAGCCAGCTTTGAGGTGAGTGTGCATGCTGTTTGACTTCTTTGGTGTTTTAAAGTGTCTTACCTGTAGAATATGAGGTTTGCGCCAACTAGAGAATTGTAGTAGACATCTTCCCCTTTCCGAATTGTCCTCTCGTTCCAGAGTTTGATAAGCGAAGTAGGAGTTATGGTGTTTGGAGGATGCAGCAGCCAGCTTTGAGCTGTGCGTGCCTGCTGTTTGACTTCTTTGGTGTTTTAAAGTATCTTACCTGTAGAATCTGAGGTTCGGGCCAACTAGAGAATTGTAGTAGACTTCTATCCCTTTCCGAATTGGCCTCTCGGGCTAGATTCCGTTAAGCGAAGTAGGATCTATGGTATTTGGAAAATGTAGCAGCCATCTTTGAGCTGAGTGTGCTTGCTGTTTGACTTCTTTGAGGTTTTAGAGTGTCTTACCTGTTGAATCTGAGGAGCCGACCAACTAGAGAGTTGTAGTAGACATATTTCACTTTCTGAATTGACCTCTCGGTTTAAATTTTGATAAGAAAAGTAGGAGTTATGGTCTTGAAAAAATACAGCAACTGGCTGTTTGACAGGATCCTTGCTGTTTTGATTCTTTGTCATTTTGGAGGGTTTTACTTGATGAATCTGAGGCTTCGGCCAATTAGGAAGTTGTAGTAGAGACCCTCCCCTTTCCGAATTGACCTCTAAGGTTGAATTCTAATAAGAAAAGTAGGAGTTTTGTCGTTTGCAAAGTACAACAACTGGCTGTCTTGAATGGATTCTTGCTGTTTTGCTTCTTTGAGGTTTTAGAGTGTTTTACCTGTTGAATCTGAGGATCCGACCAACTAGATATTTGTAGGAGACATTCTCTCCTTTCCGAATTGACCTCTCAGGTTAAATTCTGACAAGCGGAGTAGAAGTTATGGGTTTTGAAAGTTTTCAGCTTGGCTGTATATTTGGCGTGTTGGAATTGTATCTATTTTGATTCCTTGTAGTTTTTGAGTATCTTACTCACTGAATCTAAGGAGCCAAACAACTAGGAAGTATTAGTAGACATTCTCACTTTTTCGAATTGCCCTCTTGGGTCAGATTCCGATGCGTGGAACAAAAGTTATAGGCTTTCAAAGTTTCAGTTTTCCTTTGTCAAATATGTTGTTTTATTACCATTTGAGTGTGTTCGATGGGTAGGAACTTGGAGTTCCTTACGGAATCTGAGAAATTGGTCAACTGGGATGTTTTAGTAGATGTTCTCACCTTTTGAAATTGTCTAGTTTGTTTAGATTCCGACGAGTAGAGCAAAAATTACAAGCTACAGAAGTTTGATCTTTTTGTTGAAAATCTGTAGTTTGGAAATTGTTTGCATATGTCCGAGTTCAGAAATTTGAAATTCCTTCTGGAATCTGAGAAAGTGGTCAACTAGGGAGTTGTAGTAGATGTTCCCAAATTTTCAAATTGCTCAGTTTCATTCGATTCCGACGAGTAAAGCAAAAGTTACAAGCTACGAAAGTTTCATCTTTTGTTTGAAAATCGATAGTTTGGTAATTGTTTACATATGTTCGGGGATCAGGAATTCGGAATTCCTTATGGAATCTGAGGAAGTGGTCAACTAGGAAGTTTTAGTAGATGTTCCCACCTTTTCAAATTGCCCAGTTTCATTAGATTCCGACGAGTGGAGCAAAAGTTACCAGCTTGCAAAGTTTCAGATTTTTGTTGAAAATCTGCAGTTTGGGTAAACTGTTTGCGTGTGTTCGATGGACCGAATTTTGCATTCCTTACAGAATCTGAATTTGTGTTCGACTAGAGAGTTGTGGTAGATATTCTTACCTTTCTAAAAAGTATATTGCTGTTAAAATCCGATAAGCGTAGTACTCGTTGCTTCTAGGCTGTCGAAAAGCTTTATGTCGCTTTTGGGCTTCTCATTGGTAGAATGCCTATTTTAGATTGTTTATAGATTCTTCTGTTGCTTCTAATTGTATAAGATCAAAGTTTTTGCTAGAAGCACGTTTGGTTGCTTCTAGGTTGATTACCTGTATGGTTGTTTTTATGTGTGGTTTTGCTCATACGCGGCTCGACTGGCCCGTATGTAGCTGTGGTCTCATACGTAGCTTATTTGGCTCGTATATATGTTGTTGTCTCATACGTGGCTCGCCTGGCCCGTAAGTAGCTGTTGGTCTCATACGTAGCTTATTTGGCTCGTATGATGTTGTCTCATACGCAGCTCGCTTGGCTCGTATGTAGTTGTTGGTCCCATATGTAGCTTGTTTAGCTCATATGTGTTTTCGGTTACTCATATGTAGGTTTTTAGCTAATACGCAGTTTGCTGAGCTCATCTAGGGTGATATCATTGCCCTAGGGCTATCGACCATCAAGACGTGTGTTTACCTTACTCCTAAAGGACAGTGGACGAGTCACTCCTTGTGTACCATCGAATCTTAACCGGTGTTGGTTAATCACGGACCGGAGCATGACGAAATCCAAGTTCAGGGTAGTAGCATGCGAATACATTCGTATTGCTGAGGTCTTAGACCGATAGGCCATGAACCAGACCCTTAGAGATCCTAGTAAGTCTAGGTTGAGCAGTCTAGTAGAGTTATCTTGCGAAGTCTAACTTAAGACCTAGCATGTTGTGTTAACACTGTTGTCATCCCTTGGATTGTTCAGGGTTGGTGACATCGTTAGGTAGTAACTTATGGCTATTGCTACTTAACCTTTACTTATTATCATTTTTCACCGAAAGGAAAGAGTTGGTGTTAAGGGTGATACCTTATGACCCGACCTGTCCTATAGGCCGACACTAGGTGGTTTTATTGGGTTGTACCCTTCTTGTCAAAGAGATACAGTCTGTGCCTTCTCACGAGTTGGGAGCACGGGATCCGTATCTCGTCTGTTAATTTCTGAAGTGCCTTGATAAGCGGGAGCGATTCCTGTCAGAGCTAGGGGGGATGAACCCCCCGGAACTCCGTCTTGTCTTGTATCTAAGGGCGAGAAGGCATAGACTACGGTTTGGCTAGGGGGTGGCAGGGGATGCTTCTGGCTAACCTGGTAACCAGCAAAAACTCCAAAGATTCGTCAAATATTTGAGTGAGGTCCGGTGCGCCTGGCGGGATTAGATCGTTTCAGGGCAACCTCTTCAGTCACGTAATATCTTCAGAAACAAGTTGAGTACAAGAGTAGAATTCATGGTGCAGGTTCAAATCCCTATATATGAAGATACGGCTTGATATGGGGCGTATGTAGTATGGGTTGCATACTATCCCCGAGTCTTGCCTGCATTAGAATAAGAGCATTCTTGCATTAGTAATCTTGCATTAGAGTCTAAGTCATACCATACACTGACACATCAAATACATATACACGTTCCTCTTTTCATCAATCTGTTTGCTATAATTGAGATTCGCTGCTAGTTATCAGCCTTAAAGTGTCAGTTTATGTATTGACATCCCTAGCTTCTATAGGTATTGGATTGCAGAAGTACATGTACTGGATTGCAGAAGTACAGGTACAGGTTTCAGGAGGAATCAAGGCAAGAGAAGTAAGGAGTCGATTGCATTTTAAGTTCCCGCTGAAATATATGTTGTAATTTCATTTGTAACAATTATTGTAATTTATTCATTGTTGTAATTTGCTTATTGTTGGGAAGCATCCAAGTGAAATACCAAGTGTTGTTTTTTATTCATTGTACTCTGATGTAATTTGTTGAAAGTTGTAACACTTGAGATTGTAAAGGTATTATTGTAACACTGGTGTAATGTATTGCAATTTTGTAACATTTAGACTTGTAATACATTTGTGTTGAATAAAAAGTTTTAAATTTTTCTGTTTTTCTGTGTACTATGGTTAATTGAAGAAAAGATTCTGGCTTTTGTCACGGTTTTCCCGTGTATGAAAATCGGGGCGTTACAGATTGGTATCAGAGCCGACTTCAATTTACAGTCCAACCCAGTAGGAAAATTAAACTTGGATGCCTTTTAGGAGTCAGACTTTAGCTAGTGGTAGACATTTATAATTCATATTGTTGTTTCTTTCAACTTATGTTTTATAAATTTTCTATTTCTGGACTAATTCCAATATGTGTGTTTTAAGGATGGTATTTGAGGATATCCTAATCGAGGAAGTGTTGATAGAAGTGAGTGATCTGATTTCAAGGGATGACCCGATGATCTTGAGCGAGGAACCAAAGGAGATTTCACCACCGCAGGAGCTAAGTGTGGATCAACGCACAGCGGCGGCAGCCAACATACATCGGGAAATGAGGAAGCTGAGGAAGTACGTGACGAGGAAAGGTCGTCAAGCTAAGCAAGTGAGAAAGGCTTGCAGAGCAACATTAGCAGGCCTAGCAGAGGAGTAGGAATACTTTAATTCCAGATTAGCACAACTACAACATGAATGGGAGCAAATCCAGGAGACCACCGAGGTTATAGTATGCCGCTTTTGTGAGAGATTTGGGCACAAGAAATCATTCTGTCCACGACTACAAGGGAAAAGATCAGCACCAGCATCAGGGTTGAAGAACCACGGTCAGAAGCTCAAGACTCAGAAAACGGAAGGCAAACTTTGAGGCACCAAGCCAGGAAGCTGTTTCCTATGTGGTGAGTAAGGTCACTTCATGATCCAGTGGTCGAGGAAGGACCCTCAGGTGGAGACCCGTACAGGTTACAATTGTCTCCAGTTTCACAAGAAAGACGGTAGATCAGTACCGAAGATGAATAATAAGTGAAAGGAGCCTGTTCACCATGGGTAGAGTTCGCACTTACTACCAGCAAGCTGAAGAAGGTAGGAGTGCTAGTACCAGTATGTGCATATGGAACTGCAACTAAGTTTAAGAGTTGTATTTTGAAATTTATTTTGGACTAAGAAGTACTATATGATGTAACACTTTTTGTAATCAGTTGGATTTATATATATATGGAATCCATACAGCTGTTTGTTCAAACTTGGTTCATCATATTCTTTTGTCTGAATTAAATTTTTCAAGAGTTGAGATGTGTGCTGGAGATGACTCTAGATTTGATTTGTTTAAATACACCATCTGGAGCATCAGCTTCTAGCAAATTACAGGAGATAGTCCTCGAAGTCTAAAGTGGCGTTCATTGGCCATGTCCTATTCTAAGGAGGGGGTGGCACCGAACTGCAAAAGATCGAGATAGATGTAGAATTGGCCTCAGCCAAGGACCGTTAAGGAAGTAAGAAGCAAGATGATGAGATCAGTCAAGCCAGTATTGAAGTGATTACTCAAGATTGAAGCTCAGTTTTGACACAATGGGAATTGCAACCGAGTCTAAGTGAGAAAGTCAGAAGTCTTAGGCAAGAGATGCAGGGATTGAAGCACCAAAGCGGCAAGTTGATTAAGGAAAATTTCAGAATATCAGTGTGGACTTCATCACAGGATTATCCAGGAGTTCGAAAATGTATGACTCAAGTTGGGTTATTAGGGATCCGATTGACAAAATCTGCACATTTTCTTCCGATAAAGATGACTTACTCACTAGAGAAATTAGCGGGAGTCCACATTGAAAGCGTAAGGAAGCAACATGGAGTGCCAACGTCAGCAGTTCTGACCAAGATTCAAGAGTTACGTCTCGACTTTGGCAGATTCTTCAGGAAACTTTAGGATCGAGGTTGGGTTCTTTGGAGAACCAGTTCGTAGATGAGTCACCTGGGAGCCGGAAAGCCGTATAAGCTTTCTTTCCCCAAATTATTTAGTGTATGGATGTTTGTCTGTTAACCTAACGTAATGTAGTTCTGAGGACAGAACTATTCTAAGGAGGGAGTATTGTAATATCCCGGACGGATATTATATTTGTATGATTATTATTTTTGAAATTAAAATATTTTAATGAAAATTACTTTGTTCTTCAAATAAAAATTTACCTGGTCATATATACTAGTAAGTATATACAGGTATTGTATCAGTTTTGTACACTTGTACAAAATCTTGAAAAATGCATTTTTGAGAAAAATGTCTAGAAAATACCAGGAAGATATTAAAAATTATTATTTTATTTTTATTTTCAAAATTGAAATATTGTTGATGGACATCACCCGGATTTGTTAATAAACATTATATGTATATATACTAGTCGGTATACGACTGTTTTGTATCAAATTAATACTGAAATCTTCCAAGCCAGTAATAAAATTATTTTATTTTATTTCTCGGAATTAAATTATTTTTGTACTGATTTGTTCGTTTTCACAAACGAAAATTATCTGTATAATCAGATATATGCACGTATTTGAATTGTGTCGATTCCGTGCGTTTGTACAAATCATGTAGTATGTGATTTGGGAAAATTATATTTCATATTTTGATCCATCATGATGAGATGGAGGATTAGGATGAGTTAGGGTGTGATTGCAATAATTATTTGCAAATTGATTTCCATTTGTTTCAACCACACAATGAAGGGACACTTGGACTCATTTCCACCCACACACCCACTTCACTTGCCTTATAAAAACCCAGCCCTTCACCCTAATTTCTGGCCTCCAAACCCTAGGGCAAGAAACCCCATTCCATTTGTGTGTTCTTCTCATCCCAATCCCATCTCACTCCACCTCTTCTTCTACTTCTTGTTCTACCTGTTTTTGTTTTAGAAAAGATTGAGAAGAAAGATAGAAAAGAAAGAGAGATAGAGTTTTCCAATGGGTTTCATTTGCAAATGGAGTTCTTGAGTTCTTGAGGAGCAAGAACAAGGATCAAGGAGGGGAAGTAGCAAGTTCTTCCTACTAGTTTTCAATGTGGGGGTTTCTCATTCTCATGTATTTTTGTATGTTTATTATTGTTGTATATTATTTTGTGAACAATATGGACTAGATTCATGTTCATATGAATGATATGGACTAGATTAGAAGTGTATACATAGTTGAAGTGGTAGAACACATAAATTAGGCATAATGATTCGGTTTTAATGGTTGTAGGGTTAGATTTGTTTACATGTGTTAAAAGAGAAATTTTGACCCAAAATTTATTGGAGATGTTCTTAGGGGTGTTATTACCATGCTAGAATTTTTGTAGATTTTTCGGAGTAGTTTTTATGGGTGAAACGAGTGTTTCCCCCAAAACAGCGAGGTTCAGGTCAAAACAGTGAGCTCACTGTTTTGGGGTTAGCGTCGCAGTAGGTTCAAGGGGATAATACTTAAGGTTTCTCTCGGAATTTGAGAGGAGAACAACTAGGAAGTTGTAGTAGACGTTCTCCCCTTTCCGAATTGGCCACTCGGGCTAAATTCCGATAAGAGACACAAAAGTTATGGCCTGTTGCAAATCAGGACTGCGAGTTCGGTTGAGAAGCTCACTGTTCTGTTTGGTTGTCATTTTTGAGCCTCTTACTAGATGAATTTGAGGAGCCGACCAACTAGAAAGTTGTAGCAGACATCTTCCCCTTTCCAAATTGACATCTCGGGTTAAATTCTGATAAACGGAGTAGGAGTTATGGTCTTGGAAAAATACAGCAACTAGCTGTTTGACACGATGCTTGCTGTTTTGCTTCTTTGATGTTTTAGAGTGTCTTACTGGTTGAAATTGAGGTTTGGACCAACTAGGGAGTTATAGTAGAGACTCTCCCTTTTCCGAATTGACCACTTGGGTTAAATTCCGATTAGCAGAGTAGGATTTATGGTCTTGGAAATGTACAGCAACTAGCTGTTTGACAGGATTCTTGCTGTTTTGATTCGTTGTCATTTATGAGGGTTTTACTTGTTGAATCTGAGGTCCGGACCAACTAGGGAGTTGAAGTAGAGACTCTCTCCTTTCTGAATTGACCTCTCAGGTTAAATTATGATAGGCGGAGTAAGAGTTATGGTCTTGGAAATGTACAGCAACTAGCTGTTTGACAGGATGCTTGCGGTTTTGATTCTTTGTCATTTTTTAGGGTTTTACTTGTTGAATCTGAGGTTCGGACAAACTATGGAGTTGTATTAGAGACTCTCCCCTTTTCGAATTGACCTCTCAGGTTAAATTCTGATAAGCAGAGTAGAAGTTATGGCACTTTCAAAATACAGTAACTAGCTGTCTGATTGAAAGCTTGTTGTTTCACTTCCTTGTAATTTTTGAGTGTCTTAGTTGTAGAATCTGAAGTGGAGACCAACTCAGAAGTTGTAGTAGACATTCTCCCCTTTCCGAATGGGCCTCTCGGGCTAGATTCTGATAAGCGGAGTATGAGTTATGGTATTTGGAAGATGCAGCAGCCAGCTTTGAGCTGAGTGTGCATGTTGTTTGACTTCTTTATTGTTTTAGAGTGTCTTAGCTGTAGAATCTGAGGTTCGGGTCAACTAGAGAGTTGTAGTAGACATCTTTAATTTTCCGAATTGGCCTCTCGGGCTAGATTCTGGCAAGCGGAGTAGGAGTTATGGTATTTGGAAGATGCAGCAGCCAGTTTTGAGCTGAGTGTGCTTGCTGTTTGACTTTTTTGGTGTTTTTGAGTGTCTTACCTATAGAATCTGAGGTTCAAGCCAACTAGAGAGTTGTAGTAGACATCTTTACCTTTCCGAACTGGCTTCTCGGGCTAGATTCTGATAAGTGGAGTAGGAGTGATGATATTTGGAAGTTGCAGCAGCCAGCTTTGAGCTGAGTGTGCTTGCTGTTTGACTTCTTTGGTATTTTAGAGTGTCTTACCTGTAGAATTTGATGTTTGGGCCAACTATAGAGTTGTAGTAGACATCTTCCCCTTTCCGAATTGGACTCTCGGGCTAGATTTCGATAAGCGGAATAGGAGTTATGGTATTTGGAAGATGCAGCAGCCAGCTTTGAGCTGAGTGTGCTTGCTGTTTGACTTCTTTGAGGTTTTAGAGTGTCTCACCTGTTGAATCTGAGGAGCCGACCAACTAAAGAGTTGTAGTAGACATTCTTCCCTTTCCGAATTGACCTATCAGTTAAATTCCGATAAGCGGAGTAGGAGTTATGGTCTTGGAAACGTACAGCAACTAGCTGTTTGACAGGATGCTTGCTATTTTGATTCTTTGTCATTTTTTAGGGTTTTACTTGATGAATCTGAGGTTCGAGCTAACTAGGGAGTTGTAGTAGAGACTCCCCCCTTTCCAAATTGACCTTTAGTGTTAAATTCCGATAAGCGGAGTTGGAGTTATGCCGTTTGCAAAGTACAACAACTGGCTGTCATAACTGGATTCGTGCTGTTTTGCTTCGTTGAGGTTTTAGAGTGTCTTACCTGTTGAATCTAAGGAGCCGACCAACTAGGCAGTTGTATTAGACATTCTCCTCTTTTCGAATTGACTTCTCGGGTTAAATTCCGACAAGCGGAGTAGAATTCATGGTCTTTGAAAGTTTTCAACTTTGCTGTGTATTTGGCGGGTTGGAATTGTATCTGTTTTGATTCCTTGTAGTGTTTGAGTATCTTACTCGCTGAATCTGGTGAGCCAAACAACTAGGAAGTTGTAGTAGACATTCTCACCTTTCCGAATTGCTTTCTTGGTTTAGATTCTGATGAGTGGAATGAAATTTATAGGCTTTCAATGTTTCAGTTTTCCTTTGTCAAATCTGCTGTTTTATTACCATTTGCCTGTGTTCGATGGGTAGGAACTTGGAGTTCCTTACGAAATCTGAGAAATTGTTCATCTGGGAAGTTTTAGTAGATGTTCCCACCTTTTCAAATTGTCCAGTTTCGTTAGATTCCGCCAAGTAGAGCAAAAGTTACAAGCTATAGAAGTTTCATCTTTTTATTGAAAACCTGTAGTTTGGAAATTATTTGCATATGTTCGAGGTTAGGAATTTGGAATTCTTTCTGGAATCTGAGAAAGTGTTCAACTAGGGAGTTGTAGTAGATGTTCCCACTTTTTCAAGTTGCCCAGTTTTGTTAGATTCCGACGAGAATAGCAAAAGTTACAAGCTACGAAAGTTTCATATTTTCATTGAAAATCGGTAGTTTGGTAACAAGTTGCATATGTTCGAAGGGTTAGGAATTTGGAATTCCTTACGGAAACAGAGGAAGTGGTCAACTAAAGAGTTTCAGTAGATGTTTCCACCTTTTCAAATTGCCCAGCTTCATTAGATTCCGACGAGTAGAGCAAAAGTTACTAGCTTGCAAAGTTTCAGCTTTTGGTTGAAAATCTGCAGTTTTGGTAAACTGTTTGCGTGTGTTCGATGGACCGGATTTTGGATTTCTTAAAGAATCTGAATTAGTGTTCCACTAGAGAGTTGTGGTAGATATTCTTACCTTTCTAAAAAGTATACTGCGGTTAAAATCCGATAAGTGTAGCACTAGTTGCTTTTAGGCTGTTGGAAGGCTTTTATGTCGCTTTTAGGCTTCTCATTGGTAGAATACCAATTTTAGATTGTTTGTAGATTCTTCTGTTGCTTCTAATTATAGAAGTTCAAAGTTTTGCTAGAAGCACGTTTGGTTGCGTCTAGGTTGATTACCTGTATGGTTGTTTTTATGTGTGGTTTTGCTCATACGCAGCTCGACTGGCCCGTATGTAGCTGTAGTCTTATACGTAGCTTATTTGGTTCGTATGTATGTTGTTGTCTCATATAGGCTCGCCTGGCCCGTATGTAGCTGTTGCCCTCATACGTAGCTTATTTGGCTTGTATGATGTTGTCTCATACGCTGTTCGCCTGACTCGTACGTAGTTGTTGGTCCCATACGTAGCTTGTTTAGCTCGTATGTGTTTTTGGTTAATCGTATGTAGCTTCTTAGCTAATACGCAGATTGTTGTGCTCATCTAGGGTGATAACATTGCCCCAGGGCTATCGACCATCAAGACGTGTGTTTACCGTACTTCTAAGGGACTGTGAACGAGTCACTCCTTGTGTATCATCGGATCTTAACCGGTGTTGGTTAATTGCGGACCGGAGTATGACGAAATCCATGTTCAGGGTAGTAGCATGCGAATACATTTGTATTGCCGAGGTCTTGGATCGGTAAGCCATGAACCAGATCCTTAGAGATCCTGGTAAGTGTAACGCCCCGAATCCTAAATACACTGAATTCGAGATGTTCTACAGGATCTTTCCACTTCATTTAGTACAATTTTACAAGGAAATTTGAACTTTTCACTTTACATCAGAATTTACATAAAACTTTACACTTTACATTGCACAGCGGAAGTAAAATTTACAACAATTAAATAAATGTACAACAACTTGAATAATCTTTAAGCATTTGTTCCTCTTTAATCTTTATCATGTCACTTACCTGCATATAAAACTGTGGGTACGTCAGTTTATTCAACCGACGAACATTATACATGGCCATCCTCTCTATGCCGGAAATAGTATAACTTATTTTCCATATTTAACAAACACAAACTTGTCACATATCAAACTAAAGGGACTATCCTATTGATGTCGTGTTGTGATTGTGCACTTAGTCCTTAATGCAGTTATTTATGTTACATGACACTAATGCACACTTATTCGGATTCTATGCATCCCATACTACATAGGTCCGAGGGCAAGCCTCTTAATCATTCTTCATCTTTGTAGGGTTCAATCCCTTGTTATGACTTAAATCTACTAATATAATTACGGTAGGTATCCTAGATGATCTATGAGTACAAGCACGTGTACAGAAAACCTGGAGGGGAATCCCACGTCATGTCACGATGCATTGTGAAGACAGCCTGTGGCAATTCAGCCTCCTTCATGGCACACGATCCTCATGCAGTCACCAACCATCCCACAAGCGTCACCACCGGGACGGTACTCTGGAGCAGTATCCACGTCATGTCACGACGCATCGTAAAGACAGCCTGTGAAATACTCTCACGCCGCCAATCCGATGGCCCTCAACTCATGTTTTTCTCCTACTTGCATCACGTATCCACTATGTACTAATCCTTAGTTTTTATTAGAATCATGAACAAAAATCAAATCTCTAGAGTTAGCCTCTCCACTAAACCGGACTTATTCATTCATTCAAACACGACCAACCTTGGTCTTTCTTTTCAATTTTCATTTCATTTCTTTCCAAATGCCGGGGGAGACTTAGCTACACTTTTGTTTCAATTTCAATTCAAATTTCCAACACTGAGCATTTCCACTCATAAGTTCATATGTTGAGTTATCATACTCAATGAGTATTTCTCTTTTCCAATCATGATTTCTAAATCGTTCAATATTCCATAATTATACATTAAAGTCAACTATTCATCATGTAACTCATGAAATGTTATTTTCACATTAAAGATCACATTACAAGTTATTCAATCAAAAAAAAAAATTTACACATCATAATTTGTCACTCCATTCTCCAATGAGAATAATTCACATCACTTCATATAATTCCTTTTTATTCGTATTTCTTTTCTAAATTCCATTCTAAATATTTTGTAAAATACCACTTTATACAAATGCAAGTGTAGAATTTATAGTTCTAAATTATACTTTTGTTCTTTAAACATACACCACTTCATGCAAATAATTCACAAACTATTTTTCATAGACTCCACATATTTTTAAAATAATAATCATAATTTTTCCACAATTTTTGATCATTAAAAACACCCCAAAAAATTGTTTTTCCCACACTTAAACAACAGCCGAAGGCCAAGGATCGAACCAGCGACCCCTAGTAACCCAACCAAAGGCACAAGCCACTAGACCAAGTGCGGCACGGGTTAGAAGAGGTGGCGAGAGCATTAAATGCTCTCGGCCGAACTATTTCTTTTAAAAGATGTTCGAAAATAAAAGAATGGTGTCAACGGGATTCGATCCCTCAACCTCAGAGAAGCCCCGCATATATACTGTAGCGATTTAGAGCGATCCGACCACTCGAGATATAGGCTCAGGTTGTCACTAGTACAATTCGAATTTTATTTAACCAATACTCTCTGTTATTTAGAACATTTCGACGTTCATCAAAATTTCATTTCACATTGTTCTCACTAACACACTGTAAAAATTCCAGATTAATCATTTTCCTCATGAATTACCCTCCAGTATACGAGAATAATTTTCTTAGATAATTAAACATAATTTTTTTCCCAATAATTAACACATTTCTACCATAAAATTTGGCTAATTTGATATACTACCACTAATACATTCTTTTTCGACATTATAATTTCATTAATCTCTATAGCAATTTTCTACCCTTGTTTATTTTCCAAACATAAAAATTGCATCTTAATTTATTCGTTACAACGCCATAACAAAGTTTCCAATTTAGCACATAACGCGACATAGACAATATACTAATCTTTGCACATAATTTTTCATGCTACTAACGAAGGTTTATTTACACAATTCATAGCCATATTCATATCGCACACAACTTGAATTTTAACAATAGAAATACATACAATTGCATGTCAACAATTCAATCAATTTAGCCCATTTTTCCAATTAAATGTGTACTCTTATTAATCTTTTCATGCTTCATTCTTTCCATTCAATCTAGCATGCATTTCTAATTGGAAATATAGAAAATTTACCGACCTCAAATGGAGAGACAAATACAATTAGAAACTTCCTAAACACAAGTCCTTGGACACGAACGATCCTCCTCCTAGAAGCGCGCACTCGAGCCTCCAAGAACACCAAAAACCGAGCACTCCTTCCCTTGGTAGCCGGCCTCCTCTCCTTCTTGATTGATGCACAAACCCACACAATCTCTCAATCTTTTAACTCACTAAAATAAACTACTAGATATAGTATTTTAGACTATAGACTTGGAGAAAATAATTTGCACAAGAGTAACTAGCCGGGGGGGGGGGGGGGGGGGGGGGGGGGGGGGGTTATACTAAAAATCAAGGAGAATGGATGGCCAAGATTGAAGTAGGAGTTAGAAACAAGTGGCTATGATTTGATGAGGAGTTATACTAACCACCCATAATCAAGTAACCACCACACCATGATCCCACTCAAATTTTCCCATTCCTTCCAAAAAGAAGCAATCCGGCCTACCCCACTTTGTGCACATTGCACGTGTACGTGCAATACACGTGCATGCAACTAGGTCCAAAAAATTGTACATTAAATTTTGTATAAAAATAATCTTTAAGTTGTATCCAACATTACAAGTTGTATTTAAAAAAATAAATTAATTCATGGGCTTTAGTTTATGAGCCAAAATACTTATTATAAGAATAATAAATTAAATTAACTTTGGGCTTTTTAAAAGGAAAGGTTTTTTGTCTAATTGAAAGAAGTCTTTATAGAAAAATAATCAAAGGCACATATTTAAATATCTATACTCATCATGATGAAAATATTTACCAAAAATATTGCACGTGCACACTACGTGCAAATAAATATTTTTTTTTATTAAATGAAAAATCGGGGCATTACAGTAAGTCTAGGTTGAGCAGCCTAGTAGAGTTATCTTGCGAAGTCTAACTTAAGACCTAGCATATTGTGTTAACACTGTTGTCATCCCTAGGATTGTTAAGGGTTAGTGACATCGTTAGGGTAGTAACTTATGACTATTACTACTTAACCTTTACGTATTATCATTTTTCACCGAAGGGAAAGAGTTGGTGTTAAGGGTGATACCTTATGACCCGACCTATCCTATAGGCCGACACTAGGCGGTGTTATTGGGATGTACCCTTCTTGTCAAAGGGATACAGTCTGTGACTTCTCACGAGTTGGGAGCACGGGATCTGTATCTCGTCTGTTAATTTCTAAAATGCCTTGATAAGCAAGAGCGATTCTTGTCGGAGCTAGGTGGATGAACCCCTCGGAACTCCGTCTTGTCTTGAATCTAAGGGCGAGAAGCCATAGACTACGGTTTGGATAGAGGGGCGGTAGGGGATGCTTCGGGCTAACCTGGTAATCAGTAGAAACTCCAAAGATTCGTCAGATATTTGAGTGAGGTCCGGTGCGGCTGGCGGGATTAGACCGTTTCAGGGCAACCTTATCAGCCATGTAATATCTTCAGAAACAAGTCGAGTACAAGAGTAGAATTCATGGTGTGGGTTCAAATCCCTATATATGAAGAAACGGCTTGATATAGGGCGTATGTAGTATGGGCTGTATACTGTTCCAGAGTGTTGCTTGCATTAGAATAAGAGCATCCTTGCATTAGTAATATTGCATTAGAGTCTAAGTCATAATATACACTGACACATCAAATATATATACACGTTCCTCTTTTTATCAATCTGTTTGCTATAGTTGAGATTCGCTGCTAGTTATCAGCCTTAAAGCGTCAGTATATGAACTGACATCTCCAGCTTCTATAGGTATTGGATTGTTGCAGAAGTACAGGTACTGGATTGCAGAAGTATAGGTATAGGTTTCAGGAGGACTCAAGGCAAGAGAAGCAAGAAGTCGATTTCATTTTAAGTTTCCGCTGAAATATATGTTGTAATTTCATTTGTAACAATTATTGTAATTTATTCATTGTAGTAATTTGTTTATTGTTGGGGAAGCATCCAAGTGAATACCAAGTGTTGTTCTTTATTCATTGTACTCTAATGTAATTTGTTGAAAGTTGTAACACTTGGGATTGTAAAGGTATAATTGTAACACTGCTGTAATGTATTGCAATATTGTAACATTCAGACTTGTAATACATTTGTGTTGAATAAAATTTTTTAAATTTTCCTGTTTTTCTGTGTACTGTGGATAATTGAAGAAAAGATTCTGGCTTATGTCACGATTTTCTAGTGTATGGAAATTGGGGCTTTACAAGAAATGGGCTGTTCAGGCTAGTTGCTGAACTTGTTGGTCTGGTTGAGGAAGAACATCTTGAAATGGGGAAGGAGGAGGAAGAGAAGTGGCTTTCGGTTGGACGCCGCTGCCATCCTTTTTTCTTTCGGAGGCATGACTAGAAACTACTTTCACCAAGGATATGTGGTTGGATCGCTTTTTCTATTTTCCACAGACGGCGCTAATCTGTTGCTACTAATTTCAGTGTGGGAGAAAACAAATGATTTGTGAGTTCTTCAAGAAACAATAAAAGCGAACCAGTTGACTTCTTGTCGGCGTTTGACTGTTTTTGTAACATCCTGGACTTTTATTTATAATTAAATAAGAGTTTGTTGATTTTTTACGTATTTTTGCATGTACCAATTCATGTGCATTTTCCCTAGAAAATTATTTCTTTTCATAACATGAACAAATATTTTAATTCTTCCCTATATTCTTTTTTTAAAAAGCCTATTTAAATTCTAGGCCTAATTGTTTATTCTTAACCCACACTAATTAATTAATTATTTTATTAATAGCCCATGGGTTCTAAGGCCCACTAATTTGAGCCCACTAGTTTATTTCTCTTTTAATTGTCATAACTTGCAGTGTAGATTAGTTTTGTAGACAATTAATTAATTAATCATGTACAACTAGTAACTAGGGGTACTATAGGTGACATGTGCATTGTACTAGCACGTGCCTTGGTGCATGGGGGGGTTGTCCGGATGGAGCAAGAGAGAATGGGAGAAGTGAAGTAGTGGATGGGGTGGTTTTGTGTTCATGGGTGGTTGCTACAACTCCCTAATACATCCTAGTCCCTAGTCTTTAACCATCTATCTTGGCCATCCATTTTACTTTCAAAAAAGTATAAATACCCCCTCATTCCCTTCATGTAGTACATTAGAAAAATTGGTAAAGAAAGAAAGAAAGAAAAGAACTAGTTGTGAGAAAAGATTGAGAGATTTTGGTGAGTGAAAAGAGTGAGAGATTTGTGTGTGTATTCATCCCATTGGAGGCCGGCCTACATCAAGGAGCAAGGAGAGCAGCTCGAGTTCCATCTAGCACAAGGAGGAGGAGGCATTTTGGTGGCACAATCTAGGAGGAGAAGGATCCGTTTGTGTGTTCTAGAGATTTCTAGGAGCTTTCTATTTGTTTTTCTCCAAAAAGGTGGGTGCTTTCTCAAGCTTCTACTTTAGATATCATGCTAGGGATTGGATTGATGAATTTGCTAAGAAAAACTAATTAGATTGGCCATGCATTTGTTTAAATGGAGATAAATGATAAATGAAGTGAATGCTTGATGAATTGATTGGTAGTTGATAAAAAATGTGATTACTACATTAGAAATTATCATGTTGACATGAAATATGTGTTTTGAGCCATGCTAAATTGAGAAAATTGTGCTTATGAAATGATTAGTTGATTAATCGAACCATTGAAATCATATTGTCTAAATTAATGTAACACTAGTGTGGAAAGAGGGAATTTTTGTTCTAGAAATGTTGTAGAATAAAAATAAGTTAGAAAGTAGTCTTTTGTGAAAATTTTGGTTATAAATTATGTAGGAATCATGATTTGCTTTTAATGTCGAAATTGTCGACAAAGATCATAAAGTAGGTATAAGAATTCATGTTTTTATGCCAAATAATGATTCTTAAATTACTGTTTTACTGTAAATTCCTATTATTTATAATCTGAAAGTTTTGGACACAAATAGAGTAGAAAAGAAATTAAATAGACTTGAATTATGAAAAATTAGTAACAAACAGAGAGTTTAACTATAAACAACTCAACTCTTTTCATGTCCGGTGAGTCACTTGGACTTATTGGTATTCGGGTGCACAACAGAGCACTCCTGTAGCGCTGGATTGGTCTTTGGTTGTGAGTTCGAAACTGGACAGAGCCCTTTTATTTCATTCATTTTTTTAAAAAATCCGAATACATAAAAGTCGACCTATATGGACTCTAGCCTACTTCATATCGCTTCGGCGCTTGGACTTTGTGGTCTTCGGTGGCGCCACAGAGCGCTAACGTGGCCTCGGGTTGGGGGTTCGAAACCTGACCTTGGTTTTTAATTAAAAGATATATACTTTTTTGGGTTTAGTATTTTTAAGGGTTTTTAAAGTGAAATAAAATTGAGGGAAAATACTAGGAAGACTCTAATAATGCCTAGGCTCCATGAGAATTTTTTCTATAACTTTTGGCTTATTATAAGAATTGAAGACTATTTCAAGAAAGAATTTGATACAAATTATTTGATTGAATTATTGACTAGATAAAGAAAATGAATCTTTTTGTTTAAAGGATTTTTAATAAAGAGTTGAAATGAGATCTGTGTAATGGAAAATTTTTAACTAAAGATAAATGTGATTTTCGGGCTTAATAATGAAAGAATGATACTATGAGAATAAAGGAAACTATGTGAAAGATAAATTACGAAAATGACAAGTTGAAAAATGAAATTATCATTTTATGCATGAAATTGTACATGAAAATGAAATAGAAGATCATGTTGAATTATGAGAAAGATTTTGTGAGTGTGAATACTCAATTCTATGAACATGAAATGAGATTAAAGACTAGAGTGTAGCTAAGCCTTATACCGGCATTGAATAAATTCTTTTGAGATAATATTGAAATAAAAAGACCAAGTTCGGGTCACATTGTTGAATTGATGGTTAAGACCGGTATAGAGGGAGTACTAACTCTACGGTATTGATTTTATTCATGATTCAAATAATTAAGATCTAGATACATAGTGAAGATGTGATGAAAGTAAGAGAAAAACCGAGTATGAGGGCCTCGGAGCTATGATGTGAGAGTATTCACAGGTTGTCTAACGAAGCGTCGTGTCATGACGTGGATACATCTCCAGGATTTCGTACCGCAGGCGACACTTGTAGGGTGTTTGGTGACTACGGGTGGTGCCATGTCCCATGACGGAGGCTGAATTGTCCATAGGTTCTACACGATGCGTCGTGTCATGACATGAGATTTCCCTCCAAGCTTTCTGGACATGGGCTTGTAACTCATAGAACATCTAGGATACTTAGCGTAGTAGTTTAAGTCATGGCGAGGGATTGAACCCTACAAGATGAAGAACGATTAAGGACTTGCCCTCGGACCTATGTAGTATGGGATGCATAGAATCTAAATAAGTGCGCATTAGTGTCAGGTAACATAAATAATTGCATTAGGACTAAGTGCACATTCACACACGACACCAATAGGATAGTCCCCGTAGCTTTGTTTTGTGACAAGTGTGTGCTTTCTTAGTAAGAGAAATTGATATATTATATTCTTGCGTCAGTTGAATGAACTGACGTGCCCACAGTATCTATGAAGGATAAAGTGAATGAAAAATACTAAGAAGGAATTGATGCTTAAAGAATTATTCAAGTGTTGTTTATTTCATTCATGTAATTGTTGTAATTTTCATCCACTGTTTAATTGTAACTCTGATGTAATAAAAGTTTTTTTAATTCCTTGTAAAATTGTAGGAAGAGAAGTGTAAAGATCCTGTGGAACTTTAAATTCAGTCTTATTTAGAATTTGGGGTGTTACAGAGTGGTATTAGAGCCACGCTTCCAAGTAGTACAAATTTATTAGGAACGACACCCTAGAGTGACATTAGAGCGTGTGTTGAGTATAGAGATTTAAATGTCAGTCACTTACATTTATGTTGCTCTATGACTGATATTTCTTCTCTTCCCTTTCTAAGATGGCAAACCACTACGACCCAGCCGGCGATGATGATTGGCACATAATCGAAGAGGACTACTACCCCAGACAAGCTGATTCCGGCGAAGAAGATCCCGATAAATTTGAGGAGGAATGGCCAGAGTCCCGAAAGATCACTCCGCCTACAAATTCATCTGATGATTCCTCCGATAAGGAAGAGCCAGTTCTGAGTAGTCTCATTGTGTCCCTTCAGAGGCAGGTCGAGACTCAAAGGAAAAGAGCAGAGCTACTGCAGGCCCAGTGTGCAAAGTGCATGGAGGATATTGCAACTCTTAGTCATCGTATTTGGGATCTCGAGAAGAGAAAGAACATGTACGATGCACTGAAAGAAGAAGTGGCTGAACTACAGGAAGAGCTTCGAGAAGCCAAGAAGAACCATAGGAACTAGAATGTTGTATCTTCTTACTGTTTTCATTTGATGTCAGAAAGGTTTTAAATTTGAATGTACAAAGTTTGGATTCAATGAAATGAAGAGATGATTTAAATTCAAGTTTTCTACTTTGGATTTAATGGATCTTTTGCATCAGAATATGGCTGGAAGAAGAGCTAGAAGCGGATTGACATGGAAACGAAGTTAGTGAGAGTCTATCAGACCCTCAATGCCGTTGCCATGCGTAAGAACCTGAGGGAATGCCTACAAATTCAGTGCCTGTGTAACGCCCCGATTTCCATACAATGGGAAACCGTGACATAAGCCAGAATTTTTCCTTCAATTAGCCATAATACACAGAAAAAACAGGAAAATTTAAAAACTTTTTATTCAACACAAATGTATTACAAATCCGAATGTTACAAAATTGTAATACATTACAATAGTGTTACAATAATACCTTTACAATTCCAAGTGTTACAACTTCCAATAATTTACATCAGAGTACAAATAAGGCTGAAACTTATAAGGATTGTGACTTTTGCTCTACTTGACAAAATGCAAAGAAACTGGACAATTTGGAAAGGTGGGAACATCTACTATAACTCTCTAATTGACCACTTTCTCAGATTCCATAAGGAATTCCAAATTCCTGACCCTCGAACATACGCAAACAACTAACCAAACTGCGGATTTTCAACAAAAAGCTGAAACTTCTACAACTTGTAACTTTTGCTCTAGTTGTCGGAATCTAACAAAACTGGACAATTTGGAAAGGTGGAAATATCTACTACAACTCTCTAGGTGACCACTTTCTCAGATTCCGTAAGGAATTCCAAATTCCTGGCCCTCGAACATACGCAAATAGTTAACCAAACTACAGAATTTCAATAGAAAGTTGAAACTTCTATAGCTTATAACTTTTGCTCTACTTGTCAGAGTCTAACGAAACTGGACAATTTGGAAAGGTGGGAATATCTACAACAACTCTCTAGTTGACCACTTTCTTAGATTTCGTAAGGAATTCCAAATTCCTCACCTTCGAACATACGCAAACAGTTAACCAATCTACAGAATTTCAACAGAAAGCTGAAACTTCTATAGCTTGTAACTTTTCCTCTATTTGTTGAAATTAACCAAATCATACAATTTAGAAAGGTGGGAACGTATGCTACAACTCTCTAGTTGATGAACTTTTCAGATTCCTTATGGAATTTAATCTACCGTCCCTTGAACACATGCAAAAGTTAACGAAAAACAGCAGGTTTGACAAAAAAACAGAAACTTGCAAGGGTCATAACTTTTGCTACGCTTGTCAGAATTTAACCGAATGATACTTTCTGGAAAGGTGGGAACATATACTACAACACTCTAGTTGACCACTTTCTCAGATTTCGTAAGGAATTCCAAATTCCTGACCCTCGAACATATGCCAGCATTTAACCAAACTGCGGATTTTCAACAAAAACCTGAAACTTCTACAGCTTGTAACTTTTGCTCTACTTGTCGGAATCTAACGAAACTAGACAATTTGGAATGGTGAGATTCTCTACTATAAATCTCTAGTTGATCACTTTCTCAAATTCATTAAGTAAAAGACTCAAAAACAACAAACAATCAAAACAGCGAGCACTTCTGCCCAAGCTGGCTGCTGTGTTTTGTAATGGCCATAACTCCTACTCCGCTTATCGGAATATAACCAAATAGGGCATTTTGGAAAGGCGAGAATGTCTACTACAACTTCCTAGTTGGTCACTTCCTCTGATTCCGCAAGTAAGACGCTCAAAAACAACAAACAAGCAAAACAGTGAGCAGTCTCAGCCAAGCTGGTTGCTCTGTTTTGTAACGACCATAACTTTTGCACCACTTATCGGAATCTAACCAAATAGGGCATTTTGGAAAGGCGAGAACGTCTACTACAACTTCCTAGTTGGTCACTTTTCCAAATTCCATAAGGAACACCAAGTTCCAGCCCCTCGAAAATAGGCCGTTGTTCACCCCAAAACGCAAGTTGCTGTCTTTTGCCCAACACTCGCTGTTTTGGAGGAAACAGTCGTTTCTCCCATCAAACCAACTCAGAAAAATCCCCAAAAATTAGAGCATGGTAATAACACCTTTAAGAACCTCCAAAATAAATTTGGGGTCCAAACTCCACCTTTAACCTAGTTAAATAAATCTAATCCTAGGACTACAAAAATTGAATCTTTATTGCCTTCTTTGTGTTCTACCACTTGAATCTTCATGTGCCCTCTATTCTAGTCCATACTACTCATGAAATTTGTTCAATACAACAACATACATTAATAATAACAATACTAATACTAAAAATAAGCTTGAGAATCAGAAACCCCCACCCAAATCAATTTGTAGGAAGAACTAGCTTGATCCTTCTCCTCCTTGCCCTTTGTTCTTGCTCCTCTTCAAGAACTCTTCATGAAAGAGAACCCATGATTTCCATCCTTCTTTTCTTTTGATTTTAATTCTGTCTTTCTTTTCTTTTCTTCTCAATCTTTTTTAAAATAAAACTAAGTAAATGAAGAAAAAGAGATAGAATGAGATGAAAAGGGTTTGGAGAACAAAATGGCTTTCTTTGCCCTGGAGATTAATGGCCGGCCAATTTGGGGAAAGGGGGGTGTTTTTATAGAAAGGGAGAGTTGGGTTTGTGGTTGAGAAGAAACCACATGTTCTCATTCTTGTGGTTTAACAAATTTGAGGTCAATTTGCAAATTAAAATTGCAATCAAACTCTAATCCAATCTTAACCCTTCATTTCATCATGAAGATAAAAAATAAAAGACAATTCCCCAAATCACATACTACCTAATTTCGTACAAATGTACGAAATCGATACAGTTCAAACACGTACATATATCGGAGTATACAGATAATTTTTATGAGTTAAAACGAATCAATCTGTTACAAAAATAATGTAATTCCGAGAAATAAAAATAAAATAGTTTTATGACCGGCTCGGAAGATTCCAGTATTAATTTGATACACAACAGATACATACAGACTAGATATATGTATAAATAATGTTTATTAACAAAATCGGGCGATATCCACCAAAAATATTTCAATTCTGAAAATAAAAATAAAAGAAAAATAAAATAATAAATTTTAATATCTGTGCGGGATTTTCTAGACATTTTCTCAAAAATGCATTTTTTCAAGATTTTTTACAAGTGCACAAAACTGATACAATACATACATATACTTACTAGTATATATATCCAGATAACTTTTTATTAGAAAAACCAAGTAATTTTCATAAAAATATTTTAACTTTAAAAATAATAATTATGTACATATAATATCCGTCCGGGATATTACAATACTCGCTCCTTAGAATAGTTCTGTCCTCGGAACTACGTTAAGTCAGGAAAATAGAGAAACATCCATACTCTAAAAAATTCGGGGAAAGAAAGCTTATACGGCTTTTCGGCTCCCAAGTGACTCATCCACGAACTGGTTCTCCAAAGAACCCGACCTTGATCTCAAAGCTGCCTGAAGAATCTGCCAAATTCGAGATGTAACTCTCGAATCTTGGTCAGAACTACTGACGTTGGTGGTCCATGCTGCTCCCTTACACCTTCAATGTGGACTTCCGCTAATTTCTCTAGCGTCTAAGTCATCTGTATCGGAAGAAAACGTGCAGACTTTGTCAACCGGGTCCTAAATAACCCAAATTGATTCATACATTTTAAAATTTCTTGGGCAATCATGTGATGAAGTCCATACTGATATTCTGAGATTTCCTTCGTCAACTTGCTTCTTTGGTGCTTCAAACGCTGCATCTCCTATCTACGCCTTCTAACTTGCTTACTTCGACTCGGTTGCAGCTTCCATCGTGCCAAAACTGAGCTTCAATCTTGAGTAATCACTTCAATACTGGCTTGACTAATCTCGTCATCTTACTTCTTACTTCCTTCATGGTCTTTGGCTAAGGCTAATACTTCACTACCATGATCTTTTGTACTTCGGTAGCCACTCCCTCCTTAGAATAGGACATGGCCTATGAACATCACTTCAGACTTCCAGAATTCTCTCCTATAATTTGCTCAAAGCTGATGCTTCAGATGGTGTAATCAACAAAACCAAATCTAGAGTTGCCTCCCGCATACATCCCAACTCTTGAAAAAATTTAATTTAGACAAAAGAATATGATGAACTATGTTTGAGCAAAACAGTTGCCTAGATTTCATATATATATAAATCCAACTGGTTACAAAAAGTGTTACATCATATATTATTTCTCAGCCCAAAATAAATTTCAAGATACAACTTTTAAACATAGTTGTAGTTCCATATGCACATATTGGTACTAGCACTCCTGCCTTCTTCAGCTTGCCTTTAGTAAGTGCGAACTTTTACTCTTGGTGAGCAGGCTCCTTTCTTTTATTGTTCATCTTCGGTGCTGATCTATTTCAACTCTTCTGAAACTGGGGACAATCTGGCGGATATGTCCAATCTTCCCACATTTGTAACAGACGCAGGTATCTATCTGAAGATCCTTCCTCGGGCACTGACTCATGAAATGACCTTGCTCACCACATAGGAAACAACTTCTTGTCTGGACGCCTCCAAGTTTGCCCTCCTTTTTCTGAGTATTCTACTCCTGACCTGGGTTCTCAAACCGTGATGCTGGTGCAGATCTTTTCCCTTGTCGTCGTGAAAAGAATAATTTCTTTTGCCCAAATCTCTCACAGAACCGGCATACTACAACCTCGGTGGTCTCCTGGATTTGCTCCCATTCATGCTGTAGTTGTGCCAATCTAGAATTAAAGTATTCCTGCTCCTCTACTAGGCCTGCTAATGCAGCTTTGCAAGCATCTCCTAGTTGCCTAGCCTGATGACCTTTCCTAGTCACGTACTTCCCCAGCTTCCTCATTTCTCGATATATGTTGGCCGCCGCCGCCATGCGTTGATCAACACTTAGCCTCTGCAGTGGTGAAATCTCCTTCGACTCCTCGCTCAAGATCATCGGATCATCCATCGAAATTGGTTCATTTGCTTCTATTAACACATCCTCGGTCAGCATATCCTCGAACATCATCCTTAAAACACATATATACTGGAATTAGTCCAAATATAGAAAAATTATAAAACATAAGTTGAAAGAACCAACAATTTACAACTAGCTAAAACCCGACTCCTAAAAGGCATCCAAGTTTAATTTTCCTACTATGTTGGACTGTAAATTGAAGTCGGCTCTGATACTACTCTGTAACGCCCCAATTTCCATACACTGGGAAAACGTGACATAAGCCAAAATCTTTCATTCAATAAGCCACAATTCACAGAAAAAACAAAAAAAATTTAAAACTTTTTATTCAACATATGTATTACAAGTCCGAATGTTACAAAATTACAATATATTACAACAGTGTTACAATAATACCTTTACAATCCCAAGTGTTACAACTTCCAACAATTTACATCAGAGTACAATGAATAAAGAACAATACTTGGTACTTCACTTAGATGCTTTCCAACAAATAAATAAATTACAACAATTGTTACAAAAGAAATAATAGTAATCAACATATATTAAAGCGGAAAACTTAAATAAAATCGTCCTCCTGAACTTCTGCAATCCAGTACCTGTAATTTGCAATCCAGAACCAATAGAAGTGGGGACGTTAGTACATATACTGACGCTTTAAGGCTGATGACTAGCAGCGATTCTCAACTTTAAGCAAACAAATTGATGAAAAGAGGAACGTGTATATATATAATTGATGTGTCAGTGTATGCTATGACTTAGACTCCAATGCAAGATTTACTAATGCAAGGATGCCCTTATTCTAATGCAAGAAAGTCTCCGGAACAGTATGCATCCCATACTACATACACCTCATCTCAAGTCGTTTCTTCATATATAGGGATTTGAACCCGCTACATGAATTCTTCTATTGTACTCAACTTGTTTCTGAAGATACAACGTGACTGATGAGGTTGCCCTGAAACGGTCTAATCCCTCCATTCGCAGTCAGCTCATGGTGTCTCCATTTTCCATTACTACCCGGCCTACCGGACCTCACTCAAAAACCAGACGAACCTTTGGAGTTAATGAAGCACAGGTTAGCTCGAAGCATCCCCTGTGGCCGCTTACTCATAAACCGTAGTCTACGGCCTATTCGCTTCCCTGGCATAGAACATGACGGAGTGCCGGGGGTCCATCCCCTAGCTCTACCCGCCCTTATCATGGCACTTCAGAAATTAACAGACGAGATACGGATCCCGTGCTCCCAACCCGTGAGAAGGCGCAGACCGTATCCCTTTGACAAGAAGGGTACAACCCAATAACACCACCTAGTGTCGGCCTATAGGTTAGGTCGGATCACAAGGTATCACCCTTAACTCCAACTCTTTCCCTTCGGTGAAAATGATAATAAGTAAAGGTTAAGTAGTAATAGCCATAAGTCACTACTCTAACGATGTCACTAACCCTGAACAATCCTAGGGATGACAACAGTATTAACACAGCATGCTAGGTCTTAAGTTAGACTTCGCAAGATAACTCTACTATGTGCTCAAATAGACTTACCAATGTTCACAGCCTATCGATCCATGACCCTGGCAATACGAATGTATTCGCATACTACTACCCTGAACTTGGATTCTATCTATGCTTCGGTCTGCGATCAACCTACACCAAATAAGATCTGACGGTACACGAGGAGTAACTCGTCCACAGTCCCTTAGGAGTAAAGTAAACATATGTCTTAATGGTCGATGGCCCCTAGGGCAATGATATCACCCTAGGTGAGCACAACAAACTGCGTACTATCTAATAAGCTACATACGAGTAAACATATGAGCTAAACAAGCTACATATGAAACCAACAACTACATATGAGCCAGGCAGGCTGCGTATGAGACAACAACATACATACGAGCCAAATAAGCAATGTATGAGACCAACAATTACATTCGAGCCAGGCGAGCTGCATATGAGCCAACAATATACATACGAGCCAAATAAGCTACGTATCAGACCAACAACTACATACGAGCCAGGCAAGCTGCGTATGAGCAAAACAACATATAGAAACAACCACAAGTATTCTGACAACCTAGAAGCAACATAACATGCTTACTAGCAAAATTCGATCTTCTATAATTAGAAGCAACAGAAGAATCTTCTAACAGTCTAAAATAGACATACTACCAAAGAAAAAACCCGAAAGGGACATAAAAATCTTCCGACAGACTAGAAGCAACCACTACTACGCTTATCAGAATTCGACAAAAATAGAATTTTCAGAAAGGTAATAACATCTACCACAATTCTCTAGTTGAACCCTTTTTCAGATTCTATAAGGAATTCCAAATTCCTACCTATCGAACACATGCAAATAGTTAACCAAACTACAGAATTTCAACAAAAAGTTGAAACTTCTACAGCTTGTAACTTTTGATCTACTTGTAGGAATTTAACCAAATCATACTTTCTGGAAAAGTGGGAACATATACTACAACTCTCTAGTTGAACACTTTTCCTGATTCGTTATGGAATTCAATCCACCGTCCTCTGAACACACGCAAAATTTTAGCAAAACAGCAGAATTCCACAACAAGGCTGAAACTTCTAAGGAATGTAACTTTTGCTCTACTTGACGGAATCTAACGAAACTGGATAATTTGGAAAGGTGGGAACATCTACTACAACTCTCTAGTTGACCACTTTCTCAGATTCTGTATGGAATTCCAAATTTCTGACCCTCGAACATACGCAAACAGTTAACCAAACTGCGTATTTTCAACAAAAAGTTGAAATTTCTACAGCTTGTAACTTTGCTCTACTTGTCGGAATCTAACAAAACTGGACAATTCGGAAAGGTGGGAACATCTACTACAACTCTTTAGTTGACCACTTTCTCAGATTCCGTAAGGAATTCCAAATTCCTGACCCTCGAACATACGCAAACAGTTAACAAAACTACAAAATTTCAACCGAAAGCTAAAACTTCTATAGCTTGTAACTTTTGCTCTACTTGTTGAAATATAACGAAACTGGACAATTTGGAAAGGTAGGAATATCTACAACAACTCTCTAGTTGACCACTTTCTCAGATTCCGTAAGGAATTCCAAATTCCTGACCCTCGAACATACGCAAACAGTTAACCAAACTATAGTATTTCAACAGAAAGTTGAAACTTCTATAGCTTGTAACTTTTGCTCTACTTGTTGGAATTTATCCAAATCATACAATTTAGAAAGGTGGGAAAATATACTACAACTCTCTAGATAATGAATTTTTCAGATTCATTATGGAATTCAATCTACCGTCCATTGAACACACGCAAAAGTAATCGAAAAACAGCAGGTTTGACAAAAAAAATGAAAACTTGCAAGGGTCGTAACTTTTGCTACGCTGGTCAGAATTTAACCTAATCATACTTTTTGGAAAGGTGGGAACATATACTACAACTGTCTAGTTGAAAACTTTTCCAGATTTCTTATGGAATTCAATCCACCGTCCTCTAAACACACGCAAAATTTAAGCAAAACAGCAGAATTCCACAACAAGGCTAAAACTTCTAAGGATTGTAACTTTTGATCTACTTGTCGGAATCTAACGAAACTGGACAATTTGGAAGGGTGGTAATATCTACTACAACTCTCTATTTGACCACTTTCTCAGATTCCGTAAGAAATTCCAAATTCCTGATCCACGAACATACACAAACAGTTAACCAAACTGCGGATTTTCAACAAAAAACTGAAATTTCTACATTTTGTAACTTTTGCTCTACTTGTCAGAATCTAACGAAACTGGACAACTTGGAAGAGATTCTCTACTAAAACTCTCTAGTTCATCACTTTCTCAAATTCATTAAGTAAAAGACTCAAAAATAACAAACAATCAAAACAGCGAGCACTTCAGCCCAAGCTGGCTGCTGTGTTTTGTAAATGTCATAACTCCTACTCTGCTTACCGGAATCTAACCAAATAGGGCATTTTGTAAAGGCTAGAATGTCTACTATAACTTCCTAGTTTGTCATTTCCTATGATTCCGCAAGTAAGAGGCTAAAAAACAACAAACAAGCAAAACAGCAAGCACTCTCAGCCAAGCTGGCTGCTCTGTTTTGTAATGGCCATAACTTTTGCACCATTTATCGGAATCTAACCAAATAGGGCATTTTGGAAAGGCGAGAACGTCTACTACAACTTTCTTGTTGGTCACTTTTCCAAATTCCATAAGGAACACCAAGTTCCGGCCCCTTGAACATAGGCCGTTGTTTACCCCAAAACAGCAAGTTGCTGTCTTTTGCCCAACACTCGCTGTTTTGAGTGAAACGGTCGTTTCACCCATCGAACCAACTCAGAAAAATACCCAAAAATTAGATCATGGTAATAACACCTATAAGAACCTCTAAAATAAATTTGGGGTCCATACTCCACCTTTAACCTAGTTAAATAAATCTAATCCTAGGACTACAAAAATTGAATCTTTATTGCCTTGTTTGTGTTCTACCACTTGAATCTTCATGTTCCCTCTATTCTAGTCCATACTACTCATGAAATTTGTTCAATACAACAACATACAACAATAATAACAATAATAATACTAAAAACAAGCATGAGAATGAGAAACCCCCACCCAAATCAATTTGTAGGAAGAACTAGCTTGATCCTTCTCCTCCTTGCTCCTTGTTCTTGCTCCTCTTCAAGAACTCTTCACGAAAAAGAACCCATGAATTCCATCCCTCTTTTCTTTTGATTTTGATCCTCTCTTTCTTTTCTTTTCTTCTCAATCTTTTTATAAAATAAAACTAAGTAAATGAAGAGAAAGAGATGGAATGAGATGAGAAGGGTTTGGAGAACAAAATGGTTTTCTTTGCCCTTGAGATTAATGGCCGGCCAATTTGGAGAAAGGGGGGTGTTTTTATAGAAGGGGAGAGTTGGGTTTGTGGTTGAGAAGAAACCACATGTTCTCATTCTTGTGGTTTAACAAATTTGAGGTCAATTTACAAATTAAAATTGCAATCAAACCCTAATAAAATTGTAATGAAACCCTAATCCAATTTTAACCCTTAATTTCATCATGAAAATAAAAATAAAAGACAATTTTCCCAAATCACATACCACACGATTTCGTACAAACGTACGAAATCGATACAGTTCAAACACGTACATATATCAGAGTATACAGATAATTTTTATGAGTTAAAACGAATCAATCTGTTACAAAAATAATTTAATTCCTAGAAATAAAAATAAAATTGTTTTATTGCCGGCTCGGAAGATTCCAATATTAATTTGATACACAACAGATACATACAGACTAGTATATATGTTTAGATAATGTTTATTAACAAAATCGGTTGATATCCACCAAAAATATTTCAATTTCGAAAATAAAAATAAAATAATAATTTTTAATATCTGCTCGAGATTTTCCAGACATTTTCTTAAAACGTATTTTTTCAAGATTTTGTACAGGTGTACAAAACTGATACAATACATATATATACTTGCTTGTATATATATCCAGTTAACTTTTTATTAGAAAAACCAAGTAATTTTCGTAAAATATTTTAACTTTAAAATAATAATTATATACATATAATATCCGTCCGGGATATTACAACCTGAGGTAATCAAACTCGTGGAATCATTCAAGAGGATGAAACCACCCGTGTTTGAGGGGAAGTCATACCCAGATGCGGTTGACAATTGGATTAGGCAGGTCGAAACTATCTTTAAAATCTTGGAAACTCCGGAAGCCAGCAAGGTGAAGTTGGCTGCACTACAGTTCGAGAAGGTCGCAGCTGTTTGGTGGCAGTCCATGAAGCGGACGATGGGAAATGTTATTCTTGGCTGGGAGGAATTCTTGGAGGAGTTCCTGCAGTCACTATCTTCCATCTGATGTCTAGGAGAAGAAGGCTATGGAATTCCAGGCGCTGCAGCAGGGCGGTTTTTCAATTAGAGAGTATGAGACAAGGTTTACTCAGCTCTCGAGTTATGCGCCCGAACTTGTGGTGGACGAGGCGAAGAAAGCTCGGAAGTTCGAGCATAGATTAAGGCCAAGTCTGAGATCCAAGATGATATCCCTTGGTATTAGGAGGTTTGACAAGTTTGTCAAGCGGGTTGCAGCTACGAAGAAAGATATGGAGCAGTTTCATGCCGCTCAGAACCAGAGGAGCAATTGGCATGTTGGGAAGAAGCCCACAGTTTCTGGGAATTTCAGGGGACACCCGTCAGTTCAAAGGTTCAAACCGACAGGGGCAAATGCTGCCAACACGGCTGGAAGACCCGGAAATAGTTGGGTGAAACCTCCTGGGGTGACTTGTTTCAACTGTGGTGAGACGGGACATTACAAATCTCAATGCCCCAAGCCACAGAATGTCACCCGTAGTGGACCAACACAGCAAGTTGGGAAGAAGCGTTACCAGCAGGGGCGAGTATTTGCCTTGACTGAAGCTGGCATTGAGGAAGTGGATCACGTCATTACTGGTACGAGGGAGGATGTTTAGAAGTGTTTTCTTTCTGTTGTTCTCTTTTCCGTGTTTATTTAGTAGAACTGTTATGTAACGAGTCTGTTATGTAACTGGAAAACTTTATTTGAATGGAAAGAAAGCTGTTGTTTTGTTCGATATTGGATCCTCTCATACTTTTGTATCACAAAAATTTGCTAAAGTCTTGGGAGTCGAACCGAAGGTTTTTCCAGGCAAGGTCTGAGCAGTAGCTACTCCATCAGGGGAGACTTTAACCACTGATCGGTACTTGCAGACTGCCAGATCGAGATTGGAGCCAGAATTTTCGGGATTGTTCTAATCGAGTTAAATATTCTGGGGGTCGATGTGATCATTGGCATTGATTGGATGTCGGTGTACAGTGCAAAAATCGAGTGCAAGAACAAGGAAGTAACATTGAAGGCTCCACAGGGGTCCTGAAGTCACTTTCCAGGGGAAGATGAGATGTTCAGGTTTGGTGGCAGTTATCAGCAAGAAGGAGGTTCCTGTGGAGGTACAGCAAATTTCTGTGATTCGGGACTATCCGACTGTGTTCTTGAAAGATTTGCCTGGGTTACCCCCGCAATGTGATGTAGAGTTCAGCATCACTATCCAGCCAGGGACTGCACCCATTTCCAAGGTACCATATAGGATGGCACCGGTGGAGCAGGATGAAGTTAAACGGCAGATTGAGGAACTTTTAGAGAAAGGCTTTATTCAACCGAGTGCGTTACCCTGGGGAGCACCGGTGCTGTTGGTAAAAAAGAAGGATGGATCGATGAGGATGTGCATCGATTACCGAGAGCTGAATAAAGTCACTGTTTAGAATAAGTATCCTATTCCACGAATTGATGACTTGTTCAATTGTCTACAAGGAGCATCTATTTTATCCAAAATAGATCTTCAATCATGATACCATCAGGTTCGAGTGAAAGCTGGAGATGTGCATAATACTGCATTCAGAACTCGACATGGGCATTACGAATTCTTAGTTATGCCATTTGGAGTGACGAATGCACCTGCAATCTTTATGGACATGATGAACAGAGTTCTGAGTCCATTCATTGATTCGTTCTTCGTGGTGTTTATCGACGATATCTTTGTGTACTCCAAGTCGGAGGAGGAGCACACGGAACATCTGGCAGCAGTTTTGAAGAAGCTGCAAGAGCAGGAGTTGTATGCCAAGTTGTCCAAGTGCGATTTCTTGAAATTTGAAGTGCCATTCCTGAGTCACATCCTTTCTAAGGAGGGAGTGGCAACTGATCCTCAGAAGATGGAGGCAGTGAGAGATTGGGCGAGGCCTACTACAGTGAAGGAAATCAGAAGCTTCCTTGGGCTAACTGGATACTACAGGAGGTTCATTCAAGGCTATTCTCAGATAACCGTGCCACTCACTGGTCTGACCAAGAAGAATGTGAATTTCAAGTGGACTGAGCAATGTGAGGCAAGCTTTCAGGAGTTGAAAGCGAAGCTGACTACTGCTCCTATTTTGGCGTTGGTAGAGCAGGTGTCGATTATAATGTCTACAGCGATGTTTCACATCGTGGGCTTGGTTGTGTCTTAATGCAAGAAAAAAAAGTGATCGCATATGGGTCTAGGAAACTAAGACCGCATGAAAAGAATTATCCGACTCGGGATCTGGAGTTGGCTGCGATTATCTTCACTTTGAAGCAATGGAGACATTACGTATATGGTGAGAAGTTGAACATGTACACGGACTAAAAGAGCTTGAAGTAAATCTATCAGCAGAAGGAAATGAATCTGAGGCAACGAAGATTGCTGGAGTACCTGAGGACATTCGTCCTGAGATAAAGTACCATCCTGGGAAGGCTAATGTTGTTGCTGATGCACTTAGCTGTAAAAGCAGTTTGTCCAGCTTGATTACGACTCAGAGGCATCTTACAGAGGAGTTGGATCGGGCTAGTATTGAAGTTGTTCTGCAAGGTTTGGAAGTATCCTTAGCTCAGTTGAGGCTTCAGCCCACGCTGAACGAAAGGATTATAGCAAGTCAGAGGGAAGATGTAGAGATTCAGAAGATGAAGGAGCAGGTTGATGTAGGCATGTTGCCCGAGTTTCAGATCAGGGATGGAGTATTATGGTTTGGAGAGAGGTTGTGTGTTCCGGATTAGTCGGACTTGAAGGAGAGTATTCCTCAGGAGGCACATGCTACTCTTTTATCTGTACATCCTGGGAGCACTAAGATGTACAAGGACATTAAGCAGCATTTCTGGTGGTCAGGTTGGAAGCGGGATGTGGTTGAATTTGTGGCGAGCTGTGAGATTTGTCAGCAGGTGAAAGCCGAGAATCATAAACCCGGAGGTTTATTGCAACCGTTACCTATTCCAAAGTGGAAGTGGGATAACATCAGCATGGATTTCATCATGAGTTTGCCCAAGAGTTCAAAGGGCAATGATGCAATTTGGGTTATAGTCAATCGACTAACCAAGTCTTCTCACTTCTTAGCAATGAAACTCACTTCATCTATGGACAAGTTGGCCAAATGTATGTTGGGGAGATCGTCAGGGTTCATGGTGTCCCGTTAACCATTGTGTCTGATCGAGATGCACGATTTACTTCGCATTTCTAGAGGATTCTTCAGACAACTTTGGGTACTAAGACGGATTTCAGTATTGCTTTTCATCCTCAGGCCGATGGGCAGACTAAGAGAGTCCATCGAGTTCTTGAGGATATGCTTCGGTGTTGTGTGCTAAATTTCGGAGGCGGTTGGAAAAGGTATCTAGCTCTGGTAGAGTTTGCCTACAACAACAGTTTTCAGACTAGTATCGGGATGGTGCCGTATGAAGCTCTGTATGGCAGGAAGTGCAGAACAAATGTTTGTTGGTTTGAAGTAGGGGAGCAGCAGATGTTTGGGCCTGAAATTGTGCAGCAGACCTCTGAAAAGATCGATCTGATCAGGCAGAGGTTGGTGGATGCTCAGAGTAGGCAGAAGAGTTATGCAGACAACCGGAGGAGGGAGCTTGAGTTCGAGTTTGGTGACTTTGTCTTTCTGAAGGTATCACCTAGTGAAGGTGTGATTCGTCCCAAGGTTCATAAGCACGTACAAGATATTAAAGCGGATTGGGAAAACTGCTTACCGGTTGGAGTTGCCGGAAGAGTTGTCTCAGGTGCTCAGAGGTTACATTCCAGATCCGAGTCACCATTTGCCAGAAGTGCTTGAGGGTTTGCAGTTGGATCTGAGTTACATTGAGCTATCGGTTGAGATTGTGGATCATCGGGAGAAAGTCTTGAGGAACAAGACAATACCGATGGTCAAAGTAGTCTCGAAAAACAAGTTAGTTGAAGATGCTACTTGGGAATCTGAGGAGAGGACGATGAAGGATCATCCTGAACTCTTTGTTTGATTTGTATCTCCTTTCTTTTCTTTTTCTTTTCTTCTTGTTGTGTTCTGTTTTCTCACTCTTAAAGCGTAGTTCCAGGGACGGAACTATTCTAAGGATGGAGTGTTGTAACATCCTGAACTTTTAATTATAATTAAATAAGATTTTGTTGATTTTTTTACGTATTTTTGCACTTACAAATTCATGTGCATTTTCCCTAGAAAATTATTTCTTTTCATAACATGAACAAATATTTTAATCCTTCCCTTTATTCTTTTTTTAAAAAGCCTATTTAAATTCTAGGCCTAATTGTTTATTCTTAACCCACACTAATTAATTAATTATTTTATTAATAGCCCATGGGTTCTAAGACCCACTAATTTGAGCCCAGTAGTTTATTTCTCTTTTAATTGTCATAACTTGCAGTGTAGACTAGTTTTGTAGATAATTAATTAATTAATCATGTACAAATATTAACTAGGGGTACTATGGGTGACACGTGCATTACACTAGCACGTGTCTTGGTGCATGGAGGGGTTGGCCGGGTGGAGCTAGAGAGAATGGGAGAAGTGGAGTAGTGGATGGGGTGGTTTTGTGTTCATGGGTGGGTGCTGCAACTCCCTAATACATCCTAGCCCGTAGTCTTTACCCATCTAGATCAATCTTGGCCATCCATTTTACATTCAAAAAAGTATAAATACCCCCTCAGTCCTTTCATATAGTACATTAGAAAAAATGGTAAAGAAAGAAAGAAAGAAAAGAACTAGTTGTGAGAAAAGATTGAGAGCTTTTGGTGAGTGAAAAGAGTGAGAGATTTGTGTGTGTGTTCATCCTATTGGAGGCCGGCCTACATCAAGGAGAAATGAGAGGAGCTCGGGTTCCATCTAGCACAAGGAGGATGAGGCATTTTTGTGGCACAATCTAGGAGGAGAAGGATCCGTTCGTGTGTTCCAGGAGATTTCTAAGAGCTTTCTATTTGTTTTTCTCCAAAAAGGTGGTGATTTCTCAAGCTTCTACTTTATATATCATGCTAAGGATTGAATTGATGAAATTGGTAAGAAAAACTAATTAGATTGGCCATGTGTTTGTTTAAATGGAGATAAATGATAAATGAAGTGAATGCTTGATGAATAGATTGGTAGTTGATAAAAATTGTGATTACTACATTAGAAATTATCATGTTAACATGAAATATGTGTTATGAGGCATGCTAAATTGAGAAAATTGTGCTTATGAAATGATTAGTTGATTAAGTGAACGATTGAAATCATATTGTCTAAATTAATGTAACACTAGTGTGGAAAGAGGGAATTTTTGTTCTAGAAATGTTGTAGAATAACAATACGTAAGAAAGTAGTCTTTTGTGAAAATTTTGGTTATAAATTATGTAGGAATCATGATTTGCTTTTAATGTCGAAATTGTGGAGATAGAACATAAAGTAGGTATAAGAATTCGTGTTTTTATGCCAAATAATGATTCCTAAATTACTGTTTTAGTGTAAATTCCTATTATTTATAATGTGGAAGTTTGGGATACAAATAGAGAAGAAAAGAAATTAAAAAGACTTGAATTATGAAAAATTAGTAACAAACAGAGTGTTGAATTATAAACAACTCAACTCTTTTCATGTCGGGTTAGTCACTTGGACTTATTGGTCTTCGGGTGCACAACAGAGCGCTACTATAGCGTTGGGTTGGTCTTTGGTTGTGGGTTCGAAACTGGACAGAGCCCTTTTATTTCATTCTTTTTTAAAAAATTCCGAATACACAAAAGTTGACCTATATGGACTCTAGCCTATTTCATATCACTTCGGCGCTTAGACATTGTGGTCTTCGGTGCGCCACAGAGCGCTACTGTAGCGCTGACATGGCCTCGGGTTGGGGGTTCGAAACCTGACCTTGGTTTTTAATTAAAAGATATATATTTTTGGGGTTTAAGTATTTTTAAGGGGTTTTAAAAAGTGAAATAAAATTGAGGGAAAATACTAGGAAGACTCTAATAATGCCTAGGCTTCATGAGAATTTTTCTATAACTTTTGGCTTATTATAAGTAAGAATTGAAGACTATTTCAAGAAAGAATTTGATACAAATTATTAGATTGAATTATTGACTAGATTAAGAAAAATGAATATTTTTGTTTAAAGGATTTTTAATACAGAGTTGAAATGAGATTTGTGTAATGGAAAATTTTTAAGTAAAGATAAGTGTGATTTTCGGGCTTAATAATGAAAGATGGTACTATGAGAATAAGAGAAATTATGTGAAAGATAAATTATGAATGTGACAAGTTGAAATATGAATTTATTGTTTCATGCATGAAATTGTACATGGAAATGAAATAGAAGATCATGTTCAATTATAAGAAAGATTTTGTGAGTGTGAATACTCAATTCTATGAACTCAATGAGATTACAGAGTAAAGTGTAGCTAAGCCTTATACCAGCATTGAATAAATTCTTTTGAGATAAGATATTGAAATAAAAAGTCTAAATACTAAATATTACTTTGTGAAGCTCCAAATAACCAAGTAGAATCTGTGAATCCTCTTCCGAGTACACGTTTCTGTATTTTTGGGCTTAGTTTCTAGTTATTATTATTCAAACAAGAATGGAGGTGCACAAACAACTCAAGAAACATGGTAGATGACAAGGAACAAGTAAAAGTTGAGCAAAGGACACGAACGGATGATGAATGATTCAAAATAGACTAGGACAACGAAAATTGTAGTTCTGGACAGCAAGACAGCACTACACCAAATCTGGAATTCCCGTTGCCACGGACATGCAAATCTGGATCCGTGAGAAAATCTGGAAAATAGACTTCCGGCCGAATCCAGTAAAATATACAAGTCACATGGTAATTCCCAAAAACAGGACTCAAAACATAATTGTATCCAGAAAACTTGTTCAGCCAGAAATCAGAAGTTTGTATTCATAAATAGAAAAACAGCATAAAATCTTATTGATTAAATCCAAGAAAAATCTGGAATATTGCCTAGTATGTCTAGTATCAGCAAATATAATTTCATAATATTCCAACATGGACAGTATGGTCAAATAAAATCAGAAAACAGTTAGATGCAGCAAATTTGTAAATTTGAACTCTGAACACAGCAGTACTAAAATAGCAAAACATTACGAAATACAAATCGAAATCCAGATCCGTCAAAAGAGTGATAAAGTAGATACAATAGGCTATATTTCATATTTACAAAGTTTTTCTAAAGCAAATAGAATCAGTTTGAAATTTAGGTTCTTTACTGAACAGCATGAAAATTCTCCAAGTATATTAGTTGTTTGCAAACATAGAATAGTTCATAAAAGTCATTAATTAAATCCACAAAAATTAGAAGTTAATCCAATCAAGTCTAGTTGTACTCAGCAAAATTTGGGATCAAAATATTATCTTTAGCATCAGTACAAAAATAAATAACCATATATAATTTATATAAATCAGAATCTGGAATTTTCTACACATCTTTAGTAAAACAGCAATAACTTGCAACTCACAAATCGAAACTGAGATCTGTCAGAAATTCAGGAAAGTAGACAGATTCTCTATAATTCATATTCACAAATAATTTTCATATACTGAACTTAATAGGATCTAAAATACTGAACAAAACAGGGTCACAACAAAAACAGAAATCTTCTTCATGCAGAAAATCAACTAGTTCATATGTAACACATCCAAATCATAATAAAATACGAAATATGGTATACTAGATGTCTGAGCAACATGGTAAAGGGTATATAACACGTCTACAACAAGTTATACTACTCCTAATACATCAGGCATAGAAAATCATACAACACCTCATAAATCACGAACAACATGGATGTATACATCAAGAATTTATTAGATCTGAGTTATTTCATGTCGTGTGTGTAACGAGACAACTACGGATGGATCAACAACTAGAGACAAGATCAAACAAGGGATTTCATGGGAGTTGACTCTGGAAACAAAAGCTACAGTACATGCGGTATTTAGTACTTGTATTTACAATGGTAATGGAGCAAGAATACAATTTACTTACCTTGAAATTGACGAAGAAATGAAGCAAGAACGTGAATAACGGGAATGGATTCCCGGCACGAACACAAGCGAACGAATCACGAACTAATCACGAACACACGATCACAAATGCAATCACGAACACAATGCACAGATCTTGATGATCAAGATGTGATGAAGATGCTGAAGATCCGACGGTTGAGATCTTACTCAATCAAAATTGACCGAACCACAACCCACAAGGCGATGAGTCGGGGTTGAGTGTGGGGACTGCGAGGAGGAAACGACTGCGGCCAAGGGCAACAGTGGGAAGCTGACGGCTTGCTGACTGGCATCGGGAGTGGGGGCCCAAGGTGGCGCTGGCTTCGCTGCTGTTGTGAGACGCTCAGGAGGAGGCAGAACAAGGGGTCGGCATGATGCACTGGACAGCGTCGGCTGAAGGAACAGCGCAGGGAAGCTGCTGTTGTTGTTATTGCGTCGGAGGGAGGAAGCAAGGCTGTTGTCGTCACTGCAGTGGGCTAGCGCTGCGGGGTCGTCGAGCTGGGGATTCCTGGCGACGGCTGAGGTGGTCGAGAGAGGGGACGGGGGTGCACACAGGGTAGAGGGAAAGAGAGATCAGGAGGAGCTAGGGTTTCGGAAGTAATAGGCGGCTAGGGTTATTAGAATATCAGGGTAGGTATATAGCTGGGTATATATATATATATATATAGGTTGAGATATATTAGGGTTAGGGTTTGTGACGGGTTGTATGGGTAAACGAGTAGGGTAATAGGATAGTGGAGGTTAAAGATCGAATAGCGATTTTAAAGTAGGGTTATTGCATAATTGGGCTTAAGGGTTTAATAACAGATCCAATAAAAATATAGGAACAAAAGAAATAGATAAAATAGGACATTAACAATTAATATAATGAGGATTAAAAATAATAGCCCGATCAACTAGAGATGAAACAATAGGCAGACAAAATAATCAAGAAGATCAATTTAAAGGCAAAAAAAACAAATAGATGAATATATGAAGATCCAATACACGGTTCAAAAAGGAGTAGAAGAATACAAAATAAGTAAATACTCAAAAAGAATAAAAATACCTCAAAAATACAGATCATCAAAAATAGGGGTTACAAATCCTACCCACCTAACAAGAAGAATTTCGTCCTCGAAATTCAAACAAGAAGTACATAGGGTAACCTCGAATGAAAAGAAAGAACAAAACAAAAGGCTACTCAAACAGATGAGGGAACTTCTGCTAGATCTCCTCCTCCAACTCCCAAGTCGACTCACCTGGCGAGTAAGGATTCCAAGAAACACTAACCAGCTTGATGACCTTGTTCCTAAGAACTTTCTCCCGGCGATCCAAAATAGCAACTGGCGGAATCTCACAAGTCAAATCCGGCCTAATGGTCAACTCAGAATAGCCAAACACGTGGCTCTCATTGCAGATATATCTCCTGAGCTATGAGACATGGAAAACATCGTGCACTCCTGATAAAGTCGGTGGCAATGTAAGAAGATAGGCCACCTTGCCCACTCGTTCCACGATATCAAACGGTCCAATGAACCTAGGGCTGAGCTTGCCCGCACCACCAAACCACATGACATCTTGCCAAGGCGATACCTTTAGGAAAACATGATCACCAACCTCAAACTCCGAAGCTCTCCGATGAACATCAGCCCATCGCTTATGCCTATCCTAAGCTGCCTGAAGATGCTTCCTGATCTGAGTCACCGTATCAACCGTCCTGGTGACCAACTGTGGACCCAACAACTTTCTCTCACCAATGTCATCCCAGCACACCGGTGATCTCTACTTCCGCTTATAAAGTGCCTTGAACGGTGCAGCTTTAAGACTGGTCTGAAAGCTGTTATTGTAAGAGAACTCTACGAGATGCAAATGGTTCTCCCATGATCCACCGAACTGCAACACACAGGACCTCAACATGTCCTCTAGAGTCTGGATGGTCCTCTCCGACTGTCCATCAGTCTGGAGATGAAAAGCTGTACTATACTTTAATTTAATCCCCAAACTACTCTGAATACTCTCCCAAAAGTGAGACTTAAATCTCGTATCCCTGTCAGATACAATATTGACTGGAGCCCCATGAAGTCTGACGAAATCTTGCATGTACATCTCAGCTAGGTTCTCGGTAGACTGTCCGACTCGGAATGGAATGAAGTGAGCACTCATCGTCAATCGGTCGACAATCACCCAAATGGCATTATGACCCTTAGGACTTCTCGGCAAAGCGGTCACAAAATCCATAGTGATGTGTTCCTACTTCCACTCCGGAATAGGAAGCGGTTGAAGAAGTTCGACGGTTCTCTGATGCTCTGCCTTGACCTGCTAGCAGATCAAACACTGAGACACAAATCGAGCCGTAGCCCTCTTCATACCATGCCACCAGAAATGAAACTTCATGTCCCAGTACATCTTAGTACCTCTAGGATGAATAGAATACGATGACTGGTAGGCTTCCTCAATCAACATCTGACGTATTTCACCCTTTGGGACACACAACCTAGACCCAAAACGAAGCGATCCATCAGCATGAATAACCATATCTGTTTGGGAACCAGCCTCAACCTCTGCTCTAAAACCCTACAACTGCACATCACCAGCATGCGCCTCTTTAATCTGCTCAATAAGAGACGACTGAAGCTGAAGCACTAAACAACTATGATCAGAACTCGACAATAAGACATCCAACTCCAACCTCCGCATCTTCTCAACCAAATCTCTCTATTGAGTCAAGAACATACATGTCGGTCTCCTGATCAAAGCATCCGACACCAAATTCACTTTACCACGATGGTATTACAAACTGATGTCATAATCGGCCATAAGTTCCAACCAACGTCTTTGCCTCATGTTCAATTCCTTTTGGGTGAAAACGTACTTGAGACTTTTGTGGTTTGTAAAGATCTCCACTTGGTCTCCAAGAAAATAGTGTCTCCACAGCATCAAAGCAAAGATCACTGCAGCTAACTTCAAATCATGAATCGGATAGTTCTTCTCATGTGACCTCAACTTCCTCAATGCATAAGCAACAACTCAACCCTTCTTCATCAGAACTGCTCTAAGACCATTGCCAAAAGTGTCATAGTGAACTACAAATCTGCCTGAACCATCTAGAATAGTCAATAATGGTGCTGACGTCAACTTGCTCTTCAGCTCAGCAAAAGCCTCACTGCAAGCCTCAGACCAACATAACTTCTGATTCTTTCCTACCAGCATCGTCAAAGGTCCTGCTATCTTCAAAAATTCTTGGACGAATTTTCGATAATAGCCAGCACGACCAAGGAAACTCTTGACCTCTAAAACTGACTTGGGAACTGGCCAATCCTTCACAGCTTCAACCTTGGATGGATCTACAGAAATGCCACTGCTCGAGATAATATGCCCCAAGTAAGCAACTCTGTGGAGCCAAAACTCACACTTGATGAGTTTCCCATAAAGCTGGTTCTCCCTCATGGTCTGTAGAACCAGCCTAAGATCCATAGCATGATCCTCCCGGTTCCGAGAATACACCAGAATGTCATCAATGAAGACCACCACAAATGTGTCCAGGAATGGGGAAAAGACCTTGTTCATCGGACTCATAAACACAGCTGGCGCATTTGTGACTCTGAACGGCATCACAAGATACTCATAGTGCCCATATCTTGTCCTGAATGCAGTCTTCTGCACATCTGCTGCCTTCACCTTGACCTGATGATACCCTGATCAAAGATCCAACTTCGAGAAAACAGCTGCTTTGCCCAACTAATCAAACACGTCATCAATCCAGGAAAGTGGATACCGGTTCTTCACAGTAACACTGTTCAGTACCCGATAATCAATGCATAGTTGACGACAACCATCCTTCTTGTTGACAAAAAGAACTAGAGCACCCTACGGCAAAACACTGGGCCTGATAGATCCAAAATCAAGCAAACCCTAAATCTGCACCTTACGCTCTACTAACTCAACTGGTGCCCTCCTGTAGGGACTCTTCGATATCGGCGCTGTACCATGCAAAATTTCATTACCGAACTCCACATCTCTATCAGGGGGTAAGCCAGGTAACTCTTATGGAAAAGACATCCAGGAATTCCCACACTACTAGAGGCGCAGCTTCATAGCCTGAGTGCAATTCCATCGAACAAGTCTCCTGATCAACTGCAATCTTTGCTCGACCAAGGGACATCTCCCCGGCATGGAACTCAAACTCTGCGCGACCTGAGATTTGGAACACAACTTTCTTGGCACGAAAATCAATGATGGTTGTGACTCACCCAACCAATCCATACCGAGAATGATGTCGAATCCTGAATTCCCAATTACAATCATGTCGACCTTGAAATCTGCAGCACCAATAACCACGGGACTCTGCTTGAACTCCAGGGAACAAACGACAACACCGCCACCTGTGACAATGTTCCAAGCCTCCGAAATGACGCTGCACTCCAACTGATGACGAGCCACAAAACGAGAAGAGACAAAGGAATGGATTTCCCCGGAATCAAAGAGAACATGAGCAGGGAAAAAGCAAACAAGGATAACACCTAAGATGGAGTCAAAAAGGCAAGGGAAAAAGGAGTTGATGATCAAAAGGTGAGAAAATAATAGTGCAAAAAGTTAGCATGAATGAAGAGTGCACGTCACGCCCTGCTTCCCAAAAAAGGAGATACGGAATACGGATCGTGACTAAGTACAGCGAGTAAGTTTCACCATTCATAAGCTGTCAGGATCTTTACAACTAGCACAAGTATAAACAAAAGAGATACAAGAAGGATAGTCAATCACACATGCATTACTGAATCAATATAGTCAACACGATTACTTGAAAAGAAACAAGAATACTGAATTTCAAATAATTATGTCTAGAACAAAACACAAGTCTGGGACAAAAATCCCAATACAAAATTCATGTAGCAATTACATTTATTCAAGAATAGCAGGAAAATAAATTATAGCAAGAACTCCAACAACTAGAATCTTAGATCACCTACTCCATCGCAGGAAAAACAAAAGAGAAACAAAATGCCCGTTAATGCAAGTTACGGGCTGCTTGTAGTGTAGGCACAAGTACAGAAAAAGAATAACAACATAGAGTAACAGCGAAAGCAAACGTAGCATGGAATAGATATGACAGCAAAACAGGATGTCTAACATGAATCAGAGAACAGAATCAAGTAACATGGTGTGCTAACAGGTATAAGTAATATGTATCAGGTATCAAGTATCATGTAAGCATGTAACCAGGTAAGCAAGTAACATGTACAGGAAAGCATGTAACAGATGTCATGTTATGTCAAGTCTTATATTTATTTCTATCGAGGTAGCACTTCATGAGTCCCAGGTTTTTACAACATGGTTGCTACATTCATACAAATTACGTTTAGATCTAGTGGTGAGTTTCTATAGGGTCGTGTACTCAGGCGTCATGTAACAGATAACAGGCACGAATCACGTAGTCGGGAAATCGCAGCAACTGGAACAGGCATGAATCATGTAGTCATGAAACATGGCAATATATAATCATATATTAGTAACAGGCATGAATCATCACGAAACATGGCATCATATAATCAGGTAGTAGTAAGAGACATTAATCATGTAATCATGAAACATGGCAACATATAATAATAAGCTGGCATGAATCATGTAATCATGAAACATAGGCAACATATAGTAATGGGAAACACGGGCCCCCTTCTGAGTACACATACCTATATTGTCTACCACTAAGGTCTTTTCCTTAACCCCGGCTTGGTTATTTGTTATTATTATCAAGCAGGCATTTACGTGTCACAAAACAGATCAAGAATAACATGGCATGAACAGGTAACAGGTTCATATTGGAAGATAAACAGGTACAGGTGAAAGACAACTCATAAAAGATTGGGACAACAAAAATTCTAGTTCAGGACAACAAGACAGTACTGCACCAAATCTGGGATTCCCATTGTCACACTTATGCAAACCTGGATCTGTCAGAGCTCAAAATAGACTCCCGGCCGAATCTAGCAAATATATATAAGTCATATGGTATTTCACAAAAATAGAGCTCAAAACATAATTGTATTCAGAAAAAATGTTCAGCCAAAAATCAGAAGTTTGAATTCGTACACAGGAAAACGGCACAAAAACTTACTGATTAAATCCAAGAAAAATTAGAAGTATTCCCTTGTATGTCTAGTATCAGAAAATAAATTTTCATGATTTTCCAACATAGACAGTATAGCCAAATAAAATCAGAAAACACAACAAGATACAACAATTTGGTAAATATGAAATTATAAACACAACAGTACTAAAACAGTAATAGATTACAAAATATAAATCGAAATCTAGATCCGTAAAAAGGGTGCTAAAATAGAAATAGTAGGCTACAACTCATATTCACAACGTTTTTATAAACAGCAAATAGAATTAGGTTGAAATTAAGGTTCTCTACTGAATAGAATGAAAATTCTGCGAGAGTAGTAGTTGTTTGCAAGCAGAGAATAGTTTGTAAAAGTTGTTAATTAAATCCACAAAAATTAGGGGTTAATCCAAGTCAAGTCTAATTGTACTTAGCAAAATATTGGATCAAAAAAATTATCTTTAGCATTCGTATAAAAATAAATAACCATACAGAATTCATATAAAACAAAATCTAGAATTTTCTACACATTTGTAGTAAAACTGCAATAACTTGCAACACATAAATCGAAACTAAGATCCGACTGAAATTCTGGAAAGTAGATAAAATTCTCTATAATTCATATTCACAAATAATTTTCATATACTGGCCTTAATATGGTCTAAAATACTAAACAAAAATGGGGTAACTACAAGGACAGAATTATTCTTCATGCATAAAATCAAGTGGATCATATGAAACACATCCATATCATGACAAAACGTGAAATAAGATATACTAGATATCCAAGCAACATGGTATAGGGTATTTAGAAAGTCTACAACAAGTTATACTATGACTAACACAATCAAGCATACGACATCGTACGAACAACATGCATGTATACATAAAGAAGTGATTATCTCTATGTTATTTCATGTCGTGTGTGTAATGGGTTAACTACCGGTGGATCAACACATAGAGACAAGATATAACAAGGGATTTTGCACAAGAACTGTCTCTAGAACTATAGGTAGTATTTAGTACTTGTATATGCAACAGAAAATTGTACAAGTTACGTGCCTTAAAATTGACGACGAAAACGACGATGAAAAGAGAATAACGGGAACAGTTTCCCATGCACGACTCAACGAACGAACGGACGAACTACGATCACAACTCACGGATTACGAACCCACGAGCTCCAACACGCACAAAAGAGAGGGCAGTGGAGGGGTGTGCGCACGTCGAGAGAAACGGCGACGGCAAGCGGCAAGACGACGACAGTACTTGCTGCAGAATGCTACTGATGTTGTTGCTGCTGTGGGGTCACGAGGCAAGAAGGAGGACACACAGGGGCAGGCGAGGGATGCTCGGAGGGAAGGAGACAATGCACAGGGGGGCGCTGTCGGTTGTGTCGCGAATGGCTGGAGGGGCAGTGCAGGGGTTGATCGGGAGGTCGGGATAGAGATGAAGTCGGGAGATGAGGGCATGATGAAGTAGCAGCTGTAACACCCCAATTTCCATATACTGGGAAACCATGACATAAGCCAAAATTTTTTCTTTAATTAGCCACAATACACAGAAAAACAAGAAAATTTATAACTTTTTGTTCAACACCAATGTATTACAAGTCTGAATATTATAAAATTGCAATACTTTACATCAGTGTTACAATAATACCTTTACAAGCCCAAGTGTTACAACTTTCAACAAGTTATATCAGAGTACAATGAATAAAGAACAACACTTGATACTTCACTTGGATGCTTTCCAACAAATAAATAAATTACAATAATTGTTACAAATTGAACAATAGTGAACAACATATAACGCAGCGGAAATAAAAAAGACTCTTGCCTCTCTCGCCTTGAGTCCTCCTGAATCCTGTACCTGTAGTTCTGTAGTCCTAGTACCTATTGAAATGGGGATGTCAGTACTTATACTGACGCTTTAAGGCTGATGACTAGCAGCAATTCTCCACTTAAAGAAAACAGATTGATGAAAAGAGAAACGTGTATATATAATTGATGTGTCAGTGTATGCTATGACTTAGACTCTAATGCAGATTAATTAATGCAATGGTGCTCTTATTCTAATGCAAGCAAGACTCTGGGACAGTATGCAGCCCATACTACATACACCCCATATCATGCTGTTTCTTCATATATAGGGATTTGAACCCGCGCCACGAATTCTACTCTTGTACTTGACTTGTTTCTGAAGATATTACATGACTGATGAGGTTGCCCTGAAACAGTCTAATCCCAACAGTCGCACCGGACCTCACTCAAATATCTGACAAATTTTTGGAGTTTCCGCAGTCATCAGGTTAGCTCGAAGCATCCCCTGTCGCCGCGTAGCCAGACCGTAGTCTATGGCTCCTCGCCCTTAGATACAAGACAAGACGGAGTTCCGGGGGGTTCATCCCTCCTAGCTCCGATAGGAATCGCTCCCAGCTTATCAAGGCATATCAGAAATTAACAGATGAGATATGGATCTCGTGCTCCAAACTTGTGAGAAGGCACAGACCATATCCCTTTGACAAGAAGGGTACAACCCAATAACACTGCCTTATGTCGGCCTATAGGACAGGTCGGATCATAAGGTATCACCCTTATCACCAACTCCTTCCCTTCGGCGATAAAAATAATAATAAGTAAATGTTAAGTAGTAATAGCCATAAGTTACTACCCTAACGATGTCACTGAACCCCAATAATCTCACGGGTTTTCAATAAGAACTTTCTTAAGATTATCCCGATCCAACTCATGGCCTATCGATCCAAGACACCGGTGACGGGATCTTCCTCACTCATCACTACCCCTAACTCGAGTCTCATCAACATACTCGGCCAGCGATCAACCCACATCAGTTAAGATACATCGGTGCTTGAGGTGTGATTTATCCATAGTTTCTAAGGTGGTAAGATGCGAGTCTTGATGGTCGATGACCCCTAGGGTAACTATAAGACCCTAGACGAGCTTTTACCAAGGTAACAATCCTAGTGACTTTCCCAACCATTATTATCCATATATTGAAGAAGAAGCATGTTCACATCATATGGTCCAATTTCAATTAGAACCGCATACAACTAGAACTCATGGGTTCTTTTTCCCAAATTTGAATAGGATAACATGCGACTAGGTTCATGGGTTCTTTCTCAAGGTTGAGCTAGAACCACCTAGAACCTAAATACATGGTTTCCTTCCCAATTCGAGCTAGAACTATCATGGAGCTAGTTTCATGGATTTCTTCTTAAAAATCGAACTAGAACAACTATGCAACATGGGTTTATTTCAATAATTCAATTGGATTAGCATACAAGCTAAACTCATGGGTTCCTTTTAGAATTTAATAAAAACCACTACAACATATAACTTAAACATGCATGGATTCTTTTGAATCTAAAACAACCATACAATCTCAAGCCTAGATTCTTTTAAATCTAGAACAACTACACATCTCAACTATGGGTTCTTTACTAGAACTACTACAATATCTCAAGCATGGGTTCTTTACTAAAACAACTATAATGACTCAAGCATGGGTTCTTTACTAGCAACTCAAGCATGGGTTACTTACTACAACAACTCAATCATGAGTTTCTTACTACAATCAACTCAAGCATAGGTTTCTTACTATAATCAACTCAAGCATGAATTCCTTACTACAACAACCTACAACAATTTAATCATGGGTCTCTTTCTACAACAACTTAAGCTTGGTATACAACTTAAGCATGAGTTTCTCTACTACATCAACCTACAACAACTCAAGCATTGTATACAACTTAACATGGGTTTCTTTACTCCATCAACCTACAAAAACTCAAGCATGGTATACAACTTAAGCATGGGTTTCTTTACTACATCATCCTACAACAACTCAAGCATGGTATACAACTTAACATGGGTTTCTTTACTACATCAACCTACAACAACTCAAGCATGGTATACAACTTAAGCATGAGTTACTTACTATAATCTACTCAAGCATGAATTCTTTACTACAACAGCCTACAACAATTTAAGCATGGGTTTCTTTCTACAACAACTCAAGCATAGTATACAACTTAAGCATGGGTTTCTTTACTACATCAACCTACAACAATTTAAGCATGGGTCTCTTTCTACAACAACTCAAGCATGGTAAACAACTTAAGCATGGGTTACTTACTATAATCAACTCAAGCATGAATTCTTTACTACAACAACCTACAACAATTTAAGCATGGGTTTCTGTAACTCCTGTTCCCCGTATTTGTATTTTTCTACTGTATTTCCATTCCTTGTACTCTGTCCATCAACTTGTGAATCTGTATTTTGGTTTCCAATTCTAATAAAAACATTCATTTGTTTCGACTCAATTTTGTGCCAATATTTGTTGCAAATTTCATTGTTCTTATCAGCTTTGATTGTTCTTCTTTATGGAGAGTTGACTGTTTCACCCCATCTATTTCTTCTTCCCTAATTATATTGAATTTTGACTCAATCTCCTGTTGGATCCTACTCAAACCCGCTACCCAATAACCCACCCAAAACCTTATACTATTTAGACGCTAACCTAGATTAGCCCTAACCCTAAACCTAATCACTGTTCAACCCTTAATCTACCCAGTCGCCTAAGCTTTCCCTCTCCCTGTCGTCTTCCCCAGCTCTCCATCTCTCCTCATCGAACCCCCAACCGTCCCTCCACCTCGTCGTCGTCCCCATCCCCTGGTCAACCTCACCATAGAACCCCACCCGTCGAGCCACCCTCCGATCGCCCTCACCGTCCTCCTCTTTCTCCTCCTTTGACTCTGAACCCATTGTCTTCACCACCGTCGAACCCATCATCCTCGCCACTTGGCATTGCCAAACTCATCACCCACCTTCAACTCCACCCTTCCTCATCCCCGCACCCTCACCAAATCCACCATCTTTGTCGCCTCCGCTCTCGAACCCATCCTTCGCCGTTGCCGAACCCATCTCATCCTCGCCACCTCGCTCCACTGCCGAAACCCATCGTCATCCCCTACCTCGCCTTCGTCACCTTACCATCGTGACCTTCCGTCGCCTGCCACCACGACAGAACAGAGCCCCTGCCATTGCTCTGTTTTCCCCCAAGAGCAGTCACCCTCGCTGCTGCCACCAGAATCCACTGTTGCCACCTCGTCAGCCACCGCGGCCTTCCTGCATCGAGCTTCCCTCGACACTGCTATCGGTCACTGCCTCCGTCGCCCTCAGTCGCCATTGTCGGAGGTCCTCCTCTCACTGTTGCTACGAGAAGGAAGGAAGGAGAAGGAGTGATTGATTTAATCCAAGCCATTAGATCTCATTAAGATCATGGCCATCTTGATCTGATCTGATCATCACCATCAGATCGCATCTCAGCCTTACATCTTGATCAGATCCGATCTGAGCCGTCCGTTGGTATTGATCTTGATCGCCATCAAGATCCGTGTCGGGATCCGTTTCCGTTAATCCTCCGTCGGATTCGTCGTCCTAAAAGAAAGTATCTTCTTGTACATTTCATTTTCTAGTACAAGCTTTTCCTTGAAAATACTGCAAGTAGATTGTAAATGTGACTCCTCTTATTTATCGTTGATGATCTCATGTTTTGCCTTTCCTATTACTTGATCTAAGAGTCACAACCCTTTGTTGATACACTTGTTCACAACTAGTATAATTATGATACATTTCATGAAAAAAGTGTCTTATTTGTTTTCTATCCTTTCTTGGCTTGCTGTTTCGACCCCGATAAAACAAAAATCTAAAATTGAAACCTGAATATGAAATGTAGCCCCAAGTGTCTAGTTCCCAATAACATCCAGAATTTTCAAATTCCGAGTTATGGTTTAGGAGATATCATAGTTTTACTGCTACTGTGTCGGTGATCCCAGATTCATAAAAACTGCTGCACCACTTTGGTTTACAATTATTTTAACTATGCTACCAGAAAGTAAATGACTTGAAATTTTACATGCTGATAATGGACACCCTAGAGAACATTCTCTAATTTTCTCAGAATTAATTAGTGAAGTTTCAACCCTGTTTCATATGTATAAACTCAGTTTTACAAATTCTGGCTGAACACAAATGCTGTATAGTTTGCTATTTTGACATCAATTGCTACAACTTTTATGTATCTTAATTATATGCGTTGGAACTGGCTAGAAGTCTAGTTTCTAGACCTTCTGACGGATCCACATTTTCTATCTTGTAGCAACATGAATCGCAGTTTTGGTGCAGCAACGTCATGCTGTCCAGATTTGCAATTCTCATAGTTCTTGATAATTTTAATTCGTGTTGACCATCGAATATGCTTTATAATTATCTTAAACATGTTCCATGTTCTTGACCATGTTTACTTGACCTGTTTCACACATTTTTATGCTTGGTTGATAATAATAATAATAACAAGCCTGGGGTTTAAGAGAAAGACCATAGTAGTGGACAATATAGGTAAGTCTACTTAGAATGGGGCCCGTGTTTTCCAGTACTTGATTCATGAACTTGTTGTATCTTGAGTGTATTCATGAGCCTACTACTTGGCTCATGAACTTATTGTATCTTGATCGTATTCATGAACCCATTACTTGGTTCATGAACTTGTTGTGCATTCATGAACCCACGGTTGGTTCATGAACTTGTTGTGCATTCATGAACCCACGGTTGGTTCTTGAACTTGTTAGTGTATTCACGAACTTGGTTCGTGAACTTGTTACATTATTTCGTATTCATGAACCATGCTTGCTTGATACTTGATGCCTGAGTACACTGCCTATAGACTCCACCACTAGGCCTAAACATAACTGATTATATGTAGCAACCATGTAGTAAAAATATGGATTAATGAAGTGCTACCTAGATAGAATTAAACATTAGACTTAAGATAAATTTGTTACTTGTACACACTAGATACCTTACTTGAGACTTATTACTTGAGACTTGTTACTTGAGACTTGTTACTTGTTACTTGACACTTGTACGTGATATTTGTTACTTGATGCTTGATACTATTACATGTTCACTAGCCACTTGTTCTACTACTAGTACTTGTTACCCAATCTTGTCACTTGAGTTGTCTTTCTTGCTAGCTAGTTTTTTGACTCCTACTACTTGTTGCATCCCTATTATATTATGTTATACATTCTTGATTCTAAATCTTATTCCATATTTCTTGCACTTAATTTCGTATCCTTGCTTGTACTATTTGCGGTCCTAACTTGCACTAAGGGTGTTTATCTTGTTTTCTCTATTTTTTTCTTTTTATATTTATATATACAGACTTTGGAAATGAATTGCCTGCTGGAATTGGTGAGCAGACATTTTAGGCTTTGCTTTGGAGAAAAGACTTGCTTTAAATAATTTGTTTTGAGTTATTTATTCCTTTTGCTACTTAAAACTTGTAACGGGCTTATAGTCCCGAGTTTTATCTTTTAATCCAGATTTGAAAACTATTTGGGATATTATTATTTTGTTTCAATTGTTTTCTGTTGATTAATAAATTATTCATGCATGTGTGGTTGTGTACATTTTGTTATATTCTTGTTATGATGCTGAGTCGATCCTACAGCTCATGAATGATGAAAATCATTCGCTGGGCTTTGTCACGTGCTCATATTCCGTATTTTTGGGAAGCAGGGCGTGACAGTTTTTTTTACAACAACTCAAGCATGGTATACAACATAACATAGTGGTAAACTCATAAAGCTACTAAGGACTTATCTAGATTGTTACATAAGCTACCTCTTTTATGAATTACAAGTCCTACTTTTTACATACTAAATTTACAACATCAACTACTTATAGAATTACAATTTCTTACATATTACAAAAAAAACTACTTGTTTTATGAGTTACAACTATCCACATATTACAAATCTACCTTTATTTAATCTACAATTTCCTATATACTACAAACCCCACTTTTCTTCAATCCTACAAGTTCCTACATACGACAAGATCAACTTTTTATGAACTAGGGTTAGTAAAGATTGATCTTAATAAAAGTAGAGAGCAACACACAACGAAAACTTATCTTTTATTAGGCTAGAAGAGTTATACAACCCCAAAAATAGGTATGTAAGTATTCTCACCTTACTAATCTTATGTGCACATAGTTTAGGTCCAATGTTGTCATTTTTGTGTTAACAAAACAACCATAATAACAACAATAAACATAACAAGGTTAAAGGTTCAACCTTTATGTGTTTTATTTAAGTTCCACCATCCATCTTTTTTATGGGATCATTTTGATCCCTACAACCACTTCATGGTTAATAATTTAGTCCAAGTTATTTTTAGAACACACACACAACAAAAGAGGACAAGAATCCACACAAATAAAATAGAGAAACCCCACCTTGATTTTCAACCATTCGTATGCATAAATTTTAGTCCATGTAGTTCAAAATAATTATAATAACAACAATAACCATTCAAGATTCAAGCTTCTATCTTTATGTGATTTTTTGAGTTCTACCATTCCATCTTTCTCATGGGATCATTCTGATCCTTACCATCATGCTTATGCTGAGGATTTAGTCCAAGTTGTTAGAACACACACATACAACAACCACTCATCTTAAAGATGAGTTCTTTTTAACCTACAACAACAAAACATCCCAAGTTGGGTTCTTTTTCACATACGACACATAGCCAACCCTAAAGATGGGTTCTTTTCTACATACACAAAATAAATAACCCTAAAGATGGGTTCTTATTTAAATACACAAAACAAAAATAGAAAGAAACACATAATGTAATATCCCAGACAGATATTATATTTGTATAATTATTATTTTTGAAATTAAAATATTTTATTTGGGAATTACTTTTTTTTCAAATAAAAAGCTATCTGGATATATATACTAGTAAGTATATATATGTATTGTATCAGTTTTGCGCACTGTTGCAAAATCTTGAAAAACACATTTTTGAGAAAAATGTCTGGAAAATCCTGGCCGGGCAGATACTGAAAAATTATTATTTTATTTTTATTTCCAGGATTGAAATATTTTTGGTGGATATCACGCGGTTTTGTTAATAAACATTACATATGTATATATACTAGTTGGTCTACGTCTGTTTTGTATCAAATTGATACTGAATCTTCCGAGCCAGTAATAAAATTATTTTTGTACTGATTTGTTCGTTTTCACAAATGAAAAATATATGTATAATCAGATATATGCACGGATTTGATTCGTGTCGTTTTCAGGCGATTGTACAAATTGTGTAGTATGTGATTTTGGAAAGTTATATTTTATTTTTGTCCCATCATGATGAGATGGAGAGTTTGGATTGGATTTGGGGGTGATTGTAATTCATATTTGCATTTAGAACATCAATTGTTCTAACCATGAGAACTTTGCCACTTGTCTTCATTTCTACCCACACAAACTCACCCATCTCCTTATAAAAACCACCCTTTTTACCCCTTGGCCGGCCATTTGATGAAGGGCAAAAAGAAACCCTTCAAATCCTCTTGTGGTTCCATTCCTATCTCATCTCTTTCTCTCTTATTTTCTATGTGTTAGAGTAGTTTTGTTTTAGAAAAAGAAATTGAAAAGGAAGGAAAAGAAAGAGAGATTGAATCAAAAGATAAAGAGAGCTTTTTCATGGGTTCCTTTTCTTCATGGTGGAGTTCTTGAAGGGATCAAGAACAAGCAAGGAGAAGGAAGGGCAAGTTCTTCCTACAAGCTCTAAGGTGGGGGTTCTCATCTCATGGTTGTTTTAGATATTACTAGGATTATTGTTGTTGTATGTTGTTTTATTGGTTAATTTCTTATGCTTATGAACTAGAATAAAAAACATGCAAAGTTTCAAGTAGTAGAACACTAGAAGAAACGATAAAGATTCGGTTTTTAAGGGTTGTAGAGTTGATTTTATTTAACTAGGTTTAAAGTAGAATTTTGACCCAAAATTTATTTTGGTGGTTCTTATATGTTTCATTACCATGATAGACTTTTTGTAGATTTTTCGGAGTAGTTTTGATGGGCGAAATGACCGTTTCCCCCAAAACAGCGAGTTTCAAAGCAAAACAGAGAACTCGCTATTTTGGGATTAGCGTCGCAGTAGCTTCGTGGGGCTAGAACTTGGGTTTCCTTGCGGAATTTCTGGTTTGGGCCAACTAGGAAGTTGTAGTAGACATCGTTCCCTTTCCGAATTGACCTCTCGGGTTAAATTCCAATAAGAGACGCAAAAGTTATGACAGTTACAAAAACAGCAACAAGCTGTTTGGCTGAACGTTGCTGTTATTGTTGCTTGATACTTTTGAGTGTCTTACTGGTTGAATCTGAGGTTCAGACCAACTAGGGAGTTGTAGTAGAGACTCTCCCCTTTCTGAATTGACCTCTCGGGTTAAATTTCGATAAGCGGAGCAGGAGTTATGGTATTGAAAAAATACAGCAACTAGCTGTTTGACAGAGTGCTTGCTATTTTGGTTCCTTGTCATTTTTTGGGGTTTTACTTGATGAATCAGAGGTTCAGACCAACTAGGGAGTTGTAGTAGAGACTCTCCCCTTTCCGAATTGACCTCTCGAGTTAAATTCTGATAAACAGAGTAGGAGTTATGGTCTTGGAAAAATACAGCAACCAGCTGTTTGACAGAGTGCTTGCTTTTTTGGTTCCTTGTCAATTTTAAGGGTTTTACTTGATGAATCTGAGGTTCAGGCCAAGTAGGGAGTTGTAGTAGAGACTCTCCCCTTTTCTGAATTGATCTCTCGGGTTAAATTCCGATAAGCAGAGTAGGAGTTATGCCGTTTGCAAAGTACAACAACTAGCTATCTTGACTGGATTCTTGCTGTTTTTCTTCTTTGATGTTTTAGGATGTCTTACTGGTTGAATCTGAGATTCGGGCCAACTAGAGAGTTGTAGTAGACACTCTCCCCTTTCCAGATTGACCTCTCGGGTTAAATTACGATAAGCAAAGTAGGAGTTATGCCAATTGCAAAGTACAGAAACTAGTTGTCTTGACTGGATTCTTGATATTTTGCTTCTTTGATGTTTTTGGGTGTCTTACTGGTTGAATCGGAGGTTTGGGCCAACTAGGGCATTGTATTAGAGACTCTCACTTTCCGGATTGACCTCTCGGGTTAAATTCTAATAAGCGAAGTAGGAATTATGCTGTTTGCAAAGTACAGCAACTAGCTGTCTCGACTAGATTCCTGCTGTTTTGCTTATTTGATGTTTTAGGGTATCTTACTGGTTGAATCTGTGGTTCGGGCCAACTAGGGAGTTGTAGTACAGACTCTTCCCTTTTCGTATTGACCGCTAGGGTTAAATTCCGATAAGCAGAGTAAGAGTTATGCCGTTTACAAAGTACAGCAACTAGCTGTCTTGACTGGAACTTCCTGTTTCACTTCTTTGATATTTTAGAGTGTCTTACCTGTGAAATCTGAGATTCAGGCAAACTAGAGATTTGTAGAAGACATCTTCCCCTTTCTGAATTGGCCTCTCAGGCTAGATTCCGATAAGCAGATTAGGAGTTATGGAATTTAAGAATGAAACGTTTTTAGAATATTGCAACAAGAATGGTATAACACATTCATTTGCATTTGCTAGAGCTTCACCACAAAATGGAATGGTCGAAAGAAAGAATAGGACATTGCAAGAGTGTGCACGTACTATGCTTGTCGAAAGCAATTTGCCTAAGTACTTCTGGGCTGAAGCTGTTTCTACAGCATGTATGTTTTAAATAGAATATTGATTAGGCCTAAGCTTAAGAAAACTTGTTATTAATTATTCGATGAAAGAATTCCTAAAGTATCATATTTTAAAGTATTTTCATGTAAGTGTTTCATATTAAACACTAAAGATAATTTAGATAAATTTGATTGTAGATCTAATGAAGGTATCTTCATTGGATTCTCAAATAGGAGTAAGGCATATAGAATTTTTAATAAGTCAACATTGACTATTGAAGAATCTATGCATGTTTCATTTGATGAATCCTTGCCTTCATCTACTGTTATTAAAGATGATGGAATTGAATCATCACCTTTAAATAACGTTATTAAATCACTATAGCAAACTATCCTAGACAAGTCGATTGATAAGGATCTCAAGTCGACTGATATGAATCAGTTGGCTGATGGACTTGTTAACTCGACTGATCTTGTTGTGATGACTCAAACTTTACTAAAAGTATTTGTTGAAGTTAGAGATCATCCTCATGACTTAATAATTGGTGATATTTCACGTGGTATTCAAACAAGATCTCATGTTAACATGATTTCTCATATGGCTTTCTTGTCGGATTTTGATCCAAAGAATATACAAGAAGCTTGTGAGAATGAATTTTGGATGAATGCCATGCAAGATGAACTTAACCAATTTATAAGAAATGATGTATGGGATCTAGTTCCACGATCTCCTGATCATACTATAATTGGTACCAAATGGGTATTTAAGAATAAGTTAGATGAATCAGGACAAGTCGTTAGGAACAAAGCTAGATTAGTTGCTCAAGGATATAATCAAGAAGAAGGAATCGATTTTGATGAACCATATGTTCCTGTTGTTAGACTAGAATCAATTAGGATCTTATTATCTTTTGCATGTGTTATGAATTTTTCACTTTTCCAAATGGATGTTAAAAGTGCTTTCTTGAATGGATTTATTAAGGAAGATGTTTATGTTAAGCAACCACCCAGTTTTGAACATGAACAATTCCCAAATCACGTTTTTAAATTAAAAAAGAATTTATATGGTCTTAAACAAGCACCTCGTGCTTGGTATGACCAGTTAACAACTATTCTCTTAGAAACTGGTTTTGAGATAGGTGAAGTCGATACTACCTTGTTTATTAGGAAAATAGAGACAGATATTCCAATCATACAAATATATGTGGATGACATAATTTTTGGATCTACTAATAGTAATCTCTATCAAGAGTTTGCTAATACCATGAAAAATGAGTTTGAGATGAGTCACATGGGTGAACTCAATTATTTTCATGGACTACAAATAAAGCAGTCACAAAATGGCATATTTATTAATCAAGAAAAATATGCTATGGAATTACTCAAACGGTTTGGCATGGATAGCACTAGTAGTAAGACCACACCTATGGCTACTACTACTACACTTGACAAAGATGATTTAGGCAAAAGTGTCGATCAAAAACCCCATCGAGGTATGATTGGCTCACTCTTATATATAACTGCTAGATGACTATATATTATGTTTAGTGTATATTTTTGTGCTAGATATCAGTCGAATCCCAAAGAATCTCACTTAAGAGCTGTGAAACGTATTTTAAGATACATTAAAGGCACGTCTGAATATGGTTTATTTTATCCACGCATGGGTAATTTTCAACTTTTGTCATATAGTGACGCTGATTTTGCTGGTAGTAAAACTGATCGTAAAAGTACTAGTGAAACTTGTCACTTTTACGTATGGTGTCTTCTCACGAGTTGGGAGCACGGGTTGCATATCTTACACTGTTAATTCCTGAAATACGGTGATATATGGGTGCCACAGGGTAGGCTTCGTGCTATCCTGCACTTGCGAGACCCTATGTTTGTTTGTTTTTTGCATGAGGTCCGGTACGCCGGGCAATAGTGGCAAATGCGATCACCACTATAGTGACTGCAGCAACAGAACTAGACCATACCTGCAACCTTGTTTTTGAGTGAGGTCCGGTCTGCCGGGTAGTAGTAGCAAACGGAGACACCATAAGCGTACTGCATAAGGGAACTTGACCCCTTCTGCAACCTCACCAATCACGTTGTATTGTTAGGAACAAGATTGCGTACAAAGTAGAATTCATAATGTGGGTTCAAATCCCTATATATGAAGTAACGGCTTGATATGGGGCGTATGTAGTATGGGCTGCATACTGTCCCAGAGTCTTGCTTGCATTAGAATAAGAGCATCCTTGCATTAGTAATCTTTCCTTAGAGTCTAAGTCATAACATACACTGACACATAAAATATATATACTTGTTCATCTTTTCATCAATCTGCTTGCTATAGTTGAGATTCGCTGCTAGTTATCAGCCTTAAAACATCAGTATATATACTGATGTCCCCACTTCAATACGTATTGGATTGCAGAATTACAGGTATTATATTGCAGAAGTACATGTATTGGATTGCAGAATTACAGGTACTGGATTGCAGAAGTACAGGTACAGGTTTCAGGAGGACTCAAGGCAAACGAAGCAAGGAGTCGATTTCAATTTAAGTTTCCGCTGAAATATATGTTGTAATTTCATTTGTAACCATTATTGTAAATTGTTTAATTTTGGGGAAGCATCCAAGCAACATACCAAGTGTTGTTCTTTTTTCATTGTACTCTGATGTAATTTGTTGAAAGTTGTAACACTTGGGATTGTGAAGGTATTATTGTAACACTGTTATAATGTATTGCAATTTTGTAATATTCGGACTTGTAATATATTTGTGTCCAATAAAAGTTTGAAATTTTCCTATTTTTTGTGTATTGAAGAAAAGAGTCAGGCTTATGTCACGGTTTTCCAGTCCTCGGAAATCGGGGCGTTACACATAAAGTGAGTAGGAACCCCCACCTTAGATTTCTTTGTAGGAATAACTAGCTAGCAAATCTTCTCCTTCCTTATTAGCTTTCTACTACAATTTGTATGAAGAACACTTAAGGTTCCTTCTCTTTCTTTTCCTCTTTTTTTTCTTCTTGTAAAATGAGACAAAGAGTGAAGGGGAGGGGTTTTTATAGAACAAAAGAGAGGTGGAGAGTGCAAAATACACCAACACAATTGCACAAACCCTCTTGGGGTTCATTTTGGCCGACCATTTAGGGTAATGAGGTGGAGGGTGAGGTGGAGGGGTGAGGTGGAGGGGTGAGGTGGAGGGGAGTCTTCTAGTAGAAAATACACATATTAAGTCTTATGTGTCTCTAATTAATCTTAACCCTAGGTTTAAGCCTCCAAACAAATCCTAGCCATCCAATTTTGATTAATCATGGCAAAATAAGATATTTTTTTCCAAAACACATACTACATGATTTGTACAAACGCATGAAATCGGTACAATACGCATACGTATATATATATATATATACCGATAATTTCTGTTTGTAAAACCGCATAATCCGTATGAAAATAATAATAAAATAAATTTTATTATCAGCTCGGAAGATTATAGTACCATTTTGATACAATACAGATGTATACATACTGATATATATACACAGATAATGTTTATTAACAAAACCGGGTGATATCCACCAAAAATATTTCAATTCTGAATATAAAAATTATAAAATAATAATTTTAATTACCTGCACGGGATTTTCCAGACATTTTCTCAAAAATGCATTTTACAGGGTTATATACAAGTTCACAAAACTGATACAATACCTGTATATACTTATTGGTATATATATCCAGATAACTTCTTATTTAGAAAAACCAAGAAATTTCAATAAAAATATTTTGATTTAAAAATAATAATTATTATAAATATAATATCCATCCGGGATATTACAGCAACAGAGTTGGGTTAGGAAGATGAGAGGTCAGGAGAGATGGGTCCAAGGGTGATCAGGAGTGGGAAGGGGAAGGTCGGGATGACACAGGGTGCACAGGGTGAAAAGGGGGAGAGATCGAGAGGAAGGTGACAGGCGGCTAGGGTTGAGAGGGGATAAGGTATAATGCAGTAGGCAAATGTCTATATATAAGATAAAGTTAGGGTTAGGGTGCTGATGGGTATTTGGGTTTCGGGTTGTAGGGGATTTTGTGGGTAATAGCCTTAAGAGGGTTATTAGGTAGAGTTGTTATGTTGGGTTAAAGGGTATTAGAAATGGATCCAATAAGAGATAGGAAACAAAATAAAATAGGCCGTGAAACAAATAATGAAAAAATAAAAAAGAACCGATCAACCAGAGATGAAATAATAGGCCGACAATTGAATCAAGAAAAACAAATAAAAGACGACAAATCAAATAGATGAATATATATAGAATGAAGATCCAAATACACAGTAAAAACAAGATACAAGTATGAATAAAAAGAAAAAAATACTTCCCAAAAATACAGAAAGTGGAAAACAGGAGTTACAAATCCTACCCACCTAACAAGAAGAATTTTGTCCTCGAAATTCAAACAAGAAGTACATAGGGTAACCCCGAAAAGAAAAGAAAGAACAAAACAAAAAGCTACTCAAACAGATGAGGGAACTTCAGCTGAATCACCTCCTTCAACTCCCAGTCGACTCACCCGGCGAGTGAGGATTCCAAGAAACATGAACCAGCTTGATGACCTTGTTCTTAAGCACTTTCTCCTGCAGATACATAATAGCAACTAGTAGAATCTCACAAGTCAAATCCGGCCGCACGGTCAACTGAGAATGGTCGATCACGTGTCTCCCATCACGGATATATGTCCTGAGTTGTGAGACATGGAAAACATCGTGCAATCCTGATAAAGCTAGCGACATTGTAAGACGATAGGCCACCTTGCCTACTCGCTCCACAATATCAAACAGTCCAATAAAACTAGGGCTGAGCTGGCCCCCACCACCAAACCGAATGACACCTTGCCAAGGCGATACCTTTAGGAAAACATGCTCACCAACCTCAAACTCCAAAGCTCTCCGATGGACATCTTCTCATCGCCTCTGCTTATCCTGAGCCGCCCGAAGATGCTTCCTGATCTGAGTCACCGCATCAACTGTCCTGATGATCAACTTCGGACCTAACAACTTCCTCTCACCAATGTCATCCCATCACACTGGTGATCTGCACTTCTGCCCATAAAGTGCCTCGAACGGTGCAGTTTTAAGACTGGCCTAAAAGCTGTTATTGTACGAGAACTTTACACGATGCAAATCGTCCTCCCAAGATCCACCGAACTGCAACATACAAGACCTCAACATGTCCTATATAGTTTGGATGGTCCTCTCTGACTGTCCATCTGTCTGGGGATGAGAAGTTGTACTGTACTTCTATTTACACCCGAAACTACTATGAAGACTCTCCCAAAAGTGAGATCTGAATCATGTATCCCTGTCCGATACAATACATACTGGAACCCATGAAGTCTGACGATCTCTTGCATGTACTTCTCAGCTAGGCTCTCAGTAGACCATCTGATATGGAAGAGAATGAAGTGAGCACTCTTCGTCAGTCGGTCGACAATCACCCAAATGGCATTGTGACCCTCAGGATTCCTCATCAAAGCGGTGACAAAATCCATAGAGAAGTGTTCCCACTTCCACTCCGGAACGGGAAGCGGTTGAAGTCCGACGGTTATCTGATGCTTAACGCCCCGAATTTCAAAATACACTAAATTCGAGATTCCACAGGATCTTTACACTTCTTTCGTACAATTTTACAAGAAATTTGAAACTTTTCACTTTACATCAGAGTTATAAGAAATCTTTCCACTTTACATTTTACAGCGGAAGCAAATTTACAATATTTATATAAAGGTACATCCACATTTGAACAATCGCTAAGCATCATTTCTCCTTTAATCTTTATCATGTCATTTACCCTGCAAACAAAACTGTGGGTACGTCAGTTTATTCAACCGACAAACATTATACACGGCCATCCTCTCTATGCCGGAAACAGTATAACTGATTTTCCATATTTAACAAACACAAACTTGTCACATATCAAACTAAACGGAATACCCTATTGATGTCGTGTTGTGATTGTGCACTTAGTCCTTAATGCAGTTATTTATATTACATGACACTAATGCGCACTTGTTCGGATTCTATGCATCCCATACTACATAGGTCCGAGGGCAAGCCTCTTAATCGTTCTTCATCTTGTAGGGTTCAATCCCTCGTCATGACTTAATCTACTACTGTAACTATGGTAAGTATCCTAGATGATCTATGAGTACGAGCTCATGTACAGAAAAACTTGAGGGGAATCCCATGTCATGTCACAATTCAGCCTCCTTCGGGGCACACGATCCTCTCGCAGTCACCAAACACCCCACAAGCATCGCCAAGATCCCGATAATTTCGGAGTAGTGCCCACGTTGTCACGACGCATCGTGAAGACAAACTGTGAATCACACTCACATCGTAGACTCGAGGCCCCCATACTTGTGTTTTTCTCTCACTTTCATCACCTCTTCACTATGTACTAATTCTTAATGAAATTATGAACAAAATCAATCTCTTAGAGTTAGCCCTCTCACTACTACCGGTCTTATTTCTTTCATTTTACAATGACCCAAACTTGGTCTTTTCACTTTCAATAATCATATTTCATCACTTTTCACTTGCCGGTGTGAGTTTGGCTACACCCTAATTTTCAATTTCAATTCACAAATTCACATATTTGAGTTGTCATACTCAATAGCATTTCTCTTTTCAATCACATGATTTCTAAATTTTTCATGAGTCAATACCCATACATGGAGTTCAATTATACATTATGTAGTTCATAACCAACATTTATTTCCACATTAAAATCGTATCACAAAATATCTAGTCAAAGTGAATATTCACAAACTCGTTATTGTCACACAATTCTTTAACAAGAATAATTCATACAAAACTTCACAACATATACTTTCTTTCTTCCAATTTTTCCTTTTCTAATACTTATCTCACTTTCTTCGCAAAACGCATTTTTACGAAAATATACGAGTGCAAAACTATAGTCCCAACTACACTTTTATTTTCAAAAATACACTTTATTTTATTCTAATAACTCCCAATAATTTTTCATAAGTCACGCATGATTTTAAAATAATAATAGTGTTTTTTTCGGAATTTTTACACATCAAGAAACCCAAAAAATCACTTTTTCATAAAAATTAACATTCTGATCAAGCCAGGAATCGAACCAGCGACCCAAGAGAACACAGCCGCGTGCGCTAGCCATCTGGCTACTTGCGCTCATTGATACAAGGAGAAGTCAGAGAGTTTTATACTCTCGGTCTGAAAATTGGTTTAATTTTAAACGCACATAAAAAGAATGGTGTTCTTAAGTATCAAACCAGTGACCTCAACCCAACACACCCGCACTACTGTAGCGCTAAAGAGCTCACCGACCACTTGAGCTATAGGCTCAAGTTGTCTTGACTACAACTTGTATTTTATTTAAATTAACTCTCTGTTCAATTAGAACATTTCGATGTTCAAAGGCTCTTATTTTAGTTTTGCTTTTACTAAAATTCCTGTAAATCTCTAGAATGTCTATTTAAACATAATTTAACACTCCAGTAATTTAAAATAATTTTTTCAGTAATTAAACACATATTTTTCATACAATTAATTTAGATTGTATACTACTATTTCCATATCTCATTTTGACTTTTCTCATACGACTTAATATTAATATTTCCTACATTAATTCCCTGTTTGTCTTCCTTTTATAAACCCAAAAGCATATTTTAATTTACTCATTCTAAACATTATCATGAAAGTCCATCTAAGCACATAAAGCAACAATTTCCTCCTACTAGCATTTGTACTTAGTTTTGATATTGACAACAAATTTTAATTCACACATTCCATAGCTACAACCGATTCACATACAACTTAAGATTCATGACGAAATAACATGCAATCTATTTAGCATCAATTCAATCAACTAACAAGTTCTTTTTCCAATTAAGTGTACTCTTATTAATTTCTTTCATGCATTATCGTTTCAATCAACCTTAACATGGTATCTAGTTAGAAATATAGAAAATAACCCACCTTATTTTGAGAGAAAAGATTTTGCAACACCTCTTAAACGAAAGAGTCCTTCGCGAGCTTGCCAAACGAACGCTCCTCCTCCTCCTTGATGTGCAACCGAACCTTCCAAGATTGCAACCCGAGAGCTTCTAGTAGTGTAGTAGCCGGCCTCCCTTGTTGCAAGCACACACTCACCCTCTCTCTCAATCTTTTATCTCACTTCTTACTAATAAATTACTACTAACAGTTGTATTCTCTACTATAGGTTTTTGGAGAAATGAAGAGGGAAAGAATAACTAGGCTAGGGGGGGTATTTATACTAAATTTTGGAGCAAATGAAGGGCTAGGATCAATCTAGGGGTTAAGGATAAAAGGCCCCACCTTATACTTGTAAGGAGAACTAGCCTCTCCCTTCTCTTTGCTCCTTGTTCTTGCTCCTCAAGAACACCACCTTGCTCCTCAAGAACACCACCATGAAGAAATGGAACCCATGAAAACCCTAATCTTTTCTTTTGATTTGATCCACTCTTTCTTTTTCTTTCTTCTCAATCTTTTTCTAAAACAAAAACAAGTAGAAGTAGTAGAAGTAGAAGAATTGATGAGATGAGATGAGAAAGAGATGAAGAAACACAAAAGTGGAAGAGGGATTTTTGCCCTCTTGGTTGGGGCCGGCCACATATAGGAGAGGGAGAGAGAGAGAGAGATGTGGTGGAGAGAGAACCACTTGTCTTTCTCTCTTGTGGCTCACAAAATTTGTGATCTATTTGCAAATTTAAATTGCAATCAAACCCAACAAATTTGCAATCAACTCCCTACTCAATCCCTACTCTCCATTTTGATCATGATTGATGAAAAATAAGAGACAATTTCCACAAATAACATACTACATGATTTCGTATAAACGTACGAAATCGATACGATTCAGATAAGTACATATATCTAATTATACAGAAAATTTTCATTAGTTAAAACGAATCATCTGTACAAAAATAATTAAATTCCGATAAATAAAAATAAAATAATTTTATTACCGGCTCGAAAGATTCCAGTATCAATTTGATACAAAACAGTCATATACCGACTAGTATATAAGTATAAACAATGTTTATTAACAAAACCGGGTGATATCCACCAAAAATATTTTCTTTCTAAAAATAATAATAAAATAATAATTTTTAATATCTGCTTGGAATTTTCCAGACATTCTTAAAAATGCAGTTTTCAAGATTTAGTACAAGTGCACAAAACTGATACAGTACCTGTATATACTTACTAGTATATATATCCAGATAAATTTTTATTAAAAAAACTAAGTAATTTCTATAAAAATATTTTTAATTTAAAAATAATAATTATATAAATATATTATCCATCTGGGATATTACAATTAGGATGCACGTTTTAATTTTCGTTGAAGACTGATTGTGATTGCTAGTTGGAGATCACTGTTTCTTATGAGCATTGCATCAGTATAAGTACTGATGTGCCCACTCAATTAGGTGCTTAAAACCGGATCGGGAATGCGGGCATCCAAATGGAGGAGCAGTGTACTTACCAACCATTCGAGCAGGTGCAGAATTATCAGAGTCGCGCAGTGGAAGACTCAAGCTGAGGGGCACGTCCCAGGGAAGCAGATTGACCACTCAGCAGAGTTTCAGCAGTGATCAGATGATTACCATTCTGGAAGACGGCTGACAGCTTTACAAGTGGAGTTTATAAATATTTTATGATAAGTTGTAATGAGTTAATGTAATTTATATTGCTTGTTCAAGAACAAGATAATGCTTCTAATTGATGATGTAATGTTTTTATTTGGCAATAAAAAGATTTTAAATTTCTATGTTATTACCGTGTTGAGATGCATTTGAAGGCAAAGATTCTGGTTGTGTCACGGATGTCCGGTAACAGGGATCCGGGGCGCTACAATTCTAGTGGGCCTAGTCGCTTTCGATGGGCTCGAAAGAGGCCCATGTCTTGTAGATGAGCGTGAAGATTGCCCAGACCTTTTAAAAAGACTCGTGATGGCTAATCTGTTTGTTGAAGCTTTAGGATTTATGCTGGAATCGTACGGCCCTAAGTTGCTGCGATTTTTACCGTGTGTGTGTGTGTGTGTGTGTGTGTGTGTGCGTGGGCGCGCGCGCACTCTGTGTTTAGTCGGCCTTTTGGCCTTCGTATCAACGATTCGAACCGTTCACATTGATCTACATGTCTAAATTAGTCAAAATATGTAAAAGTCATTTGAAATTCCTTTGTCCTTCCATCATTTCATTATAAAATAATTTTAAAAACGATATTCAGCCATACAATTTTGTAACACTTCAATGCATGTGCAATTGAATTTCAAATCACCTGATTTTACATATTTAGACTAATTTAGACGTGTAAATCAATGTGAACAGTTCAGCTCATCGATACGAAGGCCAAAAGGCCAAGTGCACATGGAGGCAAGTGCACAACGGAAGGGGTCTCTCTCTCTCTCTCTCTCTCTCTCTCTCTCTCTCTCTCTATATATATATATATATATATATATATAATAAAATACAAAGAAAGCTAACAAGTGGCCCTCCTTCAATCCCCCTCAAAATCAAAGGCCCAGGTTTAACATCAAAAAACATATTTCCCCCCCAAAAGTTTCCCCCCAAAATTCAACCTTAAATCCCCCACCCAAAACAACTCCTTTATTTATTTAATTATTTATTTCTCTCTCTCTTTCTCTTCTATTCAAAAAATATAGAAAATAAAAATTTTAATTTAAAAAAAAAATAAAACCAAAAAATTTAAAATTTTAAAAACTTTAAAAATAATTTTAAAAAAAAAACTTATAAAAAAAATTTTAAAATTTTTTTTTATTTAAAAAAAATTAAATTTTTTTCGAATTTTAGAAATAAAACTTTGAAATTTTAAAAATAAATGTTTAGATTATTGGTATTGTAGATACCTTCACACCTGCACTTGCGTTACCATTGTATTTAGACATGCTCAGAGTGATTATGGGATTAGAGTAAGCTCTATAAAACCTATATGATAATATTCTTGCATAACTATTACAAGCATCTAAAATCGATGCTGAAGTTAAAAAAAACTCTATGCAGTGTTTTCAACAAACTATATGCATTTCAGTTAAGGTCAAGCTAATGATCAGGAAGACGATAATTGAGCTTAAAGGTAGATTAACTGCTCCTCATAGAATATGTTTACCACTTCAATTAATTTGCTAGACCTCCAAAACTATTTTATATAATCAAACCAGGTACACCGTTCCGAAGACGTGCCGTAGGCACGTGTCAACGGGCAAACCTAGTATATATATATATATATATATATATATATATATATATATATATATATATATATATATACACTAGATTTTCCTGTGGCCACGTGCCTACGGCACGTCTTCAGAATGATACAACATATGAAAAACATTGTAAACAGTAAGTCAATAATTATGTAGGTGAAGTTTGAATAGTATGACAATAATTATTTGTAAATAAAAGTCCATGTTTTCATTATTAGATGGTGAAAAATAATTATAAATTGGGGTATAAAAGTCCATGTTTATATATATATATATATATATATATATATATATATATATATATATATATAGAGAGAGAGAGAGAGAGAGAGAGAGAGAGAGAGAGAGAGAGGGAGCGGGAGAGAGAGAAAGAGAGATAATTAAATAAATAAATGAGTTGTTTTGGGGGAAATTTTAAATTTGAGTTTTGGGGGAAACTTTTGGACGGAAAATGTGTTTTGTGAGGTTAAAGCTGAGCCTTTGATTTTGGGAAGATTGAAGGAGAGCCACTTGGTAGCTTTCTTTGTGTTTTATTATATATATATATATATATATATATATATATATGGAGAGAGAGAGAGAGAGAGAGAGAGAGAGAGAGAGAGAGAGATAATTAAATAAATAAATGAGTTGTTTTGGGGGGGAATTTGAATTTGAGTTTTGGGGGGAAACTTTTGGAGGAAAAATGTGTTTTTTGATGTTAAATCCGAGCCTTTGATTTTGGGAAGATTGAAGGAGAGCCACTTGACAGCTTTCTTTGTGTTTTATTATATAGATATGCACGAAGGCCAAAAGGCCAAGCGCACACGTTGGCGAGTGCAAAACGGAAAGGGTACCTCTCTGTAACACCCCGAAATTATTTTTTTTTGAAAACTAAACCTCTAAATGCAATTCCTTCAATTTCTATATCACTTTAAACATAAACCAAAATAGTTATATTTCAATAAAAATTTGGGCAGAGTCTCCCCTGAAATTTCTACCCCAAAACACAAAATGTTTACGGAATTCTGCTCTAAATTCCGTAGCTCACAACACAGGCAGTATAATCATGGGCTCCCCAGGCCAAAATGAGCAGAATCACACAAGCAATATAAATATCATGGTCTGGGGGCCAAACTCATAACGGAATATCAAATATTAAATAAAAACCATAAATTCCTTTGAAAACATATAAGATTTTTGTAAAAATTTAGGAAAACCTTTTTAAAAGCCAACCACAGAACCCAATACTCCACAACGAGGTGGATACGGGCTTTCTTATCTCATCACAGCACTATATCTATGTATATACACATTATTACAAAATAATACATCAACTGTCCATGTTTCTTTATATACTAAATACATAAGTAATCTATCATCTCAACAAAAATATAATTCCTAACTCTATAACTACCTCGCAATGCTGCTAGTAACCTGCAGGAGAGTTAGGGTTGTCCACTCTCAGGGAGGGACCCCCTAACCCCCAAAAAACATCAGGGGTTAGCCATTTCTAGTGTGAGTATAATCATTAATCTAATAAATGAATTAAATTGAATAAAGAAAATAATTTAAACTTACAAACATCAAGTTAAGAAGATACACCCTGAAATCTGAACATAAAAACATCATCGATACGATTTTATATCAATTTACTCTTCGAATCTGCATCCAACGATGTAATTACCAATAACTACACACATTTCACTATATGCTTCACATCCACCTCATGTATATATATATATCCTTATTTTACATTCGCATAATACGAATTCACATACAATCCATTCCTTTTCAATTTAAATTCTCTAACCCAAATATTCATTCTTCCACAATTATCGTTATAATAGCATTAGATGAATATAACTACATGATGTTATTACTCCTTTCATTAATAACCATTTATATGAATACAAACTCATAATACAACATACTCTCTTTAATACCCATTTTCATAACCAATCTCATAATACGAGTATTTATTTTATTATGTTATATCAAGTATCACTTCTTACATATATGCTTCCATTCTCATAATACCACATTCATTCATGTCTTATGACGCAAATATAACATCTTATTGCTCATTGCAATGCTCTCACATTTCATCACATCATTAACATATCAATAATTAGAACGCTTATACTCATTGCATCAAAAACATGTTTTATAGCTCATTCTCATCTCATTATACCACTTTAGTAATTCTCATTGTTATAAGTAATACTTCTTATTATTATCTCCACTAATATCTCAATTTATCATTAATTTCACTTTCGTTCTCATCAATTTATACTCCATATCCCTGACATAGTTTGGGCAATAATATATCACATCCCAAGGCTGATAGCTTGGGTAATAATCACTGCACCCCAAACACATAGTCTGGGTAATATCACATCACATCTCAAGCCGATAGTTTGGTTATTAATTCACTTCAATTACTTTTCATCTTCACTTTATTTAATTCTTCATTTCCATTAATCATTACCACTATCATGCCAACTCACCCTGCAAATTATGCCAAGGCAGGTAGTTCCCACCATTTCCACAGAAATAGCGGGCAGGTAGTTCCTTGACTCAATTCCAAGGTGTAACAACTCATATCATACTGTATTTTACTTTAATAATCATTTACATAATAAACTTACTTCATACTCTTCATATTAACACACATCTCTTTTACTTTTCATTTTAAATTAACCACATACTGCATTTCATCCACAACCACTTTCTTTCATATTCACAATTCACCTTCCACTTTCTTTACTCTCACATTTTATTTACACTAGTTATTTTATTAGTTTGTCGACCAGTGAGCCACAGTATCCCAATATACTGAAAGCCGACAGCCCAGTAAAACACGCGGACCGATGCTTACACAGAGTCTTACTCGTCCGAGGCTACGTCTTCCTCCCAGCCTATGCCAGCGAGGGAACACCGCACCCCAGATAAACTGGGTACTTCCTCGCGACGGCTATCATCGAGGGAGAAAACACCGCACCCCAGGTAAACTGGGTACTTCCTCGCGATGGCTGTCATCGAAGGAAAAATACCGCACCCCAGGTAAACTGGGTACTTCCTCCCAGCCGATAGCCAGGAAGGAAAAACACCGCACCCCAGGTAAACTGGGTACTTCCTCGCGACAGCTGTCATCGAGGGAAACCGGGCCTCAAGCCGATAGCTTGGGCGATAAAACTCCGCACCCCAGATAAACTGGGTACTTCCTCCCAGCCGAAGCCAGGAGGGAAAATACCGCACCCCAAGCCGGTCCTTGGGTATTAGGAGGTCTAGCCCAAATCCCCCAGGATTGCTGTAGGTACTTGTCACGTCCCGCTTCCCAAAAATACGGAATACGAGCACGTAACAAAAGCCCAGCGAATGATTATTATCATCCTTAAGCTGTTTCAAGAAATCTTTACAACATGTCATAGTAAAATCAGAGTCGAAAGCCAGAAAAGTCAACCACATGCACATATGAACCAAATACCAACAAGAATACTTGAAATAAAATGCATTAATCTCAAATAGTCATGATCTGAATAACCCAAATAATCCTGGGTCACATCGCCCAAATACAGGAAATAATACAAGTCACAAAATACAATATTGTCCAAAATAAGCAACAAGAATAGTAATAGCAAAATTTCAGCCTCTAGCCCATCATCTTGCCAATACCTTTAGGAACCTGTCCTCCAAAATCTGCAATTCATAGAATGCAGGAAAAAGGAAAAGAGAAAATACAGTACCCGTCAATGGCAAGTCCGGGTCACAAAATAGAGTAGGATACAAGCACATGGAAACTAACTAACCACAGGATATACTAATAGGTAAGGGTAACATATGTCAAATGTAAAGTCAATAGGTAAACAGGTTGTAATATCCCGGACGGATATTACCGTATATAAATTATTATTTTATTATTATTTTATTATTATTTTATTTTAATTTCAAAATTAGAATATTTTGGTGATTTTCACCCGGTTTGTCCATAGACATTATCTGTATCCAGATATCGGTCAGTATACATCCGTATTGTATCAAATTGATACCGTGACCTTCCGAACTAATCATAAATATTATTTATTATTATTTCCGAGATTAAATTATTTTATACGGATTATGCGAAGATTTTCGGTATACAGACATATAGGCGCACATACGTGTAGTATATCGATTAGTACATCATACAAATTGTGTGTTGTGTATTTTTGGACAACACTTGCCTTGTTATGACAAACCTATTAGAGGGTTAGGGTTTGATTAGGAGGTTAAACCTAGGGTTACAAAGACATAAGGGATTAGGAGAAATTCTTCTAGAACAAACCCTCCTCCACATCAACTTTCCCTCACATAACACCTCCCCCACCTCCCACCTTCCTATAGGTATGGCCGGCCCATGTTTTTGGGGAGGGTTTTTGTGCAAATGTGAGTGCAATTTTGCACTTACCCCCTCCCATTCCCACCTATAAATACCCCTTCATTCTCCTCCTTCTCTCATTTTAGAAAACAAAAGAAAGAAAGAAAGAAAGAAAGAAAGAAAGAAAGAAAGGAAAAGAAAGAGAGGTTTCATACTAACAAAAGAGAGTTTTATTGTAGGGTTCTTAGGAGCTTCTAAAAAGCTAGGGGAAGGAGAAGGATAAGCAAGCTAGTCCTTCCAAAAGAGAACTAGGTGGGGGTTTCTTCACTTTGATTCTTTCTTTGTTTGTTTGTTTGTTTGGTTGTTTGTTGTTTGTTGTTTGACTTCTTCTTCTACCTTCTTGTTTTGTTTTATTTTTGGGTTGTTCTTATGGATGAGGATGTGTATGTTGTAGTAAATAAAAGTAGTAAAGTAGTAGTAGTAACTAATAAATTTATAAAGATCATAGCTTTATTATTGAAATTTTTGTTTGTATGACATGGGACTAAAAACTTACATATTGCATAATGTTGAACAATACAACCATTGTGGGTTGTAGGACTTAGTACATAAAGCATATGAACTCATTTTACAACCATTGTGGGTTGTAGGACTTTAATTAAACATTGGACTAATAATAAAAGCATATGTCCAATTAAAAAGATCTTTCTTTTGATCACTAGTTGTAAATATGAAAAAGATCTTCTCTTTTTATTAAACACTAGTTGTAGCTTAAAAAGATCTTTTCTTTTTATTTGATCACTAGTTGTAAATATGAAAAAGATCTTCTCTTTTTATTAAACACTAGTTGTAGCTTAAAAAGATCTTTTCTTTTTATTTGATCACTAGTTGTAGATATTAAAAAGATCTTCTTTTTATTTTGATCACTAGTTGTAGCTATCTTTTCTTTTTACTAGATGTAAAGTAAAATAAATAAAAAAATAATCTTTTCTTTATCACTAGTAATAAATAAGATTAGTAAGCAACTAAGTAGTAGTAAGCTAAAATAATAAGTAGTAGTATGTAATAAATGAAGTAGTAGTAGTATGTATGTAATTAATAAGGTAGTAGTATGTTTATGTCCATAAAGTAGTAGTAGTAATAGATAGTTGTATGTGGTGATTTTGTTGTGAATGAAGTAGTAGTAGTAGTAGATAATAGTGTGTTATGTTTTGATTAAAGTAGGAGTAGTAGTAGTAGTAAAATGTTGTAGGATTGCTTCTAAAAATATTTAGAAGCCATTCTCATGCTACTTATGTTGTAGGATCATTTCTAAAAATATTTAGAAGCCATAATCCATGCTTAGTTAGTTGTAGGATTGCTTGTAAAAATATCCTACCATGTTTACCATGCTTAGTTAGTGGTAGCTTTGCTTCTAAAAATATTTAGAAGCCATAATCCATGCTTAGTTAGTTGTAGGATTGCTTGTAAAAATATCCTACCATGTTTACCATGCTTAGTTAGTTGTAGCTTTGCTTCTAAAAATAATTAGAAGCCATATTCATGCTACTTATGTTGTAGGATCATTTCTAAAAATATTTAGAAGCCATAATCCATGCTTAGTTAGTTGTAGGATTGCTTGTAAAAATATCCTACCATGTTTACCATGCTTAGTTAGTGGTAGCTTTGCTTCTAAAAATATTTAGAAGCCATAATCCATGCTTAGTTAGTTGTAGGATTGCTTGTAAAAATATCCTACCATGTTTACCATGCTTAGTTAGTTGTAGCTTTGCTTCTAAAAATAATTAGAAGCCATATTCATGCTACTTATGTTGTAGGATCATTTCTAAAAATAATTAGAAGCCATATCCATGCTTAGTTAGTTGTAGGATTACTTATAAAAATATCCTACCATGATTCTATGCTTAATTAGTTGTAGGATGTTTATTAAACTTATCCTATCATGCTTTATGTTTAGGATGTTGAAGGACTTTTTCCTACCATGATTCTATGCTTAATAAATTGTAGAATGTCTATAAACTTATCCTATCATGCTTTATGTTTAGGATGTTGTAGGACTTTTTCCTACCATGATTCTATGCTTAATTAATTGTAGAATGTCTATAAACTTATCCTATCATGCTTTATGTTTAGGACGTTGTAGGACTCATTCAAAAATACCCATCATGTTTAGTAACTCACTTATGCTAGAATTTTGTAGGATTCATTCCTAAAGTTTCCTATTATGTTTAGTGACTTAGTTATGCTTAGAATGTGTAGGATTTAATCCAAGAGTTTCCTACCATGTTTGGATAAATTTTATGGTGCCTAGAGTGTTGTAGGATCCATGATAAAATCATATACCATGCTAGTTTTATCTATGCCATGCTAGCTTAATTGCAAGTCAGTTGTATGCCATACTAGCTTAATAGTAATTAAGTTGTGTACCATGCTAGTTCATATGAATACTCATGTTTACATGGTACCCATGCTTAGATAAGTGTTTTTCATGCTATGTTAGTGAATGATCATGATTCATGCTAAGTAAGTAGGTATCATGCAAATTATTGATCATATTAAGTTAATGATAGCCATACTATGACATTCATGTTTAGAGTAAAGAAACTACCCATGGCTAGTTGTAGTGATTTATGTTGGGTTCTATACCATGCTAAAGTTCAAATACTTGCTTAGAACGTTGTAGGAGTAATGTTAGAATATCTACTATGCCTTAGAATGTTGCTTGTTTATACTAGTTGGGTTGTGGTGATTGGTTATGATAAGTAGTAGGCTTCATGCTCAATTCGTAACCTACGATTGACTATAGTAGACTTCATGTCTAGGTCGTAAGTGATTTTCATACTTGAGCTCGATGTAAGCGTAAGCATTAATCCCATTCATACATAGGAGTATCATGGTGGTTGAGTTATACGATTAGATTGTCGTAGGGAGATGCTTGTAGTTGTATGCCATACTTAAGGTGCTATAAGTTGAGGTAATAAGGATTGGGAAGACCACTAGTGATAGTTGGTCCGATAAAGGCCGTTAGGTCGCCTTCGGTTCTTCCCTAGTACAATACCGATCATAGATTACTAGTAGATTTTTTTGTTGCTTCTAATAATAGAAGATTAAGTGTGTTAGTAAGCACGTTTGGTTGCTTCTAGGATTGATTACCTGTATGGTTGTTTGCACACGGTTGTGCTCGTACGTGGCTCGACTGGCCCGTATGTAGCTATGGGTCTCATACGTAGCTTAGTCGGCTCGTATGTAGGTGGTTGTCTCGTACGCGGCCCGACCGGCCCATGCGTAGCTGTTGGTCTCATACGCGGCTTATTTGGCTGGTATGTACGTGGTTATCTCGTACGAGGCCCGCCTGGCTCGTAGGTAGTTATTGTTTCATACGTAGCTTATTAGCTCGTATGTGGTGATTACTCGTGTATAGCTTGTTAGCTAGTACACAGTTCGTTGTGCTCGTCTAGGGTGATACTACCACCCTAAGGGCTGTCGACCATCAAGACATATGTTTTCTACCCTAAGGAACTGTGGAGGAGTCACTCCTTGGGTACCGTCGAATCTTAACCAGGGTAGGTTGATCGAGGACCTGGAGTATAGACGAAATCCAAGTCTAGGATAGCGGCCTGCATGTATATTCGCACGGCCAAAGTCTTGGATCGATGAGCCACGACCCGGATCCTGAGGGATTCTGGTAAGTCTAGGTTGAGCGGCCTAGCAGAGTTGTCTTGCGAAGCCTAATTTAAGGCCTAGCACGTTGTGTTATAATATCGTCACCCCTAGGATTGTTCGAGTCAGGGACATCACTAGGATAGTGACTTATAAGGATCAGTTTACTTAAACCCTTTTGCCGGGAGAGAGGGGTCAGTTGTAGGGGGCCCCTTACACTAACTCGTCCCTTGAGGCAAATCATAGGTGGTGTACTGGGTTGTACATTCCCGTCAAAGAGATACGTACGGTGCCGTCTCACAAGTTGAGGACACAGGGTTGCGTATCTCGCGCTGTTAATTCCTGAAGTACCGTGGCTAGGGGTGCCACAGGATGCATTGTGCAGTCCTGCGCTTGCGATACCCCAGAGGGTGCCACAGGGTAGGCTTCGTGCTACCCTGCGCTTGCGAAACCCTATGATTTGATTTTTGTTATGACACCCGATATATTGGGTTCGTCAATTTTGAGTGAGGTCCGGTTAGCCGGGTCGCGGTGGCGAACATAGACACCACGGGCGAAATGCAACAGTGGCACATGACCACATCTGCAGCCTCGCGAGTCACATGTAGTTGTCAGGAACAGGTTGTGTACAATTAGAAGTTCATAACGCGGGTTCAATCCCTATATATGGAGAAACGGCTTGAGATGGAGTCGCATGTATTTATGCGCTGCATGTTGCTTCGGAGACTTGCTGACATTAGAATAGGAAGCGTCCTTGTTCTACCTTCCCGTCAAAGGGATACGTACGGTGCCATCTCACAAGTTGAGGACACGGGTTGCGTATCTCGCGCTGTTAATTCCTGAAGTACCATGGCTGGGGTGCCACAGGATGCATTGTGCAGTCCTGTGCTTGCTAGCCCCCAGAGGGTGCCACAGGGTAGGCTCTGCGCTACCCTGCGCTTGCGAAACCCTATGATTGAATTTTGGATTAAGGCCCGATACACTGGGCAATAGTGGCAAACATGGACACCACTATATGACTGTAGTGGCGGAACTAGACCGCACCTGCAACCTTGTTGAGTGAGGTCCGGCATGCCGGGTAGTAGTGGAAAACGGAGATACCATAAGCAGACTGCATAGGGGGACTTGACCCCTTCTGCAACCTCACAGAGTCATGGAGTATTGTCAGGAACGGGTTGTGTATAATTAGTTCTATTTAAATATTGCATTAGAGTCTAGTCATAGCACTCACGAACACTTAAACTACACCAACACTATTGCTATATTGTGAATATTGTTTGGAAGATTCGCTGCTATATGATCAGCCTTTAAGCGTCAGTGAATACTGACGTCCCCACTTCCATAGGTACTGGATCGCCGAAGTACAAGGCGAGATTCAAGAGGACTCAAGGCAAGGAAAGCAAGGAGTCAGTATTAAGTTTAGTTCCGCTGCAAAATATATATTGATTATGTATTAGTTGAGAAGTACTCTGATGTAAGATGTTGAAGGTTGTAATACTTAGAAATGTAAAGGCAATATTGTAACTCTATTGTAAGGTATTACAGTTGTACAATATTCAGACTTGTAACACTTTGTGTATTGAATAAAAAGTTTTAAATTCTCCTGTTTTTCTGTGTATTGTGACTAATTGAAGCAAAGATCTTGGCTCGTGTCACGGTTTCCCGGTATCGGAAATCGGGGCGCTACACAGGTAGCATGTATATTATCAGGTAATCAGGTAGTCAGGTAAATATGTATCAAGTATCGGGAAATCAGATAACAGGAATATCAGGATAATCAGGTAACAGGTATACAGGTAACAGGTAATCATGTATTAATATTTTGTATTATTACTATCTAGGTAATACTTCATGTGCCATCCTTTTATCACATGGTTGTTACAGTCAATGCAGTTTCGCTTTAGATTTCATAGTGGACCATAGCAAGGGCAGTATACTCAGGTACATGAACAATAATCCAAATCATATACCAAATTTCAAATAATCCAAATCATATACCAAATTTCAAATAATCCAAATCATATACCAAATTCAAATAGTCCAAATCATATACCAAATTCCAAATATGGGAAACACGTGCCCCCTTCCGAGTACACATTTCTGAATTATCCACTACTAGATCATTTCCTTAAATCCCGGCTTGTTTCTTTTATTATTAAGATCATCAACAGGCATGAGAGTGTACTAAATAATGTCAAACTAACAGGTTATAATCAGGCTTAGACTCAGGGAATTAGATCAGCAAGTAAAGGTACTATTCATTCACAAATACGGGCAAAATAGTGTATGTTTATAATCAGGTCAGCAAGACCAGTCTGTACAAAAATAGTGCTCCAAAGATCTACAGGCATGCAAATCATGATCTGTCGAAGGATCTGGAAACTAGACATCCACATGCTTCTAACGGGTATAATAAATCTATATACTAGTTCACGACATCTCGACTTAAAACACATTCCAACACAGTTTTCAAGTACAGCCAGAAAACAGGGGAATGACTTAAACCACATGAAAACAGCAGGTAAAGTCATCAATTAAATCCACAAAAATTCTGGGGTAATCCCCTAAATGTATAGTCTCAAAATATAAATTTTCATATTTTTCTAGAAAGTAAAGTTATGTTGTCAAAAATGAAAAATAACACAAAACACGGTTTTGATGGATCTGGAATTCCTCAACACTGCTGTACAAAATTGAACACAACTTGCAAACAGCGCATCGAAATCCACTTCCGCCAAAACGGGGTGAAAGTAGAAAAATTATCCAACTTTCTTATCTCACATAATATTTTCATACAGTAAATATAATTAGGGTGAAAACTGCATTCAACATACAACCACACGCAGTTTACAGCAAAAGTAGGTTATAGAAAATGATATGAAACATCGTGCCAAACTCATCTTTAAAATACCACATAAATCTGGGAACTAACTATCATCATGTTGAAACACTGGACAAAGTCTTGTGGAATGAAATTATGTATAACTTGGATCTTGAAAATAAATTGTCCACAAAAACTACCCCGAACTGAATCTGGAAACTACCGACATACAGTTACTAAAATAATCATAACTAATTCATACAAACTCCAAACGGGGTGAAACCAGTGGGGCTAGAAAATAGATTCAGTCCTCTACAAATTACTCAGAAATAGCCATGTAGGGATTTGGACTCTAATCCAGGTAAAAACAGCAATCAATCCAGTACAACCCAAATTTCCAGATTTCTCAACTAAACTTCAAAACGTCATAACTTCTACAAAAATTAACCAAACTCATCCAAATTCAAAACGCAGCCTACCCATTATCTAAATATCATATCTAAGGATTTCTATCATGTCAAAACCTAATAATTCATACATGGACAATCAATCAAACACATAGCATGCAATATGTCTCATACAATTAGAGATAAACCCATCAACAAAAATAGAGATAAACCTAGGGCATCAACCTATCAATTCTCATGTCATAAGTCTTCTATGGCCAAATTTAACACAATAGAGATAAACCCATTAATAAAAATACAATTTTTGGTTGTCTCTAGACCCAACTACTCTAAGTGTGAACTTTTTGACTTGTATCAACCTAATAAAATTATGTACAAGTTACTTGCCTTGTTGATGATGAACACGGCGCTACGAAGCCTAGCAATAAAAACCCACATGCAAAATTCCTTCCACGCGTGATTCCAAGCGAACCCACGAACCGAATCTTGCCTACGATCGACTCCTTGATGCACGAACTCGAAGTGGGTGATGCCCACTTCTCAAAACAGCGAAGGAGGAAGGTTGAGGGGCTGTTTTGGATGGATGGCACTGATTTGGGTGATCGGCAACTAAAGGAGAGGGAAAAGTGGAGTTTTTATGTGTCGAAGTTGTAGTATGGCGGATGGGGAGGAGTATGGATGAAGGAGGTGGCCGGCAAGGGGGTAAAACTGGTCGGTTTTGGAGATGGAAGGGCAGGCCGGGACTGAATTGGAAGGGGAGAGCCAGCTATCAACTTGGGAAGGAGAAAAATAGATTAGGGTTTGGGTTAAGGGGTTATTAGGGGGTATTTATATGGATTAGAAGTGGGTTAATGGGTAGTGGATATCAATAGGAGTAAATTGGTATACAATTGGGTGATGAGTATTAGGTAGATTTCAAATGGGGATACAAAATGCAATGAATCCTATGGCTCCTAAAAATCTCCTTAAGAGCCAAAAATTTCAAATTGGTCAAAACTCCTCTAAAAATTCACCATGACCCAAAAATAATTATTAAATATGAACGGGACCAAGAAAATGAGAAAAAGATCTCAAAATAACGAAAAACGGACAATCGGCGCACAAACAGCACATGGAGGTCAAAAATGCCAGAAAAGTAGTATAGAATGAAAATAATTAAATATGAAAATTAATACAATAATTAATAAATATAATTTATGAAATAATCTAATTTTAACAATAAAAATTAAATAAAACAATAATGCAAATAACCACACTAGTAAAATAATGCAGATAGTAACAATATTACTAATCATAAAATGATAAAAATAATGAAGGTAATAATAACAATAATAAGAACTGTATTAAATCCAAAATCATGGAAAAATAGTTACAACTAAAATTATGGATCGAAAAAATAGATTTTAATAGAAAAATCCAATAATACCTTTTGACAAAATAGTTGAATACCGAAAAAATAATTTGCGAAAATTTTAAATACAGAAAATATACAAAAATACATTTTTGGAAAAACAGGGGTTACAGTACTGGTCAACAAAATCATCTGTTATTAGCATTAATCATTTCATCTTTTCAACTTTATCAACACAAGCATTTCACTTTTGATTCACAAACCAGTATGCCTTTGACTTTAACCACGTGAATTAGGAACACATTTTATAAGCACGTACCATCTTATCCTTTATCTTCATATCATTATACCACATTATGCACACACCCTGTTATTCAATACATAACTCATCATATCATATTAATGCATAATATTAATGCACCAGGATATTTATTTTGTCATAACAACCCACATTAAGGGTACCATGTTATTCATTATCTCATTGTATGAGATATAGGCATACGCCAAGTTATAATATTAATAAAAGAACTATATTATGTTATTCCATATCGTAAGAGTATCAAAATAGATAATTCATCACATTATAATACCATATTATTGCCCATCAATTCATTAGAACATAATTAGACTGTAAACATATACCCACTTACTAATTTCATCAATAATTGCATCACAAACCATAATCATCTACCTATATATCACAACATACCGCACAATTGCGGGTTTTCAAAAGATAGGGCCATAATCGCTTATTTCATCTAATTAAACTCTATAACAACCAATCATAGCATACTAACTCATACCCAATGCTCTATGTGAGTAAAATCACATATAAGGGTCTATATGCCCCAAAATAAGTATAAAACATGCACATATATACGCGGGTCTCCAAAACATGGCCACAATTACTAATTTCGTCTAATTACATCTTATAGCATCCATCTATAGCATGCTAGCCCATACACAAGGATCCACATATACCAAATCACTTATATCGGCTTATTCACCCAAAAACATGCACAAAAATGCACGGGGTAATTATATGCATAAACCGTTTAATATATTTAATTTTTATATTTCAACACGTCACATTAACCCATAATATAGGTTTTATATACTTAAAATAGTTAATTTCCTCAAATATCACAAAAACTCAGTTTCGGGCTCTTAAAAATCCGTATTTTCCTTCAAAATCAGTTTTTAGCCTAACTTCTACAAAATACATCAAAAAGTCACAAAATTTGGCCACAACATAAAATATTCATAAATACAACATACTCACCTGACGGATCGAGCAAACGATGTCCCACGTTTGTCCTGTAGCCAGTCGAAGTTCGACTTTTTCCACCTAAATAGGAAATTATAGGACCGATTAGCTTAAAACTCAAAACTCGACCTACGAACCTCCAAACTCGAATCCGTCTTCACCCACTCATTACAAATGACCTAAGTAACCGAGCTACATCGACGGATTTCGAATTCGGGTCCCAATACAAATATTCCCTTATTGATTGGAGGCTTTCTAATAAGAAAAATTCATATTTTCTAATTTCTTTAATCATCTTTTTCCTAATCTCACATATTAGGGTTAATAATAATAATGAGACTCAACTACACCTCCGAACCCATCAAATCCTCACCTAAATCTCGCTCGGGCATTTCATCGAACACCCGGCGTGCACTTTTCACCTATAGTCTATTTCACTCAATTTAATTGAGCTTAAGCCTATAAAAATCATCCTAAATTCATATTACTACTTTCATAATATTCTACACCCTTATATGCATTTTCTATAACTATTAGGATCGAGTTTCCTACCCGATTTTATAAATCCTATAATTCGAGTTTATGCCAAAATCACCACTCCCCATTTTATTCTCATGCCTCACTACAATTTTTACTACCATACAAGAGATAATTCTCATATATATAACTCTATTTTACAAACCCAAAACCCTAATTTATGAACAACTTACAATTTCCCTAATAATCTACTAATTCCTCAAATCTACCACTTCCAACATCTCTAAATCTCTCTACCATAATAATCGTACTCAATAAAACTAACCACACTTAATTTTATACAATGAAATAAAAAGGGATATACCTTTCCGTGGTTATTTCTCCAAATTGACTCCACCACTAGGTAGAGCATCCTTCACTTAGTCATCTCCCCAAATTAATTCAAAAATCATAAAGTATTTGGGTGGATTTGAGGAGGGAGAGAAGGAGGCCGAAAATTGGGTTTTCGGTGGGTTTTTGGTTTCGATCGGGTGAAATGAACGGAAAGGGAGAAGAAAGAAAGAAAGAAGGAAAGAAATGGGGGAGGGGGTTATTTGAAAATATAATATATATAAATAATAATAGTAAGGTGTAATTGCCTATAAGCCCTCCAAATCCAATATATTACAAATAAATCCCAACTCTTTTCTATAATAATACGAACAATACCAAACACACTAAAATTAACTGATAATAATTTCCCAAAGGAAATAAAATAAAGATGAACAATATTTATTCATATAAAATCTCAACACATGGCCCTAATATATCAATATTGAAAATAACTAAATTAAGATATCTCTTAAAAATAATACTCACCCCTACAAGATGTAAAAACGAATATTTTTCTTATTTTAAAATCCGAGGTGTTACACTCTTTCTCTCTCTCTCTCTCTCTCTCTCTCTCTATATATATATATATATATATATATATACATATAAGAAAAGTGAGCCTCATATTTGTATGAAGAACTTTCCCTCATACAAAGCATCTACTCACTTGGTGGGACCCTAATGATAGACCCACTACATCCATCATATTTATTATGCCAATGGATGTATGTGTTGTAATAATCAAATGGTTTGGAGGTCCTTTACACTTGCATTAATGGATTTAATTTGTGGTACGATTTGTAATGATGTTGAAATCGTTTATTTTTCAATCACATGATGCATGGGTAAACTACCTCCAAACCACTTATTTTTTTCTACACATACATCTGTTGGCCTGATAAATATGATTGAGGGAGTCGATCTTCCATGAGGGCCCCACCAAGTGAGTATGATTGCCTTGTATGAGGAAAATTTTCTTATACAAATATGAGGCTCACTTCTTGATGTATGTAATTTTTACATGATTTTTATAAACTCTTTTATGTATCAAAATTGCAAGTTCTCGTTTATTTTTTAAAAATTTATCTTCTTTCCACTTATTTTATCTATTTATTTGATTATTGAGGAATGAGATGGATCAGTGCAAAAGGTGGGCGTTTTGGTAAAATCAAAGAAGAAAACATGGCAACAATTTCAAAATTCAAATTTATTTTATGTGAAGATTTCTGAAAAATTTCAGCACTCAAATACATGTTTTTTTTACAAATTGGCTCCTTGAAGAATTAATAAAAAATATTTTGTTCAACAGGAGGCGAAATGAAATTTTGGCAAAAAACATTTTAAAAAATGAATTAACAATGTTGGAATTGATTATTGGATATATAATTTATTAAATGATTAACATATAATCTAATAGATTATTCTTAATCTTGTGATTTTAATTAATTATTTACCAATTAATCATAATTTTATTAAACTAACCATAACCCTTACTATTCCCTTATATAAAGGCAGGTGGACGTGAAGAGAGAGAGAGAGGGACTGTGGCACGGAAACCAAGAAAAGAAGGAAAAAAAATGGGGGGGGGGAGAATTAAAAAATAGGCTGGAAGTGGGCAGCTTGATTGAGAAGAGGAGAGAAAGAAAGAAGAGGGCTGCACGAAAATCAAGGAAGAAGAGAAGAAGAGTTGCACTGAGCGCGGATCCCGAGGGTCTTCAATTTCGGCTTCATACAACAATTGAGTTCTTTATCATCTCTTCTAAATTTTATTATTATTATGCAATCAAAAAACATTGTTGTTAACTGCAAATTTATCATGAACTAAATTTATTTTTCTAGAGCTTCAATATAGCCTAGTTTTGATAACACAATTCTAATTTCATGTTATTTGATTCGTCTATTTTTTCATGGTTGTGTGTTTAATTTTTGTTTTTAATGTTTATAATTGTTTGGCCAACTATTGTTTGATTTATTAATTTATGGAGAGACCGAGAGGTAATTAGTGATTTAGAATTATTGAATTAAATATCATTGCTTGAGCGAAATTAGATATGATTTACCGCGATTAATATGACTGTAAAGAAATCCATAGAACTTAATGAACCTTCAATTAATAAAATTTAAATAGAAATATGAAAAATTGTTAGTTGGAGATATGTTTGGTGTTGTTCGAGAGAAAACACTGAATAAATAGGGGATTTTGGTTTACAATTTGAAAAAGTAGAATTTCTAGTTACATGGAATTATGAATTGTGTGAGGTTAATTAGGTGAAATCAAAAGCCCTGGAACTAGCTTTGTTAATAACAAACAATTTTTGTTTTTTTGATTTTCATTATTTTTAATTAGTTTAGTTCTGTCCTTTGATTTAATTTAGTTTAGTTGTTATTTTTATCATAATTTCGATTTTCCAAATAGTAGTTGATATGGCTAAAAATGGTATTAAATCAAAACCGTTTAAACCGGGCACGAATCTTAAAGCTCTCAAGGGTAAAACGGTAATTTCCACCACAAACTGGTCTGAAATGGGAATTGGGTAACCCGAAAATGGATCTTTCATATTGGGCATGGGTAGCAACCCGTTACAAATCAGCCCAAATATTTAAAGAGTAATTCAAATCCGTGATTATCTCTAAGAGGCGGTTTAGACTGCCTCTCTTATCATGAAACAAGTTTAAACTCTACATCTTATCCAAAAACACCGGGACATAGAGATAAATGATTATCTCTAAACTGTCTCTTAAGGTGATATAAATACTGTAATACCCTACAAAATAGCATATAGCTATTTTGCATCGTAATCCATGCACAGTTGAGAATTGCACGCGATTACATATTTTCCTAATAATAATTGATTTTAATTGAGAACTTTCAGCAATATTATATATTCTGAATCCGATGAGGTACACTCAGGATATTTTCTTAATTAAGTTCCGTGTATTATCCCGATTGTTTTAACAAAATAATCTCTTGATTATATTTTATTTTATTAGTATATGGATATACATATATATATATATGAGTGTATGTATATTTTGACTGAATTGTATACATGATGTATATACATGAAAACTTATAAGTATTTTTATATGTATACATATATATATATGTATTTATTTATATTTGTATGTATACATATTTGTTTGGGTTGTATTGAAGTGAATTGTAAATATATATACATTATAGTGTATGTATGTATATTTAATAAAAGTATGGGTGTATGTATATCTATATATATATGTGTAGAAGACACACACCCACACCCCATCTCTCCTTCTGCAAATTTAAACCGACCAAACCTCCTTCCCTCATCAAAATGGCAGCCAAAATCCCCCAACCCCCATCCATGGCCAAAATCCAAATCTCCAATCTCAATTTTCACCCGAAAACATCCATCTCCATCTTCTTCTACATCTTCTACCCTTCTTCTTCTACTACTTCTTCATGAGATGAGAAAAGAAAGAAAAGGGGATTTTAATTTTTGCTTCTGGATTCTTGGAGATTGGGAGAAGAAGAAGAATTGCAGAGGGGAGCTAGCAAATCAAGGGCTTTGAGAAACTTCATGTGGGTGATCTCTTAAACTCTAAACTTGGTATTTATTTTCTTTTGGTATGAAATGGATGTTTAGTAGTAGTAGCTATGATTTTGTTACCATGTATGAGCATGTGAAGTGCTAGGAAAATATAGTTGTATGGTAAGAACAACTTTTTTTAAAGCTTGTTAAGAAGCATGGTCGTGGGGGTATGTTTGTGAATTTCTTGCTCCCAAATGGCTCGGAATTATGAGCTAAAATTTTGGAAAATTGTTCTTCTATGTATGTAGAGTATCCATGATTTTTTTCATAATATTTGGAATCAATTTATTAGCCAAACAATTGGTCCAAATATGGATAGAGAGCAGCCGAAATTGCTGCTACTGTGTGGATTTGGCTGGGTCTTTCCGACCTTGTAACTCGGTGAAGGTTGGTAATTTTGAGCTGAAAAATTTTGTGGACACTCTTGTATGTGTACAAAACTATAGTCTAAAATTTCATAATTTTTCGAGGTTGTTTGATACCTCAAAAAGTTTGGGAACTGCAGCTGGTCTGAGAAGGCAGAGCTGCTAATTGCTTTTGGGCTGAAGTTCACATGGCCATAACTCCTTGTGTATGTATGATATTGCTATGAAATTTTGCGAGTAGCTTTTGGTATGAGTCTATTTGATGAATCGCAAATTTTAGAATTTTTAGAGATTATTTAATGAGGTTTCAACAATAAATCGTATACAATCCCAAAAACCCCGTTGAAGGAGTGGCTAAAATTGTATGCTATGTTTGAATGGTCATAGATCATTGTGTGAGATGAATCTGAATATGAATTTTGGACACAATAAAATGGTATATGTGTAGATTAAGAATCTTAAATTTCATGAGCATTGGACTCAAGGTTGATTTATTATTGAATTTGAAAGTGGGCTATGTTCAGCCTAGTAGAAGTTGACTAGTTTGTGAAGATGAAAATTTTTGGAGCTATTTGTTAGAATATGGGAAATTGACCAACTAGAGAGTCGTAGTAGGAAGTCATAGCTTTCTAACCCATCTGCAATTTTGTAGTTCCTGTTTATAAGTTGAGAGTTATGATTTTCTAAAGATGGAACAGATCCAGTCTTAGTTAAGGTATTATTGGCTAAGTAAACCAGTTTCTCCCTGTTTGAATACCTAATAGAACTTAGTATTTTCGAGAACTCAAATGATTGAATCTGAAGAGGTGTTCAACTAGAAAGTTGAAGTAGACACTCCTACCTTTCCATAGGACCCAGAATCGAATAATTCTGATGAGTGAGCAAATTTTTATGATATTAGAAAGGTGCAGCGAGTGCAAGAAGGAACATACTGCTGAGAGTATTTGAGGGTTATTGGGTGTCAAGATGATTGAATTTGAGGAAATGGTCAACTGGAGTGTTGTATACTAGGGTCTTATCTTTCTAGAATGGAGGACATCAAGCAATTCTGAGTTAGGTGCTTGGAGTTATGGACGTTGCAAGTTTAGCAACCTGTTGTTTAAATCAACTTCAAGCTTAAGTTAACCCGGGAACTTGAGTTCCTTAAAGAAGTTTGAGGGAGTCGTTAACTGGGGGATGCAGTGGATCTCCCTACCCTTCTAGAAGTCTAATTATGTTGGACTCCGATGAGCGTGGCTTGGGTCACAGCTACTGCTATTTCTTGAACTATTAGGTTTGATGATTGATGAGGAACCCTCTGCAAACCGCAGTGTGGTGATAATGAGCTATCATGTTTTTAATTTTAGCATTTCATATGGAACTTAGACATGTTCCTGTGCTTAATGCTCATGGTGGACATGAGTGAGTTGGGTTATAGATCTGGTCGGTTTTTGTTTGGTGTCTCGATGCCTGAGCCTGTCAATGTTTAGAATTGATGGTTATGTATGTACTTACCTTCATTCAACTGTTTTGTATCCTTTGGGCACCGTTGGACTACTCGCTGAGGGTCATGAGATGGGATTATTTGGTCGCTAACCTGTGAATGTATGGGAAATCGGTGGATGTGATTCCTATGATGATTGTTGTTTTGACAGACCGGACAGGCTCGACATTGTTGATCGACAAAGAGTGTGATCTGAGTAACAACTTGTTTTCAGTAAACTGCATGGATTAGGTTTTCATTTGTTGTTCTGCTCGAAGACCGAATTGGTGTTAGGGGTGATTCCCTATAATCCAACTCGTTCTGAGAGTTAGCACTAGGTGGTGATACTATGGGATTGTCTCTTCCTGTCATTAGGGATACGTGCTGCTGTCGTATCTTGCACCGTTGATTCCTAAAGTACCATGGTAAGAACGGGATGTCTATTTTCTGGCAGATAGGAGGTTTTTGACCTTCGAGGCCGTCATGTTCTATGTTGGTGGACAAGAACGGATTATGATGGATCTTCTGCGCAATGGATATGTTACGGTATATCTGTAAGTTCATCACAGCATTCGAGGAGGGTCCGATGCAACAATTATTGGTGACTACGGGGTAGCACCCTGAATTATTTCTTTTATTTATACCTCCTCAACCATGTCATACTATCAGGAACAGGAAGTGGACCGAATTAGAATGCATTGCATAGCGGGGGTTCAAATCATTGGTGACAACGGGGTAACACCCTGAATTATTTCTTTTATTTATACCTCCTCAACCATATCATACTATCAGGAACAGGAACTGGAGAAATGGCTTGATATGGGGCACATGTAGTATGGGATGCATGTGTGTCCAGAGTCTTGCTTACATTAGATTAAGTGCATATGTTCTATACTCTGTATTTTTGCATTAGACTCAGGTCATGACATACACGAACACTAGGAAATTAGGATACCCGTTTGTTTTCCATTCAAGATGAATTGTGAGTGTGATAGTTGGAGAATCGCTGTTTTCTTATCAGCATTGCGTCAGTAGAATTACTGACGTACCCCACCTTTAAGGTACATCAATATTAGGTCACGAGTGCAGGAGAGCCCAAGACCAGCAGGGCATCCAATGGGAATGGCAGTATACACGCCTACCATTCGAGCGGGTGCAGAATTATCAGAGTCATGCAGCAGAAGGTACAAGCCGAAGGACAAGTCCCAGGAAGGCAGATAGACCACTCAGCGAAATTTCAACAGTGGCCAATTGATTATCGATCTAGAAAACAGCTGATAGCTTCGAAAGAGGAGCTTGAATATTCTTGTAATCAGTTGCAATAAGTTATGTAATTTGTATTCCTTCGTCAAGGACAAATTGATATTTGTAATTATTGATGTAATAACTCTGATGGCAATAAAAGTGTTTAAATTTCCGTGTTATTTAATGTATTGAGATGCATTTGAAGGAAAAGATTCTGGTTGTGTCACGAATGTCCGGTGATGGGGATCTGGGGCGCTACAAATACCCCTATCCTCCAACCATAACAAGGTAATCAATATTTTTCCACAAAAGCGCTCCTTCATAATCTTCCTGATTACTTACTTGAGCGTCGAGGGTTCTTCGCTGGGATCCATCCTAGTGTACCGAACTTTTTGCAGGTTAACAGCAGCAGTGAGAAACAGTCAAATGCCAGCCAAAAGTCAACAGGTTTGCCTTATTTGTTTCCAAAAGAATTCACAAATACATCTGTTTGCTCCCACACCAAAATCTGCAACAACAGATTGGCATCTTCTGTGGGAAACGAAAAAGCAATACATTCACATATCAGCGGTAAAAGCAGTTTCCGAGTCTTGCCTCCTAAAGGAAAAGGGAAGGCAGCTGCATCCAGCAGCAGAGTGTAATACCCAAGATAATATAATGCTTTTGTATATATATATATATATATATATATATATATATATATATATTGCAGTGTTGCTTGATTATATATGTATGAATGATGAAGTGCGTTTAAATTTGCTAGGCGGTTCGTGTGGATGGTTGCGTTCTAGATGATGTACGAGAATGAGAAGGACCGATACTAGTACATGCGCTAGTTTTGAGTGCGATGCATATGCAAATATGTAATTATATGGTACTACAATGGATATTCTTTACATGCATTCAAATCTAACCTCTCATCTCTCATCTAAAACTTGATTAAGGGCTAAAAATTTCAGCCATGTAAATATCTCCAAAACACTGGGCTAAAAACCCTTGTTTTTGGGAAAACAAAACTTGCCACATCACCCCTTACCCCCCCCCCCCCCCCCCCCCTCTCTCACCCTCACTCCTCCTCTCTTGTTAAAAACTCCTCATTCTCACCCTCTTGAGCTCTGAAATTTTAGAAAAAGGGAGAAGGAGAGAGTGAAAGAAGGTAAGAAGAAAAAGAGGTGTTCAAGCTCTTGAAGAAGGAAATTGGAGGAGGAAGCCAAAGCCAGTCTCATCTTCTTAAGCCACACCAAGGGTGGGGAGATCTCTGAACTTTATTCTTGTTTCTCTTGTTTGATTTTATTGCATGAATTAAGTAGTGATAGCTCTGGGAATGGTTGATTAGGAGTAGAATGTTAGAATCTGAAAATGAAAACAGAAAACATGACTTGCATGCTAAGTTCCCGAATTTCCAGAGAACAAAATATTTTGAATTTGATCTTGAAATTTTCACAGAATGATCTCATGTATGTCTAGAAGCTACGTTATTTATTTCGGATTTTCCTGATGTAATTTGTTATTTTAATAAAATCCATTTTGAGGACTGAGTCGTAAGGCAGAGCCTGGGTCTGTCTATTACAACAACTAAAATTGTGGGAATTCTTAGAATTAATTGAATCATGATCTACTTCTTAAACATTTACCATGTTATCTTGCATGCATCTGGACTCTACCAAAAAATAATGAAATTATTTGGACAAAATTTGATGCATGTTCAAAATTAATTAATCAAGAGCAGGATGATTACAAGATGATTACAAGAGTAGGATGCATGGCGAGGGATTGAACCCTACAATCAGGAGAGGCGAACTCTTTGTAAAGTATGTAGTATGGGATGCATACATTTCTTTTGAAGTTGATTTTGGGGAAGTATGTAGTATGGGGGTGCATACTTTTCCAAATTAATTGCATTAGAGTAGGTGCATCATGTCCATTCTTTGTTTTGTGCATTAGATTAGGCCATGCTTGATTCTAGAACGTATGTAGTATGGGATGCATGCGGATCCAGAGTCCCAAAGTCTTTCTTGCATTAAAATAAGGCATGTGACTGGTGCATTTAGTTGTTAGATCATGGCATACATGAACACTAGGGAATTAGGATGCACGTTTCTTTTTCCATTCAAGATGGTTTGTTGTTGCCAGTTTGGAGATCGCTGTTTCTTATCAGCATTACGTCAGTAGAATTACTGACGTTCCTCACCTTTTAGGTACTGGTCCTACCTTTCGAGTAGGTGCAGAAATATCAGAGTCGCGCAGTGGAAGACTCAAGCCGAGGGGCACGTTCCAGGGAAGCAGATTGACCACTCAGCGGAGCTTCGACGGTGGTCAGTCGATTACCATTCCGGGAGATAGCTGATAGCTTTATAAGAGGAGTTGGTAAATATTTTGTAATAAGATGTAATGAGTTAATGTAGTTTGTATTCTTGTTCAAGAACAAGATATTGGTTATAATCGATGATGTAATGACCTTATTTTGCAATAAATTTTTTTAAAATTTCTGTGTTATTACTGTGTTGAGATGCATTTGAAGGCAAATATTCTGCTTGCATCACGGATGTCCGGTAATGAGAATCCAGGTCGTTACACAGAGCCACTCCTCTTCCTACTCCTCTACAACCCCAAGATCTTCCTCTTCAACTCAACCAGCAAGTTCAACACCCGCAGCCTGAACACCCTCCTGCCAGGTCCAGGGGGGCTGCCCCGGTGGGGCTCCCGTCGGAGCCGTCAGGGACAACACTCCCACCATGACCGCATCTCAGTCCACAATCCTTCAACTGACTCTATGGCTTCTCAAAGCCCTCTGGGTAGGATCTCGGTCATGTGATCATTAATCGACAGCAGAGGGTCGACCTCCGAACCCTCTTGAATGAAAGGCGAGCCCTTGAGGAAGTCCCTTAACCCGATCTCCAAAAGGATCCCAGAGGCTGGTCTCCCCGTAGACCAAGGCCTAGAAGAACCCCTCCTCGTCACCGGTGGAGAAGCCATACTCCAATAAGCCGAGCCGCAATGAAGGACCGTCGGGCTGGAGGAGCACCAGTCACTCAGGATGAGTTCCATAATTTCAAGGATGATATCTTACAAGCTCTTAATATCGCCATAAGTCAGGAACGGCGTGCGCCTAGCCCTACCCATGTCTCGACTTATGACCAGCGCACGCCTAGCCCTCGCCATACGGTGACTCATGAAAGAAAATCCCGAGGGTCGACAAGATCCGATCGTAGGGATGAGTTTGTCCACTGCCATCTCCACGAGATGGAGAGGCACCTCAACAGGCTTAACCAGGAAGACGAGCAGCGGGTGAGGAATTTCCGCCCAAGCAGGCCTCCATTCTACCGAACCATCAGGGAATCCCTGGTCCCAGAAAACTTCAAACCCCCTCACTACCCCATCAGGCAACTAGCCAAGTCCGTAAGGAAGGGCAAAGAAGATCCTCCATCTCCCTAAAGGGCTAATAAGCAAACCGAAAGACCTGTTGAGACCCCCGACTCCAAAGCTAAAGCAGTCTTACACCTCATTCACGGAGGCCCAATGGGCAGAGAGTCGAAATCCTTCGGAAAAGCCTTCGTCCGAGAGGATAACTCAGTGTAGAATCCTCCTCCTCCTAAGGGCCTTGGGGTTCCTGTCACCTTTTCAGATAAGGATTTGGAAGGCATCCGAACGCCTCATTGTGATGCTCTTGTGATAAACCTCCATATGGCCAACTTCGAAGTGCGCCTAGTCCTGGTCGACAACGGTAGTTTGGTCAATATCCTTTTCCTAGAAGCCTTCTAGGGCCTCAAGTTGTCTGGATACCGCCTCAAACCCGCCGGCTATACTCTCCACGGATTCTCCAGGGTGCCAGTGACGATTGAGGGAGTTATAACTCTCGACGTAACCACTGGCAAAATCCTGACCACTTGAACCCAACAGATGGACTTTATGGTTGTTTACGTAAAGGCCGCTTACAATTTCATCCTGGGCCGACCCGGCCCAGCCGCTCTTCAAGCCGTACCCTTAGCCTATCACATGAAGATGAAGTTCTCCACCATAGCTGGGGTAGGAGAGGTCATAGGGAGTCAGGAGACGGCTCGCAAATATTACATGACTTCGGTAGGAGGGCCAGTCCTCTCTCTTTAAGCCCTGGAGCTCCCACAAGCGAGTATCCAAGCTATCTCAGAGCTGGTCGATGAGTTGGAAGAAATAGTCTTCTCAGAAGAAGACCCGAACAAGATATTCCAAATTAGTAAGGTCCTTCCCCCTCCTATCAAAACTGACATTATCTGATGTATAAGGAGAAATCACGACCTATTCGCTTGGACCACGACAGACATGCCTGGAATATCGGAAGAACTTCTTATGCATTACCTAAGTGTTGCTCCCAAAGCTAAACCTGTCCAGCAAAAATGTCACAAGTTTGTACCAGAACGCTAGCAAGCAATCAAAGAAGAAGTAGAGAAAATCTTGAAAGCTCGGTTCATACAGGAGGTTAACTATCCCGAGTGGCTTTCCAAAGTCGTGATGGTCAAAAAGGCCAACGACAGCTGGAGAATTTGTATTGATTTTACGGATCTGAACAAAGCTTGTCCGAAAGACCCATTCCCGCTTACTAGCATTGATGCTCTGATTGATGCAACCTCTGGTCACGAACTGTTGAGTTTCATGGATGCCTTCTCTGGGTATAACCAGATCAGGATGTTCCTTCTGGATATTCCGAAGACTTTGTTCGTAACAGACCAATGCCTTTATTGCTACCGGGTCATGCCCTTCGGGCGAAAGAATGTCGGTGCGACTTATCAACGCCTTATCAACATGGTCTGAGAGAACAGATCGGCCGGAACATGGAGGCCTATGTGGATGATATGTTGGTAAAAGCATAAGCAAGCTAAACCATGTGACTGACCTTCAGGAAGCCTTTGATGTATTACGGAGTTACAACATGAGACTTAACCCGACTAAATGTGCCTTCGATGTCTCATCCAGCAAATTCCTGGGGTACATGGTTAGCCAAAGAGGCATAGAAACCAATCCAGAGAAGATCCGGGCCATACTGAACATGGCACCCCCTTCTATTGTCAAAGATGTACAAAGACTCACAGGACGCATCGCGGATCTAGGGCACTTTCTCTCCAAGTCAGGAGAAAAGTGTCTCTCGTTCTTCAAGGCCCTCAGAGGAACGAAAGGCTTCGAGTGGGGGCAACAGCAGTAGGAGTCCTTCGACCAACTCAAGCCTATTTGGTCAACCCCCCACTCTTGAGCAAGCCAAAACCAGGGGAAATCCTCTACATTTACCTCGCCACCTCAAAACAGACCCTCAGCACCATCCTGGTAAGAGAAGAAGATAAGATGCTGTAAAGCCCCGATTTTCATTTATGAAAATTATTTATTTATTTTGCACGTAGTGTGAACGTGCAATTTTTTGTAGTATGAAATCCTATAATTATTTTTATTATGGATGATGTGTGTTCTTTAATTATTTTTATAAAGGCCCATTTTTCTTCAAATAAACATAAGCCTTTTTTTAGCCCAAATCTAATTTATTTACTTTCTTTTATAAAACTATTATTTTGGCCCATAAACTAAAGCCGATGAGTTATTTTTATTACAACTTGTAATGTAGCACATCTTTTAAAAATTTATTTTTGTAGAAAATATAATGTACAACTTGTCTTAAATGGAGACAAGTGCATGCACGTGCATTGCACGTACACGTGCAAAGCACCTCATGTGAGGCCGGTTTTGACATGGAGGGAAATCAAAATTTTGAGTGGAGTCATGGGTGGTGGTTGCTTGATCATGGTTGGTTATTGTAACTCCTCCTTGAATCCTAGCCTTTTGTTTCTAACTCCTAGTTTAATCCTAGCCTTCCATTTACCCAAATTTTTAGTATAAATACCCCCCCCCCCCCCGCCTAGTTATTTTGTACTAATTAATTCTCCAAGACCTATAGTATAAAATACATTATTAGTAGTTTAGTAAGTGAGTTAAAAGATTGAGAGTTGTGTGTGGAGAGTTTGTGCTTGCATCAACAAGGAAGGCCGGCATCAAAGGAGCTCGGGTTCGGCATCTTGGAGGCTTGTGTGCGCATCGACGAGAAAGAGGATCGCTGTCTTGGCAAGGACTTTTGTTTAGGAGGTGTTGCAAATTGTGTTTCTCTCCAATTAATGTGGGTTATTTTCCACATTTCTAATTAGGAAGCATGCTAGAATTAAATTGAAATGATGATGCATGAAAAAGATTAATAAGAGTACATTTTAATCACCAAAATGGCTTATTAATAGATTGGAATGTTAATAAATAGCTTGTATGTGTTTCCATCGTTTAATTTAAGTTTTTTGTAGATTAATTATAGCTATGGATTGTTTGAAGAAAAATTCATTATTAGCATCAATAACTATATGCAAAACTTAGTAGATGACAATGTTGCCTTATATGCTTAAAGGGACTTTTGTGATAATGTTGTAATAGATGACGTAAAAAAATATAATTTGTGTGTTTATGAAATGAATAAAAACAAAGAATTGATATAGAGATTATTGAGATCATGATTGGATAAGAAATGTCGAAAAAGAAATGTGGTAGTAGTAGCTTACAATTTAACCAAATTGTATGGGAAATATAAGTTTAATTATTGGAAAAATTATTTTTTTATATACTGGAGTATAAATTATTCGAGGAATAATTAATCTGGAAATTTACAGCAAGATTAGTAAGAGCAAAATCAAATGAGAGCTTTTTGAACATCGAAATGTTCTATTAACAGAAAGAATTGATTTAAGTAGACTTCGAGTTGTATCTGAGACAACCTGAGCTTATAGCTCAAGTGGTCGGGATGCTCTTAATCGCTACAGTGCGCGGGGTTCCCCACAGATCCATGGTTCGATTCCCGTTAGCACCATATATTTGTTTTGTACATTTAAAAATAAATTAACTGCAGCCGAGAGCATGTATAGCTCTCAGCCCTCCTTTATACTGCTTGGCGCGATCGGCCTAGTGGTCTGTGCCTGCGGCTTGTTTCCCTGTGGTTGTTGGTTCGAAACCCGGTCTCGGCCTAGGTTTAATTGTGGAAAAAATTATTTTTGGGGGATTTTTTGTGATTAAAAATTATGGAAAAAATATGATTATTATCCTAAAAATTATGTGTGGCTTATGAAAAAAATAATTTGGTAGTTATCAAAATAAAATAGAGTATATTTTTGAGAACAAATGTATAAATAGAACTATGGTTTTACACTTGTATTTTGTGGAGGTTATAATTCGCAAAAGAATTTGAAATAAAGTGTTAGAAAAGAAATATGAATAAGAAGGAAATTATATGACGTGAAGTGATGTGTATTATTCTTATTGAAGAATAGTGTGACCATATTGAGTTGTGGATATTTATAAATCTTGATATGATTTTTAATGTGGAAATGATATGTGATGAATTACTTAATGAATAATTGAATTCCATGTATGATTATGGACTCATGAATGATTTAGAAATCATGTTATTGGAAAACAGAAATGTTATTGAATATGAAAAATCAAGCATATGAATTATGAATTGAAATTGAAAATTAAAGTGTAGCCAAAACCCACACCGGCAAGTAAAAGTGATGAATAATTATGATTATTGAAATTGAAAAGACCAGTTTGGGTCATTGTGAAATGAAAGAAATAAGACCGGTAGTAGTGAGAGGGCTAACTCTAAGAGATTGATTTTATTCATGATTCAATTAAACTAAAGATTAGTTACATAGTGAAGATGTGATGAAAGTAAGAGAAAAACATTGAGAATGAAGACCATTGGATTGGCGGCAAGAGAGTATCCCAGGATGTCCCATGATGAGTCATGATAGGGCGTGGATACTGCTCTAGAGTACCGTCCCGGTGGCGACGCTCGTGGGGTGTTTGGCGACTGCGGGTGGTGTCATGTCTATGGTAGGAGCTGAATTACCACAGGATACCTGCATGATGAGTCATGTGTCAGTGCGTTGGGATTCCCTCCAGGGCACCTATACATGAGTTTATAGGTCAGAAAACATCTAGGGTACTTACCGTAGTTACAGTAGCAGATTAAATCATGACGAGGGATTGAACCCTACAAAGATGAAGAACGAATAAGAGGCTTGCCTTCGGACCTATGTAGTATGGGATGCATAGAATCCGAACAAGTGTGCATTAGTGTCATGTAATATAAACAACCGCATTAAGGACTAAGTGTACAATCACAACACGACATCAACAGGGTATTCCCTTTAGTTTGATATGTGACAAGTTTGTGTTTGTTAAATATGGAAAATCAGTTATACTATTTCAAGCATAGAGAGGATGGCCGTGTATAATGTTCGTCGGTTGAATAAACTGACGTACCCACAGTTTTGTATGCAGGGTAAATAACATGATAAAGATTAAAGAGGAACAGATGCTTAAAGATTATTCAATATTGCTGTACTTTATTTAAATATTGTAAATTTGCTTCCACTGTGCAATGTAAAGAGTAAAGTTTTTCATGTAACTCTGATGTAAAGTGAAATGTTTTAAACTCCTTGTAAAATTGTACAAAAGAAGTGTAAAGATCCTGTGGAATCTCGAATTCAGTGTATTTTGGAATTCGGGGTATTACAGAGTGGTATCAGAGCCACGCTTCACACTTGTACAAATTTATAAGGAACGACACCCTAGAAGTGAACATTAGAGTGTGTGTTTGAGTCTAGAGATTTCAATGTAAGTGACTTACATTTGTGTTGCTCTATGACTTATGCTTCTTCCTCCCTATTTCTAAGATGACTGATTACTTCGACCCTGCTGGAGACGACAACTAGCATATCATCGAGGAAGATTATTATCCTGGACAAGCAGATTGCAAGGAAGAGTACTACCCAGGACAAGCAGATTCTGACGGAGAAGAATGACCTGAGTCCCGAGAGATCACCCCACCTCCGGATTCATTTGATGACTCTTCTGACGAAGAAGAAGAACCGGTTCCAAATAGTCTTGTGATATCTCATCAGAGGCAGGTAGAAATATTGTGGGAGAGAGTCGGATTATTGGAGGCTCAATTGGCAAAGCGCAAGGACGACTTTGCAGTTCTCAGTCATCGTGTATGGGAACTCGAGAAGAGGAAGAATATGATCGATGTGCTGAAGGAAGAAGTTGAAGAACTACGAGGAGAACTTCGAGAAGCGAAGAGGAACCGTAGGAGTTAGACTGTTGTAGCTTCTACTGTCTTCATTCTGATGTCAAGAAATATTTTCAATTCGAATGTATAAAGTTTGGAATTCAATGAAATGCAAGATGATTTAAAATTTATGTCCTATACTTCGAATTTAATGGATCTTTTGTATCAGAATATGGCTAGAAGAGGAGCTAGAAACGGGGAAGGTCTGGATTTGGAAACGGAACTTGCGAGGGTCTATCAGGCGCTCAACGCCGTGGCCATGAATCAGAACCAAGGAAGGGTACCTGCGAATCCGGTGCCCGAAGCAATCAAACTTGTGGAATCGTTCAAACGGATGAAACCACCTGTGTTCGAAGGGAAGTCAGACCCTGATGCGGCTGACAACTGGATTCGTCAGGTAGAAACGATCTTCGAAGTGCTGGAGACCCTTGAAGGCAGTAAGGTGAAGTTGGCGACTCTACAACTTGAGAAGGATGCGGCTGTTTGGTGGAAGTCGATGAAGCGGACAATGGGAGGCATTGTTCTTGGCTGGGAGGAATTTTTGGAAGAATTCCGTAGTCACTATTTCCCTCCGACGTCCAGGAGAAGAAGGCTATGGAATTTCTATCACTACAACAAGGTGGCATGTCAGTTAGAGAGTACGAGACCAAGTTTACTCAGCTCTCTAGGTATGCTCCTGAATTAGCGATGGATGAGGCGAAGAAGGCTCGTATGTAATGCCCTGATTTTTCATTAATGAAAAATTATTTATTTTGCACGTAGTGTGCACGTGCAATATTTTTGGTTGAATCTTATATTATTTTCATCATGATGAGTAAAGATATTTAAATATGTGCCTTTAATTATTTTTCTATAAAGTCTTCTTTCAA